>CM021104.1:487684652-488374388 GCA_007115665.2 Sequoiadendron giganteum
ACATGTGATAAGTAGAATTGTAAAAGTACTCATCCAAATGGAGCCATCTAACCCAAGCTTCTCGCTGTCTTGAAACATAGTTTCTGAGATAACCCTTCCAACCATTTATTGACAATCTCAGTTTGCCCATCAATTTGTGGGTGATAACTGGTACTTGGAGTGAGTACAATTCCACTCAATCTGAATTTTACTGTCAAAACATGCTTAGGAACTTTCTATCCCTATCACTCATAATATTCTTAGGCAAACCATGTAACTTGAACACTTCTCTAAAAAACAAATCAGCAATCTAAACTACTGTAAACACTGCAAAAATAGCAAAAAAGTGTGCAAATTTGGTCAATCTGTCAACAATTACAAAATTGCAATCCTTCCCTTGCACCTTAGGTAAACTTGTGATGAAATCCTTTGAGGTACTTTCCTATTTTTGGTTGTGAATAGGCAAGGGTTTCAACAAACCCGCTAGATAGGTGTGCTCATTCTTGTTTTCTTGACAAACTTGGTATTCCTTGACATACCCAAGGATTTCATCCTTGAGTCCTTTCCATGTAAATCTTTCCTGAATCTGCTTGTAAGTCTTTAAGAAACCTTGGTGATCAGCCAAGGGAGTATCATGGAAAGTCTTAAAAATCTTCTCCTTGAGTTTAGATTCAAGCACTAGAAAAATCTTTTCCTTGTTAAGAATCAACTCACTCACCACTTTGTACCTCTCATCCTGCAAGGTACCTTCCACAATACTGGTGGAAAACAAGTTTTTGGCATATTCTATAAGGATTTGTTCCTTCCAATCAGCAATGATATTCGTCATGGAACTCAAATGTGGCCTTCTTGACAAGGCATCGACCATAGTGTTCTTCTCTTTGACATACTCTATGTCAAAATCATAAGCTTGCAGCCATAGTTCCACGGAGTTTCGGGGATGGGGATGGGGAGGACGGCAGGGGACGGGTTTCGGGGGCGCGGGGCTTAAGTTTGGGGGCGTTGAGAGGACGGCAGGGGGACAGCGGCGTCGAGGGAGCAGTGCACTGAAATACATATAGTACTTGAAATATTGGTTATAAAAAGATGTATAATTGTAAAGTACTAAAAGCCTAAGGAATAAGTAAATTTTAGAGTTTAAGCACATTACAATGATTTCATTGAACTAGTGAACATTGAAACAATGAAAATCAAAATGAAAATATACTTGTAACTTAATAGACATTGTGATTGGAACGAGAACTAGCTGTTTCATAATTTGAATTTCAGAATCTCATAGTCATGATTCATAATTACAATCAAGTATCAAGTTATCAACACAACAATGTTCAAACTTCAAACTTCAAAAACAAAATACTAAATAGCTAATGGCCTGATGCCTCTAATGATCTAATCATCTCCAACTCCAAGCTCCATGCCAATCTCCTCATCACTGGAACTGTCAGACGGGGACCCCAAATGCTCAAGCTCATCTAAACCAATACCAACCAGCCCTGTCTGTGTAGCATCCTCATCTATCTGTGCTGGCTCTTTTGGCTCTACATCCCATCTGGCTGCTGGACTTTCCTTGTATGTAGTTGTGCTGCGATCAATGAGACGTAAGGCACTATGTACAACCACAAGCTTCTCTGCCCTCCTAGAAGTGAGCATGTTCCTCTAACGGAGTGGATGAAGCTATAAGTAGACCAGTTCCTCTAAGAAGTAGAAGAACTAGAAACTTGGGACAGCAAACGAATGGCCAGAGTAGTAATCAAAGATCTAGGCCCATGCATAGTCCACCACAACTTGGGGTCCTCCTGTGACATAGTCTCCAAATCTACTTTGGCTACCTCTGAATATCTCCAAAGAGTAGCAAATTTTTTCCACTCAGTACGAAGCAAGCTGGCCTCTATAGGATCATACATTTTGTCAATGGCCTTCATGAACCATTCCTTCACTTCGACATCCTCTATAGGTGTCATTATGTGGGGTGTGGCACGTACCACTTTGGGTTCAATGCGTAGGCAACCATGTGTAAGGGAGTGTTAAGTTTCTCCCATCTATGCCGAATGATTGGATAAATATGCTTGGTGTATAATTGCATTGTGGGGTCCTTCTCTCGCACTTTAGCCTTCATTTGATCAAGCATGAAATCAATGCACTCATATACCTCTCCAAGGGAAGGTGCATTAGAATCCCCAAATCTAATAACTTTGAAGATTGGCTCAATGATGGAGACAATATATTTGGCATCAGCCCAAAAGACATCATTCTTCACCACCTCCTTAACCCTCAATCCTTGCTGTGTCTTCGACTCAGGCCATCTATTCCATTTTGCTGTCATTACCATTAGTTGCAATGGCTCTTGCAACTCAAGCATCCTCTCCAAGAGAATAAAGTATGATGCATACTGAGTCTCTACAAGCTTCAGGAATTCCTTCTTGGAGAAGGACCTGAAAAGTGCATGTGAATGATGATGGTTGCAGATAAACATCTGCACATCTCTAGCATCATTGACAATAGATTTGATCTAGCTGATTTCACCCATGTCCTTAAGTGCATTATTCATAGCATGCACGCAACAAGGAGTCTAGAAAATATGTCTATAGGCTGCCTCAATCAACCTCCCTGTAGCTTTGCACACATGGGCCGCATCTGTCACTATCTGCACCACATTTTGTGGCCCAACCTCCTCTATAGCATCCTTGAGGATTTGGAACTAATAATGGGCATCCTTGCTATGCCTTGAACAATCAATAGCCCTAAGGAAATAAGGGCTTGCTGTAGATGGAACGATGATATTGATAAGGGGACGATGCCTAATGTCCGTCCACCCAACCATGACTATGCTGCATCCACTTGTGACCCAGGTTCTCTTCATCTTCTCCATCAAAATATTAATCTTGGAATAGTTTTGATCCAACATTGTTATCCTCAATTTAGTCTCCCCTGGTGGCACATATGATTGTCCTGCTCTTATTATCTTTGACACAACTTCCCTATAATAAGGAGAGCGAGCCACATGGAATGGAATGCCATTGGCAAAGAAGAATTTTCCAATGGCATCATTTGCCTCATCCTTTGCTTGCACATTGATTAAATCTGCTAAAGGTTGTGAAGATGCCATCTTACGTTTCCCTTTAGGCTCTGTTGCACTTGAATTGAACGAATTTGGTAGCCTTTGACTCCGCAAAGTAGAAGTAGACACTACTGAAATCTGATCACCCAAACTCTTATGTGGCAATGTAGCAGATGCAGGCATTTCATCCTCATTACAACCCCATAATTTTAAAATTTCAGTCTTGTACTTCAAGTTACCTGCCACAACTTTGCATACATCTATACCTTTGCCTCTGTTGAAATATGGTAGCTTTGGTCAGATATAGATATCGATGATCACTTATCTAATCATTTCCAGATTGGATATTATTTGTGCAAGATAAATAACAAATCGAACTTATTAAGCATTTATGTTTATTAAGTAAACCTGATTAAAGATCGGGTGCTTAGTTAAAGTGAAAAGGCACATCCCATGAACGGACATGCCTCCACCTTGTGGAGACATGTCCGCTCATGGGACGTGTCTCCCTTTTACATACTTAATGCAGATCCGATCCACAAAAGAAGATTTCAAAATCAATAAATATTTTGCTCTTGTAGATCGAATACCATCAAGGAAAATTCAGATTGTTTTGCTCATGTTCATATATGATCATATCGTTAACATGGTATCAGAGCAGGTTAGAAAAAGATTTGATTAGATTCGCAAAAAGCAATACCAGAAAAAAATAAAAAATCAACTTAGATAAGACAAGGTTAGCGATGAAGAAAAATTGATGCCAGGTGTATTCATCATCGAATTGGTCATTTATAAGGCGTAAATTACTATTCTTGTGATGATCGATTATTGGTTCACTCGGTGGCTGCGTAGCCTTTGGCTCTTGCCATCTTAATACTCATCTCCTCAGGTCCTCCAAGATTCATCACCTTTCGGGCTGACTTCCAGATCACCACTTAGGCAGAGATTCCTCTTTTCATGCCCTCTATTGGTGGAGCATCTTACAGCGGATCTCGGCTTGACGAGAAATGCATCTTTCGGGGGTCTCATGTATTGAGCAATCACGACTCTACTTTCTGTATTGAAAGCGCATCATACCAGCGCACTTCCGCCGAAGGGGAAGTCTGAGACAAGTCTCTCAGGTCCATCACTGCCGACGCGACAGGGAGCAAGTCTTGAATAGTCGCGTGACCATCCTGAAGCATTCTCCGTTCGATAGTGGTTGCAATCGTGGTGCTGACGCATTTGAATCTGAATGACAACATCGTAACACTTGACCAACATCTTCAGCGCCAATAAGATGAAGAATCTGCAAAGTTATTATGCGAAGCTTAGAAGGATGCCGCCAATGAGAATGGAGTACATTATTGAAAGCGTCTACAAATTTCAAGTTGCATCACATATTTCTTAAGATTAAAATCTTCTAATGCCGTGAGTGAAGTCGTGTAAATTAGAGATATTCTGAATCAATCTCATGTATCTCTGATAAGGCGTTGAGATGCCTCACATTTAACATGGTGGCTATTTTTTAATCGGGAATGAAAATTGAAGTTTGCTAGAAAACTAAGTTGGAGTATCCTATCAGCGTCACCATTCATCAAAATTTCATTCAAAAATCAATTAACGTATCTGAGGATTTTGTGGCGGAGGGGAGCTACTGGGAAAGGCAACGATAAGCGATCCAACTGAACCCAGGCTCTGGCCGTAATCTTTTCAAAACAATTCGGAACTCAGAGCTTTCGATTCGTATCCTACATACAGCGTAGGATACCAAGAACATTACTTCAGATTAACTTCGACTTGTCCGAAGAGGACTCATCCTCCACCTGTGTCAACCTTCTCTGTAGAGCTCAATCACTTCGGGAGCTGCTGAACCTTGGAGAGCTTTATCTGGCATCTGGGCGCTATGTCAGTGATTTGATCCTGCATATGGAGGACGTAACTTCAGGGAGGAAGATGCCTGGTCATAAATCTGAGGAAAGCTTAAAGAGTTTGAATAAGAAGCTATTTTAGACATGTTGACGTGTTTTTTTATGACAACACCAACACAGAATAAAATGTCCAACAGTCACTCTATTCCCTCTTGATCAAAGTATTCCACATGCTAAGATTGCGTGAAAGTTCATGCGTTCAACTCCAAGGTTCCTTTTATTGCGAATAGACTCAGTTGGTTGATGTGAATATGCTGGGTATTCCAAGGGGACTTACGTGAGTTGCTCATTCAGAAGAAAGGATTTTCAAATTTCGGGAGATTTGTCAATGAAGCTCGGGTTCCTAAACTAACCGGATAATGCTGAATGTAAAAGGATATAAGGATTAGAGAGGCTATCATCTACTCCTAAAGGGTGGAGGACGAGGATCGGCTTAAACAGTCTTCAAACCAGACTTTGCTTCGTCTCCCTTCGAACAACTCTGACAAAGTTGGTGCAATCTTCAAAGGATGAGTAAGATGTTCAAATTGTGATTCAACATGTGCACCTCGTCACAACGACGCAAATGAACACACGAATCACAACCGAAGTTAGGTACTGATATTCCAGTTGACCACACAAGGCGAATTACCATCAGCAAGCCCGCTAGTGGTATGGATGAAAGAAGATATGCTCAAACCACAATGCCACACTCCACAATTAACAACTACTTGCATAAAATAAAGTCTACTCTACTTTATCAACTTGAATCGGAAAGATGAAAGGCCTTGCTAGCCACTCATAACAAAGAAGAAATCACCAAGCAATGAAACTCTTTGTATTATGAAAAGTGTTCACAACAACCATTTACAAAACTTTCAAAGGGAAAGTTTTCCTTCCTTTTCAAACTAGGCTATCGTCTAAGCTAACTCTCTAACTATTCTAACTTCTATTTTCTCTACTCTCTGATTTCTTGATCTAATCTAACATGGATTACAAATGAGGGGGGATGCCCCCTTTTATAGTTGGCCTAGTCCAGCGGACGACTTAGATTGAATTACAATAAAGGGTTCAGATTGAGCCACACATGCCCTAATTAGGGTTTTTGCCCTAAAAACTGCCATTGAGAGGAGTGGGGCGATAAATGCACAGAATATTCTCCACTCCCCACTACGAGCAATTAATGCCCACCATCTTCTTCTAGAAGATTCTCATCTAGAAACGCGTTCCCACTGCTCTGTCTGCCAATTCTGTTGCGCCAGGAGGAGAGGCGAGTATACGGTTGATATAAAAGTGATGAGCAAGGAATTCTCTCCGTTCCAGTCTCCCGTTGCTTTAATTTCTGGACGCATTTCTTCCTTGTAACTTTCATATTTCTCTAGCCCACCGCCTTGGGCACATTTAGCCTCCTTTGCGTCACGTTCTTAGTGCCTTAGACAAATCTTCATTGCCATTTCCCTTTTCCAAAGTTGTAATGTTGTCCAACTTCATCACCTCAAGTCCTCATGCTCTAGCTTTGGTGTTCATCCTGCAAAACAAAAGAAGAGCATCAGAACATTTTATAATATAAATTCACTTTACTTACCTTATTCCCATGTTTTGACTGATTGATCTCCGGATGTGGTAGAATTCATCACTTTTCTAGCAAACTTTCATCATGGGCGTATCCACCACCTTGCCTGGAGTTTGTGCCTTAGAAAATATTTCATCTTGAGGATGCATTTGAATGCTTGATGTTCAAGCTTTAGTTCATTTTCAAATTCCTCCATGCCTTAGACAAATTTCTTCCCTGTGAGTGTATTTGACCCCCTGTTGCTTTATTTTCCCTTAGACAATTTTGCCTGCTTTATGAATTTCATCCACTGTAATCCAGGCGCTCACTTTGACATCACAAGCCAAAGCATTTTTTTTTGTAGAAACTTTTCTCGTATTTGCCTTAGAGATTTTATTTCTTTACTTCACTCGAGAAATCCATTAAACGGGTGCCAGGCAAAAACATCTGTCGAAAAGCTTGAGCGAGGTGAGGAACAATTTTAAATAATCTCCCAGTGGAAAATGTTCAATACCCAGAAGAAACTTCCCCTCAGAAATCATAATTTCCATGTGTATCCAGACGAAGGGGTAAGTTTAATTTTTATTATTTTTGAAAAATAATAAAATTTGCTAAGGTCAATTCCATTTTTTGTTCTGGATGTCTTCCACATCTGCAGTCTTCAATTTCTTGCCTTGTCGTTGCCCTTGATATTCCTGAGAAATTTCCTTGTTGTCCCCGACGCATTTCATGTGTTATGAGGGAATTTCCAACTTCATCTCTGCCTTAGAGAATTTTTATTTTACCTTGCAGAATGCCTTAGACAAACTTTAATTTCAAATCACCCACGAAGGGCATTTCACCCCATGCATTTATTTTCACTTTATTCTTCCATGCCTAAGCTTCCTTGTTTTATATCTCCCTTGGGTGCATATTCATGTGCCTACTTCAACTCTTCATGCCTTAGCATTTTTCTCTTCTTGGCATCATCTCTTCTAGGCTTGGGCGTATTTTACCTAGGGAGCTTTTACATCCTTTTTCGCCAAGCTTTAGAAATATTCTTGGATATCCTCTCTGTTAGGGTGCATTTTCCATGGTAGGCTCTCACTTTCCACGCCTTAGGATATCTCCAGCCTAACCTCCTTATGACGGGCGCATTTGAGGGGTCCTCAAGAAATTTCAATGCCTTAGAAATATTTTTAACATCCTTTCATCTTGGGCGCATTTCCTAGGTGGAGGAGGAATCTCACACTTAGAATATTTTCAATCATTTCGCTCATACCTTAGGCGCATTTTACCTATACCACTTCCATTTGAAGGCGCATTTGTGCCCATGAGGGGGAACTTCGTGCCTTAGGCGCATTTTTCCTCTTGCCTTCTCCACCTTGGTGCGTTTTATCTATGCTTCTTCCACATGTGGGCTTGAGGGCGCATTTCATCATGTAGACTTCCATTCTTGGGCGCATTTGAGGGTGGTGAAGGAAATCCACGCCTAAGCTTCCTTTTTTGTGCTTTTCCATGCCTTGGCGCATTTCACACATACCACTTCTATTTTCCATGCCTAGAATATCATTGCTTCATTTAGCGCATTTTACCCTTGGCTCTTCAAGATGAGAGCGCATTTAGGCATGTCCACTTCCATTTTCTTCACTTAGAATCTTTTTAAACATCACCTCAACCTTGGGCGCATTTAGGGGGGTGTGTAGGAATTTCCCAACACTTAGAATATTTTTAAACATCCTTCCTCATGTTGGGCGCATTTCATTTAGGCTGGAGAAAATTTTATCAACTTGGGCGCATATGACATAGGGAGAAGGAATTTTCCATGCCCTTTATGACCTTTCACCTCCCTTGGGCGCATTCTAGCATGTAGACTTCCATATGAGGGCGCATTTCACCATGTATGAAGGAACTTGTTTGCCTTAGCGCATTTTCTTTCTTGCCTTCTCCACCTTGGGCGCATTTTCATGTATGTGAGGGAACTTTCTTGTGCCTTGGGCGCATATGAGGTAGTGTGAAGGAATTTTTTTTTATACTTAGCATTTTTTTTATCATTTCTTCTCCACATACAAGGGTGCATTTCACATGAGGTGAAGGAAATCTCATTGCCTTAGAAATTTTCTTGCCATCAACTTCTTCCTTGTGGCCTTGAGGGCGCATTTGAGGTAGGGAGGAGGAATTTTCATCAAGGTTGGGCGCATTTCATGCTTGCTTCTGCCAGACTTCAACTTGAAAATCTTTAACATCTCAGCTACCTCTTCACTCTTCTATTATTAGCAAGTCCGGAGAAGTGTGCCTTCCCATGCCTTTTCACATGTTTTGAAACTGGAGCTAGCGTGATTATGCCTTCTGAGACGTTGCCACCTTGTTTATACTTGTTGCCCGTGCTGACATGCTATTTTTAGCAAACCCTAGAATTGGTTGACTTCTGTAGCTCCGTTTGACCTGAAATTTGTTCCACCGGATCTTGATGACCTAAGTGTCCTGTTCACACCTGCCTCTGGCACAGACATGCTATTTATAGCCGTGTTCTGGAGGCGACTTACTATAAAGAGTAAGTGCCCGAATTATGCCCAAATCTCACCAATAGATTGCCAGAAGGATGCTAATTGTGATGGGATATCTTCGTTTTTCGAAATTCTGGCTTTTTACCCTACTTTTTAGGCCCCGAAGTTGGAAACCCTAATCTGACTTGCATGTGCCTCGAATGGTCTCTGTTTGACTTGATTTCTATTGCATATTGCTCTGCTTGTTGAACTGAAGTGTTGGGTGGCTACTGGGATGAAACTGCTATTTATAGTAAGTGTCCGGAAAGTGGTCAATCTGATGTCGGATGAGTTTGCATGTCACAGTGCCCGTGGGATCTCAAAAAACCCAGAAAACTGGTCAACGTTCCGACACCAGCTAAAAATAGTAAGTCCCTTAAAAATGACTCATTCCGTTCGCATGTCATACCACTGCGAAGCTCTCGCAAAACCCACATGGAATATTCGGACATGCATTGAAAATCACTGCATGCAAACCCTAAAAATAGCCTCTGAAGGCTGTACTCTGAAAGTCTTCATCTCGGTTTGCATGTTATACCGTTGCGAAGGTCTTGAAAAACCCAGATCCATTCTCCGGTCATGCATCGGAGAATCGTACTTTTAAACCCTGAAAATGGCCTCCAAAGGCTGAACTGCTAAAAATAGCCAGTTGTCTGAATCTGTTCAAATTTCACGTGTGGGCACTCGAAAGTTGCTTGAATGTGCTAAAGTAATTAGAACCCAGAAATCCTGAGGAAAAGACCTCAGATTAGGTACTTACTAAAAATAGTAAGTTGTCAAATTTCAATGAAAACCCAGTGTGATCCTGCCTTGAGCCTTCTGACTGCAATGTTAAGCTCAGATGTCAATTTACCAACTTGATTTGATCTCAAACTGGCCTGAAGAATGAAAACCCTAATTTCGTAGACAACCAAAATTCCAAATTAGATCAAATGAGGACACCCCCGGAAGGACAAAAAGATCAAAAGATCAGAGAGATGCAAAACTACCCAGAACCAAAGCCAAAAGACCAAAATGGATCAAAATTTAGGGGGGTCCCCATTTGAATGGGGCGATGTGTGAAAAGGTCACAACAAGACCCATATTGTCAAAGATTAGCTAACATCTTGTCAGAGAAGTCACCATCAATACTTAGAGTAGAAGTATTGACACATATGTATGGTGAGGTCTGGGTAAAGGATGCCTAAGTTGATAAAGACCTTCTTTTGATATTCAGTTACAATCAAAGTCAAGAGTTTGCATTGAGAGCAGCAGCGATCGACGCCACTGCAAAGGGCAGAGAGAGAAGATATTGTGATCGTTGATATCAATTCCTCATTTTCTACATCTGATAAAGTTTACAAGTGATGATCTTATCTCTGGGTGTTGCTAGTAAGCGTGCTGCATCCGTTTCATAATCCGGTGGATTACTGCTGAAAACAAAGTGCATCGTAAATTTGAACGGTCAAAGACCATGTTCTAATTTAACCCTGCAAAGGGCCTATGTTCAATCATTGAAAAATGGTGGACTGATCTAAGCGCAAGGGCATCGTTCTATACTGTGCCCAACAATTACATCCATCTGAAGATTTAAAAAGAAGTATTATTTGAAATCACCTTTCTAGGGTGAATTTCTATTATATCATTATTTGGATCATGTGTGATTAGTAAAAAGAGATCGTGGTTTCTCTTGAATTGTGTTCATTAACATAAGATCCTTGAAGATTCAAATTATTCGTTGCAAATTATTGCTATAACTTGAGATAGTAAACTTTGTATGATATTTCTTTGGATAGTTATAAACTATTAGTAATCTTTCTCTAAAAATGCTTCTAAGACAGATCTAGGAGCAAGAAGGTGACGAGAGATTGCTTAGTGATGAAAAGCTTGAGGCACCTTGAGAGGAAGTCATGCCGACCAAAGAATTGATCAAACATGAAGTCACAACTTGTAGACCATGAGACTGAGTTGGTGGTGTTGTGACCTTTTCACACATCGCCCCATTCAAATGGGGACCCCCAATTTTTGCTCCATTCTAGTCTTTTGGCTTTAGTTTTGCGTCTCTCTCTCTCTCTCTCTTTGATCTTTTTTTCCTTTCGGGGATGTCCCTATCATTTGACCTAATTTGGAATTTTGGCTGTTTGTGAAATTAAGGTTTTCATGCTTTAGGCCAGTTTGAAGTTGAATTGAGTTGGCTAATTGACATTTGAGCTTAGCATTGTTGTTAGAAGGCTTCCAACAGGTTCCCACTGAGTTTTCATTGAAATCGAACAACTTACTATTTTTAGTAAGTGTTCAATCTGGGAGCTTTTCATCAAGATTTTGGAATTTTGACTGCTTCAGCACATTCAAGGTGCTTTCAGATGCTCGTACGCAAAATTTGAGCAGAATTGGACAACTTGCTATTTTTAGCAGTTCCGCCTTCATAGGCCATTTTCAGGGTTTAAACATATGATTTTCCAATGCATGATTGGAGAATGGATCTGGGTTTTTCAAGACCTTTGTGATGGTATAACATGCAAATCGAGATGGTGACTTTCAACGGTACAGCCTTCAGAGGCTATTTTTAGGGTTTGCATGCAGAGTTTTTCAACGCATGTCCGAACATTCCTTATGGGTTTTGCAAAAGCTTCGCAGTGGTGTGACATGCAAACATAATGGATCAATTTTCAAGGACTTACTATTTTTAGCCAGTGTTCGCATGTTGACCAGTTTCATTCCAGCAGCTCCTCGACACTTCAGTTTCACGAGCAGAACGACATGCTGTAGAAATCAAGTCAAACGGAGATCATTCGGGACACATGCAAGTCAGATTAGGGTTTCAAACTTCAATGCCTAAAAAGTAGGGTAAAAAGCCAAAATTTCGAAAAATGAAGATATCCTATCACGATCAACATCCTCCTGGCAATCCACTGGTAAAATTTGGGCGCAATCCGAGAACTTACTATTTATAGTAAGTCGTCTCCAGAACACGGCTATAAATAGCAGGTCAGGGCGAGGGGTAGGTGTGAGCAGGTTCGCCAAGCGATGAGGACCACGTGGTGAAAAATTCAAGTCAAACGGAGCTGCAAAAGTCAAGCAATTTTAGGGTTTGCTAAAAATAGCAGGCAGGCTAAAAATAGCAGATGAGCTTGGGCAACAAGTATAAATGGGTTAGCAAGGCCATATGAGGCATACCACGCCAGCTCCAGAGTCAAAAGATAAAAGGCCACAAAAAGTCTCACTTCTCCAAAAAATTACTAAAAATAGAGTGGCAAGAGGTAGCTGAGGGCGTTGAAAATTCTAAGTCCACGAGGGGAAACTGGCAGGGGGAAGTATGAAATGCGCCCAAGCATGAAGACTGGCATAAAAAAAAATCCTAAGTACGAAAATTCCTCCACCCTATGTGAAATGCGCCCAAGATATGAGAGGATGTTGAAAAATTTGAAAAAGTTGAAAATTCCTCCACCCTGCCTCAAATGCGCCCTCAAGGTGTAAGCAAGTAAGATGTTCAAAATTCCTCTAAGTATCAAAATGGAAGTTCCCCCTTCAAAACGCACCCAAAGAAGAACATGGAGGTAGAAGGCATTAAAAAATGCCTAAGGCATTGAGGATGGAAGCTTGATGGGCAAAATGCGCCCAAGGTAAGCATGAGTCTTAGAAAATTTTCTAAGTCTTGAAGAATGGAAGTGCATGGGCTGAAATGCGCCCAAGATAAGAAGCAAGAAGTTTAAAAAGTTTCTAAGTTTAAAATGGAAGCTTGACCCTCCAAATGCGCCCAAGGTGGTAGAGAGGCCTCAAAAAGTTTCCAAGGCACAAATGAAAGCTCCCTGGGCAAAATGCGCCCACTTCAAGCAGCTTGTATAGAGACTTCAAAGAAAAATTCTAAGGCAAGTAAATGGAAGCCCATGGTGTAAAATGCGCCCAGGCATGAAGGGGTTAAAGGAAGGAAAGTTCCTAAACGTTGAAAACATAAGTAAGACAAGCTGAATGCGCCCCCCCCAGCAGAGATAGAACATAAAATAATCTAAGGCGTGGAAAATAGAAGTTGAAGAGAGTAAATGCGCCCATCTCTAGCAAGGAAGAAAATTGCCTAAGGCATGAAGTGAGAAGTGACATGCTTAAATGCGCCCAAGAGATGGCAAAATTGTCTAAGGCATGGGAATTAAGAAGTATGCTACAACATTAAAATGAAAAGAAGCCCACCTCAAGTGCGCCCAAGGTTGCTAGGTAAAATACTTGCTGAGGCATGAAATTGAAATTTGCCTAGCTAAAATGCGCCCAAGGAGGAATGAGGCCACCTCAAAAGCTTCTAAGTGAAATAAAAGCAGCCCCTCTCATATGCGCCCAAGGGGGTGAAGTGGACTTAAAATTTCTCTAAGTATGGGGAGATGGAATCACATGAAGTCAAATGCGCCCAAGTTGAGGGGAGGTATCATGAAAATCCTCTAAGTATGAGAAAATGAAAGCTCATGGGCTGAAATGCGCCCAAGATGAGAAGGAAAAGGTTTGAAAAGTTTTTAAGTTGCAAATGGAAGCTAGGCACCCTCAAATGCACCCAACAATCAAGTGGGAATAAAATAATTTTTCTAAGTGATTAAAATAGAGGCACCACCTTCAAATTGAGCCCAGCTTGTACAGGCAGCTAGGGAAAATTTCTATGTGAAAGGTAAAGGTTGCTAAGGCGTGGAAATGCTTGGGAGATGAGGGTAAAGGTATGTGTTATGAGGTGCGCCCAAGTTAAGTTGATTAAATTTAAAAATGTCTAAGGCATTACAAGGTGAAGTTAGAAAATACGCCTAAGGAGGGAGATATTGTTAAAGTTTCCAGAGACAAGATCAAATGCACCTGGGAACAGAGGGAATTCTTCAGGAAAAAAGGGAAAACACCGAGGCATAAAAATGTGAAGACTGTAGGTGTGAAGTGTGCTCAAGATTGAAAATGGAATAAACCTTAGCAATTTTTATTATTTTTCAAAAATAATAAAAATTAAACTTACCCCTTTGTCCGGATACACAGGAAAATGATGATTTTGAGGGGGAATTTCTTCTGGGTATTGAACATGTTCCACTCGGAGATGATTTAAAATTGTTCCACATCTTGCTCGTGTTGTTTTGACAAAGATTTTTGCCTGGCGCTCGTTTAATGAATTTCCTAGGCGAAAATAAATTTTCTAAGGTAGAGAAATGTTTTTACAAAAAATGCCTTGGTTGGTGATGTCAAATGAGCACCTAGATTATGGTGGATGGAACTTATAAAGCAGATAAGATTGTCTAAGGAAAGGGAAAAGAAAACAACAAGGGGTCAAATACACTCACAAGGAATAGATGAAATTTGTCTAAGGCATGGAGGAATTTGAAGATGAAATGAAGCTAGAACATCAAGCATTCAAGTGTGTCCTCAGGGTGAAATAATTTCTAAGGCACAAGGTGGTGGACACGCCCTTGAAGAAGACATCATGAAATGAACACAGTGCGCCCATGATGAAAGTTCACTAGAAAAGTGATGAATTTTATCGAGATTCGGAGGTCAAGTAGACCTTGGAAATCAGAACATGGAAACTAGGTAAGTGAAGAGATTTTATCTTATAAGTGTTCTGATGCTCTTCTTTTTGTTTTGCAAGATGAACACCGGAGCCAGAGCGTGAGGACTTGAGGTGATGAAGATGGACAACGCTACAACTTTGGAAAAGGAAAAGGCATTGAAGTTTTGTCTAAGGCATTAACAACGTGGTGCAAAAGGGGCTAAATACGCCCAAGGCAGTGAGCTAAAGAAATGTGAAAGTTACAAGAGAGAAATGCATCCAGGAATGAAAGCGACAGGAGGACTTAACGAAGAAGAGCTTTTTGCAAGGAGGATTTGAACTAAGTGTTGTTGCGTGCTTGCTTCCTCCTAACGCAACAGAATTGGCAGAGAAGAACAATGGGAACACGGTTTTGGACGAGAATCTTTTAGAGGAAGATAGGGGGCATTAATTGCTCATGGTGGTTTCTGCAGAGGAGTGGACAATTTTCTGTTCATTTATTACCCCACTCCCCCCAGTGGCGGTTTTTAGGGCAAAAACCCTAATTAGGGCATAGGTGGCTCGATCTGAGCCCTTTATTGTTATTGAATCTGAGCCGTCCACTGAAATGGGCTAGCTATAAAAGGGGCATCCCCCCTCATTTGTAATCCATTAGAATTAGAATTGGATCAAGAGTTGAATCAAAGCTAGAGAGTAGAAGGCATATAGTGGTTAGCTTAGAAGTTAGCTTAGATTGAGGAGGGAAGAAAACTTTCCTTTGAAAGTTTTGTAAACGGTTGTTATGAACACTTTTCACAATACAAAGAGTTTCATTGCTTGGTGATTTCTTCTTTTGTTATGAGTAGCTAGCAAGGCCATTTCATCTTTCCAATTCAAGGTAGATAGAGTAAAATAGACTTTTATTTCATGCAAGTAGTTGTTAGCTGTGGAATGTGGCATTTAATTTGAGCAAGTCTTCTCTCGTTCATACCACTAGCGGGCTTGCTGACGGTAAGTTCACCTTGCGTGGTCAACTGGAGTAATAGCACTTAACTTCGATTGTGGCTCATATGTCGATATGCATCATTGTGATGGAATGAACATGTTGTGCTATGATTTGAACACTTTTCTCATCCTTTGAAGATTGCACCAACTTTGTGGAGGTTGTCTGAAGGGAGGCAAAGCAGAGTCTGGTTCGAAGATTGTTTAGGTTGATCCCCACATTCCTTTAGAAGTAGATTGTAGAATTCCTATCCCTATTCCCTTTAAATTCAACATTTTTGTTTTAGTTTACAAACCAGAGCATCACAATCAAATATTTCATCTGCTTCACTTAGTTGAACAATTATGTAAGTCCCCTTGGAATACCCAGCATATTCACATCAACCAACTGAGTCTATTCGCGATAAAAGGAACCTTGGAGTTGAACGCATGAACTTTCACGCAATCTTAGCATGCAGAATACTTTGATCAAGAGAGAATATAGTGATTGTTGGACATTTTATTCTGTGTTGGTGTTGTCATAAAACACACGTCAACAAAGATTGTGGTTTCTCTTGAATTGTGTTCACTAACATAAGATCCTTGAAGATTCAATTTATTAGTTGCAAATTATTGCTATAACTTGAGATAGTAAACTTTGTTTGATATTTCTTTGGATAGTTATAAACTATTAGTAATCTCTCTCTAAAAATGCTTCTAGGATAGATCTAGGAGCAAGAAGGTGAGGAGAGATTGCTTAGTGATGAAAAGCTTGAGGCACCTTGAGAGGAAGTCATGCCGACCAAAGAATTGATCAAACATGAAGTCACAACTTGCAAACCATGAGATTGAGTTGGTGGCTAGAGGGATTTCACTTCCATAAGTCTTCTTTGCAATTTCTGAAGCAGGGATCAAGAGGGAGTTCTATGATTCAGTAAGGGTTGCAGTGTTGATGCTAAATCCTTGAAGTACCTCTTCAACAGGTGAGATCAGAATTCCTCATGTCAATCAACCTGGATTTAACATTGGTAGCTCCGCAAACCTATTTATAATAGAGGGATCCGGGATGAGGTCGAAGAGGACAACCCTGAATCTCTACAGAGGTATGCGTTGGAAACCATTTCTCTAAAGCAAGTGTTGCAGGCATCTTGGATGATAATGTCAGGAGGTTGATGCAAGTGATTAAAGATTTAGAGGGAGCCTACTGAACCTAAAGAAGATGATCGAAAGAGTACCTCTGGATGTTGTTTCAGGTTGAGGTCTGCGATGATATCCTGGTGTAGTAGGAAGCAATTTTCTGTGGCACTGAGTACAACAGAAGCCGGATATATTTCAGCCTCTATGGGAGCAAGAGAAGTAGTATGGCTCCGGAAATTGCTTGTGGGATTATTTGATCAAAGCATATAGAGATTCCTTACCACTTTGTGAGAGACATGGTAGAAAGGAATGTGATCTAGTTGGAGTATATTAGTACAAGCGATCAAACAACATACATTCACCGAAAACTCTCTTCAGAGTCAAACTTGAACACTTCAGGAAGAAACTTGGTGTGTTTGAAATGTAAGTTATTGTTGAGATTGAGACTCAAATAGTTTATTTTGTACTAATATATTTAAAAGATGTTTAATGTGTAAACTCTTTTGTCATGTGCGTGACTCCATGACTTTATGGCCACCCTCCCTCCCCCCCCCTTGTGTACATTATTGAAAGGTGATGATCTTTCTAATAATGAACACTTTGACATTGTAAGGTGACGACTTTACAATGATTAGTTTCACTATCATGATGGATATCATGTGACTTGATATCCGTGGATATGTCATGATAATATCTCTTGGACATTTTGATAGATATCATGAGACTTGATATAAATTTGAAGATCATTATGATCCTTATTCATGGTGGATATGTATATATATTCGTGGATATGCCATGATTTATTATGGTAGACATCATGTGACTTGATGCCAGTGCACATACCATAATGAAGATGTGTTATGAAGAATGTCATGTGACTTGACACTTTTTGTATACTATATCTTCTGATATCACGAGTAAGGTGATATCTCTTTATACTTGGTTGGAGTTATCTTCCCTAGCTAAGAGGGAGTGTTGAAATATGGTAGCTTTGGTCAAATATAGATATCGATGATCACTTATCTGATCATTTCCAGATTGGATATTATTTGTGCAAGATAAATAACAGATCGAACTTATTAAGCATTTATGTTTATTAAGTAAACCCGATTAAAGATCGGGTGCTTAGTTAAAGTTAAAAGGCACATCCCATGAATGGTGGAGACATGTCCGCTCATGGGACGTGTCTCCCTTTTACATACTTAATGCAGATCTGATCCACAAAAGAAGATATCGAAATCAATAAATGTTTTTCTCTTGTAGATCGAATACCATCAAGGAAAATTCAGACTGTTTTGCTCATGTTCATATCTAATCATATCGTTAACAACCTCAAATAAGAAGAAAGTGTGCATTAGTTCTTGTAATGCTGCCAAACCATGTAAGCTCACACATGTGACACTTCCATAATCTAGTGCCCCTAGTTGCCCCAGGCTTTGCTGCTACCTTGGATGAAAATTGTTTTAAAGGTTTTTTTGGATCAAAGGGGCCCTTGGCCCATTCTTGAAGGATTTATGAAAGACAGCTATTATCTTTACTGCCAATGGAACTTGTGGTAGTTTGAGTATTTGAGGTTGAGCCATGTTGTGGAACTTGTGGTTCAACTTCACCCATAGCCTCCCCTCCTATTTGAAAGTCAGGATCATCTGATGAATCATTTTCACTTTGAATTTCTGGTTCATCACCACTTCTGTTGTGTGAACTCATTATGATGATGATGCTCTTGCAAAAACAATGTTAAAAAATAATCAGACCTATGATGGAAAAAAAAATCAGACCTATAAATTGAAACTTAGAAACTTGAAAGAAATGTGGTCTCATGGATTGCGATATTGCAAGATATGCATAAGAAATGTGGTCTGGTCTGCAAAATGTGGAAGCACAGGCAAGGCATGTGAACTGTTTGATTGAATGCATCAAGGGCCCTTGATGCATTCAGTCAAACAATTCACATGCCTTGCCTGTGCTTCCACATTTTGCAAACCAGAAAATAAATTATAATATAAATAAAATTTATTGAAAAACAATTATTAAATTATTTTAATTTTTTTTATTTCACTAGTGAACTGAACTGTGTCATCGAATTGTTGAAGTTTTGAAAATTTGAACGAATATATATACATATCCACCATGAATAAGGATCATAATGATTTTCAAATTTATATCAAGTCTCATGATATCTATCAAAATGTCCAAGAGATATTATCCTGACATATCCATGGATATCAAGTCACATGATATCCATCATGATCATTGTAAAGTCGTCACCTTACAATGTCCTCCTCTCAAACTCTTATCTAATGATAACCAAATTTTATATCTATCTTTGAAAAGAAGACTATTCCTTGTAGCTCATCAATGAGCTCAACAATTCTTGGTATCGGGTAATGATTTTTGATGGTCTTCTTGTTGAGAGCTTTGCAATATATGCACATGCCCATAGTTCCATCTTTTTTCTTTACCAAAACCACCGATGATGCAAAAGGGCTCTTGCTTGGACAAATGTGTCCCATATCCTAGAGTTCTTTGATGGCCTTTTCAATTTAATCCTTTTGCCTCTTGGGATGCCAATATGGAGTGGTGATGACAAGCTTGACACCTTACTCCAATTCTATCATGTGTTCAATCCCCCTTTCAGGAGGTCTTCCTGGTGGTATGCCATTGAAAACCTTGCTTCGCTTAGTAAGCAAAGCTTGCACATCAGGATGGTAATTCCTCTTTTCTTCTTGCGGAATGGTGGGCATGATAACAAACTCTATTGCCCACTCCACTTGGTCGTGCTGAATCAATCTTTCCATTCGCTTGATTGAGACAATGCGAGGGCCTCCATTAGACATCCCTCTCAACACAACCTTCTTTCCATCTGATTGGAATTTCAATTCCATGGTTTGAAGGTTCAATGTGATCTCCCCCAATGAACACAACCATTAGATGCCAAGAATTGCATCTGTGTCACCAATACTTGCAACATAGAAGTCATCCTTCACTTCATAGTTGCCCAACTGAATACTCATTTGAGGTATCTTCTTTGTACAAGTGAGTGTAAAACCATCAGCCACCATCACTTTAAAACTTTCAAATTCTTCAATTTTGAGTCTTCTTTTGGCAACAATACCTTCATCAATGAAATTATGCATGGCTTTAGTATCGATGAGGGCAACCATTCGCTGCCCACATAGGACTTCTCGAACCTTGAAAGATTTGTTTTTTTGAAAGCTGGAAAGTTGGGCAAGAGTTCCCTCACTCTCCTCTTCTTCTGACTCTTCAAATGTCTCTTCTTCTTTATCCTCCAAATCATACTGCTGTTCTAATCTTTCTGATTCTGATTCATCAGCTGAATAGACCTCTAAATGATGAACTTTGCCCCTTTCCAAGCATTATGGCCCAGAGCCCATGGCTCCTTCAAAGTAAAATGCAATTTTTTCCTTCTAAGCTCATTATAGAAGTCATCATCCATTTTTGATGGAAACTTCTTGGGCTGATTAGCATCTTTATGAAAGTGCATCTTGTCCTTATTTTGGAAGATCTTGGACTGAAATTTGTTTCTTGGGGCTGCAAGCTCCATGCTTCTTGCCTTACTTATTGCTTCTTGGAGAGTTGGTGGGTCAAAGACTCAAAAGCCTTAACCCATCCCCTCAATAGCTCCATTAGCCCTTCACTAAAAGGACCACCAATCTTCTCTCCCTGATGTTAGGAACCATGACGGAAAGCCTCTAAAATTTAGCAATGTAGGCATTAACAAAGCTAGTTGTCTCAACTGTGCAAGCTCTCTAAACTGTATCTTAGGATCTCTCTTGTCAAATATTTCAATGAGCTTGTTTGTAAACTCATCATAGGTGTTCATCAAAGTGTGGCCAAGTATGACCAAGCCATGGTACCACCACTCATGGGCAGCTCTATCTAAGTGTAAAGTAGAAAATTTTATCATATCCACTTCTTGCATTGTGTTGGAAACATAGTTGCCGTTGCACCAAAAGATCAACCTGTTAATGTCTGATACAACTATGAGAGTTAATGGATCCACGGGAGGTGGTTAAGCCATGTCATGAATCTCGAGGGGAGCGCTAACCATCTGCCAACAAACTCCCCCTTAGCGTTACCCGAGGAGATTCGAACCCAACACCTTTGGCTCTGATACCAATTGTTGGAAACGCAGTTGCCATTGCACCAAAAGATCGACCTGTTAATGTCCAATACAACTGTGAGAGTTAATGGATCCACGGGAGGCGGTTAAGCCATGTCACGAATCCCGAGGGAAGCGCTGACCATCTGCCAACACATTGGTCTTAGGGACAAGTTGTCCAATTTTTGGACCCAAGCTCAGGTAGTGCATTTGACACTCTCGTCAAAGTGAGCTAGAGTCACCTTTCCCAAGGCTTGTTGGTAGTCCCTTTGTATGAAAGGACCTCTATTTTCAAATTTTCCTCCCCCTCTCTTCTTTTGATTCATAAAATGTTCTAGAGACAAAATGTCTCGAACCTTAGTTGGAAAAGTTACGTACTCTGCGTAACCAGCCCTTACTTCATCCGCCATGGGAATTAGGACTTCTTGTTTAGGTAGGGGCTCCTGCTTATGAGTGAATGTAAGATGAAGGGGCCCAGTGACAAATCCAACAAGAATGCCATTAGTGTGTTCACTGTTGCCACTATGATTATGGGCATTTGAATCACTAGTTTCTTCATTCTAAAAGTGAGGTGTTTGAGACATATTTTGACCCTTTTTTGCAAGCATTTGTGACATCATGTCCAACATGGCGTCAAATTTCCTTTTTGCTCTAGCATTTCGATTGGTCCCTTAACCTTTTTTGCCATAACTTTTGATACATTGTCATTGTCACAAGATGGAAACTGACGGACTCTTAGGACTTGTGAGAAGGTGTCCTCAATTGGAGCTTGTGGTCTCTAAAAAATCCGTCTTTTTTGTTTTCTATTATAGTAACTAAGTTCTCTATCACTCATAGATAATTTGCAGCTGCGTAACAAGCGTTTAAGGCATAGGCTAGCAGGAAGACCAACTTTGATACCACTGAAATAATCACCCTTAATTTTTTTTGATAAAAACTTGTTAGCTCAAAAACAAAATGTAATGCCAAGCAACTTTCTTTCCACTTTCTGATCACCAAGTTCCCAATGTGGGTGAGGTGAGAGCATACGGTGTATGGGATTACAATTTATAGTTGAAAATAAAGTTGTTGAAAGTAACGACCACTTATCCAGTGGGGTTAGCTGAGCACATCCGCTTTGCAGTGGGAATGATGATACAATAATGAAGTGTAGAACAAGCTCTTCCACTTTTTAGTGGTGAGTGAGTGCCAAAGCCACTTGTTCAATGGGGTGAACAAGTGGGGTTAGCTGAGCACATCTGCTTTGCAGTGGGAATGATGATACAATAATGAAGTGTAGAACAAGCTCTTCCACTTTTTAGTGGTGAGTGAGTGCCAAAGCACCCCAAATTAGGAAACAAACCACCCAACAATACGATAGCAAATATACTTCTGAAATGCGGAAAACGAAAGTCTGAAACTTAGTTGTAGCAGGTCTGAAACCCAGTTGCAATAGGTAGCTCAATGACACAACTCCCTTGAAAGCACTCCAAACAACAAAGTGCAACTCCAAACTGATTACAAGGGTCTTGATAGGTCTAGGTGCCACCTAGGAAGCATTAAAAGATTGAAAATGAGGGGAAATTCCCCAAGGAAGCTCACATGCCCCCTAGAAGAGGTATGGCTTGTACCTGGCCATACAAACCAACAACTCACCTCTTTTATTCTCTTTGAAATTTGCAAAACACTTGCTAACAGGGGCGGTTAGGTCTGAAATGAATAACCAAGCATTGCTTCATCTATATAGTAGCCCCTCTAAATGCGTATGGCTTGATTGGTCTGAAATGGTATGGTCTAGGTAGAGTTAAATGGTATGGCCAGCAAGTAGACAAGTCTCTAACTCCACATTCCTGAAATCTGAAAATGAATCACGCCAAAAAGAAATGCTAAAACACATCAATATAGTCCATATTGAAAGAAACCAACTACAAACTTCAAATCAGCTCCAATGGTGACCCCTGGTTGGAATCACACCACAATCTAGCTAGGGAATATCTTGCAATTCCGAAACTAGAAACCTTTGAGGGATTTCGTCCTCAGTGATTGAAGAGAATCAAAGTCATTTTTACAACATAACATTATCATTCTTCAGCATATGCAACAATGAGCCCTATGGAGAGCACTAAGATTTATTGAGACGGGGGAGGGGGGGGCTGAATCAGTAAATCAACACACACTTTTATTTTTCAACTTTTAAACCTCAATACAATATCAACTTCTTAATATGAAACCAATGCTATCAAGTTGACTTCAATTAATGTAGAAATGTTTAAATGATCTATACAAATAAGTAGGTGCTAACCTACTTGAGTTTTTAATAAGAATTGTTTAGTAGGTTCAAACCTACAAGGAGCACCAAACCCTTAAATTTGTTTAGTAGGCACTTAACCTACAAGGAGCTTCAACCCCTAATGTGCAAGGCACCAACCTTGACTTGATGGTGTAAGATGGCTGCCTTCAATCAGATCTGCACTCTCCCAATTCTCCAATCTGCTTTATGTGATGAATAATCTCCCCCTAAGCCCACACAATAAGACGGGTTCACTGATATGAACTGCCTGTAATCTTCACAACCACACTTTCAAGTCTAACATGAATGAAAAATATATAGTGTGTTCCAAGATTGCATCTCTTGGTGAAAGAACATATCTTTGTCTTTTCAAAGTTCATTCACACCTCTTCATTAGTTTTATTTGTGCCTTAATGATTTTTGCTCTTCTTCTTTGTTTGATACATTCTGATTTGACTAAGTAAATCGAATCCTTCAACAAAGGTGACTTCTCAACCGAATGAGCATACCCTTAAGCGAAACATCATGCCTTTTGACTAAAAGCTGAATCATGAGAAAACACGTCTTTTTAAAAAGCATTTGACTTGGAGGTGATCCCGCCTTTTGGATAATATCTAATCGACTTTTCTTATTGTGTTCTCAAAGAGACATCTTAAAAAAATCTTGGGCTGAATACGTCTTTCCAAAAAGCGACTTTTATTTGTAAAAAACATGTCCTTTGTAATTGGTCGCATTTGTTTATTAATGAGAAACACGTCTTTTAGTTTTTTTTTTTTTTTTTTGTCATTTTAACAAATCATAGATCTGTTAGAGTAAATAGTTCCTTTTTTCTTTTTAACAGCATGCAGTTTAATTAAGAACTTATATGTAATGATACTGTACCATGTTCTTTGTATCTTCAGATCTGGAAATTTCGATCTGAGGTGAACTTATCAAATTAAATGAGCTTGAATGCTGACAGATCTTCATCATGATCTTCAAATCTGAGCCTTCATCCGAGTTCTTCAAATATGATTTATAAGTCTGAATGCTGAAAGACTGATCATCTACATACCATACCATGTTCTTCATTTGACATCAATGACAATATTTCTAACACCCTAATGCCTCCTTTTATAGAGTTTTGAGAGGGAAAACTTTAATTAAGATAATTAATTAATTCACCTTTTCCCACAAATTCCCTTTTAAAATAAAATATTTTTTTTTTCATGTACAAGACCCCCTTATTTCTCCTAGGCGTCCAATTGGGAATTTAAAATACCTTTTCAAAAAGATATTATACCTCGGTTATGAAAAATAATGATAAAACATTATAACTTAAGTGAATAATTTAATTATTTCACCCCAAGTTTCGAAAAATCCCGAAACACATCGGAATCCAATTTTGACCATGCCAATATGATATTGAGGCATTAGGTGAAGAATACAAGTCAATTTGGTGACTTATTATAAATAGACATGTTCTCTGAGAAGTTTGGAGAACACCCCAAAAGTCCAAAAACACTTCAAAGTGTGTCATTTAGACCTGTATTGCCCACTAAGCTCATTGCCAACAAAAGAAACCTTGTAACTCCAAAATTGCATCCTCCAAGATCTTTGGAGTTCCCTTGTCTTACCACTTAGCCCATGAGAACTCAAGAAATAGGCTAATGGTCTTCGGACTGATTAGGCCTAAGTAGGGGTCATTACATCTTATATTTAATAACTATAAATTCTCATTTTAATTTTATTACGGCCTTGGTATTCTTTAAATCTCAATTAAAGATGACAATTATTAACAAATTGATTCCTAAATGATACTAGAACCACTTTTTGTATATAGTTATATCCAACTCCTAATATAATACACCTAAGTTTTTCTTAAAGGTATCAACTACATTTAAAATATGAGATTTAATTAACAGAGGAGGCAATATTAAGTTTGTAAATCAATATTATGTAGAAATCATAAAATTTAAATGTATTATATTGTAATTACAAATTACGTAACTTTACAATATAATTACTAAATAAAATACATTTTTATCGATTAAATTAGTCTTATTATGATAATAATATATTCAAGCAGAATATAACATTTATTATGTTTTATATTACATATAATAGATAAAATAATATTATATCTTACACATGGCTTTGTAATCCATCTTTTTTTGGAATGTGACTAAAATAACCAAACAAATTAAAATGTTCTAGTTTCTTAACTTTTCTATGGGCATTTGTTTATCTTAAATTCAGATGCCAAGTATTTGTATAGCTGAATAATTTATTTCTATTGTAGAAGTTCTAGCTTTGTAATATTAGTAATCTTTGGTAATGGCAACAACTCATTGCCACGGTCTCACATTCTTGCATGAAATGGGATAAGTTCCCTATATCATGACAAATCCCTAGACCCAAACAAACACCTTGGGGAACCAATTCTTTGGCATTGCTTACTATCCCTAAGGGAATCAGAGGCTTCCTAGTTCGTCCGACAAGACAACCTCAAAAGAGCAATCCAAATGTCTCTATATTTGTACTTTCATTCAAGTACCATTAACCAATAGAATTGAATCACCAACCAATAAATAGCTTTTTTTAATAAGTAAAATGAAAGTACCAGGCAGTTGTAAAATTCAGTAGAACTGTCAGGCTGTTGTAAAATTGACATAACTTTCAGTAAAACTGCCAGGCAGTTGTGAATTTGTCATAACTTTCAGTAAAATTATGAGGCAGCTGTAAAAATTTCATAAATTTCAGTAAATCTGTCAGGCAAAAATTTCCAGCAAAAGTGTCAAACTGTCTAAAACATTGTGAACTATCATAACTTTCAGTAAAAGTGTTGTAAAACTCTCTAAAAGTAAAACTGTAAAAATGTCAGGCAATCTTCAGGGGCACACTAGGCCTTAGGAAATCAGTCTATTTCCATTTTACATATTGTCTACTCCCATATTACAATTCTTTCACCATCTTTAATCTACAAGGTTAGATTTTCAGCATAAGCATGTACAAGATGCAATGGTTAAGGTAACACAACCATAGGTGATCAAGGTGGGGATAGTGGTTAGCTCATTACTAGTCAAACTAGTCACATAGGCCACCAAGGGTCAACTACTCTAGATTATTTAGTATCTTGACAATTCCATCTTATTATCATGCACAATGTCAATCATATAGCTTATATGATATGCGATATAATCAAGAGAAAACACGCTTTTTTCACAGTTTATTCCAGTATTTAAAATTACATAGTATTAAAACTTATTCCACCAATATTACTTCTGAAATATACTCTCTCAAATTTTTTTGATTTTCAATAACAAATACAATGTAACCAAGCACCCGTTAAGGTTAGCTTAACTCAAAACGTTGCATGAAAGAACTCTAACCAAGAATGCACCTTAAAACCACTTAAGGAGGAGGGACGGGCATATGGTCAGAGGATCCCTAGGATCTACTGAATCAAAGTTACAAAGATTACAACTGAAAGAGAGAGTCTAAACTCAACACCAAGAATGTGCACTCAAGATCCTTTAACAGGCGAGGTGCTAGCATATGGTGGAGTGCTAATTGCTGAATTGAAAGAACATAGGCGGATAACCAGCCATGAGAGAATTTCCTCACTACCACCAAATAGTGGGGGGAAAAGATTACAATTTAAACACTTCGTCTGCTGTGGCAGGCATCCACTCAAGAGTGGGAATTCTCCACTTTACAGTGGGTAAGATGAGAGATTCAAGTTTATTCTCCACATTGGCGGTAAACCATCCAGGGGTACTTAATGTTAGCTTTAAAAATTACAAGTAAATGCAGCAATAACATATGGTTGGATTAGTACTACTAATTCACAACCTTACAATCCAATTGTTGATGAAAGGTAGTGTTGACGTGCCTTTTGTGACAGCGCCAGCACAGAATAAAGTTGCCCAACGGTCACTCTATTCTCTCTTGATCAAAGTGTCCCACATGCTAAGATTGCTTGAAAGTTCATGTGTTCGACTCCAAGGTTCCTTTTATCGCGAATAGACTCAGTTGGTTGATGTGTTTTGCTGGTTATTTCAAGGGGACTTACGTAGTTGTTCGACTTTGTGAAGCAATTAAGACATGAATGATTTGGCGATATGGTTCTGGTATCTAGACTGACTCGGAAAATGCAGAATTAAAAGGGGATAGGGATAGGGATTCTACAGATCTACTTCTAAAAGGGTGGAGGACGAAGATCGACTTAAACAATCTTCAAACCAAACTTTGCTTTGTCTCCTTTCGAACAACTCCGACAAAGTTGGTGCAATCTTCAAAGGATGAGAAAATGTTCAAACTATGACACAACACGTTCATACCGTCAACACGACGCATACAAACACATGAACCATAATCGAAGTTAAGTGCTGATACTCCAGTTGACCACGCAAGGCGAACTTACCATCAGCAAGTCCGCTAGTGGTATGGACGAGAAGACTTGCTCAAATCACAATGCCACACTCCACAGCTAACAACTACTTGCATGAAATAAAAATCTATTTACTCTATCTACCTTGAATTGGAAAGACGAACAAGCCTTGCTAGCTACTCACAATAGAAGATAGAACCACCAAACAATGATAAATCTTTATATTATGAGAGTGTTCACAACAACTTCTTACAAAGTCCTCAATGGGAAAACTTCCTTTCCTCCTCAATCTAAGCTAACTTCTAAGCTCTACTTTCTAACTTCTATCTCCAATACTCTCTAGCTCTGATCTATCTCTGATTCTAATTCTAATTGTTTACAAATGAGGGGGGATGCCCCTTTTATAATAAGTCCAATTCAGTGGACGGTTCAGATCAAATTACAATGAAGGGCTCAGATCGAGCCACCTATGCCCTGATTAGGGTTTCTGCCCTAAAAACCGCCACAGAGAGGAGTGGGCAATGAATGCACAGAATATTCTCCACTCCCCTGCAGGAATCATAATGAGCAATTAATGCCCACTACCATCATCAAGAAGATCCTCATCAAGCAGCGCGTTCCCACTGGCCTTCTCCCGGATAGCAAACTCGATCAACCGGGCCAATACTGCTTCAACCTCCTGTGTAGAGATCGGTGGAATATGGTTGAGCTGGAACTCCAAGACTGCTACCGTCTGTCCGTATCTGATGCAAGATTTCTTCCATGTCACCAAGGCGTCCTGGGTATGCTGAATTATACTAGAGAACGTGGAGACATTCTCAAAGTCATCCAGGACAAGTGACCTCGCAGCTGAGAAGAATGGAGGCAGTCTACCCTTCAAACCATCAGCAGTTATCTCCTCTGGGACCAACTTTCTAGCAAATATGGCTTCTAATGTATTGAGGACTCCCCCCAAGATGTTGCCCATTGCCTTCTTCACTTTAGCTGAATCTGCCCTTGCTGCGTCGTGAAATCCACGGCCTGTGACCACCGAGGAGTACCAACTGGTGAAATCGTACCTATCACCTCTCTGAATTACACCTCCATCCACTAAGGTTTCTAGAGGTACATGCATCAAAGCCCCCAAACGAAGTACAGTCTTCGTTTGATAGATGCGAGTATCACCCCAGGCCTGATCTACTATATCCATCCGTGCCAAAATATTTGAGGCCTGTCGATAAGCATCGGCAAGGTCCTCCATGAATTTCCCTGTCTCAGCATGAACACGGCTAACCCACTTGTCCGCCTCCGTTTCCATTTTCTTCAAATCCTCTAAGGCAACAACTGACTCATTCGGAAGCTCCGATGGACGTTCTACTGCCGGGTCTGCTGGTTCACCTGGACGTGCTAGATTCTGCATATATCCTATCAAGGTTTTGTGCTCCTTCTTCAATTTCTTATACTTCCCCTCCGTGCGGAGCAACTGATCCTTCAATGCCTGATAGGAGTTATCGAACTCCTCGATAACTTGGGCTCCCGTAGGACGACCCAACTCTACTGTGGTGATCACATAATTTTCAGGCCTCTCCTCGGTTCGATCACAATCTTCCCTCGGAATAGCCACCTGAAGCGTGCGAGAGCCTGACTCGTCGGTCGAGATCTTTGAAAACTTTCGGGCCCTTTTCTTCTCTGGTGGCGCACTGATCCTCCTAAGGAACTCCTCCATCTCAATGGCCGGATCCGTGTCATCCTCGGGTTCTCTCCTCATTCTGTCGGAAAGCCAATCAGGCACTGTCTGCTGTGGATTACAAATGACAAGGGGCTGTTCTTCTGTTGCCTCCATCTCGTGCACTTCCTCTCTTCTTGCACTGGTTTGCTCAGGCTCATCCTCCTCTATAAGCTGGGTATCTCCCGACCCTTGGGTCCCTTGTTCTGTGTTTTCTTCTTCTTCCAAAGCCGTATCCAACATCTGCTGAAAATGGGTGTCGGCCATTGTTTCCTCTTCCTCCTCCTGTTGGCCGCCCCTGGATAAACTGACACTAGCTGATTCCCGGGCGTTGGGCTGATCTACCTCCTCAAGTCCCCGCTCTTCCTCTAATCCTGCCCTCTGATCGGCAAATAATGAAACCACTCTTAAACTCGAAGATTGAGTTTGTGAGTGCACGGGTGATGCTTGTTCTATCCTCAACGGTATCGGCTGGGTTGGCACTTCCACTTGTGCCCTCGATGTCTGAGCAATTTGTTTCCCTCTTTTTACCGATAACGGCCTTGGGTCACCCATCAAGCTGTAAGTAAGGGCGATCGACTTGCTCTTAAGTCTGCATACATGTCTGTCGACCCAAGTCCTGGTAAAAGTCATCACCGGGATAGAAAGAGTGTCCAAGTCCATGATCTCTGGCTCGGACCAATCAGGTGGTGGGACAGGAGTATCCCTAACTGACCCATAGTCGGGTTGCATGGCGTTGACATCCTCCTCCACCTGGTCGGGAACTGGAATAATCTCACATTCTCTAATCAACTTGAGAGGAAGTCTGGAAAACATCCTTCTTCTTATCTCAGCCTCATCCACTGCATTTGCCCAGAAGTCCTCCAGATGAGCTCTGTGCCGGTATTCAACGTTCTGTACCATCCGGATGTTCCCGTAAGGATCGAAATCCTGCCTGCCTGTGTGATATGACAAATGATAAGATTGCAGCTCGTCCTCTGCCTCTCGGGCTGCCTGCAAAGAGGGACACACCTCAATGGAATTTCCCATGGTGATAGGGAAATCAAGCCCACCCTTCTTTTTCCTTTTCTGAATCTTATCGTAGGCAATCAATTGCCTAGATATCTCAAGCATTACTATGTGATCAGTGGGGTATCGCGGTAACCGATACGGATACGAAGTGAACCCCTGCAGCCTAATATATGTGAATTTCGGGAATTGGATGAGCCAATACCCATATTCCTCAATCAGTGTCTGTGCTTCTTTAGATATTCTCTGCTGCGTCCTTTGCTGAAGCGTCCTCGCAATGTGCATTGTGAATGCATCATTTGCCCGTTTATAGTTGGCGATGTTAACCAAATGTAGCTGTGTGCAGGCTTCATGAATTTTGAATTGACCAGGGGCACAGCCGATTGGCTCTTTGTACGAAATCCCTCTGTACTTAGTCATTCTGGCCAACATGTAAATCACATATGAGCTCATGTAGAAAGTCTTCGTCACCTTCAAGCTCCTGAATTGCTCATCAATGTGGTTGCTAATCATCCTAGCCCAATCGACACACTCTTTTCCTTCCAAGATGATCTCGATGAAGTAGAACATCCAAGGCTCGAAAATGTAAGCCTGTGCACTCCCATTCACCCGGCTCAGCATCATTATCAAATCACAGTATTCTTGTTTCACGTCCTCGGCAATTATCTGCTTTGGGAGCTTAGTGCGGGGTGGCCTCGGCTTCTGCATCCAAACTCTGTTGATGACTGCAGTGACTCTTTCGAAAGAGGAAGAGTACATCTTATCTGCCCTCTTGTTTGTCCTGTATAACATCTCCTCAGCAGTTGGAATCCCAAATGCTTCTCCGATGGCATCGGGTGTGAAGTTGGCGAGCAGTTTACCATCCGGAGAGACGATCGTCCTACGTTCTGGCTTGTAGTGATTGGCGCACTCCATAATTAGCTCCGGACACTGAATTGCTGGCGGAAAACTAGCAGCTGCGTAGATTCCACTCTTCATTATATTATGTGCCGTGACGGATGGTTGATGGCCCCCTAGCCCGAACATCCTCGATTTGAGTGCATTCAGATTAAATGAACCAAGGTTGGTGTCATTCAATCCTGCCAACTTTGAAACTATTGCTGACTTTGGGAGAAATGGCTTAGCGAGCCTCTTAATCATTGCCTGCCGAGATGAGCCAGCCTTGCCTGCTTCAGTGTTTGCAGCTCTGCCTGCGGCTCTGCTTGTTCCTGCAACATCCTTTGCGCCAGCCATTGTATAAAAATCTCTGAGTTTAGAGACAACTCTCAGCAACTGCACTTCTGACTGGTGAAGAAAAAACGCAGCAAGCTAATAACTTTCAGCAATGTAGCTAATTTCTCCAGCACAAATTGTTCGAACCTTGACTTCACTTTGTCAACTTCAGCAGTTAGATGAATAAAGAGTTGCCAGCAATATGAAATTTCAACTTCCTCAACTTCTCAACGTTTAAACTTCGCAGCAACTCCACTTTCAACTCTTTGAGAATTAAATTCTCCAGCAACTCCGGAAAATAACTTCAACCTTCAACTTCGAAGTCGCAACAACACACTTTCAGCTTTTCGAAAGAAAGAGTCTCGGCAAATGAAATTTTCTCCAGCACTTCGTACTTTCAGCAACTCAACACTCCGAAATAAAATAAACTCTCACAGAATTTCTCTCCTCAACCACTTGGAAAATATTTTAATCTCTCCAGAACCTCTTCAGCAACTTCAACTTCGAAATAATGTGAGGAGAAATGAGAGAAGAGATTGTTTAAATAACTCTTCTCGGAGAATCCTGCTAAGTAGTGCTGGGGCTATTTTTAGCACCTTCATCAATTTCCCACTATCTTCGTTCGGAATCTTCTAATTCAAGCGCAGTAGTGGGCTAGTCGTCAGCCGGTTATTATGGCAGTCGCCATTAATAATGATTCCTTCTTCTTCAAATTTCGAATTTTCCTCTTAGTCTGCCAGTTACCTCTTGGCGATTTAAACAACTCGCGAGAAAAACAATCACTTGACTTGATTTAAAATTCCATTTTAAAATCTCGCAGTGTTTAAATAAATTCAACTCGAAAAAATTCGTGGGAGTAGCAAATTTATTTCCAACTTTTTAAAATGTCTGTCATTTAAATCCTCGATTTCATAAAATTTGCCTTAGACATTTTAAATTCTCTCATTAAAACGTTCAACTCCGGGCGATTAAAAATTGTTTGCGTGCTCGAAATAATTCGTCCTTTGAGATTTAACTTCTGTCAGGAAAATAATCTAGGCAAAACGAATCCCTTCTGAAAATATTAAAATTTCCCTTAGGAAATTAATTTTTAAACTCTATTAACTCATGGGTGCATTTTAAACGGGTTCATTTGATTTTCACTTAGAAAATATTTTATCAAGTCGTCAACCCCGTTTAAATGTCTGGAAAATTTTCATGCTCACCCACTCTTTCTGTTTATTCAAATTTTCAAATTCTCATGCCTTAGGAATTTCTCCACTTCACACACTTAGGAGAAAATTTAAATTTTCATCCCCTTTAGGCGTATATTTTAACTAGGCAAGCTTTAAATTTCCACGCCTTAGGAAGCATTTTCCATCACCACTTACCTTGAGGGCGCATTTCCACTAGGCAACTTTTATTTTCGTGCCTTAGAATATTTCCAGACCTCTATTCCTCCTTTTGACTGGGGGCGCATTTTGACCTTGAAGCTTTTGTTTTTGCCTTAGGCGTTTTTCCACTAGGCCACATCCTCCTTGGGCGCAAATACATAGGCAAGCTTTCATTTCCATGCCTTAGCCGCTTTCTCACACACTTGAGGGCGCATTTTCATACATGAACTTTGATTTTACGCCTTAGAAAATTTTAAGACCTCCTCACCTTGAGGGCGCATTTCACCCCTGCAAGTTCTATTTCCTTCTACCTTAGGCGTTCTTCTTCTTAGCATCATCTAGTCTTGGGCGCATTTTAACATGGCTACTCCCGTTTTTGCCTTAGAATCTTTTATAAATTCGCCTTGGCTGGGCGCATTTTGTCTTTGAACTTCCATTTTACGCCTTAGAATATTTTTGAGGGTTTTCACTTTACCCTGGGCGCAAATGAGGGAGGAGCTTGGGCGCATTTTACACCTTATACCCTTTTCTCCTTCTTGAGGGCGCATTTCCATAGGCAAGCTTTTATTTTCTCACACTTAGGCGTTCTTTAGGCTCCAAGAACCTTGGGCGCATATGAGGGAGGAGCTTCCATGTGAGGGCGCAAATGAGACCCCATGCTTTTGTTTTATGCCTTAGCCGCTTTTTCTACTAGGCCACATCCTCCTTGGGCGCATTTTGATGGAGGAGCTTCAAGATGAGGGCGCATTTTAACTAGCTTACTTTTATTTTTGTGACTTAGGCATTTTTCACATGCAAGCTTTGACTTGAGGGCGCATTTCATGGGGTGAGCTTTCGTTTTTGCCTTAGAAACTTTTCAAGGCTTCTCTCCTTGAGGTGGGCGCATTTGACTAGGTGAGCTTTTGTTTTTGCCTTAGAAACTTTTTTCAAGGCATCTCTTCTTCCTTGGGCGCAAATGAGACCCCATGCTTTCATTTTTGCCTTAGGCGTTTTTCAAGCCTCTACCTGTTCCTGCTCTTGCATTCTATTTTTAGCAAGTTGTGCTATTTTTAGCAAATCCCTTGATTTTCAACCTCTAAGGCTCCGTTTTGCCTGAAAATTTCATCAGATGATATTCTCTGCCTTGTGAACCTGTTTTGTCAGTCCTCTGCCCTGACCTGCTATTTATAGCCACCTGCTATTTATAGTAAGTTTGACTTTCTGACTTTAGTAGCTCCGTTTTGCCTGAAAGTTGCAACGCTTGATCTTGATAGCTTGAGGGTTACTCGGATGCCAACCTCGGGTGCAGACCTGCTATTTATAGCCGTGCCCTGACTTACTAAAAATAGTAAGTTCTCCGACTTTGCTCAAATTTTGCCAGCAGGTACCTTGAAGTGTGCTGACATGGGTGGGGTACTTTGTTTCGGCTATTTTTGGATTTTACCCCCTATAAAAGTGGAAACCCTAATTTGATTTGCATGTATCCCGAACGGTCTCCGTTTGACTTCGTTCCTTCTGCATGTCGTTCTGCTTGCTGGACTGGAGTGTTGGGCGGCTGCCGGAGTGTACCTGCTAAAAATAGAAACTGTCTGAAAAGTGACTCATCCACTGCCGGATGGTTTTGCATGTCATATTGCCTGCGGGATCTCAAAAAACCCAGAAAAACCCAGAAAACTGGTCTGCATGCATGTACTGGCTAAAAATAGTAAGTCCTCAAAACTCGATCTTCTCTGCTTGCAAGCCACACCGTTGCGAAGCTCTCGAAAAACCCATGAAGAAAAACCCGACATGCGTTGAAAAACACTGCATGCGAACCCTAAAAATAGCCTCCGAAGGCTGAACTCTGAAAGTGGTTGTCTCGGTTTGCATGTTACATCACTGCGAAGGTTTTGGAAAACCCAGAAGGATTCTCCAGACATGCATCTGAAAAGCCCATGTGGAAACCCTGAAAATGGCTCTTAAAGCCCAAAATGCCAAAAATAGTAAGTCGTCTGATCTGGCTCAAAATTTACGTGTAGACAGCTTGAAGTTACCCGGATGCGGTGGAACTGACAGAATTCCAAAATCTCGATAAAATAGTCCCAAATTGAATACTTACTAAAAATAGTAAGTTGCCAGAATACAGTGAAAATTTAGGGGGACTCTGCTGGAAGTCTTCTGACTGCTGCTCTAAGCTTAGATTTCAATTTTATAACTCAGTCTGACCTTAAATAAGCCTGAAGGATGAAAACCCTAATTACACAGACTTGACCAATATTTCAACCTGGGTCAAACAACGGGACAATCCCCGGAAGGACCAGAGACCAGAGAGAGAGCGAACCAAAGCCAAAAGACCAGACTGGAGCAAAATTTAGGGGGTCCCCATCTTGATGGGGTGATGTGTGAAAAAGGTCACAACAGGTAGCTTCGGTCAGTTAAGATCTAGGCTATTCTTCTAAATAAATCAAATTAGGAAAATAAGTGAAATTGAATTTATAAAGCATTGATAAATTCGAAATATATTAAATGATTCTGTATTAAATAAATTCGGAATTCTATTCATATTCGCCATCTTGGTTTGTGTGTGTTTAGACACTAAACTAACTATCATTAAGAGAGATGAGGTCCGCAGGCTCAAAGAGACACGTCTCTTGAGTGGACGGGTCTCCACTTGTGGAGACACGTCCTCTCTTGAGACGTGCCTCTTAGAGGCGGGTCTCCATCATATTTATGGTGGCTTCCCATTTGATATGCAAACATAGAAATTCATTAATGTTCTGCAATCAGTACATTCGACTGCAAGAGAAAAAATATGAAATTAATAGATTTTGCTTGACCTGTAAGAATCGATTTTGACATTCTAGAATCTGATCTAACCTTAACACCAATAATTTGCAATTTACAAGTATTACAATGATAAACAAAGCCACAATGTGAAGAATGATTATCTCAATCTAGAAAGCTCTTAAACATTGAAAAGGAAGCTAAAATATGATCTCTTTGAAGTCTGATAATTAAAATCAGCAAACTGAAAGTGTAAATCAGCAACCTGTGAATCAATGAAATGCTTATATCTTAATCAATTTACCTCTGAATTGTGTGAAACCAAGTGCAATGAACCTTTGGAGGATAGGCGCCCATGCCATGATGAAGAAACAGCTCCAAAAACCCAACATTTATTTATTGGAACGATTCCCAATGCAAACAAGAAGGTACGGCCCTAGCAAGGGCGATTTTGCTAGTAAAAATCATACACTTTGAAATAAAATCTGGAATTTGCTAAGAAGGGTCGCCATGACCTTAGTAATGATATTATTGAATGCTCATAATGAGAATAAAATGATACAAGAAGCTGTTAACAAATTCAACTTTCAGCTGTGTAAATATCAGCAACTTAAAATTTGGAAAACACACCACAATTCTCCACTTTGAAGCTCAATATGTACTTCTGAATGAAGCACACTCTCAATCCATCATCTAGGGAACCATAGTTTCAGGTCCGAAGAGTGGAATAGAATTTGCTAAGCTTTCCCTTAGCCGGATTCTGGATTTCAAACCAGCAGCATAACTTTGTTTTCCAAAACATAACATAATCAGCTCTCCACAATGTAGCAATATATAAGTTTCAATGGGCAAATGAAACACTTTGAATTCCAAGAAGTTGAATCACTTCAACTTCCCAAGGGACACCACCTTCAACCATTCACTTTATGGTGAAATAATAAAACATTATTTCCCTTCCCTTCAGGCGTCCATTTCCATTTGCAACAATAAAGCATTTAATAAATCATTAAATGCTCAACATGACCCCTTAATGTCCCCTCTTTAAAACAACATGAAGTTATCACTCCTAGGCATGTGGGTACAACTTAATAACATGAATTTAACTAAGTATAATACTTAGTCCAAGGAAATAACCAAAACCAAAGCCAATATTGAAACTGATGGATTACCACAAATAACATGATGACCTGAGCTAAACTGTAGATGATGATACTGCCAAGATTAGACTTACTAAAAATAACCACTACCAAAAATAGTAAGTTCACTTCAACTTAACAGAAAGCCAAATTGATTGGCCACACTGAACTACAAAAGATTGAGTTGCTGTTAGAGTGATACTGCTATAAATATACTTACCAAAAATAGCATATTGATATAAATAGTAAGTTTGCCAAAACCACATCTGTATGCCAACTGAGCAGTATCATGACTTACTATAAATAGTAAGTGTTCCCATTCTTCTTAGCCTACAAGTTTATGGAAATAGGCTAAATCCAATTGTAGAGTGTAGGGCTAAATCGGGGACATTACAACTTCTTGGTCCAATTCCAGATGGTTATTAGCTTTCCAATTTTGTTTTGCATTTCCTTTTAACAATAAACTCAGATGGTCATTTACATTGCATACACATCACAAACTAAGAACATCTCCAAATACACATCATAGGGTCTTTTACATCACAATGATCACAGACAAAACACATTTGCAAATCCAAATCACAGGGTCTTCAGAACACAATAGACACAAAATCAGTTTGTAGGAACTTGAATGCCAAAATAAAGTCCAGAACCAAGTAAACATGTGTCAAGGTCTAGTACTCCAAGTCAAGTGCCAAGATTGATAGATTCCTAAGTATCATCAAAATCCAATCACATGTTGGGATGCTAATCTTGAAGATGTTACATAAGTTGACGAGGAGGAGGCACAGGAGGGATTGGTTGGAGTTCCATTGGATGAGGCAGCCCCTCGTACTAGTAGTAACTCAAACTTAGAATTTGATTTTGATGGAGTGTTAGTAGATGTTGATTAGGGGTAGTGGCATATTTTCTATGTTTTTGTTATTTTGTAGTTAAAACTTGCAGCCTTTGGGCATTTTGTTGTAACTTTTTAATAATATATATGCAGATTGACAATGAAAGCAATTAAAGTTTGTCAATTTGTTTGTTGACACTTGTATGAAATCTCAATTCATGTCTAATGTTATGTATTAAGGTTCTAAAATGTATATGATGAATGCCTTATCAATGTTCTCATATGAACATTTGAGATTTCCTTATATTTTTAAATTTTCCCTATTTTTTTAGTAGCTGTCCCTTGCTGTCTCCTAGAAAAGGCCTACCAAAAAATCTGCACCAAATATACGCACTTTCATCCTCTGCCATTCTCATCCTAGAAACTTGGTGTAACATAGGCTCAAAACAAACATATCAGCCAGGAATAACTTAGATCAGCAGCCTATTGCAGGTGCAGATCAACACTCCAATTGTTGGGCATCAAGGGCGTCTCACCCTACAACCTCTAATAGGTTTGGATTGCTTTAATCACTAAAGAAAGGGCATCGCACTTTCTGAAATTCTCTGAAAATTCTCTCTCACAGGTAGCAAACACTTAATACATCTGCATTATTCCATTTATTATGTTGTCACTTTCATTGTGTTAGGATCTGCATTCCCTATTATTGTTGGCTTTTGTTTTTTCTAGTGCCTAGTTCCTTTTTCCCCCACATTTGGGGTTCCTTAATCACGTGCTATTCTTTTTTCTATTCTCCTCTGGGTTGCATGTTTTAGGGGCCTTGCTTTTGTATGTAGTTTGAGGCATGGTGTTGTAAAGCTGACTATGGGTTTGGAATTCTCCATGTTTTTGTTGTCACTGTCAATATTGTCCATATCTTCTTTCCCAGTGTCATTAAGTATTTCAAATAGGTCAGATGTTTTTATTTGGGTTGTTTGAGAGGGTAGATCTTTATTTTTCCAGGCATATGTTTGTCCTCTATTGAATTACCTATTTCTTGTTGATTTTATTGCTGATGTGGTTGCTGATCCTGATGTTTTAATTTCTACAGGTGGTTTTCCTGGGATGATTTATCTGCACCCTTAATTGTTTCCTTGTTTTGTCTTGTCTTTGCAGATTTAACTTGGCTTCCTGTTGTTTGTGTTATACCATTCTCAGATGTCCATGCTTGTGACATATTGTACATCTAAATGGGATATTTTCATAGTCAATGGGCTGATCTCATTTGATATCTCCCACTTTAAATACATTTTTGTTGTGAAGGAGTTTCTCCATATCTATAGTGACATAGATCCAGGCATAGTTCAATATTCCTGGATTCACAGTGATCTTTGAAGATGTTATATATTCTCCTATGGATTCTTTTTTTCGAAGTGTTTAATTCTTGTCAGTATTCACTTGGAAGTAGAGGATGTATAACCGAGGAAATTACTGTACTTGAGAGATGATCATTTAAGTTGAATGCAGGAGATCAGTGCTTTGCAAGTAGGGCTGCCTTATTCATTAACTAAGGTCTTAGAAGATTTGATTCAACATTGCCTTGTATGAGGACATCACCATGATTCAATCTTTGGCAATTAGGAGTTCTACCATTCCTGTTGGCTCCTAGTTTTCTTTTCTTCACACCTTTAGTGTTCTGGGTCTTGTAAAGGCCTTCCCATGAATCAACAGATAAGCCCTTTTGAGCACATTGTAAGAAGATTGGAAAGAGTGAGAATACAGAAATATAGGGTATTGTTGAACAAGTTTGAGTTCACTGTTTTATCAGGCATACCATGACAATAAAGATATTTCAGAATAATATTTAGTGGGTTCCAACTTAAGCCCAAAGTGACTGATCTGAATATTTCTATTTTGTTTGATCTACTCGTGAAACAAAAACCAGGATGGTTCTCTATTTTGCTCCTTTAAAAGAAGCATTACATTTTCTCTCCCTCTTTCTTCCTCTTGGGTCTTCAAATGATGATAGCTTGGACCTTTGTATTGACAATTGACTTAATATTCAAGTTGATAGCTGCAAAGTGCAATTGTGAAATTAAAATTCAAGCAGTAAGTATGTATTGAAATTGAGTTGCTTTAGATGAGATCACAAAAAATCAACTACAGAGTTCCTCTCAGCACACCGGACTATATATGGTCCATAATACATAGGATTTGGCTTCAGGATTAAGTTGCCTCATTTGCTTCAAAACAGTGTTGTATAGTTGCATTTGAAAATATGGAAAAATATTTGGCAAACTTAATATTGTCATCAAAGGTGTGTTTTCATAAGAAATTGGACATTTTTGTACCTCAAGAACCCAGAACACTTTGAACAGATTAATAGTTCATTTCTATAGCATAATGAAATTTTTTCAAGCTTCTCAATAAACTATTTAGCAGATCTATCCATTTTTGTAAACAAATTACAATTGCTAACTTACTTTCAAAGCTAGTAAGCAGGTTATCCTTTTCAAGAATGATATTGGGGCTGGATGTTTCGAACAAGTTAATTTCTAATCCTCTTTTGGTGTGATTTACATCCTTGATGTGTGGATATTTACTGTTTATATGGTTAAGTAATGAGTTACCAAAGTTTTCAATATATTATACTCAGCTTGGTATATCAATTAAATGGATTGCACCTTCGAGCAATTTTGATCTCAGTGCTGAAAACTTAATAACTTTGTAGCTTTTGGAAACTTTGTCGGGTTTAGTTATCTCCTTTATCATTTTGGTTTATCCATTTGCTCATAACCTCTCTATAAGGCATGATTAGCACTCCTCTCTTTGATATACACATGGAGACTGATTTGATGGGAATATAACATGACATCCCAAGGCACCATCGTAGCTTTAATTTACTAAAAACTAAACACTTTGCCAGATGTGTGTATTTATATATGGATCATTATAAAAATGAAATAAAGTTAGGGCAATTTTTGCAGGACAAAATGGCCAATGTTGTATTGTTCACTGTGTCAAATGCATCTTTCTATATCCCTTCTTAACGTTTCTTGCAGATGGACCTATCCATGATGATTTATGTCTGGCAGAGGAAGGAATATAATTTTTTTCTGACACAAATATGCTTAATGCTTGTTTAAGCTGTCAGATTTTTCCATTTACTATCCTTTCTATCTTCACTTCAAAGAATGCTTGTAGTGGCCCATTCCAAGATTTTACTTTGGACTTGTGGAAATAATGTGTCTCTTATGAATCAGGTCGTGTGCTGATATCCTTGTGGGAGTTCTTCGTGTACGTTAAATGGGGATCGTTAAAAGCAAAATTGGTCATGGATTTGGTATATTCAAGCAACTGAGCAAACCCTCAAAAATAGAAATTAAGATGGTTGAGGTTATGAAGATACGAAAAGGCTCTAGAGAATGCAGTGTGAAATCATTCAACAGTGTCATTATGAAGTTCAACAAAATTGATGAGAGCTTTAAAAAAATTAGAAGTGTTTTTCAGAAAATTGGTGCATTTCTTATCCTTTTTATTATTTCATTCTGTTAAATATGTTTGTTATTTTACATTTGACGATACTATTTTTCTGTTTCTCAGTACCATACATGATCTATGCCAGTTCTAAATAAGAGGTTTTTAACATTTCCTGTATGGTTCCTTTCTATTTTTTTTTCTTGATAAATAGGTATGGAAATAGTTCCTTTGATTTGTAATATCCATAAATGATATTTCTTAATAGTTAGCAGATGGTTTACCTTACCAAGTAACTTCCAAGGGGCCAGCAATGATTCGGCATATTATTTATTTTTTTCGAGAGGGTTTTCTTTGAACAGTAGGTAATTATGAATACAATCTTGTGGAAGATATATGACAAGGTAGAAAATTCAAATTGCCCTTAAACAGTTTCAGTCAATCTGAACGTTACACTTATGCCATGCTTTCAAGGTCTGTTAAAATCTTTTGAAGTGAGCTGCATGCTATTTGTTCATTTTTAAATCTGCATCTTATTTTTAAGATATACCTTCTTTTCTTTGTCCATTCTCACATCTTAGCGAAGTTCATTTAGATATCCTTCAAGTGGATTAGTTGTACTTGTTGAGGTGATTGTTAAAATGATATTTTGTTAGAAATATTAAAATTCCTTGCACTGCTGACTTCAGATCTCATTTTGTTTGTTACCCTCCCTCAGTCCCATCTCCAAGAGCTTCTATTGCTTTACCCAACTCTCTAGATTGGAGAATTCCACCACCCATTTTCATTGTCAGCCAATTACAACCTGCTGCGCAACTACAGCTTGGTGGCTCAGTAAGAATTTCACTTCACAAACTTACAGCAAAAAGCAATCTGCTAAAGCCAATGATGATTTCCAGGCCAAATACCGATCCATCTTAAACCTCCATTCAGTTAGTGTTGGTCAATACTATCATTGACACTCTAAGTGGCCTTATGAGAGTCATGGACCGTCAAAACAAGTGAGAAGGGTCCATTCAGGAAAACACTAACTTGCTGATGCAAAATCTGCAAGGCATCAAAGAGAACCAGAGAGGAATTATCAATTGCATAAAAAAGCAAAAAGAGGGATTGGCTGTTGGAAATATTGTCATTGATGTCAAAGGCGCTTAGTCTAGACTATTGAAGTTGTCATTGATGTCAATAGTGCATATACATGTTGTCATTAATGTCAAGTAGCAATATCATTTGTATGCAAGAAATCATCATCAGTCAGTGGCATTTCTAAGACATTTTTGGAGGATCACATTGGAGTTTCTATATTGGGCCGATCTCTATCATGGCCAACTACCAGTGAAGATGAGTGCTTTAAACATTGGTTATTTACATGGAATCATAAAGTATGAGAGATCAGTTTTTGAGCCTGATATATATGAGAGTAGAGATAAAAGAAGAAAGCAGAAAATCAGATATTATTAGCCATAAACAGATTTAATGAAAGTAGTCAGTCATTAATTCTGAAAGTGAAAGGATCGATTCAAAAATCTGAATCGATTTCATTAACAAATCAACGATTTATTCTAAATAAAGTGCAGATCGATCAGATATGGAATAGAAAAACATTCAGATATGAGATAAGACAAAAACAAAGGCAGTGATCCCAAAGCATTTAAAAATAAATAAACAACACATAAAACAAATACCACAAAGGACAAAAGTCACAAAAGGAGGAAACAAGATAAAGACAAAACTCAGAAAGAAGACAGCGATATCCTTTAGAATATTAAAATGATGAAATGATGCGGTCCCTTTAGCACAAACAGTTTGCATGATACGGCTCTAAATGAAGCGATTTAAATAAAAATAATATTGTTAGTAAAAGGTGCAACTTCAGAATTAAATTATGGAAAGGGTGCAATTATATTTTTAAAGGGAACTTAATGATATTTAAAATGAAGAGATGTAATCTTTTACAAGAGGTGTGATAAAACAAATTAAATAAAACATAAATGGGGTGATCTAGCAATTAAAAAATGAAAAGGCATATGTTTGTAAAACAGCAATAAAAGGATATGACTCTAAAACAAAGGTTGTGATGTTTGGACTACGTATATGTATGAGGCCCAAATCAGATTTCTGAAGTGTGTGTGTAGAAGTGCAGAAGTATCTCTTGTGTGAGCCTTAAGGAAAAGCATACATCACAAAGAAGGGATAGATTGAAGCATAAAGCAGATCTATTGAAAGATCTCATTCTACATTTGAAATTTTCAGTCAAGAAAGTCAAGGTTGGTGCCTTGCAAGAAGGAGTTGGTGCTCCTTGTGGATTGGTGCCCACTAAATCAAGTTAGGGAGTTGGTGCTCCTTGTAGGTTGGTGCCTACATAACTGATTAAGAGGCTGGTGCCTCTAGTAGGTTGGTGCCTACTACCATTGTGATCCTATTTTATTATAAAGTACATAATTTTGTACTGTGGTTTTCTCCCGTAAGGGTTTCCACGTAAAATATTGGTGTCAACTTGTTCATATTGTTATATTCTTGCCATTAATTGTTATTGTGTTAGAGTTTAAAGTTGACAAAAGTTGAGAGGGTGAAAATCATAGTTCCACGGAGTTTCGGGGACGGGGACGGGGACGAGGGGACGGTGGGGGACGCGTTTCTGAGATGGGAGACGGGGGGCCTAAATTTGGGGACGGCAGGGGGACGGTGGGGGGACGGCGGAGGGGGGTGGCGGGGTGGTGGTGCTGAAATACATATAGTACTTGAAAAATTAGTTATAAAAAGATGTATAACAATATAATTATATAACTATAGAAGCCTAATGAATAAGTAAAGTTAACACATTGAAACAAAACTTAAAAACTTAAAAGTTTAAACACAATAACACATTGCAATGATATATCATTTCATTTAACTAGTGAACCATTGAACATTGAAAATCAAAATGAAAATATAGACATTGGAAAATGCAACAAGAACTAGATGTTTCATAATTTGAGTTTCATAATCATAATTACAATCAAGTATCACTGTATCATCAATGTTCAAACTTCAAACTTCAAAAACAGAGTACGAAATGGTAAATACTAATAGTAAATGGCTCCAGGCTAATGGCCTGATGCCTTTGGAAGTCTCCCAGAAGTTTCCTTGGAGTCTCCTAGAAGTTTCCCTAGAGTTTCCTTGGGTGGAGGGGACATCAGAAAGTTTCCCAGAAGTCTCCCAGAAGTTTCCCAGAAGTCTCCTAGGAGGAGACTTTGGGGGGACGGCGGGGAAACGGGGGGGGGGACGGCGGAGGGACGTCTCCTAGGCGTCTCCCCGTCTCGGAAATGGGTGGTTTTTCCGAGGGGACGCGTCCCCGTGGAACATTGGTAAAAATTGTAATATACTTAGCAGGCCCTTCGAATAAGTCTAACAAACTTGAAGGCAGATCTATACAACACACATCATGAGTGGAGAAGGATTCTCTTCCAACAAGGCTCCATTGTTTGATGGAACAAATTATGCATTTTGGAGTATGAGAATAGAGGCCTATATATATGCTATAGGATTTGATGTTTGGCAATCGGTGGTGAATGGATATAAAGTTCCTTCAACACCTCTAACAGATTCAGCAGGAAAGAAGGCAAGTGAAAATAATGTTGGAGCCAAGAATGCAATCCTATGTGGATTAAATGAATTTTCTTGCGTGTGGATGAAGTTGTCAACACCATTCGAGGCCTTGGAGAAGAAGTAAAGGAACTAGCAATAGTGCAAAAAGTATTGAGATCCCTTACACCAAGATTTGACCCCAAAGTATCAACAATAGAGGAAATGAAGGACTTGGACACCTTAACCATGGATGAACTACATGGAATCTTAACAGCCTATGAGATGAGACTTGGAAGATATACTTCACTACAAAAGGAGGCTACATTCAAAGTATCCAAGAAATCAAAAGGGAAGAAAATTTTATATAATAGTACAAAAGATGAGGAAGAAGCAAATTTTGTAAGGAAACTAAAAAGAGGGTCAAGAAAATACAAGGGTAAACTACCCTTCAAATGCTTTACATATGGTAAGATTGGACATTATGCAAAAGAATGTCCTTATTCTTATAGCACTGATAGTGAAGAAGAAGATTACAAGCCAAAGAAAGGAAGCAAAAACAATAAGTATCACGAAAACAACAAAAGGGAAAATTTCAAGAAGAGCTTATACTCATATAGAGATAAAGATTCTTCAAGTGACTATGATGTGGAAAGCTGTGAAGATGAAATGTTGTTCATGGCTGAAGTAATAGAAGATAATGAAGACAAGGATGAAAATCAAGAAGAGTAGATAGATCTTGATCCAAAAGATATGGAAGAAGAATTAGAATTTGCTATAAGTGAGATTGAGAGGCTGAAAAGAAAAGGTCTAAGAAGAAAAATTAGATTTGAAGAGGAAAGGAAGAAGTTTATAGAAACTGAAAAATTAATTTCAGATCTAAAGCTTCAAGTTGAGGAAACCAAAAGGATAGAAGATCTATCCAAAGCCCAATTTGAAGAAAAAGAAAAAGAATGTGAAAGCTTGAAGTGTGAGATTGTCACACTAAGAAAAGAGTTACAAAAGACATCAAACAAAAGTTATGTTGATGTTGTCAAGAGCACTACCAAGGGAGAATGTAGCAAGAAGGAAGAAAGTCAAGTTCAACCTAAGCCAACAATGCTTCAATAGAGAAAAGCAACATAGAAGGAAAGACCAATCTGCAAAAATATTTCTAGCCAAATAGGTTCAAGAGTACATTTCATGGCTATTGTTACTTATGCAATCATTATGGACATAAAGTAAGAGATTGTAGAACACATGTGAGATATGATTGTGGTTGGAACAAAAATAGAAGATCTTATGGAAGGAACTATAACTCCTTTGTTCCTTTAATGGATTATAGTGTTGTATGCTACAAGTGCAATAACTATGGTCACATAGCACGATTTTGTAGATGTGGTTTTGTGAAACCACCTAGACAGGATGTGAAGAAGAACACCATTGACAAACAAAGGGAAAGACAGTTTACAAAAGTATGGAGAAGGAAACAAGAACAAGATAAGGAGAAGGATAAATCTATGCAAGTACAAGCTTCATTACAAGCACAAGAGATATCCATTAGTGCATAGAGAGAAGCGCAATTTTAGGGGGAGCTATACACAAGACCTTGTAGCTCCTTGGAACAGAAAAAAAAAGACATTGTTGGAAGGCCCTTTGCCATTGATGTCAAAGAGGGAGCTAGAATAAGGGGGAGCAATGCAAAAGGAAAATATTTGTGTTGCCATCAATGACAAAGGGGGAGATTGTTGGAAATATTGTCATTGATGTCAAAGGTGCTTAATCCAGACTATTGAAGTTTTCATTGATGTCAATAGTGCATATACATGTTTTCATTAACGTCAAGTAGCAATATCATTTGTATGCAAGAAATCATCATCATTCAGTGGCATTTCTAAGACATTTTTGGAGGATCACATTGGAGTTTCTATATTGGGCCGATCTCTATCATGGCTAACTACCAATGAAGATAAGTGCTTTAAACATTGGTTATTTACATGGAATCATAAAGTATGAGAGATTAGTTTTTGAGCTTGATATATCTGAGAGTAGAGATAAAAGAAGAAAGCAACAAATCAGATATTATTAGACATAAACAGATTTAGTGAAAGTAGTCAGTCATTAATTCTGAAAGTGAAAGGATTGATTCAAAAATCTGAATTAAATCGATTTCATTAACAAAGCAACGATTTATTCTAAATAAAGTGTGGATCAATCAGATATGGAATAGAAAAACATTCAGATATGAGATAAGACAAAAACAAAGGTAGCGATCTTGAAGCATTTAAAAATAAATAAACAACAAATAAAGCAAATACCACAAAGGACAAAAGTCACAAAAGGAGGAAATAAGATAAAGACAAAACTCAGAAAGAAGACATCAATATCCTTTAGAATATTAAAATGATGAAATGATGCGGTCCCTTCGGCACAAACAATTTCCATAATATGGCTCTAAATGAAGCAATTTAAATAAAATTAATATTGTTAGTAAAAGGTGCAACTTCAGAATTAAATTATGGAAAGGGTGCAATTATATTTTTAAAGGGAACTTAATGATATTTAAAATGAAGAGATGTAATCTTTTACAAGAGGTGTGATAAAACAAATTAAATAAAATATAAATGGGGCATATGTTTGTAGAACAGCAATAAAAGGATATGACTCTAAAACAAAGGTTGTGATCTTTTGGACTACGTATATGTATGAGACCCAAATCAGATTTGTGAAGTGTGAGGGTAGAAGTGCAGAAGTTTTTTTTGTTTGAGCCTTAAAAAAGAGCATACATCACAAAGAAGGGATAGATTGAAGCATGAAGCAGATCTATTGAAAGATCTCATTCTACATTTGAAATTTTTAGTCAAGAAAGTCAAGGTTGGTGCCTTGCAACAAGGAGCTGGTGCTCCTTGTGGGTTGGTGCCTACTAAATCAAGTTAGGGAGTTGGTGCTCCTTGTATGTTGGTGCCTACATAACTGATTAAGAGGTTGGTGCCTACTACCATTGTGAACCTATTTTATTATAAAGTACATAATTTTGTACCGTTGTTTTCTCCTATCAGGGTTTCCACTTAAAATCTTGGTGTCAACTTGTTCATATTGTTATATTCTTGCATAGTTGTTATTTTGTTAGAGTTTAAAGTTGATAAAAGTTGAGAGGGTAAAAATTGTAATATACTGATTCACCCCCACCCCCCCTTCAGTATATTTGTGTGCTTATCATTGGCTATTTTTGTCATTGCTATTAGAGTGTTTTGAACGGAATGGAGGCAATCAAGAGGATCCTTGGGCTGATAGGACAAGAATGCATACAAAACCTCCTCAATCAGCAATTCCAACAGCTCAGTGTTAAAAGAATGATGAATCCTAGGACTATCACTCTCAGTCACATTGCTGCTTTGCAAACCAATGGAAATTATATCATGTCAGCCATGGCAAAGGCAACCTGGTTGGGTCAAATGCTTGTTGGATCAAACCCCAAGACAAGACACTGCGACATTATCGGTATTAATAGCCGAGGAGTTTCAAATCCTCTTTACTTCATTTTGAATCTGCCTTAGTTGTTGATCATGCCTCCACTATGCGAGTTTCAAATTGAATGTATCTCTCCTTTATATTCACAGATATGTATTTTTAATTTCATTAGTTGTAATGTCCCCATTTCCGATGTCCTCTTTCAAATTAGTCTGATTCAGATACCATTAACTCGTTTTATTAAGCACTATTTTTAGCAGGGGGTCTAGCACCGAGCTTCAGTCTTTAGTGAGCCCTTTGGGCATCTCAATTTCTTTTCGGCTTGAGTCTTTGGTGCTACTTACTATTTTAGGGTCATTTAGGGTAAGTTGGACTTGGTTAGGGTTACCACTCAGTAGCATTTTCAGTTGAGGCATCAGTTTCTAAGGTTGAAGCATTTTAATATTTGACTTCCCCTTCAAAAATTGGATTATTATAAAGTAACTTTATATTTTAGTGTTGAGGATCAAAGGGGACATGAAAAAGGTACCAAGGATGCCTAATGTAATGACTTGAAGTGTTTTTATAGCAACAAAATTATTCTAGAATGCTGAATAAGCCTTGGGCGCCCAAGCTCTAGTTGGAGCCAAAAAATTACAATAAAATCAAATTAAAGTTACATATTGCATGGATTTGAAAGGGGTTTAGGGTTTTATCATGTTGTCACCCTAATTTGCTAAGAGAAAGCTTTTAAAATCTCATCTTGAACCTCATTTGCTCATGGATGTTTTGGCTGCTTATTGAGATGCTGGTGGTTTCACGCTAGGAGGTTAGATGGACAGAGTTGAGGACGAAAACCCTCAATATCTAAAGCTGGTTTCGGCAGTGCAAGACCTGCCCTAGTTGGTAGAAGGGTGATTTCATCCAGAAATCACATTTGTGCTTCAAGTTACAAATTTCCGTCATTTGAAAATGAAGATCTTTTAGCATTTTTGATGTGATACAGCTTGGTTTTGGCTCGTGTTTGCACACTCTTAGTTTGGCGTGGATTTCTTGAAGATTTTGGTGAATTTTTAGCATTTTCTGTGCACTTCAAGTTTGGACCTGAACCTGGAGTTTTGTTCATAACTTCAAAATGGATTGAGAGTTCCAAATGGGTATTGTTTCATTTGAAAGCACTCACCAAGGTGCCCCTATCAAGCTTTAGTTTGCATTTTTAGAAGGTGTTTGGAATTTTTTAAGGCCAGATCGCCCTTGGCTGCCAAGCACCTTATTCTGGGTGTCTTCCTTAAGTCTGGTCAGCCATTACAGTGAAGGGGATTCATTCATTGGGGAGCTTTCAGGAGGATGTCTTTCGCCAACAATGCATTGAGCTTGAAACCCTTTGTCTTGTGTGTTGGACATGGCAAGGAAGAAGTTCCAGTCTGCTGATAAGGAGCTATCTACAGGTCGTACTTGTGTGGAGTGGGTTAGCATTTGTTGGAGTTGCTGAGTGGAGACTATTGGTGTATCAATCAAGGCTTAAAGGTCCTAATCGCTGTTGCTGTTCGAGACTAAGTTGAAGATTTATAACTGCTGTATGGTACTCATTATCCAAGTCTGAAGCTTATTTCTGAGTATGATATTGTATCTTAAAGTCTGTAAATTTCTTCTGGTAAAAAATCAGATTGTTGAATGTTCTGATAAGCTCTTGGCTAGTGTATTTCTCCTTCTATTTTCTGTACTCTGTTTATATATTCCATGCGAGTTAAAAATGAAGGTCACATGAAAACTCGATGCAAAAAGCTATCAAAAAATCAACACAATCAGCAAATCAGAAAACTTGTGAGCAAACAGAACAAAACTTGTGATAATAAAATGTCTTAAAGCCACGAGTTTTAAACAGAATTTTTTAAGACATTTTATGACACCAAAGATTTATTTGTTAGAAGAAATCCATTTCTTCACATCATCAGGGAATACACCACTGGCATACTCTGCAATGTACTCTTTGCCTTCTTTGACAATAACTTAGTATCCCCCCCAAGCAACATCAGAAGCATATGTATATAATATAAACTCATTAGTATTGGGAACATAGAGAATGGGGAGATTACTCATCTTTTTTTGTAACTTATTTATTGCAGCAGTGTGTTTTGGAGACCATTGGATCTTCTTTTTCTTTAGGAGCTGTTGAAGTTGTTCTCTGTCAAAACCTACATTAGGATAGAAATTATTTACATAATTTAAGATTCCCAAGAAGGCTGGTAAAGTATTTTTATCAAAGGGAGTCTTAAATTCTAAAACCTTTTCTTTGATGTGTGGTTGGATTTCCAGTACACCATTATTAACTACCATACCGAAAAATGTACAAGAGTCTTGACACCATTGAATCTTATTTAGGGACAAAACAATCCCAAAATTAAAAACTAAGTTATAAAATGTTTCAAGATGACATTTATGGTCATCAAAGTCTTTGCTAAAAATAATAATATCTCAATATATACACAAAGAAATTATTCACATCCTCTGAATATAGAATCCATCCGTTCTTGAAAATAGGCAGGGGCATTCATTAATCCGAATGGCATCACAATCCATTCGTAATGTCCAAATGGACAGTTGAAAGAAGTTTTGTATTGATCTTCTTCCTTGATCCTTATCCAATAAAATCCTGATTTACAATCAAATTGAGAAAACACCTTGGAGTTAGCAACCTTTTCTAATAGATAAGACTTATCAGGAATTTGATATGGAAAGGGAAGAGTAATAGCATTTAATGGCTTATAATTTATAACCATTCTTTTCTTTCCTCTCTTCTGTTCTGAATGCTTATTAACCATGAATGCATAGCAACAAAAAGGAGACTGAGAAGGTTTAATAAACTTCCCTTTCTTGAGTTGCTTTATTGCTTGCTGCATATCTGAATAGTCATGCAAAGCAATAGTTATCTTTTTCCCCAGTCTGATTGTTTTTCCTGGTTGCAGTTTGATCTCCATTGTAAGAATTTCTTTTTACCAGACGTTTTTTGTGATGTCCCCGCTCTAGTCAGTTCTCGGGAATAGTGTGTTAGCCCTTTATTGGACCCTCGTGGGCTAGCTGGATTGGTTAGAGGGTCCGTGGTACTTTCTGGAGAGCTTTGTCGTTCTCGTTTTCAGAGCTCAGTGATTGGTTCATAGCAGGCGTTAGCAGTTTAGGGGTTGACAGCTTTTGACGGCACGGGAATATTTGGAGTTTTGAGAGAGTTATGGATTTTTAAGTGATTTGAGTTAATTAATTAACTTAATGCCTTATTATAAAGTCAAATTGACTTTATACATTTTATATCACTTAAATATTCTATAAAGGTGATTTAATATTTTAATCACTTAAAATATAAAAGGGCGCCCAAGTATTTAAGTCAAAACTATTGAAATGACTTAAATATATTTTAAAAGATTTAAAATATGAAGGGCGTATCTTTCTTGGAAGTCGTGCCTTTTTGCATATAAGGCATTTTGGCAATGAGAAATTCACTTCTTGAATATTTCAACTTTGCCTTGGACATTTTCCTGTGCTTTCACCTGTGATCAGGTTTTTGAGCAATCTTCCATTGGAGAACGAAATCTCTTCAGTGTTGAGCACTTTTGAGACTGTGAGAGACCAGTCGAATTTGTGCAGTTTGTGAGAGCTTCATATAGAGGTTCTACTGTGCTTTATCAGAGTTGAGTTCTTTATCAGAGACAGGAGGGTTTGTGGAGATGGCGTCTTTCTTTCATCATGGCAGGCATTTTGACATCATGGCCGTACCTTCAGAGTTGAGAGCTGGGCTTTTTTTTTGAAGTGCATGGCTATCTGTGCAAGGGTGTTTGGGGTTTCTTGGAGAAACGCCTTCCAGTTTGAGGGTTTCTCTTCACCCTTCTAGGCGTCTGGCATATACTTCTCATTTGCCTCAGTTTCAAGGCTGGATTTCACTTTCTGTAGCTTCCTACACTGGATTTAGCCAGATTTCACCATCTTGGCTAGCAAACTGGACTTCATTTCTTGAATAAATAATCTGGGAGCTTTCAGGTATGTTTATGAGTTTTGAATCCATTGTTGAGCTTATTTATTACCTTTTGTAATTTCAATTCGCTTAAATTAGCTCAAATTTACATTTTATAAGCATTTATGCTGTGCGCCCCTTCTATTGCTCTCTAGAAACTCTTCTCTAAAAAACGTAAAACACAATAAAGATAAATAAAAGACAAGGGTTTGAGGTTTGAGCCAACAGGGCTCATCACAGTGGTATCAGAGCATATTAATCCTGCCAGCTTGTGGGAAAAACAAATATCCATGCGGCCACACCAGAACAGGTTTGACAGGCACTACACACGCAGGGGCCCTGGAATTCAAAGAAATACTTTTGAACCTTTTCAGGCAATTCCATTGAATGAACAGGAGGAGAATTTTGACTTTGATAATATGGGTGAAAGGAATGATGATGCTCGTCTTAATGACGAAGACAGGGATGCTAGAGAAGTACTGAGAGGAATGGTGGCTGGTCAAGAACAGGTGGCAAACATCCTTCAGCAACTTAGTACCAAGGTGCAAAACTTGACAGTTCTGAGAAGGCTGAATTTGGATCAAGATCAGGAGGGTAGCATACATGGAGAACAGTACAAGAATATTGCTCCAGCATGCACCTTTGAGAGAGCCACACGCCCTGCTTTTGTCAAGAATGACGCTGAGGAGGAGGTGTGTTGGCGTTTCAAATCGCACCTCTGGAATGCGTTCTGGAAACAGACAGCTATGTGCAGTAAACTGCTCTTCGAATTAGGAGGGGAAGCTCCCTCTTTTGTTGAGTTGCATAAAGAAAAGTAATCTAAACTTAATTACGGCTATCTTTTTGGTTTAGCTGCGAGAACACAAGGTTATAGAACACTAGATGTTGCGGCTGAGGTTTTCCCTTTAATGAAACTAGACAGCTACAACTTAACCTACGCTTAAAATGTTTCTACCCTCTCAAGTAAACACAGAGCAAGAGAGTTTAGAAATGGACGAGTTTGATTTCTGACAAAGATACTTAAATAAGCTATTCTTCAACATACGTTTTAAGGCAAGCTGAAAAAGAGATCACAAAAGTATTACGGAAATATGAGACTTTTATTTCAAGGTGGACAAAGCACGCTCAAGATTTTATTTACTCATACTTCTAACACAAAACAAATAGATGGAAATTTGAGATATTTATATCAAGGTAGACAAAGCACGCTCAAGATTTTATTTACTCAAGTTTCTGGAACAAGGATTACAACTTCGGGACAACAAGTCGTAGCAACATGTGATCAACCTAATTATAATCAACACAACACATGCACTAAACAAGTATTTGCAGCTAAAGAGGCATGCAAACTTGCTCCTTACACAAAGTGAACAACACTAGACGATAACATAGAGAAGGTACTAAAGACACTTATGTCTTGTTATCACAAGCACGGTTCCACTAAAATGAGCAAACACTGCTCTTATTTATAACTAAGCAGAGGAGTAGGAAATCCTAAAATCTCCTTGCTTTTACAACTACTGCTTGCCAACATGCAAGCTTTATTTCTAAATCTAGAAGAGATTAAAACATCTAAACCCTAGAAAGCTTTTAAAAAGGAAAGTGCCAACTCGTGACAACTTGTTACAATATTTTCTTTCTATCCTCAAAGAATGGAAAAGATTTGAGACAAGAATAGAAAAAAAACGTGAAAGATGCTTCTAGAAGAAAGCAGATTTAAAGCTCGATCACATCCGCTAAAAAGCGGGCAACTTCATCTGAAGTAGGAGTGTTGATGCTATTAATAGCAAAATGCCGCTTTTCCAAGATTTCTTCGCCATCTGTAATTGACTTCAAGAAATCTTCACTCTCATTGGCCGCTTTCTCGAACCTTGCTGACATCATGGAAATCATCATCATTCTCCCAACACTGCCATCACTGCCATGCAGTATGTTCTGAAACTCAGGTTGGACTACGTCAAGCCCAATGTAGGAACCATCCTCGAGACAATACTGACAAGGAATTGCTGCAACTAATTCTCTGACGAACCTAAGAGTATCAACAACTCTTTGTTTATATGCTGCAAACTCCTCAGATATTCTGACATATGTAGTCACCTTGAAAAGATGACTTTCTTTCCACTCCAGGATTTGTCTTTTATGTTCTCTCGCCATTGTAGAGCCACAAGCCGTCTCTAAATCTGCAATTATGATTTCGTGCATGGGCTTGAACTCGGCTATCAGCTGTTCAAAATCCTGGATACCTTGACGTAAATCATGAGCCTTGTATCTCAACTGGAAGACTTGTGTTAGGACCTCTTTTCCTCTGTTGATGATCTCTTCAAGCCACTCATTAGTTTGTTTTCCACAAATAACTAGTTGCCTTAATTGCTGCTGATCAGCTGGTGTTTCTAAGACTTGAGGCAACAATTGAGTTGTTTGTAAGGTGCCTTGGATAAGATTTGATATACAGAACCGGAGTTGACGATTTTTCAGCCTTGAGGGCTGCCTTGTCTTCTCCATCCTTTTGCACTCTTTCTTGAATGTTTTCTGTTACCATTTTAAACAAACTTATATCAGCATGTCGAGTACTTTTACCAAGGTTTGTTTTGACCATGATAAAATCGTCAACATCCACCTCATCTCTTATTTTATCTTCAAGAGGCGTAGCTGTCTCCATGACCATTTCACCCTCAAGATTCCTCTCAAAATGTATTTGTTTCTTGGCCTTCTTCTTGGGTGCTTCCTAGTATATGCTAAGGTCATCAACATTCACCTGATACGAAGGCCTTCTTCTTGTCCTTCCCAAGGAGCTCTCAAGCCAAGATGTGGTATTTCTATTAACATCCAAGGGAGGAATAATTGTAACATTGGCCTCTATCTCCTCGTCTTCCAAATCAATGTGAATTGACAAAGACCTAGGAGATGGTAGAGTTTCTTGTATCAAAGGTTAATCATGTTGTACTTCTTCTTGAAGTATGGGCTCTGGTGGAGGAACTTCTATTTCAGCTGTAGGCTGCTCCTGTATAATAATCCCTGTATAATCCAACCTCCTTTTAGCACTCTTTGCTGATCTACTGCCCTTTGTGACCTCTTGAGACTGAACTTTTTCTTTGTTCTTTGGTTGCACTCTTGAAGAAGAGGGATGAGATGAATGTTTCTTTGGCAGCCCTGCTACTGGAATAGACTCCCTTCTCTTTAGAATCAAGAAAGTCTTGCTGTACTCTACAACTTGTCTTGTCTTTTCTTCCACTGTGATACATTCTTTATGAGCCCAGTTGACCTGTGGAAGAGGTTGCTGTATTTATCCTGATGTTCTTCCCATATCCTTTCACATTCTTCCACATTGATAGTGACACTTCCAGGCCATGGTGGAATCGAGAAGCATTTCTCAATCATGTCTGGTTTTAGGCTGCAAATGATTCTCCCATCAACTGACTGTATCTCCCATGTAGCTGGATTGTAATGCTTGATGCAAGCAATTATGAACTCTAAGCTCCGTACTGAGAAAGGTATGGATGCTGCTGCAAGAAGACCTAAATGGCCAAGATGCCTGATGGTGGTATTGCCTGCATCTTCTAAAGGACGTATATTGAACACTGGCTTGATGTGATGCAAGTCTGTCTCGGCCGTTTCAATAAAATCGTGGTAAAGCACTGATTTGGTCTTGAAATTCTGCAGGAGTGTATTCCATTTTGAAAGACTTGAAGATTGACAGTAAACACACCTAGGTTCAGACAAATTTTGGCAAACTTTCTAAATTTAGCTTGCTGATTTTTTCCTCTTGCAACGGATGAATTTTTGAGATTTATTCTGAGATATGGGTTTTGACTAGAATTTTGTTACAAGCCAACCCAGATCGTCCGTTTTTGAAAATATGAAGTGGAGATTGAAAAAGCAACAAACCCTAATTTTCCCCAAAAAAGCAAAAAAAGCTGACATTTGGGTATTGTTTTTGAGCATAATCTGAATGGACCCAGTAGATTAGATTTTGAAAACTATATCTTCTGACTGAAAAAGCAACAACTTTTAGTTTCTCTGAAAAAGCTGAGGTATGGGTTTTGTCCAGAAGAAGGTTTAGCATAGACCCAGAAGACTAGAAATTGATGAATATGAAGTTTTCCCTGACATGCAAAATAAAAGCAGTTGCTGCAACTTAGAGAGAAATCTTCAACAATTTGTCCAAAAGATAGAACAAAAATGGATCAGCTTGCTGAAATTTGGTAATATAGGCCTTCTTCTTCACAAATTTGATGTTCTTGATGAGAAATGTGAAAGAGGAGGTCTTCTTTGATTGCTGATCTGAAAATTTATGAAAAACCAGCAAGTTAGGGTTCTTGAATCTTGAAAAACATAGGTTTGAAGCTGCTGCTCTGTTTCTCTTTGAAGGCACCTGCAAGAAAATATGAAAAATAATACATAGAGGTGTTCTTAAATAAGTTTTTGCTTTGAAAACAGCTTCTCAAACCCTAATCTTGAAGAAACCCTAAACCTAATTCATGCCTTGAGTGAAGACGTATTTCTCTTCTCTTTGAAAATTTTGGAAGTTTCAAAAATAAACTAAGGCATGAAGGAATGGGGGCCCTTCTTGAGGTATGGTGCCCAGTCTTCCCAAACTTAGCCAAATTTCTATTATTTTCAATTTTTGTTCACTTTCTGACCTTGTTTCAGCTCTGTCTCCCGGCCTTCAGATTTATCCAATGAACGAACTAATTCTTCCATCGCGGAGCCTGATCACATCTAACAACTTTGTTTTGTAGACGTCATCTCCTGAAAACTTCATTTGTCCCTTCGAAATGTCAGGTGCATATCCTTGATAAGGGCGCCTATTTCTTCCAGTGTTAGCCATTTTCATGGTCTTCAATCTTTATGCTTGTCTTCTGACCTTCAGATGATTTCACTATTCCGGGTGTTGTACTTGTCAGATTGACTAACTATCAAGTTCACTGGACAGCTGAGATGAATCTGGAAGGGGTCTTCTGGATCACTCATTTCTGGAAACTGACTTTTGGTGGCCTTAAACCCTAGGCACCCTTCTCCTTTAGGGGCGCCCATAGCTTCTAGTGTTAGTTTTTTATTTTTGAATTTTCACTGTTGCTTTCCACTTTTTGCCGTTTCTCACACTTTTTCTCCTTTGTTCGCCTGGCGATATCTGATGACTGCTGACTCTGATGGACGAGCTGACGGATTCGTTGGAGAGCTGGATCAAGTCTAACGAAGTCATGTTGGAAAAGCCTTCAACAAATTTGACCATCTGCTATCTCAAAAGTTTGGGCGTCCTTCTTGAGGTATGGCGCCCATCTTATCCAGACTTAGATTTTATTTTGTTTTCTTCATCTCCAGAGTTTTAAAATACCTCTTTCTGTGGCTCCTGTTCGTCTTGAATTTGCCAGTGACTGGATGATCTGATGAGCATGCCAGCTGATTCGTTGCGGAGCTGGGATGATTCTGAGCAATATTGGCCTGGAGATGGAAACCTTGATTTTGACTTTTGACCTCTTGAAAAGCTGGGCGCCCATGGCTGGCAGTGTTAGAAAATTTTATCAATCTTTTCAATTTTACCTTGTAACATGTATTTCCATTGCCTTAGGCTGCCAAGATGAAATTTTTTCTAAGGCATTGAAACATGGGCGCCTCTACTTGACAAGGGCGCCTGACATCTCCAGATTTAGACAAAATTTTGACATTTTCATTTTTTTTAACTTCTTCAGCTTGTTCCTTGTTTCTCGTGCACATTGTTCATCGATAGTCTCTATTTGATGTTTGAACTCTTGATTCTGACACCTGGTAGCTGGCTGACTTCCATCGATGACCTTGGATCTCCAAAGCAGCTTCTGAAAAAGCAGAATAGATCCAGTTGAGTAAAACTGACCTTTTTGTGATTCTGACTGCACCAGTCTGGTGAGGAAGTATTTTAAGCCAATCAAAATCAGTCTTAACCCTAACGGCCAAACTTTCTATTTTTAGAAAATTTTACAAGTATCTATTTCGTAAGAAACCCAAAAAAACCTAGAAAAAGTTTCTATTTTTAGAAAACTGCTAAAAATAAAAATTTTCCTAAAATTTAGGGATGAAAAACTAAAATCTGGGTATTGTAGGTTTGGTCTTTTTGAACTGACCCAATTGTCAAATTTTGAAAATTTCAAGTTTATGACCCCCATGCAAGACATGCAGATCCCCATTTTGACCTTTTTTGACAGATTTTAACAGTATCTTGACTCAATTCTTCAAAATGCTTAAGTGTAACGAAAATTTTAATTTGGGGTACAACAAGGTGGAAGAAGGTGGGGAAGTGAACTTTGCTGACAACATCCTGACTATGCATGATGAATGGGATGCATTGCCTCCACGAGTTAAGGATCACCTTAACTTCGACTGTTTCATGAGCCAAAAGAGAGAGCACACCAGGAACAGGAATGACAGGAGGCCTAGACATTAGCATAATGATCTACGACAGGCTACCAATAAGCTTACCTTAGTGAACTATGATGGCAGTGGTAGAGTTACAGCACGTGCCTGGGTGAGTAAATTGGATACGTTCCTGACACTACGTCCTATGCCAGAGGAAGATGCTATTAGATTTGCAGCTCTACATCTTGATGGCGTGGCACATGACTGGTGGATTCATGGCATGGCTACTCTTCACCATGACTGGATTACCTCATACTGGGAGTTCACTAATAGATTGGTAGAGAGGTTTGATAGACGTGATCCTGAACTATTCTTCAGGGATCTTGCACAGTTAAAACAGTTGGGTAGCTTGGAATCGTACATTGGAGAGTTCCAAAGACTATCTGTGATGGTGACAGGTATCTCAGAGAGAAGGCTGATCATATTGTTTATTGAGGGTCTTTTTGAGCCCATGAAAGGTTGGATAAAAGCATTTGATCCACCTACGTTATAGGAGGCCATGAGGAAAGCTCGCAGTATGGAGCTCACTACACCTCGTAAACAATTTGGCACAAAACCTTCTTCCTCCTACACAGAGAACAAATCTGATCCAAAGAAGGCTGATAATTCTGATCAAAAGAAAAAATTTGCAGCCCCACTAGATCATGACACAATGAATGATCTACGTAGAAGGAAGCTCTGTTTTTATTGTAAGGGCCCGTATGACTTCAATCATGATTGTCCCCTCAAGCCTAAAGGGCAAAACAGGCACATGGAATGGTTTTATGAGGGAGAAACGTTGACTGATTTTTCTGATCAGCAAGCTGCTATTTATGACACAAATGAAGAAAAGTTAGAAAATGAGGCAGAGATTGAGGTAGAAAGTGAGCTACAGGAGGCTCATATGTCCAGCATGTAGAGAGAGGGATCTTTCAGGCTCCGTGGAATTTTAGCGGGTCAAAGAGTCATATCTCTTTTGGACATAGGGGCAACCCACAACTTTATTGATTCACGGTTAGTGGAGAAAAGAGGAATTCAAACTCAGCAGTTTGAAGACATTCGAGTAAAGGTTGCAGATGGACACACTCTCAACTGTGAGAGGATGATTCCTGATTTACCATTGAAACTCAACAATTTTGAGTTTAAGGCAGATTTTTATGTGGTGAACATGGGAGGAACGGATATAGTTCTCAGCATGAAGTGGCTTCATGCTATAGGAGAGTTCACACTTAATTTGCGTGATATGGAGATGAAATTCAAAATTGATGGCACAAATCATGTTCTTAAAGTCATCAAGGACAGCAATCTAAAAGAAATTTCACTCCGGAGAATGGAACATTTGATTCGACACGACATGGTAGAATGGGTTGCTGAGTGCAAGTTAATGCCTTCATAGTTGGAGCAGCAAGCTTCTTCTTACCATCCGGATGTACAGGAACTCCGAATCAAACATGCAAAGGTTTTCAGTGCTATTCCATCGGGTAGACCTCCTAATAGAGGTATTGAGCATATCATTGAGCTGGATGAGGGCACGAAACCTATCATTATCACTCCTTACCGGCACCCCAAACGTTTAAAAGATGAAATTGAGAAAACTATTAAGGAGCTTTTAGCTATGGGGCACATTAGGCCGAATAAGTCACCCTTTGCTTCATCAGTTGTTTTGGTGAAGAAAAAGGATGGTACACTTAGGATGTGTATTGACCACAGGATGCTCAATAGGAAGGCTATAAAGAACAGGTATTCTATTCCACGGATAGATGAGTTGATAGACGAGCTTCATGGAGCTTGCTATTTCTCGAAGATTGATTTGAGGACTGGTTACCATCAGATCAGAGTCAGAGAGGAGGATATTGAGAAAACCGCATTCAGATGTCACTGTCGACACTATGATTTCTTGGTTATGCCATTCGGCTTAACCAATGCTCCAGCTACATTTCAGTCTATTATGAATAGGGTTTTCCATCCTCTCTTGAGGAAATTTGTATTGGTGTTCTTTGACGACATCGTGGTTTACAACAAATCATGGGAGGAACACATTGTTCACCTAGATGAGGTATTGAGTATACTTGACAGGGAGTCCTTGTACGCCAAGGAATCCAAGTGTGCTTTAGGCATGGCTTGGCTTTTGTATCTGGGTCACATTATCAGTGGAGAGGGAGTTAGCATGGATCCAGAGAAAGTTCGAGCTATCATCGATTGGCCTACACCCGAGACATTGACACAGCTCAGGGGGTTTGTAGGATTATGTGCCTTATATCGTCGGTTCGTTAGTGGATTCTTCCGACATGCTGTGCCACTAACTGATTTGACTAAGAAGGGAGCCTTTGTGTGGACAACTCTTGCACAGGCATGCTTTGAGAAGTTCAAACTTCTCATGACTACATGTCCATTCTTGGCTTTGCCGGATTTCACCAAACCATTTGAGCTACATTGTGATGCCAGTGGTGAGGGTATTGGTGCAGTTATCATGCAGGATCGACACCCTATTGCTTTTGAGAGCAGGAAGCTAAGAGGTCCTGAACGGAGTTACAGTATCTATGATAAGGAAATGTTGGCCATCATGCATGCCATGGCCAAATTCAGGCAATACTTGGTTGGTAGTAAATTCAGTGTTAAAACCAATCACAATAGTCTGAAACATTTTCTTGGACATCGAGATTTGAACGAAAGGCAACATAAATGGGTCAGAAAACTTCAGTCCTATGATTTTGACATCTCCTATGTCAAGGGCACTCAAAATGTGGTTGCTGATGCTTTATCTCGCTGTCCTCTCTTGAGCTCCATTACACAGATTTCAGAGGATTGGAGACACATGATAGTAGCAGAGTATGCTAAGAATCCGTGGGCTTCTAGCATAGTGGATGGGACAGTACAGGATGATAGATACTCACTTGTGGATGATCTTATCATTTACAAAGGGAGGATATTTCTTGTCCCAGGTTCTGAGATGAGGGACATGGTATTGAGATCATTCCATGATTCGCCTATGGCAGGACATCCCGGTTACTTTAAGACCTATAGGAAGGTACGGGAGAGATTCTCTTGGAAGGGTCTCAAGTCATTTGTTCTTCAGTATGTCAGGGAATGCCTTGTTTGTCAGCAGAACAAGCAAGAACATACATACCCTGTAGGTTTACTTCAGCCGCTTCCTATTCCTGAGAGGAAGTGGGAATGCTTGTCTATGGACTTCATCACGGGCTTGCCGAAAGCTCAAGGGAAAGACAACATTTATGTGGTAGTAGATCGGTTGACGAAGTATGCACATTTCTTCTCAATCACTACTACACACAGCTACTCAGGTGGCAGACTTGTTTTTCCGCGAGGTATTCAGATTGTATGGATTGCCTCGGAGTATAGTCAGTGATAGGGATAGTAGGTTTTTGAGTAACTTCTGATAGGAGTTATTCAAACTTTGCGGGACATAACTCACTCCAAGCACCAGCTACCACCCACAGACAGATGGGCAGACAAAGATAGTCAACAAATGGGTGGAGGGATACTTGAGGAATTACAGTTCAGGACAACAGAAGGCATGGGTGAAGTGGTTATACCTTTGTGAGTATTGCTACAATACCACTCATCACATGAGCATTCAGATGACACCTTACCGAGCATTATATGGATATGATGCTCCGAGTTTTCTAGATTTGTTGCTGAGTGATAGTAGAGTACCTAGTGCTGGTGACCTATTGCAGGAGAACAAGGACATCATGAGAGCACTCAGGGAGAATATTCAGAAAGCTCAGAATCAACAAAATAAATATGCTAATCAGAGGCGAGTGGAGAGATCTTTCGAGATCGATGATTTGGTGTATTTGATGCTCCAGCCTTATAGGCAGTCCACCCTTCGTAAGAAGGGCGCTGAGAAACTCAAGCCACGATACTATGAACCATTCAGGGTTGTCAGACGTGTCGGTGAAGTGGCTTATGAGTTAGATCTTCCAGTGGACAGTAAGGTTCACAATGTGTTCCATGTGTCGCGCCTCAAAAAGGCATTGGGACCATAGGTGACTCCTATTGATTTACCACCCCTGGATGATGAGGGGAAATTGATTTTGATACTTGAGGCCATTCTGGATTCCAGAGAGCGTCATCTCCGGAGGCGGGTTATTAGGGAATATTTGGTGAAGTGGAAAGATCTTCCGACAGAGGATGCTACTTGGAAGAGTGACAGTATTCTTTAGCATCCAGCTTTGAGTTTGCTTGTGGGCAAGCAAATTTGGGGAGGGCGGATTGTGATGTCCCCGCTCTAGTCAGTTCTCGGGAACAGTGTGTTAGCCCTTTATTGGACCCTCGTGGGCTAGCTGGATTGGTTAGAGGGTCAGTGGTACTTTCTGGAGAGCTTGGTCGTTCTCGTTTTCAGAGCTCAGTGATTGGTTCACAACAGGCGTTAGCAATTCAGGGGTTGACAGCTTCTGACGGCACGGGAATATTTGGAGTTTTGAGAGAGTTATGGATTTTTAAGTGATTTGAGTTAATTAATTAACTTAATGCCTTATTATAAAGTCAAATTGACTTTATACATTTTATACCACTTAAATATTCTATAAAGGTGATTTAATATTTTAATCACTTAAAATATAAAAGGGTGCCCGAGTATTTAAGTCAAAACTATTGAAATGACTTAAATATACTTTAAAAGATTTAAAATATGAAGAAGGGCATATCTTTCTTGGAAGTCGTGCCTTTTTGCATATAAGGCATTTTGGCAATTAGAAATTCACTTCTTGAATATTTCAACTTTGCCTTGGACATTTTCCTGTGCTTTCACCTGTGATCAGGTTTTTGAGCAATCTTCCATTGGAGAACGAAATCTCTTCAGTGTTGAGCACTTTTGAGACTGTGAGAGACCAGTCGAATTTGTGCAGTTTGTGAGAGCTTCATACAAAGGTTCTATTGTGCTTTATCAGAGTTTTGTTGAGTTCTTTATCAGAGACAGGAGGGTTTGTGGAGATGGCGTTTTTCTTTCATCATGGCAGGCATTTGACATCATGACTGTACCTTCAGAGTTGAGAGCTGGGCTTTTTGCTTGAAGTGCGTGGCTATCTGTGCAAGGGCGTTTGGGGTTTCTTGGAGAAACACCTTCTAGTTTGAGGGTTTCTCTTCACCCTTCTAGGCGTCTGGCATATACTTCTCATTTGCCTCAGTTTCAGGGCTGGATTTCACTTTTTGTAGCTTCCTACACTGGATTTAGCCAGATTTTACCATCTTGGCAAGCAAACTGGACTTCATTTCTTAAATAAATAATCTGGGAGCTTTCGGGTATGTTTATGAGTTTTGAATCCATTGTTGAACTTATTTATTACCTTCTGTAATTTCAATTCGCTTAAATTAGCTCAAATTTACATTTTATAAGCATTTATGCTGTGCGCCCCTTCTATTTCTCTCTAGAAACTCTTCTCTAAAAAATGTAAAACACAATAAAGATAAATAAAAGACAGGGGTTTGAGGTTTGAGCCAGTAGGACTCATCACATTTTGTGGGTCTTTAGAACACATGTTCTTGACAACCTCTTCTTTTAATTCTGCTAGTGGTTCTGAAGTTTGGATTCTCATTTGTTGCTATATATTTTTCTGTTGCATAAATCAGTCTTGAAATGATAATTGATATTCGATATTTGTTATTTACAAAGGAGAGGAAAAACTCCTTATATAAAAAAAATACAAGACAATGTTTCTAAAAAGAAATAATCGTTAACTAAAGCAAACTAAAGAAAATAATGGAAAGATGCTAAAAGCTAACTGAAGCAAACTAAGTTAACTAAAAGTAAACTATTGACTAACTAAAAGCTAAGATGAACATTAAACATTACAATAATACTTTAATAAGTCTTGGAGTATTGATTTTTCTCTTGTTAAGAGTAAACATAATGTTTTGTTTGTACACCCATATGGTGTATATCTGTCAATGAAATTTCCTCCTAGTAGTATGCCTATTGACATCTGGTGCATTGCAAAGAAATCACATGAAAAATCATGGCCTTCTATTACAACTTTTTGTCCATGTTTATACTTATCACATACAAATTTATTTTTTTGGACATCAACAGCTGTATAAATAGATTTTTTGTAAGTTGCTCCTAATCCTTGATGATGGGAGGTTTGCAGAAAGATAATGATGCATTAGTATCAGTTTGAGCATCATAGAGCTTTCCAATTATAAGAACTGAAATATATTGAGAAAATTTTTCACTTGAAAGGGAAACTAGGTATTCTGGTTTGACTTCTGGACTGGGATTTGGTAAGGCAAATAGAACAAGCTTGAACTTAGTTGGATCAACAACATCTAGGATTTTTTCTACAATTTTCTCTTCTGGTATTTCTCGGATTTTTACAAAAGAAGAGAATTGTTTAGGAATATCAAAATATTCAATACAAAAAGGACTTTCTTGGTTATAAAATGGTTCTGCAGGGGCAAAAGAGCAGTCTTCTAGGTAGGCATCAAAATCATCTAGAGCCTTTTGTATTTCAATTTTTACAGGCTTACCAGCTGGTTTAGATTTTACTTCTTTTTTGTATGGCTTTATTCCAAAAAATATAGGTGTTATTGATTGGTAAGCATTATGAGAGGAAGTAGAACATTCTTCTTGTAAGATCCCCTACCAATTTCTTTCAAATAACTTGCAAAATTTTCAGATTTGGTTCACAGAAATTTCGTCAAATGGTTGGCATGCAATGATTCATTCTTAATTTCTGATTTAAACGCACATGAACAGCTGCAATTAACTCACGAGTGGATAAGCATAATCCCAAACATTTAGCAATCATTGAGTATCTTCAAGCACATTTTGTCAAACACTTAATATCATTATTGTTTCAGCTGAATAACATCGATTGTCACCATATAATTGAATTTCTTGACTCAGATGTTAGAAATAACTCATATTCACAATAATTTTCTGACTGACACACCTTCCAGCTAATCAAGGACAAATGTTCATTGCTGTAATGAACTGTGATTTTTATAAAATCCCAACAGTATTTTTCTTCTGCACTTAAATGACTACAAATATTTAATTCTTTTAATGCTGACCTTTAGGAAGACTTTCCCAGCCAAGTCAACATCCCAATCAGCAACCTTGAGCATCCAAAAACTGTACGGCAGCTTAACTCTTTGCTTAATTCCTCTAGTGATGTGTATGGCAGACTTTAAAATGCTGTGCTAGCATAAGGAAGTGCTTTTTTAAGCCTTCAATAGTTTCAATCACCATTTTACTTTAGTTTTCAAGAAGTATGGCAGGCTTGGGTGAAGGGAATGGTATGGCTGGGTGCAAACTCAGCAAATAAAATATATTCACTTCAATTTCTCCTTTAACTACACACACACACACACAACACAATACTTCTATCACATCTCATCTTGCACACACAACACTAATAGATATAATTCTTTCTTGCAAATTTGTTATAGTTTAAATTTGTAAACTTGGCAACCTCGGGAAGAATAAATTGATTCACTCCAAACCCTTATTTGCAAACATTTAGCACAAAGGCAACTTCTGCATGAAATTGCTCCAATGGAATTTGAGGGTTTTCATCCCAAAATTCCAAATGTTTAGCACATCGTTGATCCCTGGCTGGAATCGCATTGCCTTTCGGGTTTTCGTCTGTCCGGTGAAAAATTTGGCCACAAGCACAAATCTCCAAAAGAGAAATTAACAATCTTCTGAATATCCAATCTGCTCAAATGAGACCCCTCACTCTCTTTTATAATCCTCTTGGGAACTTTCCAGAATTTTAATTATAAAATTCACTTTTTAAATATTAATTCTTTTCGCTCGTAAAAGTGACTTTATAATATTTTATTTTGGCCCCAAGTAAATTCATTTGTTTAATAGAATATTTAACTCATAAACATAATTAATTAAATACAAGTTGTCTGAAGACACAAATCTAGACAACTTAATTTAATTATTTAAATTACTTGCTCTTCGTAACCTGGGCTGAAAAAGGGGACATTAGACTAATTCATCAGAATAATCATTAGATCAGTTCATACCCATATTTCTTCCTCTGTATACACCTCTTGCTACAATCAGGTGCCCACATTCAATATCACTCGATTTGCTATTCTAAGAAAACTCTTCTGCCATTGATTGAAAATTAGATTGAACTTTAAATATTTTGAATGTAAAATCTTATTTTGTGAGATTCTATAAAACCTAATTAAATGCCTATCTAAAAGCATCTCGGGATGCTTTATAAAATACGAAAAGTTCTTTTTCTATACATATATTAATGAGAATAAGGCATTTTGAAGGGCCTTTGATTCCCACCTTTCAAAACTTGTACACTATAATAATCCTCCCATAGATTGCAGACCTACTGAAAGCTCTTTCTTTGGGGAGATCTAGTTTGGACCAGCAATGTTTTATGGGCCAGTAAGGAACTCCATTCTGTATATTAATAACCTAATAACCTAATTTGACCAAATAGCTAGTTGTCTTGGAGCCTGCCAAACAAATGGCATACGTGTCATTACTAAAATTTACAGATTTGCTGCACAAAATATTCTTTAATCATTGCTTTTGTAGGGATGTGTAAATTTCCTGAGAAAAATCTCTCCAAATGGTAGAGGCCCCACTAAGGCTTGGGACAACGAGGAAGTAATTAAAGACTTTGGTTCTCAACACTGATCGAAGTGATTCTAATTAATTGCTACTCTAAGATCCTCTCTTTCCTCGAGGGGCAAAAGCCATTCCAATAATCCTCCCAAAAAATGGCCAAGTAGCCATTCGTCATTCCCCGAGAGAGATGATCTTCGAATGCCCAATTTTTTTTCAAAAAAATATAGTTAAGGACAAAACACAAATTTCAGATTTCGATTACAACACCCGATCAACTCACACAATTTTGTTTCCATAGCACACAATTTTTAAAAAGCATAACAACATTTGTTTAAATATAGATTATAATAATTAGTTAAGTAACTAAATTGCTCAGGCAACCCTAGTAGGGCTTCAAGAGGAGACAAGGGATTCTCATCATTGAGACATGCCTAAATAATCCTACAACCACATTCATGATCAAAAGACACCATCAAGGCACAAGCTATGCCGATACAACATATCAATATTAAATCAAGTAAATGAACGAGAGAAAATCCTAGGGGCCAGACCTAATTCATCAGGGGCTCGTCTTTCATGGCCTTACCTACATATGTATTTCATAGAGGAACCGTAGTTCAACAACTTGAGTTCTTCCAACTCATATTTGATTGCTCAACAATCTCACATAATGCTAGGGTATACTTCATGACTTACCCACAGTATAAAAATGATATATAACAATGAAACTACAAGGGCTCCTTTTACTATAAAGAGTAATGGTTAGCAATCTCGATTACAACGCCCCTCAAGGGCCACTTGCCAAAATAGATAATCAAGAATGATCTAGGATGAAGGTAATCATGTCATAACATGAGTAGATGATTATAATTGCAGTTGTGTTTCAATCCCACCTAAACAAAGGACACTATATAACATGGATAAGATTACAAAGTGAAAGAGGTAATAAAACAATCCACATATTCAGACTTCAAGACAATTCAACCATCAAACATTTGGTTGGCTAACACAAGGGATTTAACCCTTAGGTTCAAGAGGTGACTCTTCCTCAGTCACGATCAACCCAATAATGCTGAAATATGCTACTCAATTCTCCACTCACATTCATCTCATGGCCCTATTCAATTAATTATAAAATATAAGAGTGGGTACACAACCATTTCTAGGGTCCTCCTACCCTAGACAGTTTCACCGTTGACTGCCACCCACTTAGGTGAAGTCAGAGGTCTGAAACCTTGATAAGGATAGGCACGGTTTTAAAGGACAGTTTATTCATAAACAAAACACAACACGTTTACACGACAATTTAATGATTGTACTTAATATCAGCTTCGCTTCATGGCTGCAATTCTGGATAAGCGAAAAGTTCAAAGACCAACTCTAACCACAAGATAAATAACAATAGTGATATAACTCAGAGAATCAAAATTGCTCTCCACCCGACCACATTGGAATCATGAAGCCTCATGAGGTCTAGCCAAACCCCCAGGAAAGAAATATTTTAGCCCCATGATGTTGAAATGGGGTCTTCCGTTCAGATAATATAAAATGGTATTTCGAAACAATATTTATCTGAGCAATTGTCAAATAGTGCCATGGGTGCAATACTCAAGTTTTGTTGAACAAAGCATTCCAACACCCATTATTCTTACCAGTTATTATGTATCAAATATATATATATATATATATATATATATATATATATATTACTGTTATTGGTGTTTGAAGATCAATAAGGGCGTAAAACCCAAACTCAATTCATTTAGGGTAGTAGCATTAAAATTGCCATGTAGTGGCTTATGAACAAGAGTTATAGCTTGAGATCAATGAAATGGTCGATGGAAGCCAAGATTCCAAACACAAACTAAAACACTCAAAGACCCGATCTAGATACACGCAAAAAACTCCCAGATATTACTCCCACTAACTACAATACATGAAATACATAGCCAATGCCCCAATATGCGCGATGGAATCCAATCATGTAAATGCATCTACTCGTACAATAATACCAGGTGGGTCTGTTGAAAACCAAGTATAGATAGATCCCCATACCTACGCAAATATTTTCCAAGGCCTGAGATGGGATCTTGAGCCTTTGCTTGTACTCCATAATTATTTGTTCTCCATCCGAATCCAAAACGACCTCTCCCGTAGAAAAATCTTGAAATGGCAGTCTCTTTTTGTGCCTTTGAACCTCCACCGCTTGAGGAGAAGCAACATGTCTAGGTCCTCCTCTTTTCTTCATCCACCAAGGTTTATTTTTGGGCATAACATAGCTTGGCCATACCTCTTTTCTTCATCTACCTTATTATCCTTCTCGAGCCATGCGCTTCTGACCAGTTTCATTGCCCCTATGATTCCTAGCATAGCACAATCTAGGGTTTGTTTTACAATAAATACCCCCCTTCTGTTTGCTTGATCTCCTTCAGCTTACATGGCCGACTTTTGTAGTAATGGTGGCACCTAAATTCTTTTTTCGCTTGCCAGAATGTCGCCTTTAGTTGACATATCGTTTTCCATGCCATAATTCCGTTTTTGCGTAGCCATTGACAAAATCCAATCTTTGAATGCAAGCCATTGATCTTGGAATTTGTGCCATGATCTAGCGTATCTCATTTACCCGCCTTGCTTTTAAATCACAACCATCTGATTTGACTCGCATTAAATGTGGTCGTAGATCTTTAAGTGATTCACAACAATGATGTGAATCAACTCAGCCAATCACTTTTAGCCATGTATCACTCCTTCGAATTTGCACAAGTCAACTCCAGTCAACTCAAGCATTCCATGGAATGGTGAAAATACTCCTTCAGTTTTGACAACTTTATTCTTCCTTTCCATCGGGGGTCGGGAGTTGCTAATCTCCCTTACCTTATGCTTGGAGTGCATTACAAGACTTAACAAGTAAGCCCAAACACGATAGTCCGAAAGTCTTTACTCATGTGTCGGGGTTCGGCCATCAACCTTCCCCTTTACCTTTTCAATCTCCACTCCATCACAAACCAAAACTCTCTCCGAAACACTGATCGCGAAACTCCGAAGAATCTCATTAGATCATTGGATGTCGGGGTTCATCATTCCTCCATATTGCTTACTTGCCTTTTGGTAAGGTGTAAGCCATACCTCCAACTCGCGATGCAAGATAAAGTCCTTTGCAAGTGTTGTTAATCATAACCCTTTCGGGTGTCAGCTTTCAGGATTTCTTCATACTAACTGCTTGCCTTGCCAAGTTGTTAAGGCATAACCACCAAGTCGACCTGCGATGCCGAAACTATTTCGGGTTTTGGGGTTCGAGGTTTCACCTTTCTTAACATTCTCGATAAGGCATAAGCCTTAACATCGGCCCCCAAACTTCGAGACCATTTTGAGTGTTGGGGTTCGGGTCTCCCTCATACCTCTTTCATCACTTTCTTAACATTCAGTTAAGGCGTAAGCCTTAACACCGATGCCCGATTCCCAACACCTTTTGGAACTTAGCGCATGTGAACTTTCTTTTCCTTTGTGTAATTAGTATGAGGCATGGCTGAAGCCCGATGTCCAACTTGTAAGCAAACTTTTCCTTTTTCAATCTTCTTCTCCTCAAGGCATTCGGCAAAGAGTGATGTTGATGCTCGATGTTTGATGCCCTTTCAGAATTTACTCCAACTTATTTCATACTTATCATTGTGTTAAGGCGTAAGCCTTAGGGCTAATCTGCGATGCTCGACAAGTTAAGCCTTAGGGCTAATCTGCGATGCTCGACAAGTAAGACTTAAGCCTTAATATCGATGTCACACACATCTCAGATTTAACCCGTTCCTTCTTTATTTCTTTGAGGTATTTGATATGTGCTATGACCGAAGTCCAAAACCTGATACCTTTTGAACTTTAACTTAGACTCCTTTATTTCCGTAAGGCATTCAGTATAAGGTATGACCGAAGCCCGAAGTCTGATGCCTTTTGGACTTAGCTAAAATATGACTATCTCCTTCCTTCTTTAGCAAGTGATACTAGGTAAACTCGAGGTCCGAGGTCCGAACTTTTGGAACTCTCCAAGGCTTGTTGTAACAACACCTTAAGGCCAATGAAACCTTTTTCCTAGCATCCTTTTTTCCTCAAACAACAAATCTTCACTTGATATCACTTAGATCTTCCACTGGCCTTAAAGAGGTGTCCCTTTTAACATCAATCAAACCCATTGCTAACACCCTCTCCTTTGACATCCATAAGATGCCCTTGTGACATTAATGACAATCAGATTCTCGACATTCTATTATTCTAATCAAAGCTAGGTTCAGATACCCCTATCATATTAACTCACTATAAACATCTCCCAACTAAAAGCAGGGGTATGATGTTCTAATCTAAGTGCAAATCATAATACATTGATAGGTCACCACCTCAATAGCAGTATAGGCTCTAAACTCTTCATCTTTCCTTATTTACTTGCCATCTTATTTTCTCTAAGTTAAGTAGTGCTATAGGGATCAAATCTGCACTTGCTACTTTTTACTAAACCTCTAAGGCTCCTTTAGTGACTCTAGTCATAGTACTTGATATGAGGAACCTCAAGTGAATACCATGGGAGACATTCTAAATCAACATGAGTCAAATGATAAGAAAGGACTTCTATAACAAGTGGGCATTAGAAACACATTACAGTATGACCCATTATCGTATCTATCAGTGTAGATGCAGACATATACTTGAATTGAAGCATTCACATAAGAGTTTAACCCCATCTTCCCTTAGAGTCAAATGACTAAAACTGTAGTGGCACTCAAACACAGTTGAATCTAGTATCATCTAAATGATGTACCCTTAATCCACACAGCCGTGTAGTATAAGTTTAGAATAAAAGGCTATGGCACTAATATAAAGAGAGGGGCCTTACAAATCCACTATTATTGGCCTAAAGTGCTTCATGAAGTTTCAAGCATGACGTCCTCTAAAGGAGGGTGGCAATGGTAAGAATTCTCCTTGGATCTTCCAAATCCAAGTATAAGTTGCAGAAGTTAGCACAATTTATCTTGAGATTGACCCATTAAATTCCATACTAGTTTAGCTCCCAAGGCACTATTGTGTCCATCTTGATTTACTTTAGACTAGCACCTTCCAAATCCTTTGGTGAACATATAATGTACCATGTCACCAGAGGATGTTTCTTTTTATCCTCAATGCCAATTCAAAGGAAACTCCTCATTGTCTTTTCCAAATTCCTTACAATTCTTGAAGTGGTTCTCAAGGGTGACGTCAAATATATAGTTAGGGAAAGTAGAATAGATTTGATGAGTAGAATGCAGTCAACAAAGGATAAACCGTTTTCCTTTCCAAGAGCTTAGATATGATTGGAATGAATGTGCTAGTTGACGCCAAAGAAAGGATAGTCCAACACTAGTAAAGATAGACACACTTTGATCTAAGTATTTGTTAGGAAGAGTGCACACTTGGAAACCCAAGGGATTTGCAATTCCACTTTGTAAAAGGATAGAAGTGTTAAGAAATAATTCATTTGACTTACCTTTATTGATAAATTGATTAGAGGCTACATAATAGGAGTCTAAAAGACACTTGAAAGTGACAACTTCCTCTAGCTTGGATTCTCCAAACAAAAATGTGCCATTTGCAAATTGTTGATGGGTGAAAAGCTCCAAATTTGTTATTTCCCTAATGCTAACCAACAAGCCTTCATCTCTAGTTGAGATTATGGATCGCACTAGAGCCTTTGCCATCAAGATGAAAAGGAAAGGGGGCAATGAATCGCCCTATTTAAGACACCTTGTAGGTTTGAGAAAATTGGCGAAGCTCCATTTACCAAGATTAAGTACTGTGGACCAAAGATGCATGCAAAGATCCACTCTCCATTTTAGACCAAAGCCAAAATTTTCAAGGATCTTCATAATAAATCTTCAATTAACTTGATCATATGCTTTGTTAATATCAAGCTTTACTGACATTCCTTTTGACTTATTGACAAAAAATGAATGTGTAATTTCCTGAGATGATGGTACTAATTGCAATTGACTTAGGTGGAACATAGCCAATTTGTTCCTTAGAAATTAGAGAGGTGATCATTGGTTTCAAGTGATTGGGAATGGCTTTGGAGACAATCTCATAAAAGGTATTGCAAACAAAAATCGGTCAGATATCAACAAAGGAGGAGGAGGTGTCTATTTTGGGGATCAGACAGATAAGAATGCAATTATAGTCCCTTAGAATTTCCTATATTTTCTAGATTTCTCCATTGCTAGCCATAATTTTTGACCATTGAAGGGCCAATGATCTTGAAAAAATGTAGATGGGAATCCATTTGAACTAGGGGCTTTATTCTTAGCCATCCATAAAAGTGCTAGTTTGATCTCCTATTTGGAAAAAGGTGCGATGAGACCTTTATTTTGCTTTGCACTAACCAATTTGGGTATGGAATACAATAAATCATTGTAGGAAACCAAGGGAGTGGCATCTCCATAGCCTAACGACTCCACAAAAGAATCAATTGCCTCCACCTTAATCACAACTCCATCTTCCAAAAAACCCCATCTCAAGCCTGGATCGATTTATTTTGATCAACACACCTCACCTTGGTCAAACTATTGAATAAATTTCTTTGGAATATTGTTTCCAAAGATTTCCTCCCTTTTTAGGACTATTGAAAAATCAACCAACAATTAGTATTCCTATAAGAAAGTTGATTGATCTATACTAGCAACTTGGAGATATTTAGGGTTGTCAAACTTGCTTCAAGTCTTTCCTTTTTGACAAAGATGTTTTTGAAATGATCTCAGCTCCACAATTTGATACAACTTTTGAGAGAGGGCAACTTTTTAGAAAAAAAATGAACGTTTTGGAGCATAGTTACGAGACTTGGACTCGACTCAGACTCGGCAGGGTGACTCGACTCGGGACTTGGGGACTCGGCGCAGACTCGGCAAAATGAAAAAAAGTTGAAAAAACCCTAGAAATTTAGAGATTTTTAAGGATTTAAAACTTGTTTCAAGCATTGTTTGAAAAAACCCTAGAAATTTAGAGATTTTTAAGGATTTAAGACTTGTTTCAAGCATCGTTTATTGAATACAACACAAATAAGAGCAAATTTGATCACATACACAAGTATACAACGATCACATAAGTATAAAGTACACAAATTGTAGTTGCGTTGTTGAAGGAAATAGCATACTTAGATATATAAAATTAGTCAAATGTATACAAAACTCATGGAATATGAAATCCATAACATCAAATGTTCCATACAAATATGAAATATCAAAACAATAGCTATAAGTCTATGACTCTATGGCATAGTAGAGCCAGCATCCTTCCTACGAAAGCGTCTAAGGGTCCTAGATGATGTTGTAGTTGCAGCCATAGTCTTTGCCTATGTTTGACTCTCCGTGCCACTCTCACCAACAACAACTATGTCTCCTCATGCTCTAGCCTCCTCCTCAACCATGGCTACAACCTCAGCCTCTCTCTCTCCCTGGTCCACCCAATCAAGGTCCTCGTCACTAAAGACTGCATCTATAGCCTCAGTGATCCACTCAGACTATGGATCAACCTCCTCTAAATTGATTGGGGTGTTGTTGCGGTCAAAAAGCTTCCTGTATCTGAGCTGGAGGTTGTAATGAACATATACCAAGTCATTCATCCTCTCCACTGTCAATCTATTGCGCTTCTTGGAGTGTACGTGCTCAAACATACTCCAATTGCACTCACAACCAGATGAACTGCATGGTTGGCTCAATATACAAATGGAAATATTTTGCAGGTTCGGTGTATCAAAACCAAACATCTCCCACCATCTATCTGAAATGAGAAAAATAAACAAAATCAATCTCATTTCAAGTTTCAAGTTCAAGTTCAACATTTAATAATAAATTATAATATAAAAAGATGAAAATTATGCCCTTAAATATATTTTTACCTGGCATTAATGTTGTCCTACTGTCTTTGCACATTTGACGTGCAAAGAAGTCTCCTTGTGCCTTAGTGAAGGCATCTATCTCGTGCATTATCTATGTAGTAACAACGGGCAGTATCTGCTCTATCGTCGAGTAGATCCCACTAAGAATTTCTCTATCTGCACGAAAATCATGACGGAATTGGAAGGCCGGATTTAGGAAACATGCGGCTGCATGGATGGGCCTATGAAGTTGGTTTTTCCATCTCCTATCAATGATATCCCAAATGGGACGATACTTCTCCTCAACTCCACCATAGATTGATCTAATGGCCTCTTTGGCCCTATCCATGCCCTCATATATGTAGCCCATTGCGGGCTTCTCCCCATCTACAACTCGTAGGAGAACTAGCAAGGGCTCAATAAACTGCAAAGTGCAAACATGTTTCACAAATAAGTGTGAACGAAAATAAACAAATAAAAGTAAGATATGATTAAAAATTAAAACATAATAAAGAATTAAATTTTACCTTCACAATCTCCTCTGCTAGTGTCCAAAACCCTTGCTCATCAAAAATGCAATCAGCCACAACAATCCCTGCAGTGCTTGTAGAAAAGGATGAGGAAGACCACTCCTCACCAACAAACATGCGCCTTAAAGCTGCCTTTGACCGAATCAAGGATTGCAACGTGATAAAATTTGTTGCAAACTTGGTGATGCCAGGACAAGACAACTCCCTCAGCCTCGTGTATTGCCTCATAAGGTTAAGCACCCATGTGTGATTGTATACAAATTTGCAAATGTTTTTTGCTGCATCCACACATGTTTTGATCCATGGGAGCTTGCCAAGATCCTCCATCATGAGGTCAATGCAATGGGCGGCACATGGAGTCCAAAATAGAGTAGGGTGCCTCTCCATCAATAATCTACCAGCAACAACATAATTTGCTGCATTATTTGTCACCACTTGCACTACATTCTCTTCCCCCACATCAGCTATCACCTCCTCTATAGCCTCACACAGGTATGTGGCATTTTTGAATTGGGCAGAAGCATCAATGGACTTCATGAAGATGGTGTCACTTGAAAAAATAAGCAAAACCAATTATTCAATAAATTAAAAAACATAAATCGGCCATATTAAATTATTAATCACTAAATCAAATTCAAATTTCAATGCATTGAGGGAAGTACAATTACCTTTGGAGGAAACTAGAAAATTAAGCACCGTCCTATTTCTCCTATCTGGCCAACCATCAGTCATGATGGTGCAACCAATCCTCCTCCACTACACACGTTGCTCCTCTAATTGTGCTTTCACATTTGCCACCTTTTGAGTAAAAAATGGGCCCTTTAATTCATCTTCAGTAGGGGCTTTGAACCCTGCCCCACATATGGTTATGGCATCAACCATGTTTTGCCAAAAAGGTGACCTAAAACATGTCATAAATAAATTAATAAGTTACTTATATAAGTATTGTAAAATGAAAAGTTTTAAGTTTTTAACTTTAAATTTGAATTCGATAATGAGATACATCTAGATTCTAAAATAATAAAATTTAAATATAAATTTTAAAACAATTAAACGAAAAAGAATTACTTGGTTACATGGAAGGGAATGGTGTAGTAGTACCAAAAGTCTGCAATTGTCTTTTTTGCTGCATTATGTGCATCCTTGTTCCAACCCATGCTCTCAAGCGACGGTTGGGAACTAGGAGTAATGCGTGGTACAAAATATGAGTCCACCCTAGATTTATGAACTCTAGGGCCAATGCTAATACTGCCACTACTACTAGCAGTAGTAGCGCCACCAACACTAGGAGTATGCATAGGCATCGCTGGTGCAAAAGCAGTAGCACTAGCACAAGCACTAGCACTAGGACGGTATGGAGGCATGGAAGAAGCATCTCCAACAACACAAATCCCTGTCCAACTCCAACACTCACCAATTCCTACTTTTGTCTCTTTTTCATTTCTTTTTGCATTTCAAAAGTTTCTAATTGCACCTGCACTTCACGAACAACCTCAGGAGGTGCTATAGGGCAGCCCACTGCATCATTGATGGGTATGCGTGCAATATGTTATTTTAATCTATTTATGCCTCCATGTTATATTGTTTTGTAGTATTTACTTTTGCTTCTCCTTTTTTCATTCTGGGAAAGATTTCAGCATGTTTCCAAGTGAGACATTGTGAAAATAATAATATGGTTTGATTTGCAAATGAATGTGGCTGCAATAACAAGTAGGGTTTCTAAAATTATTTAAGTTGCAAGTAGGGTTTGTAAAAAAAAAATGCAAACTAAAAAAAACAATGATTTTACAAATTACAATGAATTATTTGTTAAAAAAACACAAAAAAAAACCAATTAAAATCAAACTTACCTCTTAGATTTGGCTTGGAATGCAATGCAAACTTCTCCCAATCGCTGGTAATGAGCTCTCAATGCACCTCCTTGCTGGTATGAAGCTTCCCAAATGATATATGGCCCTGTATTTGTCTTCAACAGCTTGTTGGTTGCCCTCTCTTCTCCTCCTATTTTGCCAAATGAATGAAATGAGGTTGCTTTTAGGGTTGGGGAGATAATATAAGAGAAAAAAAAAAAAAAACTTAAACTTTCATTTTTTTATTTTTTTTGGCTTTTTCATTTGTTGTTGCCGGCCGCGTCTAGGGCTCGGGACTCGCTAGGAAGCGGTGAGCCCGACCTGGACGTAGCTGGACTCAGTTGCGTTCGAGTTCGGGCTCCCAGGACTTGGCCAGGGGTGCTTGGCTCGGGACTCGCCGAGTCCCATTGTAATGTTTTGGAGCTCTTGAACTTTGGTGCCTCGAACTACCACTTTTTCAAAAGATTTAGAAAATTTGGGTCTTTGAACCATTTTATTTTGAATTTGAAGGGATAGTTATTTGGTTGAGGGTTTGCAAGAATTTCCAAGGAAATTAGAAAGTGATTAGAGCTTGAAACAGGGAGAATTCGACTAGTAATTGCTCAATTTTTGTTTAGCCAAGAAAGGGACAAGAGAAATTGGTTCAACCTCTTAGCTATATGGCTGAAACCTAGAAGCCTATTAGCCCAAGTATAAACTCTTGATGAGAGTTTCACATCAAACAAGCTTCAATGGCTGACAAAGGCTGAAAAGTCCAATTGGGATTAATTGACTTTGGATACACACCCTCTCATCTTTTTCTAAAAGAACAACATTAAATATACCCCCAAGGCCACCAATTCATTTTGAATGGGAGGCAAAGAAATGGTTACTTGAAAGAAATTATTTTAAAAGAGACCTTACTCTTATGTTTTTGCCCCATTTTTCAATGATCCAAGATTTCAATTTAGTATAGGCAAGTTAATTCCTTACATTTTTTGATCAAACCTTTCTTTCGGATCTTTGGTATGACTTTAAACCCTTAACAAATCGATTGATAATTCTAATGGCTATGGGGTGCTGATATCAACATCCATGGAGACAAAAGGGGCAATTTTCCTTCTCACTTCAAAAGGAATGGAGTTTGCTCTTGTGATAGGCACTCGAGCACTATTTCCAGCTTAGTTACCCTCTCATAGAAGTGATTATCAATGGCTTCCCCCAATCCTTCCTCCGCTTCCTAGATCTAGTTATTTCTGCATGATTGACACCCATTGACTTTGAAACCCTTGCCATCTATTGGCACCTTCTTGCTATGCTCAATCACATAAAATATACTCATTTTGCAATCCATTTTGTTTTAGGTGCTTATATATATAATATTCAAGATATTATAGAAATATACATTATTTGTGTTATACCTATATGAAGTTTGCTGTATAGAGTCAAATTTTAAGCCAAAGTATTGTCATTTGTTCATCGAGTGAGTTGTTAAATCCTTGTCACCCATGATCACGATTATATTTGTTGTCTCTAGTTGATGTCTTTGTTGGGTCAATGAAAGGATCTTTCCAATGCATTGAAGTTTGAACAATACAAAGAATGGCGCTTAGACAAGGGATAAAATATAAGAATGACTAACATATGAAGATGGCCATAACATCCTTTGGAACACATTACAATTGTTCTTGGATTAAATAGTCAGTGTAAGAAGTGGGCAAAATGTCCAAATCATGGGGCATAGTACTTCTGTCATAAAGTGACTTAAGTGAAAAAAATAGTGTTCCATGGGGATGTGTTCCCCCCTAAAAAAATAGTTTCCTAGGCGTCCTCGTCTTGGAGACTTGGGGACTTGGGGGGATATCCCACCACCAACCCACCACCAACGCCACCATCCCACTGCCAACGTTGTCATCTCCAAGACACCACTAGGACTTCAAGGACAGTGGGGTGTCCTCAAGATGTCTAGGGGACTCCTAGTTGTCTCCAAGATGTATAATTCTTATACTTATACGTCTTTTTATAACTATTTTTTCAAGTATTATTTGTATTTCAACGCCCTGCCGCTACCCCGCCACAATTCCCCCACTGTCCCCCCACCATCCCCAAACTTAGGCCCTTGGTCCCCCCATCCCTGAAACCCATCCCCACATCCTTGCGTCCCCCTGTTAGGAAACTTCGTGGAACTATGGAAAAAATGAATAAGTTGTCCTATGTCAAGATGAAACTAGAACTAAAAGCAATGTTCCATGGGGATGTGTCCCCCCCCCGAATTCTGGATGAACCTGAGATAGGGATGTTTTCAAGACGCGGGGATGCCTAGGAAATGTCCCCCCGCCGTCCCTTGCTATCCCCCCGTTTCTTTGTCGTCCCTTGAACGTTTCTCCCAAAAGGGGACTTCTAGGCGTCTCCGAGACTCCGAGGAAATTCTTGGGCTTCCCCCACAAAAATGCATAAAAATAATGGTTTTTTTTCTTTTTTTAATTTGAAAAACAATAGTGAAAACTATTAAAACTTAAAATTTAAGTTAGATTTATTATTAATTTATTTGTTACCCTACTTTCAAAGACTTAGTATCATTTTTATTTTGTTTTCACTTTTCATTTACCTAAACCTTTACCATTGCGTGTGTGAAAGCTACTGACAGTGTGTGAGACGAGAGCTTAAGCCTGTGCTAAATTCTTTTGTAATGAGATGAAATGTTCATAGTTTTTAGCATGCTAAATTCTAGTTCATTGGTGTCTTGATACATATGTAGTAGAAGATTTATTATCTATCAAGATTATAAATTACTGGAGCTGAAGCCTGTTTTCACTTTTCATTTACCTAAACTTTGAAGATTGTTGATTGTAATTATGAATCATGATTATGAAATTCAAATTATGAAACATCTAGTTCTCGTTCCAATGTCTATTGAGTATATTTTCATTTTGATTTTCAATGTTCACTAGTTCAATGAAATCATTGCAATGTGTTTAAACTTTAAACTTTACTTATTCCTTAGGCTTCTATAGTTATACATCTTTTTATAACTAATTTTTCAAGTACTATATGTATTTCAGCACCGCTCCCCCCCACCGCCCCCAAACTTAGACCCCTTGCCCCCGCGTCCCCGTCCCCGTCCCCGAAACCCCATGGAATACTGACTAAAAGTGACTCAAGTGACAAAAGTTCCTTTTTCACTACATGAGCAATGCCAACTTAAAAGCATAACAAAAAGTGTACACCTAGTGCATGAGCATCCTTCATGAAGGAACAAACAAATTTTGAATCATAGTTCAAAAATTTGTGATGACAAAACTTGGAAGACCCAAATTTGACTTGGACTTGGTGACTCAACAAAAACCTAAGAACTTAAAAAATACTTAAACTCCTTAAAAAACATAAATTTTATGCAAAATGCAGTTACATGGTCATAGTGTATCAAATCTATTTGTAAAATGGTGGGTCTGTCATATTTGAATACAAAAAAAGTACAATATTTCTTTATCATGCAAAAACGACGTCCAATAAATATGGTATGTATTATAATGATTGAAAATTATCACTCCATCAGCATTCGGAAATATTTAATTATTCCATTAGCATTACAAAATTAGGTAATATTGATCATGACTCAGATATATTCAAAGAAAGAAACTATTGATGAGGGACATTTAGATAATTATTTGGACCCACCTAGAATTTTAATTTTTAACGGAATAAAGCTATGTGGATCATGGATACCTGAAGAGAACTTGTCAAACTCTAATTTCTGGAAAGATATGCGGATTGTGTTTATTCAAGCCCTAATCACATGTCGAATCCTTGAAACTTGTGCTCAATAAAACAACTGTCAGCCTTCACATCCAAAAACACTGCAACTTCAATGAAGGTCAGCTGCAGTTGAATAGACAATTGCACACATTTTACAGTGTTTAAAATGTGTATTTTCAGTGTTTATAGTGTGTTTACATGTCTACAAATGTGGTTGTGGGGTTTATGAATGCATATTAGGGCTTTCAAACATGCTTCAAACTTCATTGTTGGGCTGGACATATCTGCAATGCTTGCCAAGCCAGTGATGACTACTCGTTGATTTCTTGCAAGTACTTACAATCAAACTCAGTGGCTACTTGCCATTGGCTCAGCGTGATTTTTAGGCAAGTCTAATGGTGAGCTAATCATTTTTTATGTCAGCATGAGAGTACTCATGTTACTTAGGGGTATGTTGTGAATTTTCAAACTATGATTTGAAGGCTAAAACACAAAAAGGGACTTCCCTATGCGTTGGAGCACTCTCCAAAGAAAAACCAAGTTTTGTTAGATGCAAGCAGCCATTGAAGTCCTCTTTTTCAAGGAATGGACAAGTTTCATGCAAGGAAAATCATCAGGGTTTAAATGAGTTTAGAGCAAGTTTTCAAGTGTTTCAACAGTATTGAATGATGGCACATCATTTGGTATTCATTTACAGCAGTTGCCAAGGGTTTTCAGTCAACAAAAGTGTATAGTAATTACATTAGACATTGAGAGTTTGTCATTTCATTTACTCATCTTTCAAGGTGTTTCAAGGTCATTGGTCCGACTTTCACCAAAGAAGATCATGTGGAGATTGTCATCAAGCAAAGGATGAATTGTCAAGGTTTCAAGTTTCTTCTGAGGATTTGTTGTTGTCAAATGAATGTGCTACATCAACATCATCAAGAGGGGTTAAGGCATCAAAATGCTATTTTTAGCCGATTGCTATTTGTGAGAGGTAACTATTTTTGGATAGTTTAATTGAGGTTCTCTTGTTGTAGACAATGTATTTGAAGGCAATTTTGTATTTAAGGTTTGCTTTGTGTGCAAGGAAAACTAATTTTAGTGTAGGAACTTTTAATGTGCCTTTTATTTGTCTTGAATGTTAGTTTTTATGATCAGATATATAAAACTGAAAGCAATCAAAAAATGCAGCACTTAAGACAAAGAACACAGCAAGATACCCTGGGAAAACCCTCCAACTTGAGGGAGAAAAACCCAGCAAATATATCTTTTATATATTGATGTAATAGGAGCAGAAATCTGCTTACAACTCAGGCACAACTCAATGCTGATTTTGATACAATGAATAATCAAACCTCTCCTAGATGCAGATACAAATGAATATGTTTCTCTTTGAAATCAATCTGCTGCTACATATGAAATTCTTCTAGGAATGTGAATTATGATGAATGAACTTGATGATCAAATGAATGATCATCACCTATATAAATACGCGAGAGAGAGAAGGTTCGCGTCTCTTCATGGTATGATGTCGGCCTCCAAAGAACGTGTCTCTTCAAGTGGTGAACAAGAATAAGTCGGCCCTCTTTAATTATTAACAATAATTAAATACAATAAATGAAGTGCCTCTTCATATCTAAATCGACTTCAATAAATAGAATAGCCGACATGCTATATGATATTTATTGTTGCAAGTCGAGGTTGGAAGTAATGCCCGACGCTGCAACATCAACACTCCCTCTCAGTCAGGGAGGAATACTTCCAGCTGTGCAAGACATATCACCTCATCGTGATGTCAACCACAATGGCGACTCCCATATGTGGACAAGTACCATATCACCTCATTGTGATATCAACCTTCATGGCTACTCCCATGAATGGTAAGTGTGCACAAGTGCCCATCACTTATCGTGATGTTGTCATCTCAACATGACGTTCACCATAGATACTCCTAGAGGGTGAATAAACACAAGTACAAGAAGATCATCATTGACTCTCTCACGTGATGTTGTCATGGAGTCACACACATGACATCCACCTTGGCTACTTTCAGAGGGTGGAAACAAGGGCTTGCACCTCAAATCTCTCTCACAGAGAGAAATGCATTAAAGCAAATCATAGAAGATCACTGAAGCTGAGTCTCCCTCTCAACTAGGGCTTCATTCTCCACAATACCAAGCTTGTCTCGGAAGTACACAAACTTTACTCTAGAGAGAGGCTTGGTGAGAATGTCCGTCGTCTTCTCATCAGTGCTAATGTATCTCAATTGAATTGCTTTCCTCAATACCATATCTCTGATATAGTGGTATTTGAAATCAACATGTTTGGTTCTGTCATGAAACACTGGATTGACAAAAAGCTTTACACAACTTTGTTTATCACAATGAATGATAGTTGGCTCCAATGATTGTCCAAACAATCTTACAAGGAGCTTTCGAAGCCACACTGCTTTTCGAGCTGCCACACATGTTGCAATATACTCTGCCTCTGCGGTGCTCAGTGCCATTGAAGACTGCTTCTTGCTATACTAGGAGATCATTGTAGACCCCAAACTAAAACAACATCTAGAGGTGCTCTTTCGATCAGCAACACAACCTGCCCAATTAGAATCTATATAACCATGCAACTTCAAGTCCACACCAGAAGAATATCTCAAACCATACCGAACTGTGCCACACAAGTATTTCAGGATATGCTTCGCTGCAACTAGATGTCTTTGCCTTGGTTCACACATGAACTGACTAAGTGCACTCACTGCATAGCAAATATCTGGTCTAGTATTGACTAGATACATCAACGATCCAATCAATTGCCTGTACATAGTAGGATCTACCAAATCTGAACTAGCTGCAGCCTTCTTTAACTTCTGAAAATTGGTTTCCATAGGTGTAGACATAAATTTGCAATCCATCATGCCAAATCTCTTCAAGATATCTATTGGATACTTCCCTTGACTTAGAATGATCTCATTAGGCCTCTGCCACACTTCTAAACCAAGGGAGTAATGCATGTACTTAAGATCCTTCATTTGTGTTAAATATGATTAAATCTATCAGATTAAAATCAGAATGATGAATCTTATAATTTGATGTCAAACTAAATCTGAATGTATGTATTATGAATTCTAAGTCTGAATTTCTCTTATTGATTGTCGATCCTCAATTGCAGAATATTTATTTATTTCGATATCTTCAAATGAGGATTGAACTATATTAAGTATCTAAATGGGAGACACGTCCCATTGTTTGTGCCATTCCGTCTTCACTAACTACCCGATTATCAATCGGTGTTAGTTACTTTTGACAATAGCATATATCTACAAGTTCGATCTGAACTTTAACATACACAAACAAATAAATAACGATGTTCGATCTGGAAGTGATCATCGGAATTGATACTTGAACAGGATTCAATGAAGAATATGCAAGTCAATAATCTGCAAGTCAATAATCTGCAAGTAATAATCTCTAATTGCAGATCGAACACATATACTTGGATGTAGCAATTTCGATATAAATGATGATGTTGAATAAATTCAATCATCATTTATCTCTGACCGAAGCTACTTTAATTCAACACTCACTCTTAGCTAGGGAAGATGGCTCTAACCAAGTATATAGTGATATCACCTTACTCTTGATATCAGGAGATATGGTATGCTTCTAAAAGTGTCAAGTCACATGACATTCTTCATAACACATATTCATTATGGTATGTGCACTGACATCAAGTCTCATGATGTCTACCATAATATATCATGGCATATCCACGGATACATTTATCCACCATGATTATTTCATAAGGATCATAATGATCTTCAACTGATATCAAGTCTCATGATATCTATCAAAATGTCCACGAGATACTATCATGACATATCCACAGATATCAAGTCACATGATATCTATCATGATAGTGCAACTAATCATTGTAGAGTCGTCACTTTACAATGTCAAATACAAGTGTTCATTATCAGAAAGATCGTCACCTTTCAATAATGTACACAGGGGGAGACAGGGCCCATAAAGTCATGGAGTCACACACATGACAAAAGAGTTTACATATTAAACATTTTTTAAATACATTAGTACAAAATAAACAATTTGAATCTCAATCTCAATAACAATTTACATTTCAACCATACCAAGTTTCTTCCTGAAGTGTTCAACTTTAACTCTGGAGAGAGTCTTGGTGAGAATGTCTGCTGTTTGATCATTTGTACTAATATACTCCAATTGGATCACACTCCTTTCTACCATGTTTCTCACATAGTGATAAGGAATCTCTATATGTTTTGATCTATCATGGAATACTGGATTCACTAAAAGCTTAATGCAACTCTGATTGTCACAGTGGATGATAGTAGGATTCAAGGACTCACCGAATAATCCTACAAGCAATTTCCAAAGCCATACTGCTTCTCTTGCCCCCATAGAGGCTGCAATATATTCAGCTTATGTTTAGCTTTGTGCCATTGAGGACTCTTTCCTGCTGATCCAAGAGATCATAGCCGATCTTAAACTGAAGCAACATCCTGATGTGCTTTTTCGATCAGTTACACTTCCGGCCCAATCTGATCAGAGTATCCATGTAAGTCTAGGTTGTTATTCTTGTTTTTAAGACCATATCCAATAGTACCTTGAAGGTATCTCAATATATGCTTCACAGCTACAAGGTGAATTTCCTTTGGCTCACACATAAACTGGCTTAGGGCATTCATTGCATAGCAAATATCTGGTCTGGTGTTAACCAAGTACATTAATGATCCAATTATCTATCTATAGAGAGTAGGATCTACAAATTTTGATTCTGCTGCTGCTTCTTTCAATTTGTGTAAGTTGGTTTCCATCGGTGTAGACATGGGTCTACAGTCTAACATCCCAAATCCCTTCAAAATATCAATAGTGTACTTTTTTTGATTTAGGATGATACCATCTGATTTCTGCCAGACTTATAACCCCAGGAAGTAATGTAAAATGCCCAAGTCTTTCATGTCAAATTCTGAAGCCAGGTCCTTTTTACATTGAGTAATAAGGTGATCTTCTCCTATTATTAACAGGTCATCAACATGTAAAATTAGTATTAGCATATCACCTTTAATTACCTTAAAATAGAGATTTGGATCTGCATCATTCTTGGTAAATCCTAGTCCCAAAAGATAGCTATCAATTCTTTCATACCAGGCTCTGGGAGCTTGTTTAAGTCCATATAGAGCTTTCTTCAATTTGCATACATGTGTGAAATATGCCGGCCAATTTTTTCATTTTATTACACAGCTAAATTCACCCATTAGCATTAGTGCAAACATAAACTAGCTGAATGTAACCCTCTCCTCTGATCAACCCAGATCCCAATTCGGGCAAGGTTGAGAGCATACACGAAAGAGGGTCGTTAGAATAACCAAAGCTTGCTGAAAGTAACAAAAAGGAGGTGCAATCACTCAACCACTTATTCAGCGAGAGGACGTACAATGCAGAAAGTAAAATGCAACTCGATTACTTTTTCAGCGGGAGCAGGATGACGGCTCAACTGATCAACAAGATGAGATAATGCAATTACACAAAGTAACAGGCGACAAGCCAGCCTCTTCCACTTTTCAGCGGGTGATACAAGGAATTGAAACTAACTAAGACTGAAGCATGCCAGTCTCATCCACAGTTGTGGGAATTACAAGAATTGTATCTGAATAAGAGAAGTGCTGACAGTACTACTGTGCAGCTTACAATATGATAGAGAACCTACCAAGCACACGTGATTAGAAACCAATTAACATTGCCATAATAGCAATGACTCTCCTATACTCAAGCCCACTCAAGAGATGACTTCTCATAATCTGATATGATTGTAACAGTGATTGAAATTGCACAGACCAGCAACCTGCAACCTCACTAAATCAGTCATAACTTGCTCAAAACCCAACCAAATAACATGAAATAACATGCATTATGGTCTAACATGGAGGGGGACCAAGACTAGTAATCAAAACCCACCTAAACAACCTCTATTTATTTGGCACGAAAAAAAATGCACTCTCAAAAGGTATGACCCTCTAAGAAGGGCGATTTTGCCTTTTAAAAATCCACACTTGGTATTAAAATCTAAGAATTGACATGTAGGGTCGCCCCTAGCAAAGAAATCATTAGGTAAGACACCCAGAACCACACTATTTTTATTTTGCAAGTTGTGAATGAAAACTACAATCAACTGAGTAGATTCAGCAACACTGAAGAACTGGTAAAATGCAAAATACATCAACTACAATATGCTCAAACTCAATTCAAAGAACATGGACAAATCTATCTGAACTAGTTGCTATCTTTCAAGCAAGAAGCCAAGCCTAGCTAGGGGGTATGCCTTCCCCGAAGCACTCAGTTACCATTCCGGCAACATAACTTTGCAATAATCTCAAGATGCTGAAGGAAGACCCCAAACTTCCTTTTTATAACTTTTGCCAAGCACCTCTAGAACCTTCTAGAAGGTGCGCCCCACTCAAGAGTTGCCCTAATTCCATGTTGACCTTTGACTCTCAAGATGGCGTCCCATTTCTCAAGGCATAATCTTTATCTTTTTAACATTTAAATATTTCCTCATGTTGGCGTCCCATTTCTCATCAAGTCAACTTAATAAAAGATAAATAATTCACTTAAACTCTTTTTGATGAGACGTTCACCCTCAAAAACCCCCTTTTTAAAAACAACTTAAGTCATAGAACTAGGCCAAGGGGTTATAATTAAAATAAGATATTATTTTAATTAAAATGACTTATCTCTCCAGAAACTGCATCCAAGGACTACAACCAATACGGCCAACTGAACTGTGCGATGAGAGAGGCCAACTGTATTGTTGCTATCAGGACCACTGCCAGAAATAGAATTTACTAAAAATAGTAAATTCAGGAAGTTACTCGGATCAACATGCAGGTTACACCACTGCGAAGCTCTCTGAAAACCCAAAAAGGAACTACCAACCAATCACCAAGATTCCAGAAGCAAGTTCCAGAAAAAGCTTAAACACCCTCCTAGAAGATAGGAAACCCAAATTTTCATCTTCGAGTAGTCTACGAGTCACCAGGATAGACTAACGGCCAACTGTCAGATCACTGTTGAGAAGGGGACATTACAATGTGAGTTTGCTTTATGTATCAAAAAACCTTCAGGTTGCTCTAAATAGACTTCTTCTTCAATGGTCCCATTCAAGAAGGCAATTTTCACATCCATTTGATGAATCTTCCAGCCTTTAGCTGCTGCAATAGCTATTACTGCTCTCACAGAGGTGTACCGGGCAACAGGTGCAAATGTCTCTTCATAATCAATACCTTCCTTTTGTGAGAAACCTCTGGCCACAAAACGTGTCTTGTGTTTCTCTATACTGCCATCAACAACATGTTTGATTTTGAAGAGCCATTTGGAAGAGACAACAGATTTCTCTTTTGGTCTAGGTACTATATCCCATACATCATTTTTCAAGATGGACTGATATTCTTCTGTCATCGCATCTTTCCACACTTGATGCTTGAGATCTTCCGTAACACTAGTTGGTTCTAAACTAATGATCTCATTCATTAAGGCAACATATTTAGAGAATCTTTTGGGTCTCTTGCTTTCTCTAAAAGTTCCTTTGAGTGTTGTATAATTCTCAGCTTCCTTAACCATCTTTCTAGCCCAAAGTGGTCTACTCTTGTTGTTGTTAGTAGGATTCTCTTCTGGAGCAGTTTGGTTTTCATTTATGATATCTTCAAGATACTCCCTTTGAATCTCAGGAGCAAAATCCTCCTCCAAGACTTTAGGAGAATCTTGAATTTCTATCTCATTTGAACTCTTTGCCCTTTTGAAAGCAATGTCTTCCTCAAATATGACATCTCTACTTAGTTCAATTTGTTTTTGTCCGGATATGTATATTCTGTAGGCTTTTGAGGTTTCACTATAGCCCACAAATATCCCTTTCTTTCCAGAAGGTTCTAATTTGGATCTCTTTTCTTTAGGTACATGAATGTAGACAGGGCAACCAAAGATCCTTAAGTGACTTATGTCAGGTTTTATACCATTAAATGCTTCTTCAGGAGTTTTGTTATCTAGATGTGAGTGGAGACATCTATTTTGGATGTAGACAGCTATCCTAGAGGCTTCTGCCCAAAATGAGGTTTCTATGTTTTGGTCGAACAACATTGCTCTAGCAACTTCTACAATAGTTCTATTTTTTCTCTCAGCAACACCATTTTGTTGAGGATTGTAGGCTACAATAAACCCCCTCTTAATCCCAACATTTACACAAAATTCCTTAAAGATTTATGAGGTGTATTCCTTCCCATTATTTATTCTTAGTATTTTGATTTTCTTCCCGGAGAAGTTTTTTGTAAGTGCTTTGAACTCAAACCTTTTAAGGATTTCTATTGACTCTTTACACTTAAGAAAATATATCCAGGTCTTCCTAGAGAAGTCATCTACAAATATTACATAATATAAGAATCCCGCCATGGAGGGTACAGACATGGGTCCACATAAGTCAGAGTGTACTAGTTCTAATACATTTTTGGTTTTACTCAAGCTATTTTGGAAGGTTCCCTTTGTATTCTTTCCTAGGGCACACCCTTTGCATGCTCCTTCATGAATTTGTTTTAGTTTGGGCAATCCTGTTACTAATTTTTCTACAGAAGGTGGGGCACGAAAATGAATATGTCCTAATCTTTGATGCCAAATTTCATTTGAATCAGAGGTCTCATGAATAAGAGCTTGGTTAGAGTCAGTGCACAGTTTGTAGAGATAGCCTTGTCTAATACCTATAGATTGTGCTTTCTTTATAGTGGAGTTCTTTGGCCATGCTAGAACTTTTCCATCCATAAAGGTAACCCTATATTTGTTGTCTTCAAGAGCTGAAATGGATATTAGATTCCTCTTTATTCCTAGTACAAACAATACTCTAGTGAGTTGTAGAGAGAGGCCAAATTTCAAATTTATGGTGCAGGTTCCAACCCCCGTTACTGGATGTGCAAAATCATCCCCAATAGTTACTTCTTCGTCAGTTTCTTCTATCATAGTATTTAGGTGTTCTCTGAACCTTGTGATGTGCCTTGATGAGCCACTATCAATTACCCATTTGTTGACTTTGTTTGATACTTGACTTGATAATGCTGAGTAGAAGACAAATTTTTCAGAGTCATATTTTGTATTTGTCATTCGAACTTTAGCAAAGGATGCTTGTTGTTTTGGTCTATCAGGGCACTTCATTGCATAGTGTCCATATTGATCACATCTGAAACATTGTATTTGGGAGATGTCTTTCCTTTTCTTGAATGATCCCTTTCCATAAGAATTCTTCTTTCTTTTGAAGTTTTTCTTCTTACCTTTCTTATGAGAATTTGTGTTTAGCACATGAATATCCTCATCTATGTTTTTTTGATTTTTCTCTTTTGTCATTAGCCTTTTTTCTTCTTGAAGGCAATTTGTTCTTAGCCTATCAAATTTAGGGAGTTTTGATCTTGCACTTATTCCTTGAACAAATGACTCCCATGAGTTTGGTAGGCCATCTAGAGCTATTAGTGTTAACTCCTTGCTATCAATTTGATATCCGACTGTTGATAGTTGATTTCTTAATTCATTGATTCTCATGAAATATGCAGTAATGGATTCTCCCTTGTTTATTTGAACATGATTGAGTTGCCTCTTTAGAGCAAGGGTTCTACTAGTGTTGTTTATTTAAAAAGTGCTCTCAAGGGATTTAAACATTTGATATGCAGTCTCATGTTTAGATAGAATAGGTAGTACATGGTCCCTAACTGCATCTACTATAATTTTCATAGTTTTCTCATCTTTCTCAATCCATTGAGTTTTCCCCAGATCATTCTCAGGTTCTGTCTTGTTTTCTTTCACAAATGAATCTAACTTATTTTCTTTCAGAATCATCATGATTCTGAATTTCCATGAAGTAAAGTTGTTTGCACCTTCAAGACGATCCTCGAATCTGATTGCACTTGACATTATGAAGAATGTAATGTGTTTTTGATTTCAAGAGAAAATATGATTTTCTAAATAACCTGATATCTGGATTTAATCCGGATCTTTTCTCAACGTGGCTCTGATACCATGTTAAATATGACTAAATCTATTAGATTAAAATCAGAATGATGAATCTTATAATTTGATGTCAAACTAAATCTGAATGTATGTATTATGAATTCCAAGTCTGAATTTCTCTTATTGATTGTCGATCCTCAATTGCAGAATATTTATTTATTTCGATATCTTTAAATGAGGATTGAACAATATTAAGTATCTAAATGGGAGACACGTCCCATGAGCGGACATGTCTCCACAAAGTGGAGACACGTCCGCTCATGGGACGTGTCACATTGTTTGTGCCATTCCGTCTTAACTAACTACCCGATTATCAATCGGTGTTAGTTACTTTTGACAATAGGATATATCTATAAGTTCGATCTGAACTTTAACATACACAAACAAATAAATAATGATGTTCAATCTGGAAGTGATCATCGGAATTGATACTTGAACGGGATTCAATGAAGAATATGCAAGTCAATAATCTGCAAGTAATAATCTCTAATTGCAGATTAAACACATATACTTGGATGTAGCGATTTCGATATAAACGATGATGTTGAATAAATTCAATCATCATTTATCTCTGACTGAAGCTACTTTAATTCAACAATTTCAAATTCAGAAGCCAACTCTTTCTTGCATTTGATAATGAGGTGTTCTTCTCCACTAAGAAATATATCATCAACATAGAGAACCAAGATCAAGGCCTCACCATTAATTACCTTGAAATACAGATTAGAATCTACATCACTCTTGGAGAATCCCAAACTTAGCAGGTATCGATCAATCCTTTCCAACCAAGCACGAGGAGCTTGCTTAAGGCCATATAATGCCTTCTTCAATCTGCAAACTTGAGAGTCTTTCCCATGAACCTCAAATCCATCAGGTTGCTCAATGTATACCTCTTCTTCAATTGCACCATTTAGAAATGTTGTCTTCACGTTCATTTGGTGTAATTTCCATCCTTTGGCTATTGCAATAGCAATGATAGCTTTGATGGAGGTATAACAAGCAACTGGAGCAAATGTTTCCTCATAGTCCATTCCCTCTTTCTGAGAGAATCTTGTTAGTGTGCGTTTTAATACTCACCGAACATAGAATAAAATGCCCAAAGACATTCTATCCTCTCTTGAACAAAGTTGCTGGGTATGATACTAAGATTGCAAAGAAGATCATATAGCAACTCCAAGGTTTCTTTCGTCAGGTCATGACACGTGGATAAGATTAGTGGGCGTTGTGATATGTTGGTATCACAAAGGGACTTACTTTATAATTTGTTCACAAGCTAAGGACATAGACGGTTTTATCATTGAATGCTCTTTCCATTGGGTATTTCAGATTTCCAAAAAAAATGCAAAAAGATGAGGGTTTAGAAGTCTAAACTACGCCTACGAACTAAAGAGACGACAATGATTGGATGAAACTGGAATAACCACACTTTGTTTTGCCTCCCTAGGACAACTACGCAAAGTGGGTGCAATCTTCAACAGAGGTGATAATAATTTTCTTGTCTGAAGTAATAATTATTCAAACTAAAGTTAAGCATCCACAATTTAAGAGCTAAGGCTAACTTTACGCATTGGATACAAATCATCTATCCAAAGAAAGTATGAGCTAAATTTCATCAATCACCGCTATCAGATCCTTTATTTATTAACAAACATTCAAATGGATATGCTAAACTAACTTTAATCTAAGTGTTGAAGGAGAATATGTAAACCTTGCACACCACTTGAAAATAAAAGTGATTCTAAGCAAATCATGCACAAGAGCTTTTATTAACGGAAATGGTATAAAACAACAATCTCATACTACTTCACAAATTGAAAATGAGAGTACACAAGTTTATATAGAGTTTCATAAATAAATGAGTGGCCCAGATTAAAATAAACCAACGACCAAGATTAAAACAATTAAACCCTAATTAGGGCTTCCCAATTAACATCAGTGAACAATGAGTTGACAAAGAGTGAGGTGGCGCCTGGAGCTACTTTCAAGGGAGTGCATCCCTATCCTCCCGGGTTGTCGTGTGTTCGATGAATCTGGACACAATTAAGACAACCTCCTCCATTGTGACCTGTGGGAGCATGCTGATCCTAAACTCCAACCCATCCAAGCCTTCGGCGCACTTGGCAAAGATGTCTTCCCATTCTGACTCAATCCTCACAAAGGCCTCCCGGATGGCTAAGAAGTTCGCCATTTTGACCCAGTTCTGTCTTAAGATAGGCCCTGTGATAGAAAATAAGTTTTCTTGAACTTTATTCTTCAATCCCTCCAACTGTAAATCATTTTCTCATATGACCTCTTTGTCTAACACTTCAGCAGTCATTTTGAAGATTTTATTCTGGATCTCCTTAACCTATTCTTCCACTTTAATTCCATCAACCTTCACCCTTTCGAAGACCTCACTTCGTGCCGTCAAAGCCCAATACCAAGTAGACAAATCATAAGCCACGCCTGCTGCTATGATGGCTCCGTCAATTGGTTCCTACTTTGGGACTCCTTTAAGAACTCTAAGGCATGGAATTATTCTTTCCTGCATATCTGGGAGACCATCCCACATTTCTGCCAAGGAAACCAATCTAGAAAGCAATGAGGTGGCTTGACCGTAGACCAATGTCAATCTTTCCAGGAAGGTATCTGCTTCTGTGCCCTTAACCACTATCCATTCTTTGGCCTCTCTTGCTGTGACCATATCTTCTTCTATGTCCTTAGCTGGTTCCTATGAAGGATTCGAGAGAGGAGCTGTTGTATGATCTTGATGAAGCAGCTTGGTTAGATGCTGTATGCATTCTTTTAGGCGCACGATCTCTCTCTGGCATTCTTTCCACTTTTCCACTTCCTTTGCCAACCTTGACTTGATGGTGGACACTGAATTGTCCAGATCTACAACTTATTGGCCCTTTGTGGTTGGACCCAAGTCGATGGTGGTGACAACATATTCATATGGAGCTATATCCTCCCGTGGCTTGTCCATTGTTGGCATTGCAATCTGTACAGACCGATTGCCAGCTTCATCTCTCTGTATAGTGGAAAATCTCTTAGCCGACTTCTTGACTGAAACTTGTTCAAGTCTAGCTAGGAAGTTCGTTGCATCATCTTCTTCTGACGTCTCGACTGGTGTCTGTATCTTCATTCTATCCTTCAGCTAGTCAAGGATCGTGAGTTGTTCTATGCCATCCTCTTCTTGTACATTTTCTTCTTTCGGAGCGTCCAAAATTCTTTGGAGGGCTGAAATCATTCCTTCCTGAAAATCATCATTTTGGGCGCCCATTTCATGATCTGATCCAAGTATCTTTGTGCCGGGGGGGGATAGTGGTTCATCATCGTCCAGCTGAATGGGCTCCATATTCTCCTCGGGAAATGTAGGAGGGTTTCCAATGTTGGCTAGAATCATCTATGGTGGCCAATATATCGTCAATGTTTTTAGATGTGGCAGAGCGTGAACGCTCTATCCTTGTTCATTTATGAACAGGTTCCTTATCCACAACTACCTCATTTCTTTTTCTGGAAGTAGTGGCTTCCATCAATTCTACACCATGAGACGCTTCTGCATTCGAAGAGTAAGACTCCATTTCGCTCAACCTGTCATAGGTAAGCATCACCTTCATCCGCCTGAGCTCCTAGACCTATTGATCGAGCCACCATTGAGAGTACTTGATGAGTGGTCTCATCAAGGTGTTCAAATCTGCATTTTCGGACTCTGACCATCTTATAGCAGGTAGAGGCGAGCTCTTTTCAAAGCACGACTGTACTTGCTCTCCATCATCCTCAAGCTGATCAGGCACTCGACAAAGTTCAGTTGTCCTGATCAAGCTAACCAACAGTCTGGACCATAGCCTCCGTCTGACCTCGTATTCGTCCGCAACATCTGCCCAAAAGTCCTCCAACTCGACTCCATGTTTGTACTTTCTTCCGTCTACAGTCTTGATATGATGATGTGGGTCAAAGTTCCCTCTAGACTGATATGTGGCGAACGGGTATCGCTGTATTTACAGCCAAGCACTCTCAGCTGCATGCGCCGATGGGCATGATTCTAGCATGTTGCCGATGAAAAAGGGGAAATTAATTGCCGCCTTTTGTTTTGTTCTTTGGAAGCTCTGATACTCCTCCAACTGCCTCAGCACCTCAAGTAAGACCATCTTGTTGGTAGGAAAGATGGGCAATCTATAGGGATTCCTGGTGAATCCTTGGATTCTGATGTACGTGTACCTTGGGTATTGGATGAACCAAGATCCATACCTGTCGATCAAACTCTTGGCTTTGTGAGTCAGCCTTTGGTGCGTTCCTCCTAGAAGTATTCTCGTTATATACATGAGGAAAGCGTCATGTGCTCGTCTGAAATGGGCTTTCTCACTTAGCTGCAGCTGTGGGTAGCAGTCATAGGACTTCAACTCATTCTCTCCATTGCCGACCATGCCTTTGCAAATCAAGCGTGCATACCGGTATGTCCTAGCCAACATGTAAATGACGTAGGAGCTCATATAAAATGTTTGTCTTTTCTAGATTGACCAGCTGCTCGTGGAGGCTGTTGGTTATCATACGAGACCAATTGAACATCATTGCCCCTTCAGTGATTTCCTTGATGAAGTAGTACATCCATGTTTCGAAAGGCGCACCCTGAGGATTGCCAACTATTCTGTTCAACTTGACGATGATGTCTCCAAAATCTTTTTTGAAGTCCGTGCGCAACAACTTCTTGGGCATTTTTTTGGCGGAAGCTCTTGGTTTCTCCAACCATGTCTTATTAATATTTGCGACGCAGAGGTCAAGTTTTTCATCATAGAATTTCTTCGCTCCTTAGTTCTGTAAGAATTTCTGTGATATGTCGGGATGCCGATGGCTTCTTGTATGGCTAACTCTCCAAGGTGAGGTAGTATCCTCCCGTCAGGCGCAACAATTTTCCTATCTTGTGCATTATAGTGAAGGTTGCACTCTACCATCAGTTCGGCACATTTGATTACTGGTGGGAATCCGACAGCCTGAACAATTCCGTTTCTCATCATCCGTTTGGCAATGGGTGTTGGCAAAAATCCATCGTGCCCGTACAACCTCTTTTTGAATTCTTTGAGGTCAACGTGCTCAAGGTTGGTGTTTGTGATATTTTTCCATTCTGAATTAATCTTAATCTCCGGTTGCAGCCCCTTACTGGCGAATTTCATCTGTGCTTGTCTGGATGGCTCTTCTCGGGTGGTCATCAATCTGCAAAAGTAAAAGTAATTAACATTAATACAAGAACTTTAAAAATCTGGGTACTCCAAGATTTTATTCGATAAATTTATACTTTCAACTTGTTTAAAATATGAACTTCTGCGAAAAAGCAAGTTGAAAGTGAAGAAATTCGCTAAGTACTCGACAAATTATGTGTCGGAATGACTGCAGAAGATTAAAAAGAATAGAAGAGCCTTGCTAATTGATTTTCAAACCTCCAAGAATATCTTCCGGCTGCGAATTAATTCCGACTTTCTGAAAATCCAATCCAAGAGGTGCGCCAATTTGCTGAGAAGTACGGCTTTCAGCCAAGAAATAATTTATTTCTTCAAAAATCACGCCTTCCAACTTAAAATTATCTCTTCTATTGAGGAAAATCAACGTTACTCTCACTATTTCTTCTTTCAAAATTTATCTCTTGCAGATTTGAGAGAGATAACTTCTTCTCAATTGAATTTGTGAAGAATGAGTTGCTGAAACTCATTATATGGCTGAGAAGTGTGATTTCCCCTAGTAACTGCTTTCATTTCTCTCGAGTTTTATTTAAATTTTGGAAATGTTTTCTTCTCTTCGTTTAGCAAGTTTCTAATCTTTTTCGAAATCCTTGAGGCAAGTTTCTAATTTTATCCTGGCGCCACCTCTGTCCGAAATCTTCAGTTTTTCTTTCTTTTTAAAATTTGTCCTAAGTGTTGAACACTTAAAATCGTTGGAAAAAATTAATTATTAAAATTAATTTTCCAACGCGTTTAATCCTCAAGTCGTGGCAAAATTTAATTTCGTCTAATGCAAATTAATTATTTTTCCAAGTTATTTCTCATTTTTTCGAGAGATTGAATATTTTAATTAAAATTTCCCTAAGTGTTCGAAAATAATTAAAATATCCAAATATTAAATTTCCAACCTGTTTAAAATATTTCCAATCCATTAAAATATTGATACTTGGCCAAATTTGTTGATTCGTGGCTAAATGTTTTAATTTTCTAATCATCTGTCTAGCCAAGACGTGCTTCATGATTTCTCTGCCAATTTTCAACTTCCTGGACGGGCTTCAGGCTTCTCTAGACATCCATACTTAGTCAAAAATTCCATTTTCTCTCTCCTTCTGAGTTGGGCGGACTTGAAGGCTTCTCTGCCATTTTGCAATTTTATCCATGCCTTAGAAATTTCTTCAAGCTGAAAGGGGCGGACTTCATGTTTCCCTTGCCACCCCCACTTTCTTCCATGCCTTAAAAATTTATTTCATCATGTTGAAGAGCGAACTTCATGCTTCTCTTGGTACCCTCTCTCTCTAGGCGTATTCTTCATCAATGCCTTAGAAAAATTTTCTTCTTCCAAAGTTGGGCGAACTTGGAGGTTCTTCCTTCCATCCACCTCTCTCTCCAGGGAGGACTTGGAGGCATGTCTTTCCAAGGGCGGACTTCATACCCCCTCAAGACATGGTGGACTTGAGGCTCTTCCTTGCCATGGGCGGACTTCACACTTGCCAAGACATGGCGGATTTCATACCTTCCCAAGCCATGGCGGACTTCATGCTTGGCCTGCTAGTGCCTGCCTTTGGCTTGCCAAAGGCAAGGGCGAACATCACACTATGTCAGCCATTCCTTCTCATGGGCGAACTTCTTAGACTTAGCCGTTTTTGCCAATTTTTTACCATTTATCTTGATTTTCCTGTTGATTTCTCTCAATTTGGAGGTGTGTTGACTTCATGGTCAGTTGGACCTCAAAATAGAAACATTTCCAAAAATAGAAACTTTCTAAAATAGAAAAAAGAAAAAAGCATCCCTAAAAAATAGGAACTCTAGAATGGCCTAAAAATGCCAAAAATGAAAAAAACAAAAAGCAAAAAAGCAGAATCCCTAAAAAATAGGAAGTGTTAGAAATGACCGAAAGCACAGGCGATCCTCGTCTTCTAGACCTTCCAAGCCCTTCCATGACGTTTAGGTATTCAAACGGGTTCAAAATTTCAACTTGGCCGGAGTCTCTCAGAAACTCAAATTCTGAACTCACAACTGGCAACGTAGAGGGCGAAACTAAAAACTTGGGGGTCCCCATTTGTCAATGGGGCGATGTGTGAAATAGGTCACAACATCTGGCGACTCCACTTTGGGAATGTTCCTGAACATTCCAAAGACAATACCCATTTTAAACTCGAAGTCTTAGATTAATTCCTACTAACTTACCCCTCGGCTAAGAAAAGTACTTAAAAGAAAAAGAAGAATCCTAAACTATATCAAGATCTTTCACCCGTTAGCTACAAGTGTGTTCATTGGCGTTCATTTCCTTCTCATAAGAACACTAAGTCTCTTTGGTTTCATCATGGCTTTCTTGTGTAATTTGCCTTAACTCCAAAAGCATCCTTGGATAGAGCCTCGTTGCCAGCGAGCGTCCATAGCCCCGGGGAGGTTATCTGCTATAATCTCACGGAGATTGCTCTACTTCCGGTGATTTAGTTTCTTGTGTTTATCGATTGCACACTTGTAGAGATGTCCGCACACCCGTAGCCAAGTGCTTTGATCTTTTCTCATTTTCTTTTCTTTTCACAAATTTCTACACTTTGGCTTGTAAGCAATGAAGCTCACATGGGCTTGAGCATTATAGTGGCGCTGAAGTAAGACCTTGATTATTTGCTTTAGTTTGACCATAATTTCTCCTTGGAAACGATCATGACTCAAAGAACTTATTAAATGTGTGAGATGTAGTAACTGTAAGATTTAAAATCAAGATATAGTAGACGATTCACACTTCCGTTAAGTATTAACCTTAACCTTAGGATACTTTAGAGACAACTAATCTTGGGACTTGAAGGCTTTCCACAAATATTTGTCCAAGGAATATTCATAACATAACCGGGTGAGATCAATCCAGCGTGTGCGTGTAAGCAACACCACCCCTTTTCGCAAAATGGGAATCCCTCTTATTCAAACTAACCTAAGCACACCAAAAACCGAGGAAACGAAAGCAAACTTATCTACGAAAAAAAAAAAACCAACCAAAGAAAGCAAAGATAACTAAACTAACCAACACAAAAAGCGGGAAAACAAAGCAAATCTCAAGGAAACTAATCTAACTATGCACAGGTAAGTCCCACTCAGGAACTCAAGGTCGGAAATAATGTTTCAAGAATTGCCTGTTGACGGGCAACGGGATATCCTCCCCTGTTAAAGTCTTCAAACTGAATGCATTTTCTCCCAATACCTTAGCAACTTGGTAAGGTCCTTTGCACAAATTATCAAACTTATCATGATCACCTCTCCGCTCATGCGCTTTGTTCCAAACTTGGAATGGAAATGTTCCATAATCCTTCCAGCTTCATCATTCCCAACACATCTTAAGTATATTCCTTCGTGGTTCCTCCTATAGAGCACTGACCCCTGAAGCATGAAACGTTGGCATTTTAGTCGGAAGGCTTGCTTCTGTGTGGAATTCATCTATGCAGGATACTTGCGGTTTATTAGATATGCGATGATGTCATAGTACCACTTCTCTGGGGAAGTGTCTGTTAGTACACATGTTTGTTGTACTAAGCCGGGTCCCTCTATGGCCATTGTCTGAGTCAAAGCCTGTCCTCGAACTAGCTTCATTGGTTGCACTTCAATATCATATTCCTGGATAGTGGCGACCCACTTTCCTCTTCTCTCTCCTAGCTCATTCTGCATTAGGAGCGTTTTAACAGCTGCGTCCAGTACAATGGAAAAAACCTTGCTACTCAGGATATAATGTCTAAATTTCTTAATGGCCTTTACCAATGCATAGGCTTGTTTCTCAACACTAGGGTATCTCAATTCAGCATCCCAGAGGGGTGAACTCATAAATGCTATGGGATGTTCATCCTTTTCTTCTGTTCTCTGAGTGAGTATCGCTGCACAAGAATGCTCTGATGCAAAGGAATATAAATAAAACGGCTTTGTATAATCTCGACTAACCATGATAGGAGCATCAAATATAGCCTGCTTGATCTCTTCAAAGGCTTCCTTGGTTGGTGTCATCCATTCCATCTTAGCATCCTTCTTTAACATCTCATTCAGGGGTTTTACTATCTCGACGAAGCCAGTGATAAATTTTCGGAAGAAGTTGATCTTCCCAAAGAAAGATCTCAATTCCTTCTGGCTAGTAGGTAAGTTGATTCTGGAAATTGCTTCGATATGTTCAGGATCAAATAGAATTCCTCTTTCTGTGATCAAGTGACCCAACAATTTGTCTTCGGTGACCCCGAATATGCACTTCTTGGGATTTAAAGAAATCCCATATCTTTGACATCTTTTGAATACTTTCCTTAAGTCCTCTATATGGTCCTCTCTTTTCTTTGAAAATACTGTCAGGTCATCCATATAGATAATTATGCACTTTCCAATGTAATCCCTAAAGGCGATGTCCATGGCCCTCTGAAATGTGGCTCCTGCGTTAATCAACCCGAAGGGCATCCTTTTGTAAGTGAAAGTTCCCCATTTCGTGGTGAAGGCTGTTTTTAATCTGTCTTCATACTCCACTAGCACTTGGTTGTACCCAGAGTATCCGTCCAAAAAAGACATCATTCGCGACCCATTGACAATTTGTAAGACTTCATCCAGCGATGGCAACAAATAGTTGTCCTTTTTCGAGGCCCGGCTCAAGTTTTGGAAGTCCACACACGACCTTATTTCCCCATTTTTCTTTCGAACGGGAACCAAGTTGGCGACCCACGTTGAGTGGCGTACTCGGAATATAATTCTGGTTGATAGTAAATTCTTGACCTCCTGATGGATGACAGGTTCCAATAGCGGGTTAACCGGCCTTGGGCGTTGTCTGAATGGTCTACTCTCAGGCTTGAGAGGGATAGTGTGCGTGATGATAAAGGTATCATAGGTTCTTAGGTCTTCATAGCTCCAAGCTATGATATCTGCAAATTCCCTCATATTTTGGATTATTCCAGCCCTTTCTCTAGGTGTGCAAGCTTTCCCTATACATACGTTCCTGACTTCCTCCTTAGTTCCCAAGTTCACTCTCTCATATTGGTCACCTTCAATCCTTGGGCTTCTTACCTTGTGGATTTGATCTTGGCCGAATATTCGTTCCAATTGTATCATTCCCCTTGGAATGATGTTAGTCTTTAGGTTCAGAATGCCATCAGCATCGAGCTCAACTTCTTGTATTTCTTCTTCGTCAATGACTTGTGTAGCAAAAATATTTGAGCTAGTTAAAAATTCAAGGATGTGGTCATCATCTTTGAAGCCTGAAAATTTGTAACATTATTTGGGATGGATGGTATCGATGAAAGTTCCACTATGAACTGGCTTATGGCTTCCATGGCTAGGGGCTCCAATGAGCTAGTTGCTTGTGCCAAGGAATTTGCTACCTGATTGTTGGACCGGTTCACAGATTGAATATTGAAAGTGTCAAGGCTCTCAATGAGATCCCACACTCTATTGCGGTAACGGGCCAACCTCTTATCATGGCAGACATATTGCTTTCTTACCTGCCTCACAACTATTTCAGAATCTCCAAGAGCATGTAAGACTCTTGCCCCTTTCCTTAGTGCCAGCATTAATCCATGAATCAATGATCCATATTCTGCCACGTTATTTGTACAAGGAAACTCTAGTCTGTGAGCGGCGAGGTATGCCTCTCCTCTTGGACTGATCAACTCGAAACCAGCTTCGACTCCTTTCTTGGATTGAGATTTGTCGAACCTCAGGGTCCAAACTTCTTCTTGCTGCGGAGGAGGCAGAGGATATGCTTCCGCGTTTCCTTCTTGCTCGATCTGTTGTATCATGACCTGTAGAGCCTTTTGTGTAACCAACCTCTTCGTTGTATGAAGGACTTAATGCCTGTGGAATACTTCTCCATACTTCTTCCATTGCCTTGTGGCACATATTACATATAAATTCGGAATGTGCAGTATTGTGGATCCAGCACCAATTTGGTAGCAATAAGTCATGAATGTGGAGGTGTTCGTGTAATTCTGCTTTCAACTAAACACTCCTTAGGACAAAGTTCCTGAAACTTTCAAACATCCCTTCGTGATTGTCTTGAAAATCTCGGTATTCTTCGACAAGGGCCTCGGTAGAGTCGATCGTCTCTTGGATCTCCTAGGTCGACCCATGCAACATCAATACTTCATTTACTTTAAGCCTGTAAGAAACTAAGTCAGTCTTGAGAAACAATATTTCATTGTTCTCACCATACTCGGTGATCATTAGTCTTAGTCTTGGCGTACTGTCAATCTTGATTTGGTTAGGGACTCCTTTCCATGGTAGCCACATGTGAGAAAAGTCCGTGGAAATATACCCATTTAACCTTCTTGTCCAATCTCTGCTTAAAAGCATGCCGTACCCATCTAGAATATCAACAACTGAGATGTCGATACAACTTTGTATTCTCGGGTCTGCTGCTAATTGCATGTGGATATTTATTAATTCCCCCATAACCGGGACTTCTGTTGTATCCAACTGGGTGACTTTCTTGTTAGTTCTTGCGGGCACAAGTCCTAACCTTTGACAGATAGCTAGCGGCATTACGTTGCTTGAGGCACCAAAGTCTACTAGGCAATTGTGTAACATCTTGCCAAATATACAAACGGATAGCAAAAATGGGGATGGCTCGTCCTTCCCTTGGTAGAAGACCACCGGGTGTTTGTCGGGGTTGTTGACAGCTCGACTCTTTTCCTTTGTTGTTCTAGAGACGCATTCTAGCTTCTTCGAAGTCTGTGGCAATCTGCTAGTCAGAACTTCTTCTTGAAATATATTGGAGTCCATGAGGACTTCTTCTGGTGTCATGTCCTTCTGACTGGGGCTTGTTGAAGGGGTCTGTGTTTGTGGTACATCAAATGCATTGCCTGATACTTCCCATTCAATGATATTAGTATTGGCTGGAGCATTGAATGCTCCTCTATTTGGCACATTTTGAGGAATGTTCCTCGAGGCAATAGCTTCGGTTAGACTACCTAGCAGTGTTTCCCAAATTTCGAGAACACTCATCAGCTCTATTAAAGGCAAGCTAACCTTTATCTTCTTAAACTCTTCTAGTACATATGAACTTAATCTTTTTAACTCCTCTCTGGGACGATCTTTTGTCTGAGCCTGTGCCTGCTCCACCTGAGGGTTCGCTTGTCGCCTTTGCTCTACTTGTGGAACGACAACTCGTCTTGTCCCATTTGATTGGACATTCTGTTGACGATATTCTAGAGAATCTCTCAGAGGAGGCGGCACATTAGTAGCATTTGGATTTGGCAGAGTCTGAAAATTGTTTGGAGGAATAGACGAAGTCAAGGGTTCGTTTTGGCGAACATTCCTCTGGTATACCCTTGGTGGGTTATCGGACATCTGCTGGAATGCTTGCACTTCTCTCATTCCTTCCACCAATACGCTATTGTGTAATGGCGGGAAACTATACCCATTGGCTGTGGTCGGCTAGCTAGCTGGGGTGTGAATTTCTGGTTCATCTTGATATTGCAATGCTTCTACTAGAGCATTTGCCGATGCAGGTGGAAATCTTTGATCGGGGTGATACTGTGGGTATTCCTGAGATGAAAATCTTACGTTCTCAATTACAAGGGCCTAGTCGTATCTTGGCACAAGAACTAATTCGTATCCGGTTACTGGTGGATCTTCTGCCTTTGAATTTCTTCACTTCTGAAAATATCTGCTGCTACTTGGAATTCGTGACAGTGTAACTTTGAGTGTTGGTTCGTGTTGTGTAATCGGCACCAACCTGATAATGCTGCTTCGGCCAAGAATACTTTATCTGCACGACGATTGTCTACAGGTGGATTGTCTAAGGGAGATGGTACAGTACCATTGTTAGGCCCTGTGTTCTAGGTCTTCTTCTGGAAGCCTAAATTGTTATTTCGGAACCCTTGATTATTGCCTTGGTAGTTCTGGTTATCCCTTGTGTATCCAGAATGACCTTGACTTTGGTGGTTCCCTTGTGGCGATTGATAATTCCTTCGAAAATTTTGCATTTGGCTTGTCTGACCCTTCAAATAGGTGACTTCGGTCGACAACTTTTTAACTTGGCCAATTAGCTCTTTCATTTCATCCTTTTCTTCTTGAGTTGTAGTTGATGTTGTCACATTTTGGAGGTATACTGGTTGCGATGGTGGTACTTGAGACATTGGAGCTCCTAGATGAGGAACGAATTGATTGCTACTAGCGGGAATTGGGTTCATCATGGGTGCTTGGTGAGCCAACGCACGATTGATGTCTTGCACTTGATTTTGGGAAGCCGAGTTCCCTAAATAATGAAGCGGACCTGGGGCAATACCCACTCCTAGACCATTGCTAGCCATTACTGCTGCAGCGTATACTTCCTTCAAGTTGGTCGGGGCTTGAGTTTTAGATTTTACAAATATGGATGTGAGGCGATCTAAGGCCTCGTAATAAATGGGTAGTGCTGCAGCATTGTCCAAGTTATAAGGATCTCGCAATCTCGTGTATGCCATCTGAAATCTGTCGTTGAATGTGCTGATTGGCTCGTGCTCGACTTTTCACTTCCACAAACTGTCTGTATAAATTGGTTGCTGAAATTGGCATCCTGAATTTTTCCAAGAATGCAGCCTTCATCCCTTGCCAATTGGTGATGGAGTTAGCTGGCAAATGAATGTACAAGTAAGATGCTTGATCGTCGAAGGTGTAATGAAACAATCGACACGCAACATCTTCCTCCTGGATGTCTCTATTTTGAAGGAGGTCCTCAAAAAATTTAATGTGTTCATCTGCAGTGTGGCTTAAGTCGCCACTATGAAACTTGGAACAAAAATGTTCCGGATTTTTTGGCATATCATGGTAAACGGCAAACGTCATAGGAGACACGTTAGCAGGACGCCACGACATTGGAACATTTGGTTGATTTGCTTGGATTGGTTGTGCTAGCTGGACGAGTTGGACAAGCACTTGTTGATTATCAAATGGAATGGCTCCTGGAATTGGAGTGCTTGGTGGTGAGGCTTGGAAGAAACCAAAAAGGTCCTTGCTTGATGTCTCTTCGCCAAGATTAACTCCACCCGATGCTCCTTCCTGAAATGCTCCAGTTCTTCTTCTTTGCCTGAAAGGCGATAGCTCCACAAATTCTTTGAAAGAGTTTGGGGTCGATCTAGTAATCCTCCGAAATTTGTCGGGAGAAAAGGAATTGATGCGATCCAGTGTGTCCTTTCTTAAGCTTGTTGAGGCAGTGCTGGAGCTGCTTTTGGGGCTGGTCGGTTTGCTTGCTGCTGTTGAAGAGCTTCAAATCTCTGGACGAGCAAATCTTGTTGAATATTAAATTCGATATGTTTAGCTATTTCTTCTTCTTCTTCAAGAACAAAGCGCATGCGCATCCAGTCAGGTGTGTTCCGCTTCAACTTCCATGCTAAGCTATACAATTCGGTGATAACATCTTCTTGTTCGTTGTGGAAGCCTAAGTCAGGTTGCAAAACTGGATTAGGTTCTTGTTCGGGAAGAGGAATGTTGCCCGGGAGTACCATTCTTCATTGTACGGGTAAGGCTTGATCTTGAAGATGAGCCAGAGGCAATTGCTTGTTTCAAACGATTGATCTTTTGCCTTATCAAGTGCCTTTGAATAGCTCCTTCAATGTATTTTCCCTTTTCTTCTTCTCGAGCAAGGACACGGCTTGTTTGTCTGAATTGAGTGTTATCTGTCTGCATCTTCCAAGCTAGTGAATGTAATTGACCAAGGATATCTATCTGTCCTTGTTCCGACTGTTCAAGGGGTACGTCAAATGGGAACTCATGTGGTAACACCATTTTTCATCATGTCTACTACCTTTGACTTTGAAAACAATTCTGTGCCACAAGCCCTCCTAGCGCCAATTCTGTTGGTATGCGTTTTAATACTCACTGAACACAGAATAAAATGCCCAAAGACATTCTATCCTCTCTTGAACAAAGTTGCTGCGTATGCTAAGATTGCAAAGAAGATCATATAGCAACTCCAAGGTTTCTTTCGTCAGGTCATGACACGTGGATAAGATCAGTGGGCGTTGTGATATGCTGGTATCACAAAGGGACTTACTTTATAATTTGTTCACAAGCTAAGGACATAGACGGTTTTATCATTGAATGCTCTTTCCATTGGGTATTTCAGATTTCCAAAAAAAATGCAAAAAGATGAGGGTTTAGAAGTCTAAACTATGCCTACGAACTCAAGAGACGACAATGATTGGATGAAACTGGAATAACCACACTTTGTTTCGCCTCCCTGGGACAACTACGCAAAGTGGGTGCAATCTTCAACGGAGGTGATAATAATTTTAATGTCTAAGTAATAATTATTCAAATTGAAGTTAAGCATCCACAATTTAAGAGCTCAGGCTAACTTTACGCATTGGATACAAATCATCTATCCAAAGAAAGTATGAGCTAAATTTCATCAATCACCGCTATCAGATCCTTCATTCATTAACAAACATTCAAATGGATATGCGAAATTAACTTTAATCTAAGTGTTGAAGGAGAATATGTAAACCTTGCACACCACTTGAAAATAAAAGAGATTCTAAGCAAATCATGCCCAAGAGCTTTTATTAACGGAAATGGTATAACGCAACAATCTCATACTACTTCACAAATTGAAAATGAGAGTACACAAGTTTATATAGAGTTTCAGAAATAAATGAGTGGCCTAGATTAAAATAAGCCAATGGCCAAGATTAAAACAATTAAACCCTAATTAGGGCTTCCCAATTAACATCAGTGAACAATGAGTTGACAAAGAGTGAGGTGGCGCCTGGAGCTACTTTCAAGGGAGTGCATCCCTATCCTCTCGGGTTGTTGTGTGTTCGATGAATCTGGACACAATTAAGACAACCTCCTCCATAGTGACTTGTGGGAGCATGCCGATCCTAAACTCCAACCCATCCAAGCCTTCGGCGCACTTGGCAAAGATGTCTTCCCATTTTGGCTCAATCCTCACAAAGGCCTCCCGGATGGCTAAGAAGTTCGCCATTCTGATCCAGTTGTGTCTTAAGATAGGCCCCGTGATAGAAAATAAGTTTTCTTGAATTTTATTCTTCAATCCCTCCAACTGTAAATCATTTTCTCGTATGACCTCTTTGTCTAACAGTTCGGCAGTCATGTTGAAGATTTTATTTCGGATCTCTTTAACGTATTCTTCCACTTTAATTCCATCAGCCTTCACCCTTTCCAAGACCTCACTTTGTGCCGTCAAAGCCCAATACCAAGTATACAAATCATAAGCCGCGCTTACCGCTATGATGCCTCCGTCAATCAGTTCCTGCTTTGGGACTCCTTTAAGAACTCGAAGGCATGAAATTATTCTTTCCTGCATATCTGGGAGACCATCCCACATTTCTGCCAAGGCAACCAATCTAGAAAGCAATGAGGTGGCTTGACCGTAGACCAATGTCAACCTTTCCAAGAAGGTATCTGCTTCTGCGCCCTTAACCACTATCCATTCTTTGACCTCTCTTGCCGTGATCATATCTTCTTCTATGTCCTTAGCTGCTTTTTGTGAAGGATTTGGGAGAGGAGGAGTTGTTGTATGTATTCTTTTAGGCGCTCGATCTCTCTCTGGCATTATTTCCACTTTTCCACTTCCTTTGCCAACCTTGACTTGATGGTGGACACTGAATTGTCCAGATCTTCAACTTCTTGGCCCTTTGTGGTTGGACCCAAGTCGATGGTGGTGACAACATATTCATATGGAGCTATATCCTCCCGTGGCTTGTCCACTGTTGGCACTACAATTTGTACAGACCGATTGCTAGCTTCATCTCTCTGTATAGTGGAAAATCTCTTAGCCGACTTGTTGATTGAAACTTGTTCAAGTCTGGCTAGGAAGTCCGATGCATCATCTTCTTCCGGTGTTTGGACTGGTGAGTGTATCTTCATTCTCTCCTTTTGCCAGTCAGGGATTGCGGGCTGTTCTATGCCATCCTCTTCCTGTACATTTTCTTCATTCGGAGCGTCGAAAATTCCTCGGAGGGCTGAAATCATAACTTCCTGATAAACATCATTTTGGGCACCCATTTCATCATCTGATCCAAGTATCTCTGTGCCGGTGGGGGATGATGGTTCATCATCGTCCAGCTGAATTGGCTCCATATTCTCCTCGGGTATTGGAGGAAGGTTTCCAATGTTGGCCAAGGAATCATCTATGGTGGCCAATATCTTGTCTATGTTTCTGAACGTGGCAGAGCGTGAAGGCTCTATCCTTGTTCGTTTTTGAACAGGTTCCTTATCCACAACTACCTCATTTCTTTTTCTGGAAGTAGTGGCTTCCATCAATTCTCCACCATGAGATGCTTCTGCATTCGAAGAGTAAGACTCCATTTTGCTCAACTTGTCACAGGTAAGCGCCACCTTCCTCCGCCTTAGCTCCTGGATGTGTTGATCGACCCACCATTGAGAGTACTTGATGACTGGTCTCATCAAGGTGTTCAAATCTGCATGTTCGGACTTTTACCATCTTACAACGAGCAAGGGCGAGCTCTTGTCAAAGCACGACTGTACTTGCTCTCCATCATCCTCAAGCTGATTAGGCACTCGACAAAGTTCAGTTATCTTGATCAAGCTAACTGACAGTCTGGAGCATAGCCTCCGTCTGACCTCGTATTCGTCCGTAGCATCTGCCTAGAAGTCCTCCAACTCGACTCTATGTCTGTCCTTTCTTCCGTCTACAGTCTTGATATGATGATGTGGGTCAAAGTTCCCTCTAGACTGATATGTGGCAAACGGGTATTGCTGTATTCCCAGTCTAGCACTCTCAGCTGCCTGCATCGATGGGCATGATTCTAGCATGTTGCCGATGAAAAAGGGGAAAGTAATTGCCGCCTTTTGTTTTGTTCTTTGGAAGCTCTGATACTCCTCCAACTGCCTTAGCACCTCAAGTAAGACCATCTTGTTGGTAGGAAAGATGGGCAATCTCTAGGGATTCTCGGTGAATCCTTGGATTCTAATGTATGTGTACCTTGGGTATTAGATGAACTAGGATCCGTACTTGTCGATTGAACTCTTGGCTTCGTGAGTTAGCCTTTGGTGCGTTCCTCCTTGAAGTATTCTCGTTATATACATGAGGAAAGCATCATGTGCCCGTTTGAAATGGGCTTTCTCACTTAGCTGTAGCTGTGGGTAGCAGTTGTAGGACTTGAACTCATTCTCTCTGTTGCCGAGCATGCCTTTACAAATCAAGCGTGCATACCGGTATGTCTTAGCCAACATGTAAATGACGTAGGAGCTCATATAAAATGTCTTTGTCTTTTCTAGATTGACCAGCTGCTCGTGGAGGTTGTTGCTTATCATATGAGACCAATTGAAGATTTTTGCCCCTTCAGTGATTTACTCGATGAAGTAGTACATCCATGTTTCGAAAGGCGCGCCTTGAGGGTTTCCAACTATTCTGTTCAGTGAGACGATGGTTTCTCCGAAAACTTCTTTGAAGTCCATGTACAACAACTTCTTGGGCATCTTTTTGGCGGAAGCTCTTGGTTTCTCCAGCCATGACTTATTAATATTTGTGGCATAGAGGTCAAGTTTTTCATCATATAATTTCTTCGCATCCTCCTTAGTTCTGTAAGAAGTTCTGTGATATGTCGGGATGTCGAAGGCTTCTTGTATGGCTAACTCTCTGAGGTGAGCTATTATCCTCCCGTCAGGCGCCTGGCAATGGGTGTTGGCAAAAATCCATCGTGCCCGTACATCCTCTTTTTGAATTCTTTGAGGTCAATGTGCCCGAGGTTGGTGTCTGTGATATTTTTCCATTTTGAATTAATCTTTGACTTCGACTGTAGCCCCTAATTGGCGAATTTCTTCTGTGCTTGTTTGGATGGCTCTCCTCGGGTGGTCATCAACTTGCAATTGCAAAAATAATTAACATTAATACAAGAACTTTAAAAATCTGGTTACTCCGAGATTTTATTCGATAAATTTATACTTTCAGCTTGTTTAAAATATGAACTTTTGCAAAAAAGCTAGCTGAAAGTGAAGAAATTCGCTAAGTACTCGACAAATCATGTGCCGGAATTATTGTAGAAGATTAAAAAGAATAGAAGAGCCTTGCTAATTGATTTTCAAACCTCCAAGAATATCTTCCGGCTGCGAATTAATTCTGACTTTCTGAAAATCCAATCCAAGAGGTGCGCCAATTTGCTGAGAAGTGCGACTTTCAGCCAAGAAATAATTTATTTCTTCAAAAATCACGCCTTCCAACTTAAAATTATCTCTTCTACTGAGGAAAATCAACATTACTCTCACTATTTCTTCTTTCAAAATTTATCTCTTGCAGATTTGAGAGAGATAACTTATTTTCAATCGAATTTGTGAAGAATGAGTTGCTGAAACTCATTATATGGCTGAGAAGTGCGATTTCCCTAGTAACTGCTTTCTTTTCTCTCGAGTTTTTTTTTAATTTTAGAAATGTCTTCTTCTCTTCGTTTAGCAAGTTTCTAATCTTTTTTGAAATCCTTGAGGCAAGTTTCTAATTTCATCCTGGTTGCACCTCTATCTGAAATCTTTAGATTTTCTTTCTTTTTAAAATTTTGCCTAAGTGGTGAACACTTAAAATTGTTGGAAAAAATTAATCATTAAAATTAATTTTCCAACCCGTTTAATCCTCGAATCATGGCAAAATTTAATTTCTTCTAAGGCAAATTAAATATTTTTCCAAGTTATTTCTCATTTTCTTGAGACATCGAATGTTTTAATTAAAATTTCCGTAAGTGTCGAAAAATAATTAAAATATCCAAATATTAAATTTCCAACCCGTTTAAAATATTTCCAATCCATTAAAATATTGATACTTGGCCAAATTTGTTGATCTGTGGCTAAATGTTTTAATTTTCCAATCATTTGTCTAGCCAAGACGTGCTTTATGATTTCTTTGCCAATTTTCAACTTCCTAGATGGACTTCAGGCTTCTTTAGACATTCATACTTAGTCAAAAAATTAATTTTCTCTCTCCTTCTGAGTTGGGCGGACTTGGAGGCTTCTCTGCCATTTTGCAATTTTATCCATGCCTTAGAAATTTATTCAAGCTGAGAGGGGCGGATTTCATGTTTCCCTTGCCACTCCCACTTTCTTTCATGCCTTAAAAATTTATTTCATGTTGAAGAGCGAACTTCATGCTTCTCTTGGTCCCCTCTCTCTCTAGGCGTATTCTTCATCAATGGCTTAGAAAAATTTTCTTCTTCCAAAGTTGGGTGGACTTGGAGGTTCTTCCTTCCATCCACCTCTCTCTCTAGGGCGGACTTGGAGGCATGTCTTTCCAAGGGCGGACTTCATACCCCTCAAGACATGGCGGAGTTGAGGCTCTTCCTTGCCATGGGCGGACTTCACACTTGCCAAGACATGGCGGATTTCATACCTTCCCAAGCCATGGCGAACTTCATGCTTGGCCTGCCAGTGCCTGCCTTTGGCTTGCTAGAGGCAAGGGTAGACTTCACACTATGTTAGCCATTCCTTCTCATGGGTGAACTTCTTAGACTTAGCCATTTTTGCCAATTTTTTACCAGTTACCTTGATTTTCCTGTTGATTTCTCTCAATCTGGAGGCGTGTTGACTTCATGGTCAGTTGGACCTCAAAATAGAAACTTTTCCCAAAATAGAAACTTTCTAAAAATAGAAAAAAGCAAAAAGCATCCCTAAAAAATAGGAACTCCAGAATGGCCTAAAAAATGCCAAAAATCAAAAAGCAAAAAGCAAAAAAGCAGAATCCCTAAAAAATAGGAAGTGTTAGAAATGACGAAAAGTATAGGCGATCGTCGTCTTCTGGACCTTCCGAGCCCTTCCATGACATTTAGGCACACAAACGGGTTGAAAATTTCAACTTGGCCGGAGTGACTGTCAAAAGCTCAAATTCTGAACTCACAATTGGCAATGCAAAGGGCGAAACCAAAAACTTGGGGGTCCTCATTTGTCAATGCGGTGATGTGTGAAATAGGTCACAACAAATCCCCTAGCCACAAATCGAGCCTTGTTCTTCTCAATGTTTCCATCAACCGCATGCTTGATATTGAAAAGCCACTTAGAAGATACAACAGATTTGCCTTCTAATCTAGGTACAATGTCCCATACATCGTTCTTCAGGATTGATTGATACTCTTCAGCCATAGCATCTTTCCATACTTGTTGACTTGAAGCTTCCTCAACACTGGAAGGCTCAGATTCAATCATTTGACTCAACAATGCAACATAGTTTGAAAACTTCAGAGGTCTTTTGCTTTCTCTGAATGTTCCTCTAGGGTTTGCAAACTTCTCTGCCTCCTACATTGTTTTCCTAGCCCATAGAGGTCTCTTCCGACCAATAACAATGTCTGTAGGCCCATCAGTTGGTTCCAACGGCTCAACTGGATCATCATCTTCTTTAGAATCAATAGCCTCGCTCTGAATCTCAGGATGGTCAACTTCCATACCCTGGGAAGACTCTTGGTCTTCATTGTCTATCTCCATGTGATAGCCTTTAGATCTCTTGAATGCAACATATTCTTCAAATGTAACATCTTTGCTGATCTCTATTAGTTTATGACTTGGAATGTAAATTTTGTAGGCTTTTGAAGTCTCACTGTAGCCCACAAATATTCCCTTCTTGCCAGATGATTCCAATTTTGTCCTTTAATCTTTAGGGACATGAATATACACAGGACAGCCAAATATTCTCAAATGACTAACTTTAGGCTTTACACCTGTGAAAGCTTCTTCAGGAGTCATGTCCTCCAAGATGCGATGAGGGCTTCGATTTAGAATATACACAACTGTCCTAGAAGCTTCGGCCCAAAGGAAGATTTGCAAATCCTGATCATGAATCATGGCCTTAGTTGCTTCTACAATAGATCTGTTCTTCCTTTCTGCTACACTGTTTTGTTGTGGATTGTAGGGAACACAAAACTCCCTCTTAATTCTTGCTTCAATACAAAAGTTACGAAAGCTTCCAGAGATGTATTCTCCTCCGTTGTCAGATCTCAAAACTTTGATCCTTTTCCCAGGCAAGTTTTCTACTTGAGCTTTGAATTCCTTGAATCTCTCAAGTACTTTCTCAGATTCTTTAGTCTTTAAGAAATAAATCCAAGTCTTTTTAGAGTAGTCATCAATAAAAATTACATAATACAAGAAACCACTCAAAGAAGTAACAAACATTGGACCACACAAATCAGAATGAACAAGATCTAGAATGCATTTAGATCTACTTTCACTACTATGAAAGGGCCTTTTAGTATTCTTACCCAATGCGCATCCTCGGCAAGTACCTTCATGCTCCTGGCTGAGTTTAGGAATGCCAGTGACCATCTTCTCCATGGTTGGAAGCGCTCGGAAGTGAATGTGAGCAAGTCTTCTATGCCAAAGCTCGCATGAACTTGAAGAATCGTGCAACAAAGCTTGTAGAGGACGAGTGGAGAGCTTGTAGAGATATTCTTGTCGAACACCAATCACACTGGCTGACTTGATGTTAGAGTTGTTTGGCCTTGCAAGAACTTTTCCTTCAGAGAATGCTACTTGATATCCCTTATCTTCTAAGGCTGAAATAGAGACAAGGTTCCTTTTGATACCTGGTACAAATAGTACATCACTCAACTGCAAGGAGATGCCTGAATCTAAGTGAATAGTGGAGGTCCCAATGCCTTTCACTAAATAACATGCATCATCTCCAATTATGACTTGAACACTTGTATCTTTCATTACCAAATTTGAAAGATGTTCTCTAAACTCAATGATGTGACGAGAGGTGCCACTATCAATCAACCAAGTGTTGCTATCTGTTGGAACATTGCTTGACAAGACAAATAGAATAGAAATTCCCTTGAATCCTTTTGAGGAGAGATCTCATCCACATCTGCAAATGAAGCATGTTGTTTTGGTCTAGTAGGGAAATCCTTTGCATAGTGACCAAGCTTGTCACATCTGAAGCACTGTAGATGGGAGAGATCCTTCTTCTTCTTAAATGGAGGAGCACCATCAAATCTCCTATCCTTATTCCTTTTGAAATAGCTTTTCTTTCCTTCTCTTCCTTTCTTCTTTGAAGATTGAGTGGTAAGAACATGAATCTCCTCATTGGTGGAACTTTGACCAATGCCTCTTGCAGCCAACCTTGATTCTTCTTGAATACAATTTGCTCTCAATCGATCAAACTTAGGAAGTTTTGATCTTGCACTGATTCCTTGAATGTATGACTCCCAAGATGTAGGAAGACCATTGAGAGCCAACATAGTCAAATCCTTGTTATCAACAATATGCCCAATGGTAGGGAGCTGATCTCTCAACTTGATGATCATCATGAAGTATGAGATGACGGATTCTCCTTTCGCCATCTTGATATGATGAAGTTGCTGCTTTAATGCAAGAGCTCGACTTGTGTTGTTGATCTCATACATCTCCTCCAAGGTCTTGGACATATCTCTTGTTGTTTTTAAATTGGAGATGATTGGCACAATGTGATCTTTTACGGAATCAACCAACATCTTTTTCGCCTTAGTTCCATTTCTCTTCCATTGAGGCTTCTCATTCTCTTCGGTTGGTTTGGGAACTTCGTCCTCCACGAACTCAGCTAACTCATTTTCCTCCAAAGCGAGCATCACTCTAAACTTCGAAGATGTGAAGTTTGATGCGCCCTCAAGTCTATCTTCGATCTTGAGCCCGTTCACCATCTTGACGATAAGATAGATGTGATCTAAAAAATGAGAACAATAATGAAGGATAATGCTGCTTATATAAATCTGATCAGATCTTTCCTTAGACCTGCTCTGATACCATGTTAGTTTTTATGATCAGATATATAAAACTGAAAGCAATAAAAAAATGCAGCACTTAAGACAAAGAACACATCAAGATACCCTGGGAAAACCCTCCAACTTGAGGGAGAAAAACCCAGCAAATATATCTCTTATATATTGATGTAATAGGAGCAGAAATCTGCTTACAACTCAGGCACAACTCAATGCCGATTTTGATACAATGAATAATCGCACCTCTCCTAGATGCAAATACAAATGAATATGTTTCTCCTTGAAATCGATCTGCTGCTACAGGATGATGATCTGCTGCTACATATGAACTTCTTCTAGGAATGCGAATTATGATGAATGAACTTGATGATCAAATGAATGATCATCATCTATATAAATATGCGAGAGAGAGAAGGTTTGCGTCTCTTCATGGTATGATGTCGGCCTCCAAAGAACGTGTCTCTTCAAGTGGCGAATAAGAATAAGTCGGCCCTCTTTAATTATTAACAATAATTAAATACAATAAATGAAGTGCCTCATCATATCTAAATCGACTTCAATAAATAGAATAGCCGACAGGCTATATGATATTTATTGTTGCAAGTTGTGGCTGGAAGTAATGCCTGACGCTGCAACATCAACATTGAATAAATCGCATGCAATTGTTTTGTAAAAGCATATAAATAAATGCTATTGGCACTTAGATTGAGAGATAAAGTATGTGCAAGCAAACTAATTTTAGTGTAGGAAATTTTAATGTGCCTTTTATTTGTCTTGAATAAATCGCATGCAATTTTTTTGTAAAAGCATATAAATAAATGCTATTGGCACTTAGATTGAGAGATAAAGTATGTGCAAGCAAACTAATTTTAGTGTAGGAAATTTTAATGTGCCTTTTATTTGTCTTGAATAAATCGCATGCAATTTTTTTGTAAAAGCATATAAATAAATGCTATTGGCACTTAGATTGAGAGATAAAGTAGTTAGTTTTATACCAACTTGTTGCTAATATTATTGTTCAAGCTTCTTGTGTTGCCTTATACGTTGATTTGGTATATTGAATAAAAATTAGTAACTGTTGTAGGCTTTGTATTACAGTTTTCATTAATGCAGGTGTTGTAGTTTTTATGCAATTTTCATTATTCAATTTATCAGATCCTATATTTTGTTTCCAATCCAATTCTAAATTGCGTTGTACTTTTGATTTTTAGTCTTTGTATTTAGCTAGAAAATGTGAGTGTGGTTAGCTATTGTAAGTTTTACTTTCAAGAGATAGACATAAAAATCTCTCACCTTGAGTAGAAGTGTTGATAAGCCTTGTCCCCTTGCTCGAGAACGAAAATATAAGACAATTATTTTATTTGTTTGCTATGCATGCTTAAAATCTATAGATTAAAAAAGTACATATTGTAAAATGCTAGAGGTCATTTCCTTATGTTCTAGGGTTTATTTTAGTTTTTAGTTACAAAGGAGCTTCCCCTTCTAATTTGACGAAAGGTTTGTCCTTACTAATCTGTTTTGTGTTGTCTTGAAAGGGGCAAATCAAAATACTAACAATTTGCAAAAAATGTACAAAATTTAATATAAAAAAATTAAAAATAGTTGATAATTGATAATTAAATTTTGATTGTGAAATGGTAAAGATAAATCAAAAATTGTATATTTTAGTGCATTTGCATTTGTAAAATCAATAAAAATCATGATGTTGCTCTTCCTCGTGTTGGTGTTGCTCCCACTAGCCACACCATGCAAATGAAACAGTGTAGTAGACTTATGCTCCTCATCCTCAATTGGAACTAAGGAAAGCTAGTAGTTAGGGTTAGGAGGTTTTTGTTCCTTTCTTTCTTTCAAATTTTTGTGTCCTAGGTAGGCAACCTTTAGTATGCCCTAGGTTCTCCTAGGGTCTTGCCTTGGGCCTATGGATTTGGCTTGGGTACGTTTGAACTTGTTGCAAGTCTCTAGATTTGACCAAGGTATGTTCAAATGTACATTGGCCAAATTTAGAGGACTAAAATAGGAATCTAGTTGAACCCAAGCTAGACCTAGACCAAAGATTAGAACCTTGTCTGAACTAATTTCAGTTTGGCTAGGATTCTTGCCAAATCTTGTAACAATTATTTTCTCAAAATGTAACCTTATTTTAATTTTTATTCACCAAATGGAGCAGGTTATACAGCCTTGAAAAGGAGACATTCCCTCTAAGTCCTCTAGTCTTGTAGATGTTAGAGATGTCACCCACACCTTGTGGACATGTCATCCCCATGGAATGCTACTGGGATTCTAAATCCAAGTTGGAAACTATTGATGGTCATAGAATTAGTGAAATATCTTGGTTGAGGATAGAAATCAAAATACTGATTTGAATTAACATCTTCTAGTTCTTAAGGGCCTTTTTGTAGCCGTTAACACTATTATGCATCACTACCTATAGGGGTATATACCAATTTAACAAGATTAAGAAAAACATATCATATTTTAGCTAGTTAACTTGCCTACAAAGCAAGCTTGCAAGATTTATGAAACCCATAGGTCAATGTCACCACAAAAAATGTTTTATATGGCAAGACTAAAGAGTTTTTTTGAGCTTTTACAAACTCTATAAGTTTCCGAAGGACACTTGGTGAGCATGTGTAATGTCCCTTCCTTAGACAACTCAGACCTTGGCAGAGGTTGGCCTACTATTAGGGATCCCGTAGGTTAGCAGTTTGGTTAGGGGACCCAAATAGGGGTTGTGGAGCCTTGCTGGGAGCTTTTTGATCCTTCATTTTGGGGTCCAGAGGTTGAATAGAAAGTTAATTTGGAAATATTAAAGTTGGTTCTAATGGAATAGTGAAACGGTGAATGGTAACAAAGAATTAGAAGATGAATAGTGAAAAGTTCACTCCCCCTTGTGCCATGATGCCTAGAGACATAACTTGAGAGTTTTAGAAACTTAAATGATTAAAAAGGGGGCATATTGAAAAGCCATGCCTAGCATGAGGAGACCAAGTAACTTTTATTAAAATTACTAAAAAGTATTCATGTGGCTAAGTTAAAAACCTTAAAAGGGGCGACCTCTTTGGGGGAGTAGTAAAAAGTTATAAAAAGGAGTTGGAGGCTGCCATTTGAGATATCTTGAGTTTATATTTTCAGAGCAGCTTGCAGGTTGGAGCTCAAGGAGGGTGTCTACATGCAGATTTGGCCTTCCAAGAACAAAAACTCTTGGGAGAAGGGAGTGTTGGACGTAGCCCCAACATTCTAGAAGGTAAAAACATCATAGAAAAGATTTCTTATCAGTTTGGCAGCAAGTATTTGGGAAGGACATTGCAGATCAGTCATTTGGCGGGGCAAAAATTCATATCAGATTGCGGACCTGACCTTTTTGAGGGCATTTCTACCATCCTATAGGAGCCTTACAGTCAGCTGCACCTCTGTGGGGCATTTGGGCTTCAAACCCTAGGTGCCAAGTGGAGTTCTTGAAGGTTTGGAGCTGAAAATTCACCTACAATAGTTGCAAAACTCATCTCGCACCTGGAACCGAGTTGTGGAGTCAAATGTAGAGCTGGGAGAGTTCAAAATTGCTGTCACAAAATTATATCAGACCTGAGAATTTTACTTCAGCCTTGTAATAGCTCATTTCCAGGTCTATGGATGAATAGGTATGTTGCATTTAGCCGACATTTATGTAATTCCAATATTTTGGTAATAGGACTATTGTATACTTCAGTTATCTTCTATTTCCAGCAAAATTGTATATGTCATGTTATTTGCATAAAACTCAAAAATACCAAAAACATAAAAAAAAATGCAAAAACAAACAAAACAAAGCCTCTCCTATTCGTTGGTCAAAGACTTCTTGAAAAGACAAAATCAGAAAAATTAGATCAGATTGGGTTGGGAATCTTTCAGTGGTATCAGAGCCATGATCTTGCCAACCTGTGGGCACTCTGTTTAGTTCTATGCATCCTAGAGAGGTCGGGCCACATAGATATTACACCCGCAAGAGAGCACATAGATAGTTTGGGGTTGACACTAGTATTTCGGGTGCAACTATGGGAGATACCCATGATGGTAGTAGAAGTCCTCATCAGAGGGAGAGACAAAATCCGCAAGAAGATCTTGATCGTGAGTTATTCAAAACTCTCGTTAATACACAACCATTGATTGTACAGGCTTTAAATAGACTTCAGAATACCCTTGACAGGATGGATTTGGGTCGGCCTAGGGATAGGCATGGTAGACATGACAGACGTGATAGGGCAAATAGGTCTGTTATAGTTATAGGCAACCGTGGGAGAAGTAGGGCTCCCTTGTCAATGGACAATACTCTTGGTTCTCCTAGGCGTGACAGGGCTCATACACATACAACAAATAGGCCCATGCAGCCTCATTTTCCTCCTAGAGATGAGCCACCACCAATTGACCCGCTTGAGGGTGTGGAGTTTCAGGATGTTATGGCAACGAGTGATGAGTGGGCACGACTCCCAGAGCATGTTAGAGAGGCTTTCCCTCTACATCAGTATTGTTCACAACGTAGAGATAGCATAAGGAACTGTGGTGATAGAGGGCCTAGACAACAACATAACGGTGACCTCCATCGAGCTACTAGAAAGCTCACTTTATCTTCCTTTGATGGTAGTGAGAAGATCACTGCTTGAGCTTGGGTGCACAAGCTTGACATCTACCTTTCACTTAAGCCGATGCTTGAGGATGATGCCATTCAGTTTGCAGTACTACACTTGGAGGGTGTGGCTTATGATTGGTGGCATCATGGTTTGGTTACCCAAAACCATAGACTTACTCATTCTTACAGGGAGTTCACTGAGCGGTTGATTGCCAGATTTGATCATAAGGATGTTGAGTTGTACTATAGGGATTTAGCACTTCTGTGGCAGACTGGACTTGCTGAAACTTACATTAACGAGTTTCAACGCATTGCTGTTATGGTCCCTGAGATGCCAGATAGACGTGTGGTGATGCTTTTCATAGAGGGTTTACATGACCGGTTACGGGGTTTGGTCAAGGCTCTTAAGCCCAAGACTTTACATGAGGCTATTCAGATTACCCTAGACCTTGATACTTCACCACCTCCTACTTCTTATCAGTAGAATAAGAAGTTTTCTAGGGGCTCCAAGCCTTTCTAGAGGTCTTTGACACAACACAAGAGTACACCACCTCCTCCCAGGATGGATCAAGAGACATGTAATGAGTTGAGGAGGAAGAAGCTATGCTTCACATGTAAGGAGCCTTGGGAGCCCAGACATCGATGCTTTGGGAGAGGCAAGGTACATCTCATTGAGGTTGTGTTTGATGTGGATGATGAGCATATATAGGATATAGATTTAGAGGGGAGTGATGGTGAGGATGTACGGGAGGCCCCACAGGTGGAGCTTGGGGTGGTTGATACATTGGATGCACCCAATCCTGTCATTGCCACCCTTTCAGGAGTCCCTAGATACCATCCCTTCCGCTTGAAGGGAGTGATTAATGAACAACGTGCGACTTGCCTTGTTGATAGTGGTGCCACACACAATTTTATTGATGAGGGACTGGTTGCTAAGTGAGGATTGCAGGCGGAGAATTTTCCCGGTTTTAGTGTGACAGTAGCAAATGGATTTTCTATGAGGTGCACCACGGTAGTTCTGCAACTTAGTATACAATTGGGAGATTACACCTTGACCGATGATTTATATGTGGTGGGTGTAGGTGACATTGATGCATTGTTAGGCATCCAATGGTTATAGTCACTTGGCAGGTATATATAGGATTTTAAGATGATGGAGCTGGAATTTTCAATTGGTGGCAAGAAGGTTGTGCTGAAGGCTCTCTCTGATGGTGGACCTATGGTAGTTTCAACACGTAGGATGGAGTCTATTTTCAGGCATCGGGATGTTGCTTGGGCAACATAGTGTTTCATTTCGTCCAAGTCACCTTCTTTAGATGATAGACCAACATTTCATGTAGATATACAGATAGTGTTGGACAGGCACAATGTGGTGTTTGGAGACCTTCCTTCCAATAGACCTCTTGACCATGGGTTTGAGCATTGTTAGAGCTGGAGGAGGGCGCCAAGCTCGTGATTACTGTCCCTTATTGTCATCCTAAGGCATTTAAGGAAGAGATAGAGAAGACCATCCGGGAGTTATTAGACATGGGATTCATTAGGCCTAGTTCTAGCCCCTTTCGCTTCTTTTGTGGTGTTGGTGAAGAAGAAGGATGGCACTATGCGCATGTGCATTGACTACCGTGCACTCAATAAGAAAACAATTAAGAATAGGTATCCCATTCCACGCATAGATGGGTTACTAGATGAGCTCCATGGGGCAGTGTATTTTTTGAAGATTAGGATACCATCAGATCCGTGTTCACGAGGAGGATATCCATAAGACAATATTCAGATGCCACTACAGACACTATGAGTTTTTAGTGATGCCATTCGGTTTCACTAACGCACCTGCTACGTTTCAGTCATGCATGAATCATGTGTTCAATAAGCAGCTGTGTAAGTATGTGCTTGTCTTCTTCGATGACATTCTGATATACAGTAGAACCTGGGAGGAGCACATGAGGCATTTGGATGAGATTCTTGGTATTATGGAGGCTCAGTCTTTGTTTGCCAAGATGTCCAAATGTGAGTTTGGACTTACAAAGATATTATACTTGGGACATGTGATTTGTGAGGATGAAGTAAAGGTTCACTAGGATAAGATACAGGCAATGCTAGTTTGGCCGCCACCTAGGAATGTTTCAAAGTTGTGTGGTTTCCTAGGATTATGTGCATATTACAAGAGATTTGTTAAGGGGTATTCACAACTAGCAGCTCCTTTGATAGACCTTACACGGAAGGGGGCTTTTATATGGACAAATGAGGCATAGTGTATTTGACAAGCTCAAGCAGGTTATGAGCACATGTCCAGTTTTAGCTCTTCCAAACTTCTCTCAGCCCTTTGTTCTAGAGTGTGATGCTTTAGGGGGGGGGCATAGGAGCACTACTTATGCAAAACCGCCATCCCATTGCATATGAGAGAAGGAAATTGAGGGATAATGAGATATTGTACTCCACCTATGATGAGGAGATGCTCGCCATTATGCATGCCTTGGCGAAGTTTCGATAGTATTTGGTGGGTGGGAAGTTTGTGGTGAGAACTGACCACAATAGTTTGAAATACTTCTTGGAACAAAAAGAACTTAATGAGCACCAACAGAAGTGGGTCAACGAGATTCAGGCATATGATTTTGACATTGAGTTTGTCAAGGGGAAGAAAAATGTTGTTGCTGATGCACTTTCTAGGAGGCCTTTAGTTGCTGCCCTTTGTTCCGTGAGTGAGATTTCATCTGATTGGAAGTCTCAACTTTTAGTTGAAAATTCCAAAAACCAGTTTGCATGTGAGATTATGGATGGATAGGTCCAGGATGACAGGCACATTGTGATTGATGATGTGATATACTACAAGGATATAATGTATTGAGTTCCTGGATCGAAGCTGAAGGAAAAGATTCTACGTGCCATCCATGATAAACCATTAGCAGGAGATCCTGGATACTTCAAGACATACAGGTAGGTTCGTGAGAGATTCTCATGGAAGGGTCTCAAGGATGATGTCTCGCACTATGTTCGCGTGTGTGACTTGCCAACAGAACAAGTTAGAGCATACTTTCCCAATTGGACTTTTGCAGCCATTGCCTATTCCAGAGAAAAAGTGGGAAGGTGTATCGATGGATTTCATTACTGGTCTTCCGAGAGTTCAGGGGAAGGACTGCATATATGTGGTTGTTGATAGATTGACGAGTATGCACACTTCTTTTCTATTGCAGCCGATTTCACAACGTCACAGGTGGTAAGAGTTATTCTTCTGTGAGGTATTCCGTCTCCACGAACTCCCTAGGACCATTGTCAGTGATTGGGATAGCAGATTCATGAGTATATTTTTGTAGGAACTATTGCGGCTTATAGGTACAGAGTTGACCCCTAGCACCAGTTACCACCCTCAGACTGATGGGCAGACAAAGATTGTCAACAAGTGGGTGGAGGGATATTGGCTTAATTATGTTTCGGGTCAGTAGAGAGGATGTGTGTGTTGGTTATATTTGAGTGAGTATTGTTATAATACTACACATCATATGTCTATTGGCATGACTCCCTTCCGAGCTTTATATAGTTATGATGCTTTATTGTTTGTGGATTCGGCGCTAGGTGATAGCAAAGTGCCTAGAGCTCGAGAGTGGCTTCAGGACAGTTAGGATATCCTTAAGGAACCTAAGGATAATATTCAACTGGCACATAATCAGCAAAAGCTTTATGCTGATTGACATAGGAGTGAGAGGACCTTTGAGGTTGGTGATATGGTTTTCTTGCGTCTACAGCCCTACAGGAAGAGTACACTCAAGAGGAGTGGGACTGAAAAGCTCAAGCCTAGATTTTATGGACCATACAAAGTTCCCCGGAGGATTGGAGAGGTTGCTTACGAGCTTGAGTTACTCTTAGAGAGCAAGATACATAATGTTTTTCATGTGTTTTGTTTGAAGAAGGCTTTGGGGTAGCATGTTACTCCCTCACCAGATTTGCCTCCATTGGATGAGGAGGGTCGATTGATACTGATTCATGCAGAGATTCTTGATATGAGGGAGAGAAGGTTGAGAAATAGAGTTATCGGGGAGTATTTGGTACGTTGGAAGGACTTGTCGTTGGAGGATGCTACGTGGGAAGGAGAGATGATACTTCAGCATCTAGCTTTGCAGTTGCTTGGGGGCAAACAATCCTAGGAAGGGAGGACTGTAATGTCCCTTAGACAACTCAAACATTGGCAGAGGTTGGCCTATTATTAGGGTTCCCGTAGGTCAGCAGTTTGGTTAGAGGACCCAACCAAGGGTTGTGGAGCCTTGCTGGGAGCTTTTTGAGCCTTTAGTTTGGGGTCCAGAGGTTGAATACAAAGTTATTTTGGAAATATTAAAGTTGGTTCTAATGGAATAGTGAAAGGGTGAATAGTAACAGAGAATTAGAAGATGAATAGTGAAAAACTCACCCCCCCTTGTGCCATGATGCCTAGAGACATAACTTGGGAGTTTTAAAAATAACTTGAATGATTAAAAAGGGGGCATATTGAAAAGCCATGCCTAGCATGAGGAGACCAAGTAATTTTTATTAAAATTACTAAAACGTATTCATGTGGCTAAGTTAAAAACCCTAAAAGGGGCGGCCTCTTTGGGGGAATTGTAAAAAGTTATAAAAAGGAGTTGGAGGCTGCCATTTGAGATATCATGAGTTAATAGTTTCAGAGCAGCTTGCAGGTTGGAGCTCAAGGAGGGTTTCTCCATGCAGATTTGGCCTTCTAGGAACGAAAACTCTTGGGAGAAGGGAGTGTTGGACGTAGCCCCAGCATTCTAGAAGGTAAAAACATCATAGAAAAGATTTCTTATCAGTTTGGCAGCAAGTATTTGGGAAGGATATTGCAGATCAGTTATTTGGAGGGGCACAAATTCATATCAGATTGCGGACCAGACCTTTTTGAGGGCATTTCTACCATCCTATAGGAGCCTTACAGTCAGCCGCACGTCCGTTGGGCATTTGGGCTTCAAACCCTAGGTGCCAAGTGGAGTTCTTGAAAGTTTGGAGCTGAAAATTCACCTACAACAATTGCAAAACTTATCTCACACCTGGAACCGAATTGTGGAGTCAAATTTAGAGTTGGGAGAGTTCAAAATTGCTGTCACAAAATTATATCAGACCTGAGAATTTTACTTCAGCCTTGTAATAGCTCATTTCCAAGTCTATGGATGAATGGGTATGTTGCATTTAGCCCACATTTATGTAATTCCAGTATTTTAGTAGTAGAACTATTGTATACTCCAATTATCTTCTATTTCCAGCAAAATTGTATATGTCATGTTACTTGCATGAAACTCAAAAACACCAAAAAAATCAGAAAAAATGCAAAAACAAACAAAACAAAACCTCTCCTATTTGCTGGTCAAAGACTTCATGAAAAGACAAACTCAAAAAAATCAGATCAGATTGGGTTGGGAATCTTTCAGCATGGGTATATGTGAAACATATAGGAAAACAAATAAAATTTATGCTTGGTGAATTTCAATTTATTTCTCTTAAGGGAAACCATTTTCTATAAGCAAAAGGGATGGGAATTAAGAAAGTTGTTGAGTTGTAACAAGTTCTAATAAGTTTGTCAAAAATGGGTATTTGCAATCTTAACAATCTTTCTGGAAAGTATGATATTTTGGGTGTGGCCTTGAACCCTGCCAAAAGAACCATTGCTAAAAGTGGGCTTCTTAGTACATTCTTTGTAACATAAGAATCAGCTTTTCGCAAGAACAATTCCTTTGCTGATACAGCATCAAAGTTTATTCTTATGAAAAAGGTTCGAGACAGGATTCATCTTTTGTAGGGATATTTACATTTAAATTCTTAAGCTTTTGCACTATAAACTTTTAAGATATATGTGTTTCTTGATGTACTATTGATTATTTAGCATTTAATTTTACATGATCATATGCCTCACGTTGTCGATGGAGTGGATTTTTCATGGAAAAGAAAATTACTACTCTATTTTGTAAAATCTGAATACTACGTGTTCTTTATATGAGCTTCTGATTGAATTTTTTGTGGAATTTGTGAGTCAACTCTTATTCTTTGGCTTGCCTAGTCAGTGCAAAGTACAATTTGTGCAGCTTTTGTATGCCCTGCCTGGTGCTTGTATACACAGTTGGGCATGATGAATGGATCATAAAGTAAGTATGTTTTGCTTAACATACATGCCAACCCATGGTATTTATATTTCTTAATGGACTAATGAATGATATGGCGTTTTCAGAATACCTCAAATTGTTTCATGACCTATCCTCTGTCACTTTAATGCTCGTCTAACCTAAAACTAATAGGTAGTGATTGTAGAAAAAAATTGTAGCACTAATGAGGATATTGGTGTCTCTCTCTCTCTCTCTCTCATACACACACACACACTATTTAAACCAACTGATATCCACCTTCTTTCCCTTCTGAAAAGAGATTATTCATGTCTTTTAACTAATATTATTTACTGAAATGAAAATATCTAGTTTGACCTTGTTTTTGACCATAAGATTTTGTGTCATCTTTCCATTTTATAATACTGAATTTGCATCATCACCATTGGCTGCTTAATTTAGATGGAACGGGTGCATTAGTATTACTGGTTTTTTAAGCTAATTCTCAACTTTTGAAATTTCTTGACAATTATCCTTGGGGGAGAAATCTGAGCATTCATGATAAGTTAACTTTCCAAATAATACGTTGTTATGTAGTTTTTGAAGAGGTCTAGCAACAGTATTTTGCAACTTATCTTTGCAGTTATTTGTCAGCATGATCTTAGTGTTATTTGTTTTTGTATCTTGCAGACAAAGATTTTGATGGAAAAATAGACATGGATGAATTGAAGCGTGGCTTCCAGGAGTTGCGTGTTTCATTTACAGATCAAGAAATAAAAGAATTATATCAGGAGTGCGATATGAACGAAAGCAGGGGAATTGATTTCAAAGAGTTCATTGTATTGTTAACCTTGATTTATCTTTTGGAAGATAGTTTTGCAGTATCCCTTAAGTTTTCCATTGTGAAATAAAATTTGCTTGTTATTTGATAGCTTAAGAGAATTGCAGGTATCATTATTTTTCCTGGGAATGTTTGAAAGGCATTATAGCTATCTACATCTTTTGACAATAACAAATTAAACCCAAGTCACCAGGTTCACCAAATTTCGTTCAGAAAATTTGAAATCTGACAAATTATAAATAAAACCCCAAAAATCTTTCATAATTACCTTTAAAAATGGCCATATGAGGGTTTGAGCAACATGGCTTCATTGTTTGAGGGCTTTTTGTTCGTGTTTTGCTAGTGGTTGGAATGATTGAAGGTGCAGTAGCTGCTTGTTTTGCTAGTGGTTATCTGCAACTGCAACCCTTGTCATGGGTATTCTGTGCTCCCGTGCCCTTTAATAGTGGTGTATTGTGCAGCACTGTAATAATTCCCTTGACAAGTAATAGCACATGGAATAAATTGACTCCCTTGTTATTGTTTGAAGGTTCCTGTGAAACTCCTACAAAAGCAAAACTGCACATCTATAATATTAAACCTGCAGAAGCGTCTAGGCGCTATAACCATCTATGCTGCGCACAAGGCATGTTTGATCGCACTCAATATCTACAGCAAGAAGTGTTTGTGTTGGTCTTTGTTGTATCATTTACTTTTTATTATTATGTTTTTTGTTTTTCTTTTATGATTTTTTGTTACCATTTTTTTAACTCAAAACTTTAAGATTTTATGATAATGTTTATAATTTTTAAAATTAATAATTATATTAATATTTATACTTTTATTAACTTTAACTTTATAACTTTATTATAAACATTAATTTTATAATTTTTATTTTAAACTTTATTCATATTTATTTATTTGTATCCGCCAAGTGAGGATTGGGGCCCTCTCCCATTCTTTAAAACATTAATATATAAAAGAGAAAAGCTTCGGACCTTCAACAGGGAAGAAAAAACCATTCTTGTTAACAGGAAAGCCAGACAAAGAATCCCATGCAAATCATGGGAGGGAAAACAAAAGTAGCCAAGGTAACCCTTATTAGCATGAAAATGATAAGTCATTTTGTGATTGGCTTGGATAGCCTAAGAATAGGTGTCTTTTTGTTTTGCTTTTCACTGTGATCCAAGCATTAGAAGAGCTAGCATGGTCATCGACAAGGTGAAGCTCTCGCATTGGAGAATCGGAAGAGGTAAGAACTTCGACAGAAGAAGACCCACCTGCCACAGAAGTATTTGCAATCTCTACAGGAGGGGACCCAACAACCATGGAAGCGGAAGTTGGCAAAGAATCAGGAGTAGTAGAGGAGGCACACTCGAAAGAGGCTTTTGAATCAGGCCCTCACTAACAAATTCAATCACAAAATGCCATGACTCAGCTCCCTTCTACTATGTGGCTTGTCTTGAGGAAGTTGGATGAAGACTTGACTGAGAGTACTTTGGACAACTTGCAGCCAAGTGCCTATTATTATAAAATAAACGACATCTGAAGGCAATCCTTTCATAATCAATTTGTTGTTTCCATACCTAGTTGCCAACTTCCAAACACATTTATTTTAGTAAATTCTTGGATAAATCCAATCCAACTAATCCTTGCATAGGTAAATTGACTAACCATCTAATGACATTAGGAACATAAATGAGATGACCGAAAGAGTTAGCAATGGAAGGATAGACATTCCTCACTCCAAAACTATAGAGGAAGGCTTGGAAGCTTCACCTAGGAAGGATTCTGTTAGGGGATTAAAACTAGGGGTCCAATATTTCAAATCCAGGAGAGCTTTGTCACAAAACCATGGGCCTCCCTCAGGCAGGCTTATTTATTAGCTTGAGATTTGCATACAGCCAAGAACTAGCCTTTTGCACAAGGACAAATGGTGAAGCTTTCTTTAGCAAAAGGCTTCCAGTGGAGAGAAATCCATTTGTGCAGTTTAACTAGACTGGGCTAGAAGTTTTGAAATTTATAGATTAAGGTAATCTATGTAAACCATTCTACTTGCTTGGCCACTTCCTCCCTGAACACTAATGTCGGAATTTGTTCAGAAGTATTAACAAAGGACTCTAATTTAGATACAGTCACATCCACTTCAATTATTTGAAGATTCCTTGGCAGGGCTGGATCTAGAGTCCTTTGATAGAGCAAAGTCATCATTGTAACATGCCCTATGTGGATGCTCAGGTGAAACCCTACCAACACTTGTTGAAAAACTCCCATTGAGTAGAAGAGAAAAGCCTTTTTTGTCATGGAGAAGCCTAGGTGAATGTGAGTTATCCTTACCAACATCCGTTGAGGGATTCAAAAGAGTCTGCCAGCTTGAAGCTTTCCATGAAATGGAGAAAGACCTGGAGCTTACAATCGCCAAACTCCTCTTGAGCCTTAGGTGTTGTTGTATCAGTCTCCTAGAACTGTTTTGAAAAATTTAGATCCATTCACATTGTGCAGCTTCAACTTGGCACTTTCAAATACCTTGCAAAAATTTGTCGTGAAGGAATCATTCCTTGGATTGAAAAGATGGAAAAATTCCGTAGTGTTAATGTAATGTACACCCCTGTTTTGTAATGTTCCACACCAATTTCTTGACATGAATTGTTTTGCAATTTCACAAGCTATACCACTCGAGTATTTTGTCAAACAGTTGTAGGTGTCAAAGTTGAATATATTTGTTTTTTTTGTTTCCAAAAATATGAATAAAATACTCACAACCACTATCACATATTATAATTTCCAGCCTTTAGATTCAATAGCAAACTTCTTTACAACAAAGAGCATGATATACAAGAGGTATGATATTAAACAGGGTTTCTTTTTGGTTTCAGCAGATAGTAAAGATTTACGTACATATTAAAACTGTTTCTGACCTATAAATTGCATTTGCAACCCTAATCTTTTTTCGCTTGGAACTGCTCACACTTAAGAAGTACAATGTCCTTTCCAAATGTGTGTGATTGGTTATAGTGGTACAATGTTGGCAAGAATATATGGCCTACTTGGGATTATTGGTTGACTTGTTGATATGACTGTTTTCTTCCTTGGAAGTGTTGTCGTGAAATATACCAAGCCAAATTTTTTGCTTTTTCAATTACAACAAGGATAGCAGCAGTACACAATCGTTAGGGTTAGCATTTAAAACCAAAGGATGCTGAAATAACTCGACGTCAAGCATGTGCTTTCCAAACCGAGACGGAGTGGGAGCTACCATATGACGGAGATGTTAAAGATGCTGAATTAACTCGACGTCAAGAATGTGCTTTCCAAACCAAGATGGAATGGGAGCTACCATATGACGGAGATGCTAACTATGCTGAAAGTAAACTCAACACCAAGTATGTGCTACCCAATTCCAGAGTGGAAATGAGGCGACCATATGGCGGAGATATACAGAAATACAATGCAGCTTCAGAATGTAAAGTAAGATTAAGAGAAATGCTGACAGTACTACTGTTCAGCTTACAAAATATCAGAAGATGCCTGCAATAAACAAGATTAGAAGCTCTCCACTGCTGCAGTAATAGATATGATCATTCCAAGGTTAATTATGACCTTCCAGATACAACTCTTCACCAAAATACAGATTACTCAAGACTGATATAACAAAACAGCAACGTAATATGCATAACCAGCAACCCTAGAATCCACTAAAATGCTCACAACTCACTCAATACTTGCCAGAATGACATGAGACCTGATGCAAACGAAAGCTATAATGATGGCAATGAGGACTAGACCAAGAAACAGCTAACAAATCGAAGTATTCTTTTTTCTAAACATTTGCCAGGCAGACCAGAATGGTGCGGCCAATAGAGAGAAGCGATTTTGCTTTTAAAAAATAAACACTCAATATTAAAATCTGAATCTTTGCAAGAAGGGTCGCCCCTATCAAGGAAACTCAATGAATCAATACCCAGAACGACTGTATTTTTATTTTCAGATTTATGAGTGAAACTACAGATTCAGCTTGACTTCAGCAACTTCAAAATGAGACTGAAATGCAAATCTAGAACTCCAAAAATGCAAGATACTCAACTGAAATGCAAGACAAACCTATTACAAACTATCTCTCAACTAGTTGCTATCTTTCAAGCAAGAAGAAGAGCCAAGCTAGGAGGCATTCATTCCTCGAAGCAATCCCAAAGCCATTCCGGCAGCATAACAATATCATAAAACATAAGATAATCCAAAAGAAGAGAAGGAACCTCCTTTATAGAATGAAGAGAAGACTCTGGAGGCTTCTAGAAAGTGTGCCCTAATCCCAAGCTGCTTTTAGGTTTAATCTTTAACCAAAACTCTTTCTTCAAAATGGCGTACCTTCCTTGAGAGATATAAATCACTTCTCTTTTTTAAATAAAATATAAACTCCTTCAAATAGGCGTCCATTTTCCTTTGAGCAATTATAAACTTTTAGGAATATAAAAATATTTCCTTCATGAGAAAATACCCCTCAAAGTCCCCTTCTTTAAAACAACTGTTAAGTTATATCACTAGGCCAAGGGTATTTTTAAAATAAAACATTTTGACTTAAAATAACTTATTTCTCCAAAATGAACCCCTTAAGCCAAAAATGAGAATTGCCCAATGAACTACCAGAAGAGGAAAGTCGACTGAGCTGATGCTGATTGGATCACTGCTAAAAATAGAATTTACTAAAAATAGTAAATTTTTGAAGGTGCTCAGAATGCCGAATCGAAACCACCAACGCGAAGCTCTCAAAAAACCCAGAAGGAATCCGAAATCCAAGTTCAACATTTCCAAGTGCAAGCTCCACAAAAAGACAAAAGCATCCTCCAAGAAGTTTGGAAACCCTGATTCGAGCTTCTGCTTAGCCTACGAGTTCCCAGAATTAGGCTAAATCCAAATGAAAAGCATAGGGCTAAATTGGGGACATTACATGTCACCTTATAGCTGTGTGGGAATTGGTGTTTATAGTTGACCTTCAAAAAATTGTGATTTCTTACTTTATTTCCATACGCTTGACCCTTCTTTCCAAGCAGCAACGACACATTTAATTTTCCATGTCAGCTTCCAAGTCGAGACCAATGGGTGATGGCATGAATTCCCTTCTTGCGTCAAAATTATTGAATATTCAAACTTTTCCCAACGTAGCATTATCAGCCTCTTTGGAATTCATTGCAAATTACTTAGAGGCGGCACCAACAATATAGTTTCAAAGTTAATTTAAACTTCTCTAAAAATCCCAAACTATACGACACTCTCTAGCAAGAAAAGAGATGATACTAACTTGTTATTTTGGAAATGGTAGGATTGACCCCAAAAATTCAATCACTTCAAAACAATACAAAAAACACCACAAAATTTACTAGCATACCTTTCTCCATTCTACAAACTACTTTTATTTTTAATCTATAACTTTGGAATATCACTAACAATGTAGCTCCAACACAACCCTTAAGTGAGATTGTCAACAATCACCCAAGAAGGATCTTTCACTGTTGAAGATGATATTCTCCATGAAGGATTTCATCTTCACGAAGTTTTGGAAAAACTAGTAGCAAAACCCTCTTCTCCAAAAATTCATGCATACCTTGAAAAATGAGCCCAAAATACTTTTTTTCTTCTTTGATCTTTCCATAATTCCCACACACTTCTTGGAGAATTGAAATATTTACTTTAATTTTTAATTCCTTATATCTCCATTTGGATGCCAACATTTAAAACATTAACTTCACTTTTTTCTAATTTTTACTTTATGTCTTCCTAGGCGCCACTTTATAAAGTTCCTTTTTAAATATTTAATAAATGCTAAGTTAAATATTTTATTTAATTTTGTAACATTAGCATTTAAATTAAAATAAAATCCAGCCGACTAAGCCTAGAGAGGGGACATTATAATCCTCCCTCCCCAAAATTGCTTGTCCCTAAGCAATTTCAACTTTGGATGCTACAAAATCTGCTCACTTTCCCAGGTAGCATCCTCAATTGACAAATTCTTCCACTTCACCAGGTACTCTCTGATGGTACTCCTCCTTAGAGTACACTTTGTGATATCAATGTTAGTCTCAGGAATAAGATAAGTTTCCTCTCCTCGTCCGACGGTGGCAACTCGGAAAAGGGAACTACATTATGTCCCAACGCCTTCTTGAGGTGTGAAACATGAAAAACATTGTGTACCTTGCTACTTGCTGGCAACTCCAACTCATAAGCCACTTCTCCAATCCTCTTGAAGATCCTCAATGGTCCATAATACCGTGGCTTCAACTTTTCCGATCCACTCTTCTTGAGAGTGGACTGCCTATAGGTTTGCAGCCTCAAATAAACCATGTCACCAACCTCAAATGTTCGCTCAATGCACTGCTGGTTTGCATATTGTTTCTACTGATTTTGGGCTTGTTGCAAGTTCTCTTTCAAGGATTTCATTATACCTTGACTCTGTTGTAACAAATCCTTAGCATTTGGCACCCTACTGTCTCCAAACAAGTCCATGAAGTTAGGGGGCTCATAACCATACAAAGCCATGAATGGTGGCATCTTAATCAACATGTGGTATATGGAATTATAATAGTACTCACCAAGGTCTATTCATCTAACCCATGCCTTCTATTGCCTTGAAACATAATTGCAGAGATACCCTTCTAGCCACTTGCTCACAATTTCAATCTGCCCATTTGTCTATGGGTGATAGTTGGTATGAGGACCAAGCTTTGTCCCACTCAATCTGAAGAGTTTTTGCCAAAACAAGCTAAAAATTTTATTGTCTCTGTCACTAATTATGTTCCTAGGCCACCCATGCAATTTGAAAGTCTCCCTAAAAAACAAATCTATCACCTGTGCTATTGTAAACATTGCTAAAATAGCAAAGAAATGGGAAAAATTGTTTAACTTGCCCACGACAACAAAGATGCAATCCTTTCCTTGCACCTTGGGTAAACTTGTGATAATGTCCATCGAAATACTTTCCCATTTTTTGTCTGGGAATTGGCAGGGGCTGCAATAAACCAGCAAGATAAGTATGTTCATGTTTATTTTGTTGACATGTGGGGCACTCCTGAACATGTTTAAGGACTTTATTCTTAAGTCCTTTCCATGTAAACCTCTCCTAGATTTCCCTATATGTTTTGAAAAAACTTGAGCACCAGCCATAGGATTATCATGAAAATCTCTCATAACTGTCATCTTAAAATGTCAAGTGGGTACCAAATAAATTCTACCTTTGTAAATGATAAGCTCATTGATTACCGTATACTTGTCATTTTGTATGGTGCCCTCAATGATGCTAGATGCTTAAGAGTCCTTGTCATACTCTACTGAAATTAGCTCTTTCCAATCTATTGTAATCTCCACCAAAGAGCATAAATATGGTCTCTTGGATAAAGCATTAGCTACTATGTTCCTCTCCCCGAACAATGTCAAAGGCGTAGGATTAGAGTTTTCTTACGCTTTTTTATTGTTTGTCATTCAAGTCTCGCTGATTCAAGAAGAATTTGAGGCTATTGTGGTCGGTTTTAACAGTAAACTTACCTCCGATGAGATATGGTCTGAATTCGGCCAAAGCATGCATTATGGCCAACATCTCCTTACCATAAATAGAATAACTTCTCTCAACACCCCTCAACTTCCTACTCTCAAATGCAATAAGATGCTTATCTTGGATCAAAACAACACCTATTCCCTCTTTGGAAGCATCACACTCAAGCTCAAAACGCTTGGAAAAATTAGGAATAGCCAGAACTGGACAAGAACTCATGATTTGCTTAAACTGATCAAAGCATCGCTGCACTGCATTAAACCAAACAAAGGCTCCCTTTTTGGTTAAATCAGTGAGTGGGGCAGCCATCTATGAAAATCCCTTTACAAACCTCCTGTAGAACCCATACAAACCAAAAAAACCTTTAAGCTGTGAAAGAGTAGTAGGCGGAGGCCAATCAACAATAGCTCTAATTTTCTATGGATCCACATAGACACCCTTAGAGCTGGTTATATAACCAAGGTAAAGAAGCTCTGTCAATCTAAATTCACACTTAGATTCCTTAGCGAACAATGACTCTCTCTCAAGGATGCTTAGCACTTATTCTAAGTGCCTCATGTGCTCTTCTCATGTCTTACTAAATATCAAAATATCATCAAAGAATATAAGAACAACCTTATAGAGCTGTTTATTAAACACCCTACTCATGCAAGACTGGAAAGTAGTTGGTGGATTGGTTAGGCCAAAAGGCATAACTAGGTACTCATAATGCTCAAAGTGACAAGAAAGGCAATCTTCTCCACATCCTCATCATGGACTTTGATTTGATGATAGCTTGACCTCAAATCAATCATGGAGAAGTAGCAAGCACCATGCAACTCATCTATGCGTAGAATGGGATACCTATTCTTGATTGTTTTCTTATTTAGAGCCTTGTAATCAATGCAAATTCACATTGTCCCATCTTTTTTCTTTACCAACACTACCGAAGATGTAAAAGGATTCTTACTTGGCCTAATGTGACCCATGTCAAGAAGCTCCTTGATGGCCTTTTCTATCTCATCTTTGTGCCTCTTTGAATGCTTGTAAGGGATAGTGATAATTGGTTTCACACCCTCCAACTCTATGAAATGCTCAATACTTCTATTTGGGGGTCACCTTGGAGGTATGCTACCGAAGACTTTGCTGTACTTGGATAGCACAACCTCTACATCAAGATGGTAACTCCTTTTTTGTTGCTCTGAACTATGGGCATGATAATGCATTCTGCTACACAGTCTACTTGGTCATGTTTGATAAGTCTTTCCATTCGTTTGAAAGAGCTTGTTCGTGGCCCTCCATTTCACATGCCTCTAAGTGTGATCTTCTTACCAGCCACATCAAATTTCATTTCCATGGTTTGCAAATTCATATAAAACTCCCCAATGGAATGTAGCCACTACATACCAAGGACCACATTTGTATCTCCTATGCTCACCACATAGAAGTCATCTCTGATCTCATACCCACCCAACTGAATGCTCAAGTTTGGAATATTCCTAGTGCATGTGAGGGTGAATCCATCAGCTACCATCATTTTGAAACTATCACAATCTTTTGTTTTGATTCCCCTTTTAGCTACAACCTAGTCATCAATAAAATTGTGTGGCACCTATATCAATGAGAGTCACTATCCGCTGTCCACATAACATTCCTCGAACTCTAAAAGATCCAACTTTCTAAAAGCTAGAGAGTTGGGAAATTACACCTTCACAATCTTGCTCCTTTTCTGACTCTTGAATTGAGCTTTCTTCTTCACTTTCCCATGAATTAACTTGCTGGTCTGATTTCTCTGAAGCTGATTCATCAACTGAGAAGTATTCAATCTGCTTAGCCTTTGCCTTAACAACACATTTATGAGATGGGTCCCATGGCTCCCTACATTGGAAGCATAATTTTTTTCCTTCTCAGTTCATTGAGCTGATCATTATCCAATCTAGTTGACACATTTTTGGACTGATTGGAATCCTTTTGGAAATATTTCTTGTCCTTATCCTTTTAATGTAAGAATCCATTTGACTGATTTTTTTTGAAGTAGAGGACTCCATGTCCCTTGCTTTCTTGATTGCATACTGTAATGTAGGTGGACTAAGTGCCTTAATCCAATCTCTCAACGGATCTGCTAGCCCATCCATAAATAAAACAATCAGCCCCCTCTTTGAAATATTGGTTACCAAAACTGATAACCTTTGAAAATCAGCAATGTAAACATCAACAGAACCCCACTACTTAAACTGTGCCAACTCCTTAAAATGCAATTCAGGATCTTTGTTTTTCAAATCTATCAATCAGCCTCTCATTGAATTCTGCATAAGAATCAATCTGATCATGTTCCAAAGTGACTATTCCATGATGCCACCACTCGTGAGCACTACCTTCTAAATGTATAACAACATATTTAATAGCCTCATCCTCTGGCATTGGGTTGAGCTGAAAATAAGTATCTAGCTTTTGCACCCAGGCCCTAGCTGTAGTTTTCCCAGATCCATCATAATAAGGGATCTTGTAAAATCTGATCTTGTAACTCTTGTTGTGTAGGTTCGTTTTTCAGCTTGAAGATTATTTCTTGGAGAAAAGTTTGGCATAAGAGGCCTAGAGTTGGTTGATCTAGTCACAATACACTGATTTACAGCCCTATTATTGATTGATCCATCCCCATTTCCATTGTTTCCTTCAAGGCCATTGTTCCCACCATTGTCATTAGTGTTGTTATTATTATTGCCCATCATATGTTGAGTCATTAGCGTACGCATCTAAGCTATATTCTGCTACAACTCATGCTGTCCTCTAGCAAGAACATTCAAGATTTCTCTTGTACTTGGTTCCCCATGCTCTCTATCACCCATGTTTACCTCAACCTGTTCAACAACTGCTAAGGGATCAATCCCATTGTCTCTGGGGAAATCTTGATGTATTCCAAGGATACCTGAGATAGTTTCTCCCTCTAGAGTTTGAGGGGGCTGCCACTGAGTTTTCTTTTGTTCTCTATTAAAATATCTTTGCTCTCTTTCACTCATAGAAGGTATTGCACCTTGATGAGTTTGTTCAAACATAGGCTAGTAGGAATAAGCAATTCTGATACCACTGTAATTTATTCATATTTCTAGAAACAAAAAAAAACAAGTCTATTCAACTTTGACACCTACAACTGTTTGACAAAATGCCTATTATAAGCTCGACCCTCCTTTCCAAGCAGCAGTGATACATTTAATTTTCCATGTCAACTTCCACGTCAGGACCAATGGGTGACAACATGAATTCCCTTCTCGCGCCAAACTTCTTGAATAATTGAACTTTTCCCAATTCAACATTATTGGCTCATTGGCATTCATTGCAAATTACTTAGAGGTGGCACCAACAATATAGTTTCAAAATTAATTTAAACAACTTCTCCGAGATTCCCAAACTGTATGACACTCTCAAGGCAGAAAAGAGATGATACTAACTTGTTATTCTGTAAATGGTATGGCCGACCCCAGAAATTCAATCACTTCAAAACACTACAAAAAAGACCACAAAATTTACCAGCATACTTTTCTCCATTCTGCAAAATCCTTTATTTTCAATCTGTAACTTTGAAATATCACTAACAATGCAGCTCCAACATAGCCCTTAAGTGAGATTGTCAGCAATCATCCAAGAAGGGTCTTTCACCTCCGAAGATGATATTCTTCATAAAGGATTTTGTCTTCACAAAGTTTAGGAAAAACCAGTAGCAAACTGTCTAATCCAAAAATTCACGCATACCTTGAAAAATGAGCCCAAAATACTTTTATTCTTTTTTCCATAACTCTCACACTTCTTGGAGAATTGAATTATTTACTTTTATTTTTAATTCTTTATATCTCCCATTTGGACGCGAATATTTAAAATATTAACTTCACTTTCTTTTTCTTTTTTTACTGTCTTCCCAAGCGCCACTTTATAAAGTCCCCTTTTAAAAATTTAATAATCACTAAGTTAAATATTTAATTTAACTTTGTAACATTAGTGTTTAAATTAAAATAAAATCTAATTGACTAAGCCTAGAGAGGGGACATTACAGTTAGTGCTGCTGCAATCAAAAAATTTGGCAGCCATTTTCAGTGGCAGGCAGGAGAGTCTAATATTCTTATTATTAATATTGATAAGTTCTTATTAATACAAGATTTATTTATTTTTAACTTCTATGTTATATCTTATTATATTTAAATTTAATCATGAAGTTTTCCCAAATTTTATCAGTTGATGAATTTTTCTGATTTTCATCCTTGACGAACATGAACATGAACTTGGATATGAACATGACAATGAACCTGGTGACTTAGATTCAAATGATTCCATAGAACTGCTTCTCCTCTACAGTTTCTCTTAACAAGATATCTTTCAGAAATCACGTCTTCTTTTGCCTGAGCTTGAGGCAAGTTTCAAAACTATAGTAGATACTTTCATATTCTTTGACAAGGATTGTGATGGCTATGTTACCAGAAATGAGATAGTTCAGGCTATCAATGACATTGGTCCAGGACAAAGGACTTCTGGCAGTGACATTGCCCTTAAAAGATTTGGTATGACTTGTTACTCTACTGATGTCTATTTGTAGTTTGTATGGCTGTAAATACTGTTGCTCCCTATAGGAAAACATATTATCTTCTAATATGGATGATTGTTGAAAATTTGTATTCTCAATGTATGCTTTATCCTTGCAGAAGAAATGGATTGGAACAAAGACGGAACAGTTTCATTCAAAGAGTTCCTTTTTGCATTTATAAATTGGGTGAGCATTGAAGATGGTAATGATGATTCATGAAGTGGAAATTGTTGATGTGATTACAATATATAGACTACCACATAATCTGTATCCGTTCGACCTATTACAAAAACAGTAATGGTTTGTGGGTTAATCTACAAGTCTTGTTGCTAACTATACATGATTTGTTCGTCTCTTCTTTCATTCTAATAGGACATAAAGGCTAATGCTAAACTATCATGTGTAGTGTTACTATCTGATTCCCAGAGTATGAATTGTTCATATCTGCATTTTTGAGCTTGATTCAAAGAAGCATGACAATGGCATTTAGTGTTATGATCTGTTTTGTGGAATGTGAAAATATTGTTTACTGTGCATTCCGTTGAGTTTTCAAACTTGATACAAAGAGACATGACTACAACATTTAATCAGATGACAAGTACAATTGCACGCAATTTTTTTCTCTTGTATAGTACTATAATATTGCACCGTAGAAATATAAGTTGTTCAATTTTAATCCTTCTTTTCTGGGGCAAAATGGTTATACGACAAGATGGCCACTGCTGAAAAGTTTACATTGCATTGGTTTTAATTGCCATTTTTCAAATTCAGGAATCTTGTTAAAGGATAATTCAGATTCTAGTCCAGGCATATGAGTGAAAATCCTTTGATGGATATATGAATACATGATTTCTTATAGACCTTATTGCATAATTTCCATGCTTGTCATCTTTTGAAGACTGTTGATTCTGTCATATTAACTCCAGTTTTTTCAGTTGAGATTGATGTTATTACTGTTGAGTCTGGAAAGTGTGTTGTTACTATTTTGTCCATGGTAGCAAAAGTCTTTCTCAGGAATAACCCAGCAAACCAATTGGCTGACTCCTCATCTTATGTACTGCTTGAGGCAATACATCAAAACTCAGAGATGATTGGGTTTGAATTGCTGCCCTGGCCTTGTTGGGCTGGGTTTTTCATATGCCCAACAGATTCTGTGGAATTGTATTTCTTGCAACAATGATACTCTCCATTCCAGTAAAATATCTCACATGCATTTGTAATTATATGAAGAATAAAAAATACCACTCGGGCAGCCTGGTCAAAAAATCAGAAGTCCCCACAGAACAGACTGTTTGATTTGGCTACCTGAATGGTAATATTTTTTCTAAATAACTGCAAACCCATGTGAAAGATAAGCTCTTCCTTCCCCATTCAAGCATTGTTTAGTTTTCAGATGATGATTGCCGTAGTGATGGATCTGTTGCCTCAGAAGAATAGGTTTCGCTTGCTAGATTTCTTATTAGTTGGCTGCCACATGTAAAGCAAATATGGCATGTTTGAGTCCTGGTGTTGGCGAATATGGTGTTTTTGAGCTGTAATTTCAATAATGGTCATCCACTCGTATTCATTAGCATGTAGCGTAAGTTGTGAGGAACAGCCAATCCGGAATGAATGGAGTAGATTACAAGAACCAAGCCAAGGTTAGAGCTTAAACTGTTGGCTCTACACAACTGTGTGTGTGCTTGCAGGCCGCTTGGTAAGCGTTGTATAAACAAGGCCAGCAGGTTGAGTCTGGTTGATAATTTCTTATACAATCAGCACAACTACTGCCGGTAGTTTACATGAGGCGCGAAAGCCAAGGCCTATCATTATAGCCTACATAAGAATTGACATGTATTAGAAGGGCCACCTACATTACTTACCAAGTTCTATAGTGGAAGCCTAGATATATTCCAAATAAGATGGATAGTAATGTTTAGCGTTGGAGTGGAAGTCATCTCTCTTACATGCGGACTTTTGAAGCAATCACAAACTAACCATGGAAAGCATTTATTTGTGTCTATAGACAGATAGATAGGTAGAGAGAGAACATGATCCATTTATTTCGTTGGAAGTGGGCTACCTTCCATTTTAAGGACCTGATATCACAGAATGGTCTTATACAAGGCTTTTTGAATAGGTAAATTGTGTCAAAACACAAGTTTTTTTGGATGGGTAAGTCGTGTTAAGCGCAAGAAGTGAGTTTTTTTTTGGTCTGTCAAACACAGGGCTTTTTACATAGGTAAATTGTTTTTAAGAATAAGAAGTTTTTTCTGGATGGACAGATTGTATTAAGCACAAGAAACTTTTTGAATGGATTAAAATATTGCCCTTGTAAAGCCTTGTATATATATAGAGAGAGAGAGACTGTTGCCCACTGGATCAAATGTAACAGAATTGATTTACCCAGCAATTTAATGTAAATAAATACTCGAATAATTTTTTAAGTTTAGACCTTAATAAACTCTTTTCAGTGCACCCTAAATATCAAAATGTATAATATTTTAAACTTCACAAATTAGGTGCTTCTTGAGCGATGCTATGTAGGGGCTGCTCTCAGGTGTTTGCTCTCCCTTAAGCTCTTCTCTCCATACTCATGGTCAAACTGCTCGCCAAGCAGTTCTCTATCCCAGTTCTATCACAGGATGAATCGATCCTCACAATAAGAAAGGAAGGCGCGTAAGGGCTCCGATAAAGTAGCAACATAGTTAAAATTTAATGCTTCTGGTTGTCGGTAATGGTTGCACTGTAAATTGTAGTCCTTGCTCAGGTGTTCAGAAATAATTGTTTTTATTTCCATTTTCTAGCTGCAATGTCTATAGTTTTGCTTCCGGATATACCAACTGCTCTGCTGTGTAGTAGAGCACAATGCTATAGTGCATTGTGCTCTTTGCTCCACGCTTGAATATTCATGGTTGTGGTCTTTGCGAGGTACCTCGCTTGAGCCCTGTGCTTTTGACAATACCTCCCTACCTTTTCTTCTGCCCTTAGCATATCTCTGATTGTGTAACAAATTACACGGCTCTTCCCATACCCTTTGGATGGCTGCTTGTATTGGAGCAAACTCATTGCCTCTAACTCAAATCCTTACCGAGCTCTGAAGGCTGGTTTTGATACCGTATTTGAGTAGAAACGAAGCCACAAACAAGTGGTATCGATTCATTGTAATTGTGCCTATTAGGTTTACATAAGGGGTGCTTCAAAGATCTAGTATAATGGAGTGAGATCTCTATTGTGGTAAAACTTACTTTTTTAGTGGCTACCTTTCAGGCGGGGCCAGCTTAGTTTGTATTGAACATGTCCTTGATATTGTTATCAGGATTCAACCGTGTATTTATATGAGTCAAATTTATTGACCCATGTTTCACGAGTAGTGGTTTACAAGAACTCATCTTTCATGATAGTGAATGGTTCACTTAGTACTCATTGCATCTAGGTGATGCTCACAAAGGTGAAGCAGTGGGCCTTCTTGGGACCTTTCTTCACCTCTATGAGCGCCACCTAGATGCAATGAGTGCTAGGTGGACCATTAACTATCATGAAAGATGGGTTCTTGTGAACCACTACTTATGAAACATGGGTCAATGAGTTTCTCATAAAACTACATGGTTGAATCCTGATAGCAATATGCAATATCACAATTTGACACACTGTGGAAAATACCTCCTACTTATCAATCATATTGAACATTTTAACATGATAACATTTTATTTTTATTGAACATTTTCACATGATAAGATTGTAAGGCATATTGCAATTTTTGGTTTTCTGTCAAAATTTTTTTATCGTTGTCTAATTTTTTGAGCAATTCCATAGTTCCTAAAGATTTTTAGCAACACTTGTTAAGAAATTTTGACATCTTCCATGGGATCATAGCCTTGTACGATATCATTTATTCCTTATTTTAATGTAGATATCTATATATACTTCTATATTTTTATTTTAATAGAGTTTAATTAGTTTAGATATCTTAAATCCATCTATTTAAAAGATGTTGAGAGAGATTAGTCTTGAGGTGTTTATATTTAATTTTTATATAGGATAGATAGGTGCCTTGAGAATTAAATTTTTGGTGTGTTTTTAGACAAATGTATTTAAGATATTTATACTAATAGAATTTGCCAATGCATCATGTCAAATATATTATTTTTGATATTATTGGTAAATATGAGTTTTTTTGAAAGGGCTCAAACCTTTATATAATAAGACAACCAAAAACAATAAAGTCCTGACAACATAAAAAAAAGAGGTCAAACATCATGTCAAATATTATCTAAATGAAGGAAACTTTTTCTTTGTCAAATAATGAAACAAATAATATTCATTTAAATATGAAATATGTTTCAAATGAACTTAAAATGCATGAAACATTTGATTTTAATTCTAATGTATATTATATAGCATTAAAAAAAATGTAACATTTCATATTTATCCAAAACCATATGTACATCATACTAAATGGGTAATGGGTATTGGATAGAAGTATTGTATGCCAATATGCATGAATTGTATCACAGTATTATAGTTCAATGGTCTCAAGTCTTTCTTCCCAACTTTCATTTTTGCAAGTTGTTTTTGTGTTTTAGTGGCACAATTCTAAATTTGTCCAAGAATTTGACACGAGATGGCCATAAATGTTGACTTTGTTTATTCTCTTTGTCGTATATTAATTGTTTCCTTGGAAAGTGTCAAGCCTTGTGATTTATATATTGTTAGTGTCCAAGCTAATTCTAAGTTTAATTGGCATGTGTAACCCCTTTGTGTTGGTGTAATTTGAATTGTATTTGGAGATGCATCTTCAAATGGAATACTAGAGTAGCCAAATTCCACCATAATGTATGTTGGTGGTTTTGGTGAAAGCTTGATTTTTGCACCCCTTTTGTTGAGTTTGTTGTCAATTGATTCTCAAATTGTGTTAGTGCATTCTAATTTGTGACCTTTCAAAATCAATTTGTAAGAGTTTGTCTTGTCTTGATCTTTCAAAGTAATGACTATTGTAGGAGCACAATAATGAAGTTATGCAAAAGAAATGGAACAAATAAATGAATTTTCGAAAGATGGTAACTATGACAAGGGAAATAGGAGAATGAAATTCCCAAGACTTGGAGTTAGAATTAATGAAATTGGTGAATGATCAAGTGAATTCCTCCAAGTGCACTTTTTCATTTGCATAACCACCTAAAATTTCCTCTAACATACAAGGTTTTTAACAAAGCCATGAAGAATCCACACCCAAGATTTAAATGGGATAATGTCATTTTTGGTGCACCTTTTTAGCGGCATTGCCATCTCAACCCGCCACTAGCAAGAAAAAAGTGGCAAAATGTTGAGAAATCTCTACCAAAACTTGATTGGGTTTTAAGTTGTTAAAGAGGCGCACAGAACATATGGTTTATCTGCCTTGAAAGTGCACCTAAGAGATGGCCAAGAAGTATGTGAACCATACCAAGGCAAGTTAGAGACTAAGTCTAAACATAACACTTTTTGATTGGCAAAGACACTAGTAAACTCTATTTACACATGAAAATTTGGTTATAAAAGTGCGCCTAGTATGAAGGAGAAAATAAGATGTAAAAGGATACTTTTAGCTAGTTATAAACTCCACCATGCACATGAAAACACGATTATACTTTAAGTGATCTCCACCATCTTTAAAAATAAGTTGAGAGCATCGTAAGATAGGCACATCCTTTGGGTGGTTTTGCAACCAAATAGCTATGCCTAAATTTTAAAAAGTGACTTTAGTGAGGAATTATTCTACCCAAAAGCCTTGACACACATTCATAATAGTTTAACCACTCATAAACTCCTCAAGTACACTTTTTGTTGGTAATTGCCAAGGAACTTTTTTCTCAAGTTTTAAAAGTAGTGCATGAAGATGAAGCTAGGTGCACAAATATGAAGGTTACTCCATTAGTAATATCCTCCAATGCATTTTAAGAGTGGCAAAGTCATCACTAAACATTGCCCAATTGTAAGTCTTAAAACATGCATTAAAATTACAAAATAGGGTGCACATTTGGTTGGCTTTAGCCATGAATTTCTTTACGTAGTACTTAGTTAGATGTAGAGAAAAAATAGTCTAAAAAACATGCAAAACTCAATGCTTATATAAGTTGTTATTCATTCAAATTTAGCAACAAATCTTGTTTGTTCATGGTAGAAACAAGGTTGTCCATGATTTTGTAGGTTTTGAAGATTTTTCAATCACCATGAAAATTTATTGAAGGGCAATAACACAGTCACAAGAGGAACCAACAAGCATTCTTCTAGATTCTTCTTTTTTCTATCATTTTCTACAAGATTAGTCCTTGATTGAGTTTTCCTAGTCATTGCATTCCTTTTAGCAAATTGATACCTAAAAACCTTGGGACAAGAAACGACGAGGGATCCATCTTTAAACTAAGTTATGTTCATAGAAAGTTCAAAGCATCAAAGTATTTTCAAAGGAGTTTTAAATCCAAGTGTTTGACATATTATCATGTCAAAATTTCCCTTGATTCATTGTGGCTAGGGTTTCATTATCTACCAAATGAGTCATTAAGTTTTAGTATTCCTTTGAGGGTTCACCAATTTCAGTGCTAAAATTGCTTCAAAGTTATTTTTGTACAATATACTATTTTTAGCAATGATTGCATCTAGAAATGGCAATTCTTAGCAATGAATATTTTTTAGGTTGTATTATTTTATTAATTGTTTTAGTATTAGTTAGCTTAAAATTTACTTTCTTTTGCTTTTCTAGTAGATAAGCTATGATCATTTTAAAGAGGCACTTTTTGGAATATTTGTTACTATTCTTAAATCCCTAGAAATATTTTTAATATAACATATAAATACACACTTCGAGCATAAAATTTCAATGTTAATTAATGCTAATCCCATGCTACAAAAAATACCATTCAATTAATTGATTATGAAATCTATGTTGGTAATTTCATGAAGTAAATAAAATTAAGATTACATTTAGTTAAGCTTGTATTGGTGAAGTGTGTTTGTTTAAATTTTATCTTTCAATGTGGTTTAATTATTTACTTCTTGAAATCATGTGATGCTCATCTAATTAATTTTCATATTGATGTCGATATATTGGCCTCTCTTTTAACTAGTTAATAAGCATTCGTCTATTGTCCTAAAAAAATTCTTGTAATGAAATGCTTGTCTCTACTTTAGTTAGTAAGAAGTTGTACTCATTTGTGCTTAGATTTTTTTTAATATTTAGAAATATTATTTTAGGGCTTGATTGTTGACATTCTAATGCATGCATTGATGGAAAAAAGAGTTATTTAGTGATTTCCACTTATGGAAAACCCCATTGAAATATTATATATGTGAATACTTATAATTTTTTCCTACAAATATAGTCTAGGGTTAGTTTTATGTCTATTTAGGTCTTAGGGAGCTTCCCCTTATGATTTGAAGAATGGTTCTATCTTATGTATTATATTTTGTGTTGTCTTGCAAGAGAAAAACTCAAATGCCAATAGTTTTAGGCAACTTTACTAGGGAATGCGATACAATAAGCCAAGCTTGCAACACCCCTTATTGGAGACATTTCATTTTCACTAATAAGGTATATATCATATCATAGAGGAAGACACGACTCTTTGATTTTATCTTTCATATACCTATTTAAGAAATTCAAGTGAAGATTTATCATTGATGATTCAAGAACTCATTTAACATATTTACATGAGATCAAGGTAAAAATGACGAAGGATTTCAAATGATGGGTGACAATGCTAACAATAATGATGATTTTCTTCCATTTCCTTTGTATGGGGAGCCAATATTAGTCTCTTGGCATTTGTAATTTTCCATAAATTCCCATAATTCTTGAGGGTTTTCTTTTTAAATTCCATGGTGACAACACACAACACCCTAACAAATATATTGTTGCATTTATCACAACTTGTAACATTCCAGAAGTGGCAGATGAAGACGTGGTTAAATTTTTTGGTGAAACCTTGATTGAAGATACATTAAATTTTTTCCATAATCTCACTACTAGTTCCATCACAAACTGGGAAACTAGACATGAGAAGTTCCTTTCATGCTTCAAACTAGCAAAGAATGATAAATTTCTTTTCTCGAAGTTGCTAGATGCATAGAAGGATAACAAGCCCATGTGAGGATTTATTACAATTTGAATGCCTCAAAAAAAGAATCAACACAAGTTTGAGACCTTTATAGTTTGTCTTATGTTGCTTTATCAATGCACTTCCATAAAAAATGCATTCATAATCAAAACTTGGGAAATTGATGAGTTTGAAGAATCTTGGACATGAGTAGTCAAGGAAAAAAATAATATCATCACTATCAACAATATTAGGAAACACTCAATTAGACCCATGATTCCAAATCATGTTGATTCTTTGTTACAAAGAGTGGTGATTGATGTGACCAAAATGAAAAGACAATTTCAAAAAAATGTTCCAATTCAATAGTATCAAGGCCATTTTCAAAGAAATAACAAAAATGATAGACCTAGATTGCCTACTCCACTTGAAAGGATTTCCTAGGAGGCACCTCCTAATGGTATCATTAACCTTTTTTTCTCTTTTCATGAGACAAGTGACCACAATGCTTAGTAGTGTCGAGATAAATTATGATGCAACTCATGGCCACTTTGAGGTTAGATTATCAAGGTTTATGGGTAATCTATAACATCTTCAAGATGAGCTTGATGGGAGATCTATGACAAGTAATATGGATTAGTTTGTACAAGAAGGATAAATACATTTAATTATTCTACGTGTTCATGGAATCAAAGGAGGTGAACACACAAGGAGTATCCATGAGAGAAGTCATCAATAACATCTTCTTTTCAAGAATATGCCTGTATTCCTTCATTAACAAATCAAGAGGATGATCTAGATTTATTGTCTACCTCACATTCCTTCCTTGCTTATTTTCTATTAAAAAGAATAAGATTATGTATTTGTAAGGAATTCATATCATATTTTTTTGAGGTAGGAAAACTCTCCCAACCATCTATAAATAAAAACAAAGATTCAAATATTTTCATTGAGCAAAGAAGATGATAATTGTGTCATGGATGAAGAAGCATATGATGATTTTTAACTACATTTGAAGGCTTGTTTGAAGAAATTAATCAAATAACAATTTGAGAAGGGGTTATGGCTTCTTTTGTGAGCATTCAAGATGAGAATCTTTCATTTTGAGTAATATGCCGCTAGAGGTGGATGGTTCTCTTTTGATAGTCAATGGGTAGCAAAGCTAGGTGAAACACAATATTCTCTTTGTAGGGCTAATAGAGTTTCAAATTTAATTAGTAGATCAAATTTGGATTTGGAAGATTCTTCGTGAGTCTTGTAAATTTTCCTACACACATCAGGAGTTGGTATTCAATTTAAGACATAATGGATTTCTTGATGAAGTTTGACTTGTCTTCACCTTTTTCCTTCATAGCTTTCCGCAACCAATGAAGAATAAAAAGTTGAACATTCAACACTTGTCAATGAGTTGATGCTAGGTTTAAACATGTCTGAAGAAGAATAAAATTTATTGGAAGCTTATATTACTACTCTATTATGTGTTTGAAGACAAATGTGTAATTGATTGTGAACAAGTATTTTCTCTCTCTCTCTCTCTCTTATGTACAAATTCTTTGAAGAAAATAGTTAATGATAAAATTGAAGAGCCCAAAATTGTCTTATGAACTATTGTTTGAAGATAAAATATACTAATTAGAAGATCACTTTCTTACTCCTTTTAAACTAGAAGATGATGGATGACATCGTTTATGATTGAAGAAGCATATATTTTTCAACATTTATATTTTGATAATGATCTAATGGTTGGAGATTCAACTAATGATCTAAATTATTTCCAACATTAAAATCACAACTAAAACCCATTATGAGCCCAAAAGTTTAAGGGAAGTGATGGAAGTTTTTGTTGAATAACTTTAGTATTTTCTAGAGAATGATGCTTTGACCAAGTTTAGGGTTGAATACACTGAGGTGATGAGTGAAGAAGAGCACATCCAATATGAGGTTATCACTATTCCTATATGTGTGCTACAAATGTAAAATCTAGTGAGATATATTTATAAGGAGGTAGAGTATCTAAATATGTTGGAAAAAAAATTTCATGAGGAGAACCATCTAGAACTATTGTATAAGTTTGCACTAATTTTCTTGCTACATGATTGTTCCTACCAAGTTGAAACTTAAATCTTCATGAGAATTTTATAGAGGTTTTTTAGATGTGAATTATCATGATAAAGGACCCAACTCAAATGGAGGTTTCGTTACTTTTCCCAATTGGTTGTTGTTATTTGTTTGTAAGTAGGTAATTTTTGCCATTTTTGGTGTTTGTAATGTTATAATTTTTCCCCTTTCATGTGGTGTGTTTTCTAATTGCATCATTTTAGGTTTCTATTTGGGCTAGTTGTTATAATAGGCTTGAATTTTCCCCATAAATAAGAACTTGGCCAAAATTTTACCAAATATTTTGAAGTTCTATTTTCGCCCCTCAGAAATAGCTAGTTCTTGGTGTCCCTATGAATATTGATTTACATACCCCTTTTTGTTCAATTTATTGTCAAATGATCCTTAAATGATGTCATCAATTTGAATTTGTGACCTTTCCCAATTAGTTTGTAATAGTTGGTCTTGTCTCAATATTTTAAACTAATGAATTTTAGGAGTAAAATAATAGTTATACAAAAGTTAAGGAACAAAAAGTTATGATTCTCCCAAAGAGGGCGACTACAACAAAATAATGAGGAAAATGAAAATATTCAAGAATTGGAGTTAGAATTAATAAAATTGGGAAATAATAACAAAATATTTTTGGTTCACTTTAGGATTGCAATGAACACCCAAATTCGCCTTTAGTGCCCACGATCATTGATAAAGCCATGAATAATTAGTCCCGAAGACTTGAAAGTGAGGATAATTCATTTATGTACTTTTTGAGTGGAATTTCCATCTTGATATTTTTCTAGCAAGCATGGAAAATGTGGAAAAATCTACACCAAAAATTGATTAGGTTTTAAGTTGTTGAAGATGCACATCTAACATATGGCTTGCCTTTCATAAAAGTGTACCTAAGGGATGGTCTTGAGGTAAGTGAATGACACCAAGGAAGATTGAAGACGAAGTCTTAACATGGCACACATTTTGAGAGGAAAAGTGATGTAGGCTCATCTCAAGGGTCAAGCAATATCACATAAGCCAAAAATAAATTTATTTTTATTTTATTTTTTGTTTATAAATTTCCATTCATTTTCTAGTTATTAGATTCTTTTTGTAGAAGATAGTTCCCACTACAAATACATTTTCCTACATAGGCATTGTTAATCTAGATTTAAAGCCTATTTTGGTAGCCAATGCATCATGTATGACTAAAGAACATGGAAAGACTTGTAGGAAACTATATAAGTTTCTAATGAGGGTGATCCTTGCAATAAATTCTTTAGGATTTGAGGGTTGTCTCTCTATCTATCTTAATGCTAAGCCTAATGTATTTTTTGTAATGGGGGTTAAAAGAGATAAAAGTTTATAGAAAGTAAATTAGAGTAAAACAAAGGCTCACATTAGATAGATATACTTTCTCTACTACCAAAGTAGAACTCAATAGATCATGATGTAATAAAAAAATAAAGTGAACATAGACGAGATATATAATGATAATAGATTTATTCTTATTAGGTCCACTTATAAATTGACTATTACATAGATGCATACCCACTAGAAACATACATAGAGGCTCCCTGATATAAAAAATAGAGGCTAGAATCAATAAAGCACATTAGGCTTAAAATATCGGCTATACAAGCATGATTATGTGAGAGTTTTCCAATACATTAGGCTTATAACCTAGCTATAGAGAGTGTCATCTAGTTCTAAATGGGCACACATGACACTATTTATAAACTATACTACCCAGTTTTTCTTTCTAAATTACATTTATGAAATTTTAAAATTATAAAAAGAAGTTCTATAATTTTTGTGCCTAATTATTCTTGTTAATGGTTGGGCATGGCTATAGGATACTTGGTTTTTGGTTCAAAAATTTTATCACCCATTATTGCACTATAGATGTTTTGGTAGGTGAAACTTCCAATCTCGACTCTATACAACCATTGGCCATGAACACTTGGCCCTACAACTTTGGTAAATTTGAGTTATGTATATGATTGGGCCTACCTACACTACACTAGCATTATAGACCTTCTTAGGATGATGTGGGGAAGTAATGACTTCCAAAAATTATACTACTAGGATGCAAGGATAATCCTTTTTGTATTGCAATAGTCACACATCTTCTTAATGATTAGATGAATTTGTTGTAAAATTGGACAACTTGTGCTACTTTATGATATATTCCTCCTTTATTTTTATATAAATCCCTAAGAGCACACCACATGGATTTAGTTAATTCATGGCGACTTAAATGAACAAATCTAGTGGGGCTTGAAATAAATTATATGGATAATTATTTACCTTTATAATATGGCTTGCATTGACATGAGTCGCAATGTTGGGGCCTTCTAATGTAAGCCTTTTCTACCTTTTTCCAAATTCTCACAAAACATTAGACAAGACTTGATTTGGAGCATCAAATAGTGTATGTTTATCAAGATTTAGAACCTTATCATAACTTAAATAAAACTTTGAAAATATAAAAATAGAAGAAAGCGAGGAAGCCCATGGATAAAATAAGACATTATTATTGTTAAAAAATTGGGGTAGGATAAATCTAATACCAATAGTGAAGGATTCACTAATATTGGTGAATATTAGGGGTTATTTCATTTTCAGAAGGAAAGGGAACCAAAAAAATCCATCGAGTATATATTTACCCACAAAAAACTAAAACTTCAAAAATTTCAAAACTTATGAAAATACCTTATTTCTCAAAAAATTCTTAGAGAAGTCATGAGCTTCCCCCAATATTCATCCTTGGGAAAGTTAATCTTCAAGAATATTTAATTTTAATATTCAAGCTCTAGTATATATCCATATGGTACTTACTATGATTGCAAGATGGTGGTTTGCACCAAAGTCTCCAAGTTAAACAATTGGCTTGATTTCTACCAACATTTCTTTTGTCATTGGTGTTGGAGATAGTGTGCATAACTTTGACTCATGAAAGCCTTTATTTTTTATCCTCCCTTGAAATGTGTTTAGACAAAGCACATTTTCATCTTAATCCATTAGAGGGAAGCTCCCATTTTACAAGAATCTTAATTTAGGCTTGAATCTTTATGATTGCTTAGGCCGCAACTCCTATTTGTGCCTCACAGTCTTCCACCATCATGTCCTTATCTAAGACATCATTGAATTGTTAGGAAATATCAACTTGACTATGCATCCCCATGGAAAATAGCTTGAGTAAATTGGTACTTTATAATTGTGTAATGGCATTGTGAGCATCATTAATCACTAGTGTAAAGGTAAAATCTACAATATCAATTTCCTTTTGTATTGTTGAGTGGAGGTCTTGAGCATACCAAATGGAATTGAGCGCTAGTGTGAAGGAAGACATGGATTTATCTATTTCCTTCTAGTAACCTTAATAAAGGGTGTGAATGAATCTTTAGGATCTCATATATAATTTAAGCTCTTCTATCTTAACCTAGAGTTATTGAATTTCCTCCTTAGTTACATCTAATCTCCACTCCGAGTCATTGTTCTTCTTTATGATACCATTCATGGCTTGCTTCTAGGTGTCTTTGATTCTAAATTTGAGTGGGTTGGTTACCTTGGGAACTTAATTTTATTTTTATTGGCCCCAATGCATTCACTGAGACACTATAAATAACCTTTTTTTGTGTCAGTTGAGACTTTATGTATTTTTTCTACTTTCTCAAGAAGTCTATGGTGATCTACTTTATAGTACTCTTTCCCTTTTCAAAAAGTTCCAACATGACCTTAGCCAATTTTTTTCTAAGCTTTGATGGTGTGCTTCTTTGCATCCCATCTTTCCACATCCTTTAATTTAGAGGCTTTTTCTAATACCATAGATACTTGATGATCCAAAACCTTTATTGTTACTTTGAAGGCTTCAATGGTTCACTTCACCTAATTTAATTTTTCTTCCTTATTTAACTTTATCTCTAAGGAAATAAGGGATTAGCCCATGAATTTTTCACCTTTTTGGAGTAATTTAAATCTATTATGCACTTTAACATCCTTGATGCTAACACCTATTGATTCCATTTTTAGTAGTCTACCAATTGCATTTGTCCTTTTTAAAATTTCAAAGCATCTTATGCAGGTTCATTTTTGGTAGACACCTACCTTGATATAGGATAAAAATATTTATTGGCCATTCTCTTAGCCAATTTCTACTAGGACATAGTCCCAATCTACATGGTAAAGAGTGGGATATTCATCACCTTTATTTCATTTTCCAATTGGATAGATCCCAAGGAAAGTGTGTGAATTTATGAGGCTACTTTTGTAGTAACAGATGGAGTGATTAATGATGGTATGTGAAAATACACATGGGATTGTGGTGGAGACACTTGTGATTGTTGGGGTTCAAAATATTTTTAGAATAAAATGGAAGGAGGCTATAATTTTTGGAGGTGATAGCCACTACTCAATGATAGGATTTGCCTTGGGGGACTAAGGTATTCTAGATAATTATATTTTTGGGTATTTGTATTAAGGGGGAAGTTGAGTACATTTTTTATGCATGGGGATTTGTGAGAAAACCGCAATAGGAATATGGGGTGCTGATAATGGAGGTGGAATAAATTGAGTATAAGGAGATGATGGTAAATAGGGACATGGGAGGGATATGGAGACCTTTAGGGAGATGAAGGGAATGATTGATGAGGAATTTAATAGTAAGAGGTTACAAGAGTGAGTGGCATGATAGAGGGAGGAGGGTGAGGAATAAAAGTGAGAGAGGGAGAAGGAAGATGAACATTTATAGTGGGGCTCACAAGTGTCTATTTTGTGTTTTGTTGTTGGTGGGTTGATCCTTTACCTCCTTTTTCTAGTTAGTCATATTCTTTGTAATTAGGTCTCCCTTCTCCATTTCCCTCCTCTTATTCTCCTCAATATTGTTACCATCTTAAGTGGATTTTTTTAATAGAATTTATTTAGTTACACTAGGTCTTTGGAATGATACACCTATAGCTTTGAACTACCCTTGTTTTCTTGGAAATATTCTTAATACTTGACCTAAATTTTCTTGTCCCATGACCATTTGGTTGATCAAAAGACCTCATGTTGTTTATCTTGAAGTGGCTAGGATTAGGTCCTTCAAAACTTGTTTGATATGGATCCTAGTTACCATAGTCAATTGAAATAGTTTTGTGCCACTGATAGATGAAGCACGTTGTTGCATTGTTTGTGTCATAGCCATCTAAGTATCATATTTTAGTGTCATTGGTAGATGAATCATGTTTTTTAATCACTTTTTTAACAGCCATTTGAGTATCAAGAGCATTGAATTCTATTTATTTTTCCTCTAATGAGGTGACCTTCACATGCTACTTTTTATATTGTATGCTATAGAAGGAGGTTATATAGAAGTTAATTTTTTATTAGGTAGTGTTTGAGATATCATCTTCTAGGATCTCATTAGGCTTCTCTCATGTGGGGCCTATCTCTTAGTGGAATTTTTACCATGTTACAATACTCTCCTTGATCCACTATTACATTCTAAGAATTGACACCTAATCATTGATCAAATTGGGGTTACATTCCTTCACCTTCTTATTGAAGGTCTCATATGGTTTCACATTGATGGGTATTTTTGCACTCTCCAAAACATAATAAAATGCACTAGGTATCATATCCTCTCTCAAAAGGAAATCTTATTTAATCACTCAAAGAATCTAACCCCAAGGTTCTAGTAGTTAGGTCTTGATTGTCTTGGATAACTCAGTGAAATTGATGTGATGTTGTATGTAATCACAAAGGGATTTACAATTTCTAAAAACTGAAAATTTCTTTTTTTGCATTGAGACTCAAATGTCTACACTCTTTCTTGAGATCTAAAATATCTGATTTTTTTTAGTATTTCCAACTTTTCACCTCAAATAAACTTCAAAATACTAGGGTTTAGAGGACCTAATTTAACCTAGAATTGAAAATTAATTAGAATCAACAAATAAGCTCCATAAAATCTAACTTGTATTTGCTAGTTTAACACAATTACACAAAACAAATGCAATCTTCAATGAAAATATTAAGATTTTTAGATCATAAATCATTCATTAAATGCATGAAATCAATGAAATTTAATAAAAAATTCATAATTGAACTTAAACCTAAAATATTTTAGACTAACCATACGTTGCAACTTACAATCAACAAGATTCAAATGGTATGAACCTAGAACTCCTTCAATATCAATTCCAACAAATCTTTAGATTAACTAAAATGATTTTAAAAGATAGATCTTGATCAGATACATGCAACCATTCTAACATTTAAAATTGTATACAAAATGATTCATAAAGACGATTTTTTGTATTTTCAACAATATTTTTGCAACAATCAAAAGTTCTCTCTTTACAATGAAAAAGGTGTATCATTTTATAGATTTTAAAATAAAAATGAAAGGCTAAGATTCATTGCTAATCAAAGGTTCAAATCTATCCAAATTATGGCAGCTTACATTTCATTTAATATATATTTTTTAAATAACACCCTAAGCACAAGGGTCGAGGCAAGCTAGACTAGGCATGGTAGGTTTGCATTAAAAGAAGATTTGCATTGATTTCAAAGTAGATCCTTCTCAACCATAACTCATCCTGTATCCTTTTCCCTTTTGGAATATTCTAGAAAGATGGAAAGGATATCATTAAGGTCTTCATTAGGAGTTGTGAGAATAATCTTTATTCTATATACCAAGGCAGCCAACTCAGCATAAAAATCCTTTATTAATTTGGTCCAATCACCTTGTGACTCCTTGAATCTATGCATTATGTTTAAGAACATAGATGCATCTTCTATGTGATCTTCAATAAATGAGGAATCTAAGGAATGAGAAAAAAATTCTTTCCATAATTTCTTCAAAACATTAATGTCCATTTTATTTTATGAAATTTCTTTTCCTTTAAGTAACTCCAAAAATGAAAAACAACCCCCAAAATTTTCCTTTGAAGCTTTTTCAATTCTCAGGTAACCATTTTGGGCTTTATTCATCATTTAATTCTTGGAATTTAGAGAATGGAACCAATATTTTGGTTCATTAACCTTATCCTCTATCAAATTTTTCTCTCTAATTAAAACTGGTTGTGGGACACCAATTAACATACTTAATTAGTAGTTTTGACACTTGTGTACCCATCTATGTACATCCATGAATAAGTGTAGCCAACAATATATTTCTCTTATAATTTGTATAGTAATGTCTTAAGAAGAATAACATCCTTAATTCCCTTGATGAAACTCTTTCATGATAGTTAGGACCTTGACCTATTTGATGTATATGAGAAATACTCTATAATTTTTTTAAAAATATATGATAACTTTAATCAATTTTTATGAGGTAGATTAAACTCCATAAACTATTAAATATTTTTGAATCTCAACTCTCTTTGGGTTGTTTCCCTATTCCTAAATAGAATCATATATTTGCAATCCCTACTAGTTGGTGTTTCTCTTCATTGATTACATAACATCCTATTTTTTGAAATTTTCTTGTTCTTCTTCCTTGTGAATTCGAAGATGCATTTTTCTAAATATTAGCACAGTGCCCCTTAATTTAGCCAATTTGGTGGGCCTAGCATCTATGTCATGTTCTAGGAGCTTTGTAATATAGTTGAATATTTTTTTAATGTATCTTCCATGGATGAACTTAGCACTTGATTGTATTACCATGGTTCTTACCTTGCTCACAAATAACATATGCCTACATTTATTTAGTACCTTTACCAAAGCATATGATTTATTTTCTACAAAGACATATTTTTATTTTGTGTCATTTAGAGTCTAATTGAAGAAAGAAATAATATTCTCCTCAATGGTGTATTTTTCTTTTGAGTAAGTGTATTATCAATGATATCTTTCCCTTTGTAGATATACAAAATGAAATCCTTAGAGGAGTTGGGAATGATCAACATTAGGGAAATTAAAATTGCTTACTTGATGATCTCAAATGCTCAATTCCCTTATTTTATCCATTTGAACCACTTGTTATTCTTAATCATGTGAGTGATCATCCAAAAACGCATACAAAATTAGATATAAAATTCCTCATAAAAGTAATCTTTCCAAGGAAATATTGTAGACCTTTCTTGTGTTAATGTTTAGTGAGAGATCTAATTTGATTTCAAATCTTTCTAGGTCTATGGTAATGCCATATTTTGAAACCATATGCTCCAAAACATTACCTTGAGGCACTTAGAATATCCACTTTTGGGGATTGAGACATATCCCAAACTATTGAAACTTTTTACACAATTTTACCGAGTGATTGAAGTGATCTTGTTTATTCTTTTATTTTTTTAGTTCACTCAAATATATAAGGATAATCTCATTAATCAGGTTCTTGAAATAAATTTTCATTTCCCTTTGGAATGTAGCTCTAATTTTGGATAAAAAATGACATTTCAATATGCATAGATTCCCAATTTAGTGGTGATTGTGTAGAGAGGAAGGAATTTTTGCTCATGAGTATCTTTGTTCTCAAGAGAATCTCAGGGAGCGAACTTCCCTAAACTACCTCAAGATTAGCTAAATTGGATTAGGGAACCAAATGAAGAAATTACAGAGAACGAGATATCGAGAATCTAATATAGACAAACTACTTCAGAGATCGAAAGAGTAGAATCAACTCATCTCTGTTACAGGAGGAATAAATTTGAGGCAAAGGACAACAATGCAGTTTAGGACACTAGCACGACACACTGGAAACCTGTATGAACAAATATACAACTATTCTACTAATGAGTTTAGATTCGAGGTATGCTAAAAAAAATAGAGTAACATAAAGCAATAAATAGCTAAAAATCACAAAGGAGAATGAAGGAGAAGCTTACAATGGTTCCTACAATCGAGATATTCCTACAAGCTTCACTTGGATAACCTACATACAAGATGAACGAGGAAAAATGTTGGGACTGTTTCAGGGCTTAGTACAGTCAAACCCCCACTTTGGTGTTCCCGCCTCCACAGACAACCAGATAGATAAAAAAGTGGACAAAGTAAACAAGTACAAAGTGATAAAATCAATCCCTGATCAAGGAGAAGAGCTTGTACCATGAGATAGAAAATGATCAAAGTATCTATTCAAAAATAGACAAGAAGTAAGAGAGTGTTATCAACAGTCCACGACCCCCTCTTGATTGCATGGATGCATCGTAAAAGTATTGAAAGAGATATTTTTTTGTTGGAGGGACCTCAGTCCAGTAGAGCTTCACTATAGAAGCAAGATCGAGAGAGAAATAAACAAAGAATAGAGTGATATTGAGAGATTCAAGTGTCAGAATGAGAGAGAACCCCCAAAATGAGAGCAAAGGGAGAGTTTTGTTGTGGGAGGAGCTGTTACAGTAAAAAAATTGACTATAGGGACATGTGTCGTGAGTTAAGATTCTAAGATTCCAAATTAAAAAAAAAAAAGAGCGAGAGGACATTAGCACACCACACGGGAATCGATGTGCCATGCAAGCATCCAAATCATCATTTTTTAGGAAATGAGATGGTAGACTACTTTCACTTCATCATTGGTCCTTGTAGCATCGAAATCACAAAATTTTGACCCATAAGGTTCTTGTCATAAATGCATTTAAGTGTAATAAATGCAGGGCCAAATGCACAAATGTAAAATTGCCCCTAGGGTGCAATTTTATAACATTACATTTTACCCCCACTTTAGTGGGCTAGATTTTGGGAAAAATTAGCCACACTAAATTAGAACAAAAAAATAAACACTAAAACTTGAAAATTTTACATATTTACATGCCAAAAAGGATACTATAGAGGCCACAAAGGTTGAGCAGGTAGGTACCAACAATGTTGCTAGCAATTAAACTTAGCGAAAAATACATCTGTTGTGAAAGCTCGTACAAAATTTTGTTTTGGAAAACTTCAAATTTTAGGTCAGTCCAAAAATCAAAGGAAGCTACCAAGATGATAAGAATGATCAAGAAAAAATTTGATGGTTCAGAAGAAAAATATGGTAAAGAGGTGACTATATGCCTCCTCCTATGTTTTCCCCAACCAAGTGGGGTAAAATAAAAAAAAATGGGGGGACCACAATCGCCAGGGAAAACTAGCCCTAGGGGGCCTATGTATACCTGAGTGGGCCCCGAGAAGGGCCATTTTCTCTATTCAATATGAGAGTTTTGTTGACTTTTGTGAGAGAAAAGTTAGCAAAATGCCATGCAGACAAGACCAGGAGGATCCAAGGCTAGACAAGCTGAGACACATCATCGTCGAGCATAGGGAGGTAAATTAGGTAAGTTCAAAAACCTCATCTTTTGAGTGTTTTAAGAGATTTTCAGCCCTTTCTAGGACAAAAGTGTAGCACAGGCATCCTGGTGGCACAAATTCATCTTGTTGGTGCGTTGGCATCATGCCCATGCACTGGCGACATCTTCATGCATTGGCATCCAACTAGCCATTAATGGCTGACCTCAAGCGAAGTCACATCATTTAGACATTTGCACGACGTGCCTATGTCCTTGAGGCTAGGGTTAGAATTTTTTTGATGTAGAAGATAGAATTTTTCATGCCAAGTGTGTTGATACAAATCTTTAAATTCATTTTTTGTGGGACTACCCTAAGATCAGAGAGCATCTTAATGGGCGGGTGCTTTGATTGGTCCAAAATTAGGTGCAACACTTAGACCAAGTAGAGTAGGAGCAATTGTGATGCATCGGATTATGGTATTTATACACCATGCTAGAGATGTTTCACAACCCCATGCTCGTGGCATTGATGGAGCGGTGGGATGATACTAGATCAACATTCTAGTTACTAATGGGTGAGATGACTGTCATGCTTGAGGATGTCTACTGTATCACGGGTCTTCCTATCCATGGGCAGTGAGTGACCATCGATGACATGCACTCTGCCCACGAGAATGTAGAGGGGGTCTGGTACCACATGGGTCAAGATGATGATGGTGATGAGATTAACCATATATACATCTGTTGGTTTGAGTAGGGAAATGAAACAGTCCCTCTATTATGACCTGTGATGGTCATCATAGTGGCCACATGTGTCACAATAGATTCACGAGGCTCTCACCTGCATGGGGGCCTTATGCATACCATCAGAGTGATGGAGGACCACTGAACATTCTTTGTATGGGTCTGCAACATGTCAACACACTTGTACCATGATTTGGGAAAGTTCATGCATTATGAGTTCGTGAGCCTCACAACTTGTACGTTATTGCAAGTGTGGGAATTCAAACACATCACATGCACATGAAAATGGGCTATCCCTAGGTGATGGATTATACAATACCTATCACCCATTGGTATGATTTGGTGAGGTAGTGATGACATGGCGATTTAGAGTTTTGGCATATTCAGCTTGATACATTGTGGGTCAACTAGATACAATGGTGACCACATAGATGGTTTAGATGGATTCATGATTGTAGTTACTTGAGGAACCTCCAACACAACTATTTTTATTAGGTCACATGATTATATTATCATGCCCTCTTGTTGGCAGAGGGTTATACAAAAGTATGCCATTATATAGACTATTCCTCTTATAGTCCCATCATACACAGGGGTTGTGAGGAGCACCACATGGTTAGGCAACCATCAACGACCATCAATCACCGAAACCATCCCTACTAATGATGACAAGGATGATCATGACCAACCTCCAACACACCCTATCAATGACATAGGCATGATATGTGACTTTCATATATGGTGGAGGATACATCGTCTTGGACTAGTTTTCCTAGCAGATGCCCCATGGCGATTTGGGCGTGCAGGCTAATGTTTTGGTGAGGATGTGGGGAGGAGGTAGAGGCAAAGGTAGGTAGTAGGAGAAAAAAGAGTAGCAGGGTGAGGAGGTCAGCATGGTATAGGTGAGATCGTGGTGGTGGTGGAGGATGTCCTCCCCTCCTCCCACTGTCCCAGTCATAGCAACTGCTCTAGTGTCATCCGTTGAATTGACATTGACCTTTATAGCACTAGTGGTAGCATCTGCCATTGGAGTTTTTGGACCTATCCATGCTCATCCCCCTGACCCAAATTGGTAGGCGAGGGACCCAAGTATGATAGTTGCTTAAGAAAAAAATCATTTCAGTATTTTTAGTTTTCATCTCATGTAGTATGCTTTTATTTTGATTTTATGATATACATCGCACGGTAGTGATGGGTCTTATTATCTCTGTGGTTGCAGTGAAAACATAGGGATGGACTATATTTATAGCGTAATGCATATCAAAGATAGCCCCTATCATGCCAATCTAGGGGTCCATCCTAGACACGTACCGACCAACCTTAGTAGGGCAACACCCCCACATTTTCAAGCCGGCCATGATCTTGAGGATGGTATACAAGGAGGGGTGGGTAGAGATCACCTAGAGGACCACAATGCCATAACTGCCACAGGACAAAGAGACTAGGTGTTAACTGAGTTGTAGAATACCCTTTCTGAGTGAGTCATGGTCGTGACAAGAGCTGATAGTGCCAAGCAATCATGTGATGCTCTATAGACCTAGCTCAATGACCTTGTAGGGTAGGTGGAATTTTTGATGTCGACAAGGGATCAACAACTGCATGACACACTCAGTCAAGCTAAGATCCAAATAGGCTCCCTAAAGGGAGAGATTAGATGACTCCAAACAGTGGTATCCGGATCACAGTCACATAGGTCTCACTTCATTTCCACTATCTGACCAAGATCCCCACCACAACCAGGACTAGAGGGCTCAAGCAACCACGCTCCTAGGGCTTAGAGACCCAATTTTGTATATCTTTTTTTGTAGATCATATTGATGTATAAACATTGATACATATATATAGTTGCCACTTATTTTTTTATGACAATGGATCAATATATGTACATGAAATTATATATATATATACATGAGATGGTTCCAATATTATGGTGTTTCTCTTTTCATGTGTATGCTTCTTTACTTTCATGTATGATTATGTGATGGATTTTATACTTATGGATGTATGTTCAGATTAAATTCTATCACGATTTAATAAACACACATAGATGTATGTTAATTAAATATAATGATGATCTAGTTTCCTAGCCAAAAGATGTAATGTAATGCATGGATACATAATATAGTAAAACACACATATGTGTGTCTCTCTCACACACATGGTTACATCATAAAATTATTATTTTTAATAGTGTTAATGGAGGAATTCCAACATATGACACACTACAACCCCGAGGGGTGAGCATTACACATGTGACACATAGATGCTACACATAGTAATGAAAGATGCATTGCATTAACAAGTTCTTTTAGAGGCATCCCATCCATAGATGATAAGCCATGGGCACCATAATCATACATGGAGATGACAATGTAAGGGCCTAACCAATTATGACTAAAATTTCTCCTTTGATTAGGTGGCGCATTTACATTTCTCTAATTCTCATAAAGAACCAAGTCACCTACCTTAAAATTTCTAGGAAGAACAATTTGATTATACTACCTAGATAGTGATCGTTGATAAGCTTTAAGATGGTCAAGGGCCTATAATTAGTGCTCAACAAGAAACTCAAGTTGATGCAAATGATTAGATTGGTAAGTTTCATCATCAATTAACCCTTTAAGGCAAACCCATAAGGATGGAATCTCCAACTCTAAAGGCATGATAGCTTTAGCACCATACACGAGGTTGTAAGGAATTGTTCTTTTCATCGTATGAACACTCATGTGATAGGCCCAAAAGGTGTATGTTAATTGAATATGCCAATCCTTACCATATTTATTTACTATTTTATGAAGAATAAGCTCAAGAGTTTTATTAGATGCTTCTACTTGGCCATTAAACTAAGGATAATATGGTGTAGAGAATCTATGTTGAATATGAAATTTGTCCAAGAATTGCTTCACTTCCTTGTTCTTGAATGGAGTACCATTGTAAAAAACAAAGGTAGAAGGAAATTTGAAGCAAGCAATGTATTGTTTAGAAGAAGTCTATATAGATAGCTTCAATGTTCGTGGATCGAAGTGGGAAAGCTTCAACCCACTTCATGAAGTAATTGGTAGTGGTAATGATAAATACATGTCCTTTAGAAGGAGGTGATATCTTTCCAATGTCGAACGACCAAGGGGAAGTCTGATTCTGTAGCTCTTGAGCAGGAGCGTGAATGAGATGACTATGTTGTTGACATTGTGGACACTTCTTAACAAAACCAAAGGAATATTGTTCCACTGCATGCCAAAATTATCCCATTTGAATCAATTTTTGCACCAACGATTTACCACCAAAATTTCCACCCCCATAACCTGAATGGGATTCTTTAAGGGCAAGGGATATTTTGGCCTTAGTGAGGCATCAAAGAAGAAGACCATTATAGAATTTTGGATAAATAACATCTAATAGTACAATGTAATGGATCGAAAGTTTTCATATCTGAGTGTGATCATTCTTTGTCACATCATTAGGAAATTTCCTATTCTTTATATATTTGTAGATGTTAGAGTACCATTCTCACAAGTCTATGTGAGAACACATGAGAGCATCAAATTCAGGTTGATAGGAAATAGTAGGAGAGAAAATGATATGAAGCACAAAGTGGTATTATTTCATATCCTTATCCGAGGGCACCAGGGAAGCAACACTCAACATGGCATCCACATGCTAGTTTTCTCTCCTAGGGACACTGTCTATTGTGAAAGAGGAGAATCTATCAAGTAAGGACAAAGGTAGGTCTTGATACTAAGCCAAATTAATTTTCTTATCTTGATATGATCCCATGATCTAATTCACAATAAGTTCAAATTCACCATGTATGCTGAGATGTTTTATGTTTAATGCAATTGCAGCACACAAGCCAACAATAAGGGCCTTGTATTCAATGATGTTATCAGTACATTGGCATTCTAATCGAAAGGAGAGATGGACTAGCCTTCCCTCAAGTGAGATCAGAATTACACCCGCACTGGAGCCAATATGACACCTCGATCCATTGAAATACATCTCCTATAAAAGATTGTGATTGATTGCGAAAATATCTTCATCAAGAAACAAGTCTAGACCTGGGAAGGAACGAGATGAATTCTAGCATCTACTAGTTGATCGGAAACTGCTTGACCTTTTATTGATTTTTGAGTCACCAAATTTATGTCAAACTTAGAAAGAAACATTACCCATTTTGCTAACCTTCCAGCAAGGTCAGCACTAGAAAAAAAATGCTTTAGAAGATCACTTTTCATGATGACATGTGTTTCAACATGAAGAAGATAATGTCTTAGCTTCTACCTTGTGAAGACAAGAGTGAGACATTATTTATCCATGGTAGAATAACGGGTTTTGTAATTGAAAAGGACACAAATAATGTACTAGATCACTCTTTCTCTATCATCATCATCGTATTGAGCAAGCAGGGTTGCCAAAGTATACAATGATTCAACAAGGTAAATAAAAAAAGGCCTATCCTACATAGTCGACATTAAGATGAGAGGATTGGATAGATAATTTTAAAAATAATCAAAAGATTTTTGGCACTCATCATCTCACATAAAGTGAACATCCTTCTTCAACAAATGAGTGAAGGGAAGGGTACGATCAACCAAATGAGATATGAATCTATGAATTTATTGAATCTTCCCTTGTAAACATTTTAGTTCAAAGATTTTTTTAGGTGGAGGCATGTTAACAATGGCATCAATTTTGTTAGTGTCGAATTCAAATCCAAGATGAAAAACTATAAATCCTAATAGTTTTCCCACATCCACACTGAAGAAACACTTAAGAGGATTTAGCCTCATCTTATAGAGTCAAATTATTTCAAAGATGAGACAAAGATTTCCTATGTGATCTTGACGGGTTATGGATTTTGCCAAGATGTCATCAATGTAGTCTTCTAGGATTTTATGAATGAAGTCATGAAATATTAGGGTCATTGCTCATTGGTAAGTTGCACCTACATTCTTTAACCCAAATGAAATGACCACATAACATAAAGTAACCCAATGGGTAGTGAAGGTTGTCTTGTACTGATATTTTGGATTAATATGAATCTGGTTATAGCCCGAGAAGCCATTCATGAAAGACAACAAGGCATGGCCTGCAGTCAAGTCTACAATCATATCAATATTAGGCAATAGAAAATAATCCTTAAGAGAAGCCTTATTAAGTTCATGAAATTCAACACAAATATGAATACGATCACCAGGTTTACTAATGGCAACAATATTTAATATCAAAGGAGAATAGTCGATAGGATGAATAAAGCCTTCTTTTAATAGCTTTTCTATCTCAGCCTTAACCAACAAGGCCACCTTTGGATTGATCTTTCATTTTTTTTGCCTAACAAGCTTGGCATCGAGACATAGGACAATATTGTGAACCACTATAGACTCATTAATATCAGGCATGTCCTCATAAGACCAAGCAAAGATATCATGATTAGAATGTAAGAGGTCAAAGTACTCCTTAGCTTCTTCTAGAGAAAGGGATTTTTTAATCTTAATCACCTTTTTAGAGGATTTAGGATCCATGAAAAATTTAGTAGTATCTCCCTGAAGGAGAGGACTACGGTCTTTAGGATGAGGTATTGGGGCACTACCATCAATGTTAGATAGAGGATCCCCCTCATCCATATTAAAAATATATTCTCCAAAGTATTCTTGTTTATTCAAGCGATATAAGATTTGTTGCTTATGGTGAAAGGAAGGCAAGTGAGAATAGGCACCTAATAATTCTTCTAGCCCTTCCTCTAAGGAGAAGATATCTAGAGGAACTTCATCAGGTTCTATTTTATCCTCTATCAGTTCAGGATGAACTAGGTTGAGAGATTCAACCGAAATCATGTTAACACTCCACCATGTTTTTTGTCTAGATTGTTCAATAGAGCATCCTAGTCCCAAGCTATGATTGTAAGGCTTAAATTGGATAAGGCACCTAAATTCCTTGTTCAATACACCCAAGACCTTTACAGCTATAACCATACTTAGAAACAAGCCTATATCTAGGGTCACAACATGTCTGCAAATTCTCAGAAGGAGGTGGCTCCACGTAGAGAGCGTCATTCCACCAATGAGTGTCAAACATGTCTACAAGACCACAACCATCCTTCTCATAAAAATTACAAAAATTAACCTCTCTAGTAGAACTTTGACTATCCTCCTCAATAGAGGATCAATTGGGTTCCTAGATAGGATCACAACTTTCCTTCTCAGTGGGAGGTTGATCAAATTTATTAGTGAAGGTATTTGAAGTTATTGGAAGATCAAGGCACCTTATACTCTCCGATGAAGAATTTGGATAAGTCTAAGGATCCCCAATCATCTCCAAGACATGAATTTGATTTAGAAGAAGTAGATGAGGAAGACTTGGGACTTTCTACTTTAGGTTGTTCCTCTTTCGAGACACTCACTTAGAGGATGATCTCTACATATGGAACCATTGAAGATCATTTCAATGCATCAGAGGTTAGTGATGGAATACAATTCTTAAGATTGGACACAAAAATGGCTCAACCAAAAGCTACCAACTCATAGTGGTGGACTACTTTAGGGTCAACCTTAATCATAACCACCTAATTATTAGCTACAAACTTTAAAGAAAAATGTAGAGTAGAAGTCACGACTCCCATAAAATGAATCCAAGGTCTTCTTAGAATAATTTTTTTAGTTAAGGGGCCAAGCATCAAGTACACCAAATTGGTTAAGGTAACAGGTCCTAGCCATAAAGGAAATATTATCGTGCCTAGGGCTTGTCGATCAACATTATCAAATCCATGGATGTATAAAGAATATCAACTAAAGAAGAATCAATATTAATCTTAGGTAGTAAATCCATACCACAAATATTGATAAGAAAATCGGTGTCAATGAGGGTACATCTAATACCAATTTTGTTAGCGCTAACTATGATCATTAGAGGGTCCACTTTCTTTTGCACATCTAGGGGTGGAAGTTCATGCGAATAGAACGTAATATTCAATAAATCCGCATGAATAGAGCCATCAATGCATTAAATTTTTTTGGCCTAGTAAAGGTGGGAAAGAGGATATTTTGCAAGGCTTCTTGAAGCATACCTTGGTAAACTAGAGTGGTCTAAAGCAAGTCCCAAAGAAAGATCTTAGCCGAAGTAACATGAAGTTGCTCAACAAGATCTTAGTCTCTAGGTGCTTTAGTCATAGGTTTAGGAGCTGAAGGAAGACTTGGTTGAGAAGGTGGTAAGGAAGTAGGAACTTGAGTAGGTTGAGGTGTAGGAACAAAAGAATGTCGATTCAAATTTTCTTGATTCCTCCTATTGTCGTATGTGTGCCCTACAACATTATAAGAATAAGAATTTGTAGCTCGTACAAACCTTGTATATAAATCCATTGAGTCATATAATATGGGACCCAACAAATATAATTAATATTCTTAGGAGAATAGATAGTTGGAGTCACATAAACAATGTGTCTCTTAGGCCTCAGAGAAATGATAGAGACTACGACAACATTCACTGACTTCTCAATTGGTGAGGAAGAAGTAGATGTTTGTGAAGAAGTTTGTTCGAAAGATATATAGATTGAGGAATATGATTCTAATAAATCATCTAGATCATCATCCAACATACTAAAATATTCCTTAGAGAAATTGTTATCATAAACATTAAAACATTGCAAAAAAAGATCTGACATGGTTCATGTCGGGTTCACCAAAATGTAAAGAAGGGGGATTCACTACTAACAAGTCTCTTAGTTCTCAAGAGAATATTAGGGAGTGAACTGCCCTAAACTATCTCAATCTTAGCTAAATTAGATTAGTGAACTGAATGAAGAAATTGCAAAGAATAGGATATCAAGAATCTAATATAGACAAACTACTTTGGGGATCGAAAGAATAGAATCAACAAATATCTATTATAGGAGGAATAACTCGTGGGAAAAGGACAATAGCGTAGGTTTAGGATGCCAACAAGATGCGCTGAAGTCCAAGGGAAATGTTGGCACCTTGTACAAACAGAGAGCTAAGCCATAGAACATAAATACAACTATTCTACTAACCAGTTTAGATATGAGGTTTTATCAACAAAATGGAGTAAAAAAAATAAACAAAAAGATAAAAAGCACAAAGGAGAATGAAGGAGAAGCTTACAACAGGTCCTATGTTCAAGATCTTCCTCCAAGCTTCGCTCGGACAACCTGCACACAAGATGAACAAGAAAAAATGTTGGGTTTATTTTGGGGCTTTCCATAGTCGAACCCTTGCTTTGGTGTTCCCAACTCCACAAACAACTAGATAGATAGAAAAGTGGACAAAGTAAAAATGTACAAAGTGATAAAATAAATCCTTGCTCAAGGAGGAGAACCTATTTCATGAGATAGAAAATGAATAAATTATTTGCTCACTAATAGACAAGAAGCAAGAGAGTGTTACCAATAGTTTGTGACCCCCACTTGACTGTACAGATGCACCATTGAAGGCTTGCAAGAGATATTTGGTTGTTGGAGGGACCTCGATCTAGTAGAGCTTCACTATGGAAGCAAGATCGAGAGAGAAAGAAGCATAGAGTGAGATTGAGAGATTCAAGTGTCAAAATGAGAGAAAAGGGAGAGTTTTGTTGCGGGAGGAGATGTTACAATAAGAAATATGACTGTAGGGACACGTGTCATGAGTTAAGATTTCAAGATTCCACATTTCAAATAAAAAAAGTAGGAGGATGCTAGCGTGCCACACAGATGTCTGCGCATTGTGTAGGCATCCAACTCATCATTTTTGGGAAATGAGGTGGAAAATTATTGTCGCTTCACCATTGGTCCATGTGGCATCGAAATCATGAAGTTTTGACCTATAAAGTTCTTATCATAAAGGTGTTTAAGCATAAAAAATGCAGGGCCAAATGTGCAAATGTGAAATTTCCCCTAGAATGCAATTTTATGACATGACTGATTATTGTGTTGATCTTCCTCTCTTACTAGTATTTGATTGAAATTGGAGAAATGATCTAGCACAAAGATTTTGTTGAAACGAGTCACTATTTGAAAATTTTAGTTTATGGATGGTAGAAATAAATGATCTTTGAGGGAATCCCTATTTAAATCCCTAAAGGCCACACATAGCCTAATTTATATATTCTTTTTCTTATAGGTAGTAGTTTGGAGACCCATGTCGAGTGATTTATTAGATATATTATTTTTAAGCGTACAATCTTGGATAGATTTTTCTTCATGAGTAGCTCAATCTTAAGATTCAATAGCCTTTTAATATTTCTTCTATGTTATATTCTTCTTTATTGTATAATTTCAACGCTTCATAGTTCCAATTCATAACCTAGTTATACCTATTATAGAGGTTGACAATGCATTGATTTGATTCCTATACAAAGAATTTTATGTTGGGTATGGAGCCTTATCTTGTTGGTTTTGGAGCCTATTTAATTTTGGGGGTGTACGGGGGTACCCCCTTGTGAGGTGTGAGTTGTTATACCCTTAGTGGGGGTTGAGGGGAAACACCCTCAAAGCCAAATTTTAGATACATATAAATCGTAAAATATTATTTTTATGTGGTAAATCTAGAGTGTTCATCATTAGGTCACATATCTGATGGTAGAAGTTATGTTAGATTTTATTTCTATAGAAGGAAACCACCTTTTATGAGGTCATTGTATTATAACTTTGTATGGTATTTTACTATGTGTGGAGACTACAATAGAGAGAAGAGTAATTTGTAGTGAATGTGTTGTAGTTTGTATCCCTTCATTTTCTTAGATAAATAAAAGGAAGGACTAGTTTCTCCATGGATGTAGACCGTATTGGGTGAACCATGTATATTTATGTCTTTATGTTTTGTGTTAATTTTATGTTTTGATTTTACTTTCATTTTATTATATATTTATCTATAATTTTATTCCTAGCATTTTGGTAGCTTGATAATCCTTCTCCTAGTTTAGAATGGAGCACATGAGCAGGATGTGAATTTTGAAATCCTTGGATGTAGATAGCGATGGTGGTTCTTAATCAGATGATGACAATGATGCTTGGCTACTCTCTCTTTCAGTGGGGGCATTTAATATTACCATGGATCTGGATTATTTTTTGGCATTCAGTGTGTGGTTTGGTTTTTCTGTGGGTGGGAGGTTTATGGAGATTTTTTAGCTATCCTTTGACTTTGGCTAGCATGTCGGGTCTATTGTTGAGCTTTATTATTTTTTCTTGCTCTCTACTCCCTTTCTTTGTGGGCTCTCCTTGCTTGCTATTGGTGTCATTTTATGGGGCTACTGAGGAGTGGTGTTAGCTATTGTCTTTGGCCTAGGATGTACTACTATGGATCTATTTATTGTTGTCATCCTTCTAGGATGTTGTGGTTTGGTGCTGATTGCTACTATTTTCTTGTTGGGGAGTTGTGTTTCAGGTCTGGCTACTGCATTTACCCTATGGGGTTTTTCCCAGTTCTTCTTTGTTGGGTGTGTGGATGGGTTCCTATTCACTTCTTCTTAGGGGCTTGGATATCTTGATGCCTTTGGTGTTGTAAATTTTTAAGGCTCTTGCCTTGGCACTGGGTGTGGGTTTTGGGGTGCCTATAGTGGGTTTGATTGTTGAGAGTTTCTGGAATTTTTCAGACCCTGACTAGTATGTAGGGTTGGATGTTGATTTTAATGGGTATTCCTTCTCTCTACTATTTCCACTTGCAGTCTCTTTTGGCCTTGTCTATTCCAGTGCCTCTTTGTTGGATCTTTCTCTCATTGTGGCTTTGGGGCTATTCTTCTATGGGATTTTCTCTTTGATGCGGGATGTGGGTTTTGGTTTTCCTTTGGTGGAGTTGTCTATGGAGATTTTTTAGCATGTTTTAGACCTTGAATGGCATGTAGGGTCAAAGGTTGTGCTTCATGGTATTTCCTTATCTTTAATCTATCTGCATGGGGGCCTTCCTTGCCTTGTCTTGCTTCTCTCAGGTCCCAATGGATTTTCTTTGGTGTTATTTTCTTTGCTTGGTTGTGAAGCTACTCATTTTGTTGTTGCTTATCCTTTGGTGCCTCTCTTGTTGTCTGGGATTTTTCAAAGTTTTCATTCTTGGTTGGGATTTGATATTTCAAGTCCCTAGTGTTCTTGGTGCAATTTGGTGTTGTTGTTGCTCTAGGTTTGGTTGTGAAGTAGCTGGCTAGTTTTTCCAGCATGGTTTTTTGGTTGTCCGAATTATTCTTTGTGCCTAAGGGAGTCTTGGTTGTCCTTTGTTTGGATGGGTTTTCCTTTTTGAGATGGATATTGAGTTGTTTAGTTTGTTGGTTTCTCTCCTTTCACTAGATTTTAAGGGTTTTGTTTTCACCCTTAGTTTGGTTTTGGCATGGCTGCTTACTTTGTCCATTTTGAAGACCCTGTTGTTGGTTCCCCTGGTTACTATTTTAACTCTTTTTGTTGGAGTGTTGGATTTATTTCGTTTCCTCAGGGCAACTTATATTGAGGAGGGGGGAATTCTTATGGAGGTGGAATGTGGATTAGTTGGTTTTCCTCTATAGTGGTAGCTTGGGTTTCCATGGTGACTAATCCTATAGAGGTGGAGGGGGGTGTTGATGGGCTTTGGTTTTTTTCATCATTTGATTTTTTGTGACTTGGCTATTTCAGCCAATGGCTTGGAGATTTGGGCTGTTGTTGATTCTATGTGTTATGTTGTTGTGTGGATGTTACACGTTGATGGTTGCCTAACTATCTCAGATGGTTCTTTTATCTTCCCGAGTGACTGGTTTGTTGTTGTGTGGCTATTGCAGGCATTGTCTAAGGGTTCACGGTCCTTGCCAAAACTTGTTTGTGAAGGGTTTAAGGTCCCTTCAAAACCTTTGGGTTCAAGGTCCCTATAAAAACCCAATTTTATTAAGTTTTCAGTTCCTTTCAAAACTATTTTTTGTAGCTTGGTTTTGCTACACGTTTGGGTTGTCTTGTTGATCCTTTGAAGTGTTGTTTATGTTTCGCTATTGGCTGTTCATTTCTTTTTCTTTTGGAAGCATGACCATCCATGTTTAGGTTTCAGGTCCTGTTAAAACCTGTTTGTAAATAGTTTCGGGTCCATTCAAAACCTACTTTTTCCATATAATCAAAAGTTAAAGATTCTTATAGTGGCAATATCAATATCCCTATAGTCCTTATTGGATAGAATCTTTCTTTTTCCTTTATATGATTCATCTAGGCTAAAGATCCCTTCAAGAGTGACTATACCTCTAAGTATTTTTTTTCCTTTCAACTAGATTATCTACTCATCGTAGGCTTCCTCAATATTAGAGGTGAGATCTAACAATTCATCAAAATTTTGGAGGAAATCCATAATTTTATGTTTATTTTGTAACATCATGGTTACGGGACATAATAACCCGACCAAAATAACCCTGGATAGAATAACCTGGTCATAGTAACCCAGGGACAAAATAACCCAGGGTCATAATAGCCTAAACCAAAATAACCTGTGGTAAAAATAACCCATGGACAAAATATCCCCATAAGAATATAGAGAAAGGAAAACAAAATTTATAAATTACATGTATGTTGCTAAAAAAACACACTCTACACACTCTTCTTCGTTTGTTAGTTTATTCCTTATTATCACTCTACACACTCTTACTTCTTCTCCCCTTCTTCCTTTCTTTACTTATGTTAATTCTACCACTTTATATATCTTCTTAATTCCTTTTCATTTATATCCTTTCATAATAACTCTTAATCAACTTATTTCCATGAAATTGCCTTTATTTTTATAATTATTTACCATTTTATAGGTTATTAAAGCATATTAAAGGTGTTTTAAGGATATTTTAGGGGTATATAATGGAGATATGGTCTAAAAATGACCTAAATAGCGTCTATGGTGCCTCACAATCATATTTATAATTTATTTTGTCATTTTTAGTTTACTAGCTTGATCTAAAATGACCATGGGTTAATTTGTCCATGGGTTATTTTGACCACGGGTTATTTTTTCCATGGGTTATTATGACCCTTGGTTATTTTGTCGTTGGGTTATTTTGGCCAGGTTATTCTTTCCAGGGTTATTTTGGTTGGGTTATTATGTCCTGATACCGAACATCATTGATAGGCCAAAACTGGGGTAAATAATAAGAAGGATTTAATATTTAATAATAAGACTCGACTTGGTCTAAGTGTCAATTTGGGGTGTCAACTTGTGAAAGATGTCGTGGCTATATGCACAGGGGTTGCAATTCATGAGGTGAGTAGGGATGAAAATGCATTCCTAAACTACCTAAATTGAAAATCAAATTAATGTATATGTTTTGCTTTTGTGACTATGGCAGTACTACAATATTTTTGCAACAGAGACTGCAATAGAAATGACAACAATAATGATTCTAGAAATTGAACTCATAGTTGTAACCAATCATTAACATAGATAATCATTAGATCCCATAATTGAATTATAAGCAATAAACAATAAACATTAAATAGATTCACAAGATAACAAAAATAAACACACTGCTGAAAATAAACTCACTGTTAAAAATAAACACACTACTGAAAATAAACTCACTGTTAAAAATAAACACATTGCTGAAAATAAACACACTCACTAAAAAATCTACAAAATCACCAAGAATTCCAAGAAGGGGGTGCCCTTCCTCCTTAGTCTGCTTGGTGCTGAATGAAATTCCTTTATGTTGGTTGAGTCATGTGAATATGTTCTTTTTATTTATCAAAAATAATACAAAGTCTACATGTATATCTCTTTTCACATAGCTCATATTTATAAGAAATATGAGTGAAAGTCATTCCCTATTTTTATGCCACCTTTCCAATATTTTTTTGTTGATATATAGCTATTTGATTTGTTGAAATAACTCACCCTAAATTGTAGGAGCTTATTTAGCTCATGGTTACAATAATCAAAATAGAATATTATTTTCAACGTGAAGACATTCTCATCAAAATTAAATAATAGTTGTTTATAACTAAATAACCAAAGTATTTTATGAGAACATAATTATATGGGTCTGTTGGAAGTGGATTCACTCTGAGAGGGGGGGGGTGAATAAGAGTAGAGTGATTTTAACTTTTAACTTTGAAAGCATAATGAAAATTTTACTCATTTAACCCAAAGCAACAAATTTGTTTCAGCAAGTGAACATTAACACTTTAGATAGATTGACATGAGACTTGACTAAAATTTATAATCCACATTAAAAGCAACATATGATATTATTCAATTAAAGCTTTATGAACAATCTTGTTTTGCTTTATCAACATAACTATAAAAATTCATAATATGAAACTTTGACTTGGTTTTGAAATTTTTTTGAGCATTCATCTAATGAGCACAAAAAGCATAAGTTAATTCACTTTATGAAATACATTTTGCATCAGATTTGCACAATCTAAATTTGCATTACAAACTTGAGAAAATTGAATTTAAAATTTTAAACAACCTTAAAGTATTAGAGCATTGACCAATAGAATGAGCACAATAACATAAATGAATGAAAGAAAGAGTATGCAAGATAAACATAAATCACACAAATGAGAGACACATAAATTTTCGAGTGGACAACCCTCCTAGGGTAGAAAAACCACTCCTAAACTGGCTTAATTTCAAAACCACTGCTTACAATGCCTTATAGGCTAATTTATGAGCACCAACTCAAGGAGAACCATCCCCTCATTTAGAGACACCAATCTCAAGGAGCATCAAACCCTCATTTAGAGACACCAATCTCAAGGAGCACCAACCCCTTTACTATTTTAGTAAATCATACAATGATACATAGGATATCTTTGTTTCCCTTTTTGTTTCATACTTTTCTTATTGTTCTTCATCAAACAATTAACTCTCTTTCTGTTTTTATCCTTTTCTCATGATACTATTCAAAATAGTTAACACATTGTGTTTTTTGAATTTTACAGCAAAAGGATTCTATTTTAGAGAATAAAACAAAGATGATTACCAGGTTACCAAACCTTCAATCGACCAACAATCCCATATGTTGCAGTGTCCATGTGTGAAAGATCAATATGAAGAAGTTCTTCTGATAGGAATATCCAAGCATTATGCAAATATAGAAGGCAGACTAAAACCTATCCTCTCAAGCAGCTTGCACAAGCAGTGCTAAAAACAAGAACCATTAAAGCATGTTTTAAATTCATGAACAATACCCTCAAAAAACCAATTGCAACAGCAGTGTAACCAAAGACTCCAATGCAATGTAACTGGAACTTCAGAATGATGCATCCAATAACCGTTATGAAAGAATCCAGGTAAGAGACTGAACAGATTCGAAGTCATCATGATTTCCCCCCAAAAAATACCACTGTTTCATAGAAATGATATGATAAATCTATTGTAAAATGCAATTACTATTATATGCAATATTTTTAGTTCTAACCAAGAAAAGATTTAAACATTTTTCCACCTTCCATTTAGAAGTAACAGTTTTGCAAACCAATTGAAAAATAAACTGAATACCTAAGAATATCGAAATAGATGTTGCATGTAGAAATTTTACCAAACCTGCAAAGTAGCTAAGCAACCCGAGCTTCCCCCTTATTCGAGCTCTTACCCGATGGTAGGAGACTAACTGGTGAATTGAGCATCATCATGGTCTTCCAATCTTTCCTATATGTTGTCAGTAAACCAACAACATGCACTGTAAAATGACCGAGAGAGTGATTCCATGGTGGTGGCCAAACTAGGGTTCCAATCCCTTCGAACAAGAGAAGTGAAATAATGACCTAAGCTTCCCAAAAGAACCAACACATGATTTTCTTCCTCAACCGTGCTACTGCACCCATCATTCTTTTCACCTGCGGTGACTAGAACTGACTATTACCGCTCAACCATGGTCTCCCTTTAGACTACCCGTGGTATAGCGGTATCTCCTTGCATACCGCTAACTGTTTCAACCGCACTACCACGGTTATTTTTCAGACAACCCGCTGTATAGCAGCAACTATCTTGCATGCCACTAGTCATTTCCACCACACTGTCCTAGTTACCCTTTCGACAACCTGTGGTATATTAGTAGCTGTATTTCTTGCCACTAACATATTTCATTGCACTACCGCGGTTACCGGTTTAACTTCCAGTGGTACCACGGTAAGATGTCTTCGACCTTACCAAAAACATGCTGACAAACTCATTACCATTTGACTCAATTGCAATATAATATGCACTTCCATATAGTGTGCCAAAGATAATATCCAATGCCAAATGTTATGCCAAATAATATCCAAAGCCTTGTGAAGTGATAAAGACTACCAATCTTGCAAAATTCAAAATGCCTTTCACCCATGCCAAAAAACCATAATCTATATGCTCCAAACCATTATCAGTTGGTTAAGGAAACCCGATAGGGTTTTCTTAAAAATGAAAAGCAACCTGCATCTTATAAACCCAAGCATCAAGAACCAGAGAGCATTACTTGAACATGGGAGCATTAACTTGTAACCATGATTGTTGCACATGAAACAAAATATCAAATGTGCCAATCAAATGCCATAATAAGACCAGATTGAGAAATGCTTCCAAGGCACCAACCCAAGGTAGTTTTGACATCAAGGAAAAATGCCACAAAAGAAGTCAACAAACTCCTCCTTTGTCCTTGATGGAAAAAATCTAAGCCATCTAAACCACCATTTTCTCCCCCTTTTTGTCACAAGGACAAAGGAAGAAACTTGTGATATACAACAACCATTTTCTCCCCATTTTCTCCATGAAGTACAACAACAATTGATACCAAGGTGCAAATATAACAAGAATGCAACAAAAATGTAGACCCAATACCATGGTCACTTGATATACCTATTCGTACCTGAAACAAATACATGCCCATGCAAAACTGTGACCAGTAACATAAACTGAATTCATGAACCTGAACAACCTGTAGCATAATTCTCATTGTCATTCCATCAAAAAACATAAGCATCTGCGAACGATAAATATGAATAGGAAGCATGAATATCCTAAGAAATAAGATTTGTAACTTGCCACACCATGGATGCCAATGGATATGAACTTAATGTCATGAATCTAAGCAAATGTATCTATTTTGGGTTTGACATCAAGAGAAAACCAAAATGACTAAAGAAACCAACAACATCATAAGGCTGCAAATCTGAACATCATAGTACAACCACTATCCAAGCAACTAGTCAAAGATTCATAACCAATACTGCACACCAAGGCTAACTGTTCCACCTTTTGGTCATATTAAACTTCATTCTCCGTTGTCAACTGTAAACACAGTGTTACCAGTATGAATAACCATGCACAAACGCATATCTTGTTGTAATGAGTATATGGTCAAACATCAATACCAACATATAAAAATTAAGTGCATGCCATGAAAGATGTGAACCAAGAACCAACTGGTCACATTATGTACTACCCAGATTATGTAAATGTGTCACCAAAGCCAATATAGTTTCCAAAGACAAGCAACCATGATAAACATCTGAAAGCCAAACAACCAATGAAACTAACTGCTAATACAATTAGAGAAACAAACAATTATAAGAAAGTTGTGAGAGAGCAACCATAAAACTAAGCTCCCCCTATAAAGAAGCTTCAAAAGAAAAAATCCTTTCTGATCCGTAAGACACCATTTATTTTCTCAACCTTATGGAAAATGTGCCAAATCTTCAATCAGTGACTCTTTATCGTTGATACAATAACTTACTGTACATTTCTCCATGATCATAATGAAACACAATATGATGATCAAATTCATTTGCAAATGAAACACTGAAGTATACTATTGCCGAAAAAGATTTAAATACATCAACAGGAAAGTAGATACCACTGCATATTCAATACTTACTTAAGGAACCAGTAGTAAGATAATTAGGCCAACACATTTTCATTGGAACTAACCTTGTTCTTTAGAATAACCTCTTTTACTAGAATAGCACAAAGCAACCAAATCTGTAGCATACAGTCCACTACATAAGTCTCAAGTCACCAAATTATCAATATCACATAATAATCAACTATCAAAAGAAAGTATTGATCATTAGATGCATATTGAAAACTTCATCATCCAAGAATACCCAAAATTCTATCAATGTTGATTATTTGTTCTCGAGTACACATATTCTACACCAACATAATCAATGTCAAAAATGACACACTAGCAACCACAACTCCAAAGAATTGAATTTATAACAAATACTTAGTATGTTGTTCATGTTTTCCAAGCACAACACTACAGAACTCAGTATTTACTGTTAATGTTTTTCAAATAACTGCCTCTATCATTCTTTTAATTAAGACCTCAAACAATTCATTGTCTTAACATGCTCTGTTGGTGAAACACCATTCATATAAATCAAGGCACTGAATTTTATCAAGTTTCTGTTAGATATGGTTTCAATGCTACAACAACAAGTCATATGAGAAATCATCTTCTAACAGAATGATGATATAAATGAACCATAGCATTAAGACAGGTATCATCAACTCATTGTCACTATTATTCCCAGCATAGACAATAAAAGAAATTTGTGTCTTGCATTTTGATGATAAATAGGTTATGACACAACAAGATTCTACTTCCTTTTGATATCAAGGGGGTTTTATTCAAAGAGCATTAATCATCTCCCCCTATCTTCATACTGCCTTTCAAATGCTTAGAAATGATTCTTGTGCAACATGCACAAGATTTAGTTCTTCCTTTTTCTTTTCTTGCTTTCTTCTCCATACTTGTATAGGCTTTGTCTTCTCCTTACTCATGATATTCTTTTCATTTTGTTTGAATATGTAGTCCCTAGATATCTTTATCAAAATTTTCTTACACCACTGTGCTTTGTGTCCAAACCCATTACACCTATAACATATAATAGAGTTCTCTAGACCAAAAAGAGAAGAATTTATTTTAGGCACATTGTATGAACCTCTCTTGACATATCTCTCATGATTATGAGTTTTATTCATCCAAAAATTTATTGCTCTATGTCCATAAACATTACAACAATAACAATAGCCATGAAATTGAGAGTGGTTATACCTAATAAACTGAAATCTTGATGGTCTTTTTGTCCTAACCCATTTTTCTTTTGTCTGAGCAACAACAATATGGTGACCGAGATCAACCTTCAATCTTGGTGTTTTCTTGGCTGTAAATGACTTTCCATCTACAATAGCAAAAACTATTTCATGTTTAGATTGTTCTATAGAGCTTTGTCCAACTTCATATCCCACTCCTGTAGTATCTTTAAAACGCTTTTATTTGCCAATCATCTCATTCAATAAATTAGTACTGCAATCAAATTTCTGATTTTTATCCAATTGAACCTTAATAGTTTCAAGCTCTTTTCTTAATGCAACTACTTCTCCTTCAAGTTTTAGACATTTAGTCTTTTTAACTTCCAAATCAGACCTTACAACATCTGCTATCCTTTTACATTATTCAATTTCAATTTTATGACTGATAATCAAATCATCTTTAAGAGTTAGTTCTTTTAACATGGAATCATTATCTGAATATCTCTTAAATGAGGGAACCTCATTTTCCAATTTATTGCATAATTCATTCTTGTCTTTTAACTTGGATTCTAATGCCTCTTCAGTCTTTTTCTTATCAACCATTTGGACTTTCAGAAATTCAATAGTCTTTTTATCATCATTATGATCTTGTATTATAACTTTATTGAAACTGAAACTTTCCTATAAGCGTACCTTAAGATCTTAATTTTCTTTTCTAATCCTCTTAAGCTCATCTAAAGTAGCAAGCAGTTGAGCCTCCAAATCTACTTCAAACTCATCACCTTCACAATCCTTTTCGCCAAATTCTTGTTTAGAGTCACTTACTAAGTGATCTTCTTCACCAACTATAGGATCACTTTTAGTATTAACTGGCAGGGGTAATTCTTGAGACAAAACTTCACTGGACTTGGCAGAGGTTGATTTATTAATTATTTGTTTGACATAAGTAGCTTTCTTTTGACCTTTGTTCCTATAGCACTTAGCCATGACGAATACTCCATGACACACCAAAAAAAGACTTCCAAAACAAGAATCAATCCTAGGTATGAAACCTAATGCAGGACCCTATGCTCTGATACCACCTGTTGGAAGTGGATTCACTCTAAGAGGGGGGGCTGAATTAGAGTGGAGTGATTTTAACTTTTAAATTTGAAATCATAATGAAACTTTTACTCATTTAATCCAAAGTGACAAATTTGTTTCAGCAAGTGAACATTAACACTTTAGATCAGATTGACATGAGACTTGACTAACATTTACAATCCATATTAAAATCAACATATGATATTGTTCAATTAAAGATTTATGAACAATATTGCTATGCTTTATCAAAAGAACTATAAAACTTCATAATATGTAACTTTGACTTTCTTTTGACAAAATTTTGAGCATGCATATAATGAGCATAGAATGTAGAAGTTAATTCACTTTATGAAAGACATTTTGCATCAGATTTACACAATCTAAATTTGCATGATAGACTTGAGAAAATTGACTTTAAACTTTTAAATAGACTTAAAGTATCAGAGTATTGACCAATAGAATGAGCACAATAACATAAATGATTGAAAGAAAGAGTATTAAAGATAAACATAAATCACACAAATGAGAGACACAAAAATTGTCGAGTGGAAAACCCTCTCAGGGTAGAAAAACCACTCCTAAACTGCCTTACTGGCTTAATTTCAAAACCATTGCTTACAATGCCTTATAGGATAATTTCTGAGAACCAAATCAAGGAGAACCATCCCCTCATTTAGAGACACCAATCTCAAGGAGCACCAACCCCTCATTCAGAGACACCAATCTCAAGGAGCACCAACCCCTTTACTGTTTTAGTATATCATACAATGATACAGAGGATATCTTTGTTTCCCTTTTTGTTTCATACTTTTCTTATTGTTCTTCATCAAAAAATTAACTCTCTTTCTGTTTTTATCCTTTTCTCATGATACTGTTCAAAATAGTTAACACACTGTGTTTTCCAATTTTTCTAACAAAAGGATTCTATTTCAGAGAATAAAATAAAGATGATTATCAGGTTACCAAACCTTCGATCGACCAACAATGCCATGTGTTGTAGTGTCCATGTGTGAAAGATCAATATGAAGAAGTTCTTCTGACAAGAATATCCAAGCATTATGCAAACATAGAAGGCAGACTGAAACCTGTCCTCTCAAGCAGCCTGCACAAGCAGTGCTAAAAACAAGAACCATTAAAGCATGTATGAAATTCATGAACAATACCCTCGAAAAACCAATTGCAAGAATAGTGTAACCAAAGAATCTAATGCAATGTAACAAAACTTCAGAATGATGCATCCAATAACCATTATGAAAGAATCCAGGTAAGAGACTGAACAGATTCAAAGTCATCACGATTTCCCCCAAAAAAATACCATTGTTTCAAAAAACTAATATGATAAATCTATTGTAAAATGTAGTTATTATTATATGCAATCTTTTTAGTTCTGACCAAGAAAATATTTAACCAATTTTCCACCTTCCATTTAAAAGTAATGGTTCTGCAAACGAATAGAAAAAAAATTTGAATACCTGCAAATATCGAAACAAATGTTGCATGTAGCAATTTTACGAAACCTGCAAAGTAGCTAAGCAGCCCGAGCTTCTCCCTTATTCGAGCTCTTACCCGATGGTAGGAGACTTACAGGTGAATCGACCATTGTCATTGTCTTCCAATCTTTCCTATATGTTGTCAGTAAACCAACAACATGCATAGTAAAACGACCGAGAGAATGATTTCATGGTGGTAGCCAGACTAGGGTTCCAAAACCTTCGAACAAGAGAAGCGAAATAATGACCTAAGCTTCCCAAAAGAACGAACACACGATTCTCTTCCTCAACTATGCTACCGCACCCATCATTCTATTCGCCTGTGGTATAGCACTGACTAGCACTAACTATTACCGCTTCCTTACCACTCAATCGTGGTCTCCCTTTGGACTACCTGTGGTATAGTGGTAGCTCCTTGCATACCGCTAACTATTTCCACCGCACTACCGCGGTTATTTTTTAAACAACCCACAGTATAGCGGTAGTTGTCTTGCATGACGCTAGCTGTTTCCACCACACTACCGTGGTTACCCTTTTGAAAACCCATTATATAGCGATAGTTGTCTTGCTTGCCGCAAACAACTTTCACCGCAATATCGCGGTCACTGGCTTAACTACCAGTGGTATCGCCGTAAGATTTTTGCAGCCTTACAAAAAACATGCCGACAAACTCATTACCGTTTGATAATTGTTGACTATGAGAAATGTCAGCAAAATGGTGCCATGAAATATTACCACCAAATGTCAATGGCCATTGACATTTATATCCCCAAGAAATCAAGGCTACGACAAATAAAAATACTCATAAAAATTATTTCTGTTGTCGGCTTTTAAGCCATGTGAATTAACCAAGATAAGACTCGATTACAATATAATATGCACTTCCATATAGTGTGCCAAAGATAATATCCAATGCCAAATGTTATGCCAAATAATATCCAAATCCTTGTGAAGTGATAAAGACTATCATTCTTGCAAAATTCAAAATGCCTTTAACCCATGACAAAAAACCATAATCTATATGACCCAAACCACCATTATCAGTTGGTTAAGGAAACCCGATAGGGTTTTCTTAAAACTGAAAAGCAACATGCATCTTATAAACCCAAGCATCAAGAACCAAAGAGAATTACCTGAACATGGGAGCATTAACTTGTAACCATGATTGCTGCACATGAAACCAAATAACAAATGTGCCAATCAAATGCCATAATAAGACCAGACTGAGAAATGCTTTGAAGGAACCAACCCAGGGTAGTTTTGAAATCAAGGAAAAATGCCACATAAGAAGTCAACAAACTCCCCCTTTGTCCTTGATGGAAAAAATCCGAGCCATCTAAACTACCATTTTCTCCCCCTTTTTGTCATAGGGACAAAGAAAGAAACCTGTGATATACAACAACCATTTTCTCCCCATTTTCTCCATGAAGTACAACAACAATCGATACCAAGGTGCAAATATAATTGGAATACAACAAAAATGCAAACCCAATACCATGGTCACTTGATATACCTATTCGTACCTGAAACAAATACATGCCCATGCAAAACTGTGACCGGTAACATAAACTAAATTCATGAACCTGAACAACCTGTAACATAATTCTCACTGTCATTCCAACAAAAAACATAAGCATCTACGAAGGAGAAATATGAATAGTAAGCATGAATATCCTGAGAAATAAGATCTATAAGTTGCCATACCATGGATGCCAATGGATATCAACTTAATGTCATGAATCTAAGAAAATTTATCTATTTCGGGTTTGACATCAAGATAAAACCAAAATGACTAAAGAAACCAACAACATCATAAGGCCACAAATCTGAACATCACAGTACAACCACTATCCAAGCAACCAGTCAAAGATTCATAACCAAAACTACACACCAAGGCTAACTGTTCCACCTTTTGGTCATATTAAACTTCATTCTCCATTGTCAATTGTAAACACACTATTACCAATATGAATAACCATGCACAAATACATATCTTTCTGTAATGAGCATATAGTCAAAAATAAATACCAACATATAAAAATTAAGTGCATGCCATGAAATATGTGAACCAAGAATCAACTGTTTAGAGTATGTACTACCCAGATTATGTAAATGTGTCACCAAATCCAATATAGTTACCAAAGACAAGCAACCACGATAAACATCTGAAAGCCAAACAACCAATGAAACCAACTACTAATATAATTAGAGCAACAAACAATGATAAGAAATTTGTGAGAGAGAAACCCTAGAACTAGGCTCCCCCTATAAAGAAGCTTCACAAAAAAAAATCCTTTCTGATCCGTAAGACACCATTTCTTTTCTCAAGATTATTGAAAATGTGTCAATTCTTCAATCAATGACTCTTTATTGTTGATACAATAACTTACTGCACATTTCTCCATGATCATAATGAAACATAGTATGATGATCAAATTCATTTGCAAATGAAATACTGAAGTATACTATTTCCAAAAAAGATTTATATGCATCAATGGGCAAGTAGATACCATTGCATATTCAATACTTGCTTAAGGAGCTAGTAGTAATATAATTAGGCCAACACATTTTCATTGCAACTAACCTTGTTGTTCAGAATAACATCTTTTACCAGAATAGCACAAAGCAGCCAAATTTGTAGCATACAGTCCACTACATAAGTCTCAAGTCACCAAACTATCAATATCATGTAATAATCAACTGTCAAAAGAAAGTATTGATCATTAGATGCAAATTGAAAAATTCATCATCCAAGAATACCCAAAATTCTATCAATGTTGATTATTTGTTCTCGAGTACACATATTCTACACCAACATAATCAATGTCAAAAATGACACACTAGCAACCACAACTCCAAAGAACTGAATTTATAAAAAATACTTAGTATGTTGTTCATGTTTTCCAAGCACAACAATGCAGAACTCAGTATTTACTGTTAATTTTTTTCAAATAACTGCCTCTATCATTCTTTTAATTAAGACCTCAAACAATTCATTGTCTTAACATGCTCTGTTGGTGAAACACCATTCATATAAATCAAGGCATTGAATTTTATCAAGTTTCTGTTAGATATGGTTTCAATGCTATAACAACAAGTCATATGAGAAATCATCTTCTAACAGAATGATGATATAAATGAACCATAGCATTAAGACAGGTATCATCAACTCATTGTCACTATTATTCCCAGCATAGACAATAAAACAAATTTGTGTCTTGCATTTTGATGATAAATAGGTTATGACACAACAAGATTCTACTTCCTTTTGATATCAAGGGGGTTTTATTCAAAGAGCATTAATCATCTCCCCCTATCTTCATACTGCCTTTCAAATGCTTAGAAATGATTCTTGTGCAACATGCAAAAGATTTAGTTCTTCCTTTTTCTTTTCTTGCTTAGAATTCTTCTGTAGAGCTTTGTCCAACTTCATATCCCACTCCTGTAGGTTCTTTAAAACTCTTTTTTTTGCCAATCATCTCATTCAATAAATTAGTACTACAATCAAATTTCTGATTTTTATCCAATTGAACCTTAACAGTTTCAAGCTCTTTTCTTAATGCAACTACTTCTCCTTCAATTTTTAGACATTCAATATTTTTAACTTCCAAATCAGACCTTACAACATCTGCTATCCTTTTACATTATTCAATTTCAATTTTATGACTGATAATCAAATCATCTTTAAGAGTTAGTTCTTTTAACATGAAATCATTAGCTGAAACTCTCTTAAATGAGGCAACCTCATTTTCCAGTTTATTGCATAATTCATTCTTATCTTTTAACTTGGATTATAATGCCTCTTTAGTCTTTTTCTTATCAACCATTTGGACTTTCATAAATTCAATAGTCTTTTTATCATCATTATGATCTTGTATTATAACTTTATTGACACTGAAACTTTCCGATAAGCGTACCTTAAGATCCTGATTTTATTTTCTAATCCTCTTAAGCTCATCTAAAGCATCAAGTAGTTCTGCCTCGAAATCAACTTTAAACTCATCACCTTCACAATCCTTTTTGCCAAATTCTTGTTCAAATTCACTTACTAAGTGATCTTCTTCACCAACTACAGGATCACTTTTAGTATTAACTGGCAGGGGTAATTCTTGAGACAAAACTTCACTGGACTTGGCAGAGGCTGATTTGTTAATTGTTTGCTCGACATAAGTAGCTCTCTTTTGACCTTTGTTCCTTTTTCACTTAGCCATGACGAATACTCCACGACACACCAAAAAAAGACTTCCAAGACCAGAATCAATCCTAGGTATGAAACCTAATGCAGGACCCTATGCTCTGATACCACTTGTTGGAAGTGGATTCACTCTAAGAGGGGGGGGTGAATAAGAGCAGAGTGATTTAAAATTTTAACTTTGAAAGCATAATGAAACTTTTACTCATTTAACCCAAAGTGAAAGATTTGTTTCAGCAAGTGAACATTAACACTTTAGATCAGATTGACATGAGACTTGACTAACATTTACAATCCATATTAAAATCAACATATGATATTGTTAAATTAAAAATTTATGAACAATCTTGTTGTGCTTTATCAACATAACTATAAACTTCATAATATGCAACTTTGACTTGCTTTTGACAAAATTTTGAGCATTCATATAATGAGCACATAATGCATAAGTTAATTCACTTTATGAAAGATATTTTGCATCAGATTTGCACAATCTAAATTTGCATGATAGACTTGAGAAAATTGACTTTAAACTTTTAAACAGCCTTAAAGTATCAAAGCATTGACCAATAGAATGAGCACAATAACATAAATGACTAAAATAAAGAGTATGCAAAATAAACATAAATCGCACAAATGAGAGACACAAAAATTGCTGAGTGGAAAACCCTCCTGGGGTAGAAAAACCACTCCTAAACTCCTTACTGGCTTAATTTCAAAACCACTGCTTACAATGCCTTATAGGCTAATTTCTGAGAACTAACTCAAGGAGAACCATCCCCTCATTTAGAGACACCAATTTCAAGGAGCACCAACCCCTCATTTAGAGACACCAATCTCAAGGAGCACCAACCCCTTTACTATTTTAGTAAATCATACAATGATACAAAGGATCTCTCTATTTCCCTTTTTGTTTCATACTTTTCTTATTGTTCTTCATCAAACAATTAACTCTCTCTTTCTGTTTTTATCCTTTTCTCATGATACTGTTCAAAACAGTTAACACATCGTGTTTTCCAATTTTTCCAACAAAAGGATTCTATTTCAGAGAATAAAATAAAGATGATTATCAGGTTACCAAACCTTCAATCAACCAACAATACCATGTGTTGCAGTGTCCATGTGTGAAAGATCAATATGAAGAAGTTCTTCTGACAGGAATATCCAAGCATTATGCAAATATAGAAGGCAGACTGAAATCTGTCCTCTCAAGCAACCTACACAAGCAGTGCTAAAAATAAGAACCATTAAAGCATGTATGGAATTCATGAATAATACCCTCAAAAAACCAACTGCAACAATAGTGTAACCAAAGACTCTAATGCAATGTAACCGAAACTTGAGAATGATGCATCCAATAACCATTCTGAAAGAATCCAGGCAAGAGACTGAACAGATTTGAAGTCATCATGATTTCCCCCAAACAAATACCACTGTTTCATAAAATTGATATGATAAATCTATTGTAAAATGTAGTTACTATTATATGCAATCTTTTTAGTTCTGACCAAGAAAATATTTAACCAATTTTCCACCTTCCATTTAGAAGTAATGGTTCTGCAAACCAATTGAATTTTTTTTTGAATACCTAAGAATATCAAAATAGATGTTGCATGTAGAAATTTTACCAGACTTGCAAAGTAGCTATGTAGCTCGAGCTTCTCCCTTATTCGAGCTCTTACCCGATGGCAGGAGACTAAGAGGTGAATCGAGCATCATCATGGTCTTCCAATCTTTCCTATATGTTGTCAGTAAACCAGCAACATGCATAGTAAAATGATCGAGAGAGTGATTCCATGGTGGTGGCTAGACTAGGGTTCCAAACCCTTCAAACAAGAGAAGTGAAATAATGACCTAATCTTCCCAAAAGAACCAACACACGATTTTCTTCCTGAACTGCGCTACCGCGCCCATCATTATTTTCACCTGCAGTATAGCGGTTACTAGAACTGACTGTTACCGCTCAACCATGGTCTCCCTTTGGACTACTTGTGGGATAGCGATAGCTCCTTGCATACCGCTAACTGTTTCCACCGTACTATCACGGTTATTTTTCTGAAAGCCTGCAATATAGCGGTAGCTATCTTGCATGTAGCTAGCCATTTCCACCGCACTACCGCAGTTACCCTTTTGACAGCCCGTGGTATAGCGGTAACTATCTTGCTTGCCACTAATAGCTTTCACCGCACTACCACAGTTACTATCTTAACTTCCAATGGTACCACGGTAAGATGTTCGCGGCCTTACGAAAAACATGCCGACAAACTCATTACCGTTTGACAATTGTTGACTATAAGAAATGCTGACAAAATGGTGCCATGAAATATTACCACCAATTATCGATGGCCATTGACATTTATATCCCCAATAAATCAAGGCTAAGACAAATAAAAATACGCACAAACATTATTTTTGTTGTCATCTTTTAAGCCATGTGAATTAACCAAGATAAGACTCGATTGCAATATAATATGCACTGCCATATAGTGTGCCAAAGATAATATCCAATGCCAAATGATATTCCAAATAATATCCAAATCCTTGTGAAGTGATAAAGACTATCATTCATGCAAAATTCAAAATGCCTTTCACCCATGCCAAAAAACCATAATCTATATGCCCCAAACCATTATCAACTGGTTAAGGAAACCCGATAGGGTTTTCTTAAAACTGAAAAGCAACCTGCATCTTATAAACCAAAGCATCAAGAACCAGAGAGCATTACTTGAACATGGGAGCATTAACTTGTAACCATGATTGTTGCACATGAAACCAAATAACAAATGTGCCAATCAAATGCCATAATAAGACCAGACTAAGAAATGCTTCCAAGGCACCAACCTAGGGTAGTTTTGACATGAAGAACAAATGCCACAGAAGAAGTCAACAAGGTGGAATTATTTTGCTAATATGTGTACCCACAAGTGATATGGACCAGAAGGCTGCAAGAAGTCTGCATTCCTCTCCTTCAATCAACTTGTTGCAAGATATATTTTCTTAACATAATAGAAGCAAACACTAGTAAATACAATCTTACAATTATTATTCACTTATTTTATCTAAAAACTAAATTAAATATTGCTTATTTATATTTAACCATGAGTAGAAAAATGTGGTAAATGGTATGACAATGTACATAAATAGAATTTGAAAATGCGTTAAATGGTATAGGAAAAAATTATAAAATATGGTATAAAATGGAGTGTAAATGGCACTCATCAATCATCTAGTGATACATGATCACCATCTTGATCCACTAGTAGAAGTTGGAAGATAAATGACTAGGTGACTAAAAATTTTAATCACAACAACTAAAAATGACTAAATTCTACTCATTTTTTGCAACTCATCTATAAATGAGTAAATAAATGACTAATTTGGTTGTTGACTAAAAAAATATTTAGTCACAAAATTAAAAATGACTAAATAGTTAGTCATCAAATCCAAATTAAACAAAAAATTTAAAACTAATTTGATCAATTATTGGTGTGATGTATTCATGCACATGATGTATGCATGTGCATGATGTATTCATACACGCGATGTATTCATGCACATGATGTATTGGTGTGATTATTCACATTCATCTAGATTCATTCATCTTTCTTGAACTTGCTTCATCCATTCATTGTAGACCTCATTTCATTCATTAGCCTGACATGAGGCGTTTTGATTAGTTATAGTAGCTACTTGCATGGGTGATAAAGATTCAGAGAGGACCTAGAGAATTCTAGAAAGGCAGGAAAGGGCAAGGATTTAAGAGTTTGTTGCAACAAATGTGAATTTGTTGAGGCCTCTGTAGAGAAATTATATTTGGGGACGCCCTTTGCAGTGAATTTAGAGGTAATTCAAAACCCTCATTAAATTAAACACAAATACAAAACATTCATTACAATCTACTACTCTTAATAATGTTATTTTACAATCTTGCTATTGTTTTGCTTCATAATGTGCTCGAGCTAAATATAATAAAATTTGGGTGTTAGTGCCAAAATAGAGTTCCTCAAACAATTTTGATACATTTTCACTACAAGTGCAAATTGTTCTTGTGCAAAGTAAACATGTGCTAGATTTACCCACACATCAGGCATCTAAACACATATTTTTCCTACTACAACTTCTTGTACCTATGTAAAAATTTCCTTTTTAATATCAAATTGACCCCTTTCAGGTAGTGCAATGGCTACCCCATTTGTAGCATAAAAATTTCCTAGTCTCTGTGCCAATACTTTACAATATAGTTCGCTAGCCTTCTCAATATGTTTTTCCTCCACCTTTGGATCCCTACTCTCATTGTGAAAAGCTGAAAAATAATTCCACTTTCCAAGTGAAATGTCAACATAAGAATTCTTTGCATCTGATTCACTTTGTGCAACTTTAATTGTTTCTTTGCTTTAAGCCAGTCATCCATTTTGAGTTCCATTTTTTGAAGCATAGATAAAGCCTTTGATTAGTTTTTATCCACCTCAAGTGCATCCCCAATCAATTCTAGGCTTAGTTGGATTTGATTTCGAGCTTGAGCCATGGCTCCAAGATGTAGATATGCATCCACATAATCAAGAAACTTGAACAATATTAGCCTATATAAAAGGTTTGATTTTTCAGTATCATGTATTTGTTCAAACAACCTAACAAGATTAAACAGTGTTGTGAATTTATCCCATGGTAACTCAAGTGAACACCACCTTCTTCTAGTTGATTATGAATTTCATATCCATAAAGAGCATAGGAAAAATTGTAGAATTAGCACTGGGGATTTTATTTATGAATTCAACCCAAATTCTATTTCCCAATGCATTCATAGAAGTTTTTTGAGCCAACTCTAGTTCATCACGCTCAAAATTAAGAACCCCAATATTGTTTAACAATTGAATAGGTACTTCTTCTCTACTCTTCATTAAAAGATACTTTGGCATCTTAAGAGAATCTAAGGTTGTACTGGGTTCTAATGATATTAATAATTCACCCATCTTGGTAAATGCATGGGAATCAAGTGGATCTATGTGAGTTGCCTTTCTTAAAATTTCCAAAGCCTTCTCTACCAATCCTTGTTGAGCATATATATGGCCTACAACTTTTAAGATCTCATAGTTCTCAGGGTGGACATCCAAAACCTTTTCAAAATTTGAGAGAGAACTCTTAAGATCACCCAACTTCAATTGAACCTATCAACAAAATCTTGTGGCCTCTGGCTTTCCTTGACTAATGTCATGTAGTAGTGACCAGTGGTGTCATAATCACATTTACTATGATAAGATTGTGCAAGATTATAATATGAATGAGATTTCATGAGAGGGTGGTCAATTGAAACAAGAGTTCTCTCAGTCAACTATTCCACAAGAAAATGTTGCTCTGCAGTGAAAGAAAAAATGGTTTGCTAAATGATTCAATGCCATTGCAGATTATAGGTATAATTTAAAGGCTCTATGCATCTTTTCCATTCCTTCATGAACACTACCTTTTTCATTAACTGTGAGAATCCTACAAGTAAAAAATACACAAAACTGACCATAAAGATTTATGTAGAGGCAAAACATCATTTCCTAATTCCTCCATAAAAGTTTGTTGAGCCAACTCTAGTTCATCATGCTCAAAATGAAGAACCCCAATTTTTTTTAACAATTGAATGGGTACTTCTCTTATCTTCTTCAGAAGAGACTTTGGCATGTCTGGCGACCAATAACTCACCCATCTTGATAAATACATGGGCATCAAGTGGATCTATACAATTTTCCTTTCTTAAAATTTCCAAAGCCTTCTCTGCTAACCCTTGTTGAGCATATATACGGCCTACAACTTTTAAGCTCTCACAGTTCTCAGGGTGGGCCTCCAATTTTTTTTTAAAATTTGAGAGAGAACTCTTAAGATCTCCCAGCTTCAATTGAACCTATCCAAAAAATCTTGTGGCCTCTAGCTTTCCTTGATTGATGTCATGTAGTAGTGACCAGTGGTGTCATAATCACCTTTACTATGATGATATTGTGCAATATTATAATATGAATGATATTTCATGAGAGGGTGGTCAATTGAAAAAAGATTTGTCTTAGTCAATTATTCCACAAGAAAATGTTGGCTTGTAGTGAGGAAAAAATGGTTTGCTAAATGATTCAATGCCATTGCAGAGTATGGGTATAATTCAAAGGCTCTACACATATTTTCCATTCCTTCATGAACACTATCTTTTTCACTAATTGTGAGAATCCTACAAGTAAAAAATGCACAAAACTGACCACAAATATTTATGTAGAGGCAGAACATAATTTCCTAATGCCTCCATAAAAATTTGTTGAGCCAACTCTAGTTCATCACACTCAAAATGAAGAACCCCAATTTTGTTTAAGAATTGAATGGGTAATTCTTCTCTTCTCTTCTTTAGAAGAGACTTTGGTGTCTTAAGAGAATCTAAGACTGCACTAGGGTTTGACGATATTAATAACTCACCCATCTTGATAAATGAATGGGCATCATGTGGATCTATGTAAGTTGCCTTTCTTAAAATTTCTAAAGCCTTCTTTGCTTACCCTTGTTGAGCATATATATGGCCTACAAATTTTAAGCTCTCATAGTTCTCAAGGTGGACCTCTAAAACCTTTTCAAAATTTGAGAGAGAACTCTTAAGATCTCCCAACTTCAATTGAAGATCTCCAAAAAATATTGTGGCCTCTATCTTTCCTTGAATGATGCCATGTAGTAGTCTCTAGTTGTGCTATAATCACCTTTACTATGATAATATCGTGCAGGATTATAATATGAATGAGATTTCATAAGAGGGTGGTCAGTTGAAACAAGACCTATCTCAATCAATGATTCCACAAGAAAATACTGGCCTATGAAGAAAAAATAGTTTGTTAAATGATTCAATACCATTGCATAGTATGGGTATAATTCAAAGGCTCTAAACATATTTTCCATTCCTTCATGAAAACTACCTTTTTCACTAATTATGAGAATCCTACAATTAAAAAGTGCACAAAACGTACCACAAAGTTTTTCCACATTTCAAACAACAAAATTTCCAAAAAATATGTTTAAAACATGCAAACAACGTCACACTGATTTTCATGCCAAAAAAAACCATGAGACCATAGCTTGTTTCTTACTAGATTATGCTTTGATAGATTTTTTCCAGGCATCCATAACTTTTTTGAAATCACATGTTTTAGGCTTTTAGCCATAGCAGCAAGGCAACAAACTGTTTGATAAAATGCTTTGGTAGACATGTATGAAAAATGTGGTACCATAGAAAAGGAAATGAATTTTAGAAAAAATGACTCAAAGAAATGCAGTCTCATGGTTTTGGAATTCCATGACAAATGCCATGAAAAGCGATTTTTTATGGAATGGCTTTCCATCACCATGAGACCACATTTCTTTGAGAAATTTTTTAAATAGTTCATTGCCTTGTCTATGTTATTGCTTACTATTATGCTTTGATCATTTTTTTACAAGCACCCTAAGATTGTTCGAAAGCACTTGTTTTAGGATTTTTGCCATAGCAACAAGGCAGTGAACTGTTTGATAAAATGTTTTGGTAGTCATGTATGAGAAATGTGGTAGCATAGACAAGGCAGTGAACATTTTGAAAAATGTATAGGAGTGAATTTGCACCCCTTATGCAAATTCCCCTTTCGCACACCTTCACCTTAGAAAATCAAATCTGAAGGAAAAATTCCACATCACCCAACTACATTCCTTCCACTTGGAATCTTTTTTTTTGTGTCGGTGGGAGAATATTTGTCAGGGACATGCATGCGACGTTTAGATGTCCACATGACACACTGCCATCCTTGACGGATTCCTACGTCTAAATTTGGTATAGGTGTTACACTCCCAATTGGGGATGAATTGTAACACCCCTCTTCAACCATCTAAGTCGAAAATGCCTTATTCTTGCTCATTCTTCCTTCAAATTCATCCATTCTTCATTCAAATCAATCTTCTTTTCACTCTCTAGCAAATCACTTGAGCTCTACACACATTCTCTTGCACTTCTCACGCACTTCCAAAACTTCAACGCTCCATTGCAGGTGCAACACTCCATCAAATATGAATAGAAAGTGTGAAACAAGCCATAGCAACATGGGCTTGGAGTCTTATGAGACCTCCCTTCATCACACTTGAGGTTGTAGTGACCTTTCCAAGTCTACATTCTCCACCATTGGCTAGTGAGCTTTTGGATGGAGGTGGTAACATTTCAATCCTCTCCTTTGTCATTTGGTTGAGTAGCATTATATTTTTTTGTAGTATTTATTGTAGTTTCTACTTTATTTACTTCTTTATTGCATATTTCTATCTTGTTGCTATCTATTTGTTCGTGGAGGTGGGAACACAAAAATGGGGGTCTGACTAAGCCAAACCCCTATATAGCCCCAACCATTTTCCTCTCTTTCTTGTGTGTAGGTGAATGTGAATTTGGAGATAGCTGATGAACTGGCACATTGGTGAGATCATCTTTGTCACTTTAGCCTTTATCTATCTACTTTATCATCTTCATTTGTAATTTTCATACTTTATTGTTTTGTTTTTTCATTTAAGAATAACTAGCTAGGTGATTAATTTTTTTTTTGGTAGTCTTTATTGTACTTCCTATTTTCTAGTTGTACAGATGCTAGCATTCTTGATAGATGCCACGGAACCTTGCTATCATCCCAAAACTAAGTTACTATTCTTAGATAGAGAGTTATCTGAGGTGGAGTATCAACTCCGAAAAATAGCTTGCCTAGCATAAACTTGGATTTCGGGTCTGAAGGGTGATAGAAGTAATTTATAGTCCTCATCATTCTCAGGCTCCATCTGAAGCAACCCTTTAGAGTGAGGTAAGTTTGGGTAGCCCTCTGCTCTAGGATCTTCATGACCCAGAGCCTTGACGTGGTTGGTCCCCCTCTCTTACATTTTTGGTGAGCCCGACGTGAAGCAAGGTCTACCCATTTTTTGGTGTTGAGGTTTGTCCCTTGTACCTTGTGATCATTGTTCTCCTGAGTGTTGTGAAGGTTTATGAGCATCACAACATAGTCCACAACCTCCAAGAATATTGTTAGGATAAGTGTGTGACACCTTCCGATGGAGAAGATGAGGGTCACTTCTGGTTTCTCTACAGGTCTTTTTACCGGATCTATTGTTGGTCTTTCTACCCAGGAGCAGTTGTCAAGGGGTGAAGTAGGATTCTTTGATGAGACCGACCATGTCCCTACTCCTCCTACATCTCCTACACCATCATTAGTAGATGAGCACAAATTTGTTCACATTCCTTTAAAATATATCGCTACCCTTAGCAAAGGGTCAGGCAACTTGGAGAATCACCTGGAGAAGGACCCAAAGATGGCTAGGGCCGCTAAGGTTATTAGTGAGATAAAGTATATGGTGGGAAAAGTCTGAATAGGTATAGAGCTCCTAGATAGCCTCTCTAGTCTAACCGAGGCATGTTCCCATTCAAACAATGCTAACATTGTAAAAGGGCCACTTTCGAGGAAGATGAGAGACAACTAGGAGTGTTGATGTCTCCCATGCCTATGTACATGGCTAACATGGTCCCTTTGATTAACATCCCCCTATCTCTGAGAGATCCGAAACTACAAAAGTAAATAGAATGCCCTTAGGTTTCAATTTCACCCCTCTTGTAACCTCTAGTAGTGGAAGTTTTGGTGGGTTGAGTGGTGGGGGCTTTGGTAGTAGTATTAGCTTCAAAAATGAGGGTGGCACTGGCAGAGGTGGTTCTAGTGGAGGGCATGGTGGTGGCTTTAAAAATGGAGGTGGATCTGGTGGAGGCCTTACCGGTGGTTGTGGCTCTTGCAGTGGCCACGTCGATGGTTTGGAGGATGTCCCACTGGTCCTATGTCATCTAATGACCCTATTCTAAACAATATTCTTTAGAATATGGGCAAGATGCAAAAGCTAGCTGGTGAGTCTCTCCCAAGCCTCTGCCCAAACTATCTTTCAACCCTTCTTCTGACATAACCCATTGTCGGTAGCAATCTTTAGTACTCCTTTCCCACAAGGGATGGAGATTCCCAAATTCAAGAAAAAAAATGACAAAGGGGACCCAAAAATGTATGTGTCCACCTTTAATGCCCTATGCATAAACTTCTTCCATCATGATGCATTGATGGGAAAGCTATTTCCTCGATCTCTTAAGGACACAGCACTTGAGTTGTACTTTTCCTTGCTAGATAACTCCATTTCCTCATTTGATCAACTTGTAAACCAGTTTCTACAAAAATCCAAAGCCAACATCAGACTAAAGATGACCTTTTCAGATCTCATCTAGTGCAAACAAGGGGATAATGAGAAGATTAACGATTTCATAGTGCGGTATCAAGTGCTCTTTTTATATATCTCATACCCATTGCCCGATTCTGACGTGCAGAAGGTGTTCATAGGGAACTTACAAATACCTTGATAGGAAAAGTTTTCCCTCATGAAGTACCCTTCTTTCATGCATTTGTGTGAAGTGCTATGAGAATACCAGCAGATGGTAGTCTAGTTTGGGGGGTCCTCCTCGTGCTCCCATTCAGAAGGGAAGTCCATAGTATCAATCTCTAGATAGGGTAAGGCTGTTTCAAATGTATTAGCCACTATGAATGATAATGGCCTCAGATGCAACAAAAAGTTCACAAAGTTAGCAAAATCTTATTCTTCCATCCTACAAAGGTTGATGAGGGATAATAGCATAACCTTGAAGAACTAAAAACCTCTCAAGGAACCTTATCCTAGTTGGTATGATGCAAGTACCTTCTATCAATACCATTGAGTTAATGAAAATGATACTGAATGCTATATGCAACTACATCATGAGATACAAGATCACATCGAGGATGGTACTATTTGTCTCAATAAAAACAAAAAAATGAAAACAAATCGATGGTGAAATCGAATAGTGAGTTTTAGATATACACGAACTTGTTTTTGTCACATTTTTCCAACATGATTATCGATCCCTCTTAGTTTGTCACTCGACCCAAGGCATATGTTAACATATGATTACTCCTTCTGTATAGCCTACAACTGGCTTGTCATACTTGACATTCACATCGCAAGATATGCCCTTGAACAACAAGCCCTCTCCCCTTTACGTTCTCACTCTTCTCAATGTGAACATTCTGATAGGGGTCCTAGTTGACCCTACAAACTGAGTGAATGTTGTTATAGACGTGTCACATATAGATTTTTATTGATTATAAAAATGCAATTATTAATCATGATATTGTTATTTAAATTCAAGTTAAATTGAAACTTAAATTGAGGTGAAATTGAAATGCAATTGCAATGATTTGAAATGCAATTTTATTTAAATTTTGGGTTTGTCATTGCTGATGAAAACTCGAGTGCAAGTGAACGTAGGAATAGGTGAACGTGAATGAAGGCGATAACAATGATCAGGTAGAGTTGTTTTAGCCATTAGATGTTTATGAGGATGATGGAATCACACACACTCACTTAGTTGATATTTTAGTGCATTTTTGTGATTATTGTGCTTGCAAATTTTAAATTAAGTTTAATTGATTTTTCAAAATTCGTGAAAAGAATATGTCATTTTAAATAGCGATTTGGTTAATTTTAGAGGAAATTGATTTTATTTAAATGAATTGGATTCCTTGTGTAGATATTTTATTATAATTTAAAAATAATAATGGTGTTATTTTAAATTAACAGAATATACTTTTTTATTGTGGAATTTATTAAAATGTAATAAATATAGTGTTGTAAATTTAATTGTTTTTATTTATTTCTTATTTAAAAATATGGAAGAAAAGATTTATTGAGAAATTAAACAATTATCTAAAACCGAGTTATTGAAAATAAATCACGTACAAATTGGAGATTGAAATTTCATTCAAAATAAAATAAAACTTTAGTTAAACAAATTGAAGAAAAATATCTTCAATCAATTAGAGGCAATCAAATTCTGTAACATGGAGTTAAAAAATTTGATCTGGAGATCAACCTGAAATGGTGGATCTTTCCTTGGGAATAACTCCATCAATGCATGAGAAAATAAGGGAAGTGAAGAATTTTGAAATTTAAAGGAGAGCCAAAAATCTGTTTTTATATTGGAGAGAAGAAAAAGACAGAGGATGAAGAATTTTACCAGGGAATTAATATGAATTTGACAGAGGCAGAGATTGTTATTTTATCTATTATTTATTTTGGAGCTACCAATTGCACCATGCACACATAGCTTGGAGGAAAGGATTTTGTTTAAGTTCTTTAAGTTATGTTGTTTACTTCTCCACTCCCCACGCACTTAGGTATGACTAGAGTGTTGGTATGTGGCGACTGATCATTGTATACTGTACACTCTTCATGTATTGTCATCGGGGTCCAGGGTTGGGCGGGGCTTTGGGGGCGGCAACCCCCGAGAAAAATTTTCCTCCTACTTTTTTGTGGCATTACCAAAAAAGGGAAAAATCACCGAAAAGGGGAAAAATCCCAACTTTGTATAACCCTAATCTGAAAGCTTCTAAAAATCTGGTCATAAGGGGTTTGTAATATAGTTACAGTATGATAAGAAAAATGTGATTATTAGTGATATTGTAATAGGGTTTTACACTGGTTAATGAAATCATTGGATGGCTACAGTTTGGTGGATGTAGCCCATATTGGGTGAACCACGCTAAATTCTCTGTGTTATTTTTCTTGTGTGTGTTTTATTTCCTGGTTTATTTGATAATATCTGCATTTATCTTTTAGATATCTACCTTCAAAACCTAACAAGTGGTATCAGAGTGGGTTGTTTTCGATTATTGTCTGCAGGAAAGTCTCATGGTTAAGTGGGAGCAATGACAAACAAGGGTAAGTTGAAGGTTGATAAGTTCAATGGGTAGAACTATCAGTTATGGAAGATGCAGATGGAGTACTATCTCTATCAGAAGGATTTATGGCGGCCATTGGAAGGGAAAACCAAAAAACTCATAGCAATGTCAGATGAGGACTAGGATATTTTGGACAGAAAGACACTTGGTAGTATTCGTTTATGCTTGGCACAATCGGTAGCGTTCAATATTACAACAGCGAAGACAACTCAAGAGTTGATGGAAACCCTAGGGAAGTTATATGAAAAGTCTTCCGCTTCGAATAAGGTATTTCTTATGAAGCATTTATTTAATATGGTAGAAGGTGGGTCAGTTACTGATCATTTAAATGAGTTTAATACAGTTACCAGTCAATTAATTTCTGTAAAAGTAAACTTTGATGAATAAGTTAGGGCTCTTTTGATTTTGTGTTCTTTTCCTGAAAGTTGGAATAGCTTGGTAATGGTTGTTAGCAATTTTGTTTCTGGTTCGAATACATTGAATTTTGATGATGTTGTTGGTGTTATTTTGAGCGAGGAAATTCATAGAAAAAGCTCAGGTGGAACATCCACATCAGGAAGTGTTTTGAATGCAGAAAGTAGGGGTAGAACAAAGGAGATAAGAAATAATTTTGGAAGTCGTGGGAAGTCACGAGGAAAATCAAGTTACAGAAGGTCCCAATCTAGAGACAAGAGGGATTGCTGGTACTGTGGTAAGCCAGGTCATTTAAAGAAAGATTGTTGGTCTCGAAAAAATAAAGGAGACGAAAAGGAAGGAAATAAAGAGGCAAATGTGGTAAGTAATAAATCTGATGAGGATGCTTTGATTCTTTCTCTTGACAATGCTGATGATTCTTGGGTGTTAGATTCAGGGGCTTCATTTCATGCTATGCCCCATAGAAAATATTTTCTTGATTATGTCCAAGGGGATTTTGGGCTGGTTTATTTGGGAGATAATGAACCCTGTCAGATTGTTGGAAAGGGAAGAATCAAGATTAAGTTGTAGAATGAGAATTATTGGCTACTACATGAGGTAAGGTACGTTCCAAAGCTAAAAAGAAATTTAATTTCGGTAGGGCAACTAGATGATGAAGGTTGTGTTGTTACATTTAGTGATGAAAATTGGAAGGTTACAAAAGGTGCCTTAGTGGTAGAAAAAGGTGTGAAAGTAGGCACCTTATATCTTTGTATAGGTCATATTGTTCCTTCTACTTTAGCTATTGCAAATAAAAATCAATGTTCAAGAATAGTTGCTGCAGTTCAACAAGAAGAAAATTAGATAGTTGCTGCGGATTTTGAATCAGCACTATGGCATAACAGACTTGGACATATGAGTGCAAAAGGTATGAAAGTAATTCATTCAAAGAATGTTTTACCAAGTCTAAAATGTGTTAATATGGATTTCTATGAAAGTTGTGTGTATGGAAAACAAAAGAGAGTTATTTTTCTCAAGGATGGGAAACAAAAGAAATATGAGAAATTGGAGCTTGTGCATACATATGTATTGGGACCAGCTCAGGTATCTTCTCTTGGTGGCTCTCATTATTATGTCACATTCATTGATGATAACACTAGGAAGGTATGGATTTATTTCATTAGGCAGAAATTTAATGTATTTGAAACTTTTAAAAAATGGAGAAGCTTGGTTGAGAATGAGACGGGTAAAATGTTAAAATGTCTCATATCTGATAATGGTGGTGAGTATTGCAGTTAAGAGTTTGAATATCATTGTTCCTTGAATGGTATTCGTAGGCAGAAAATGGTTCCAAGGACTCCACAGGAAAATGGAGTGGCTAAGTGCATGAATAGAACAATAATGGAGAGTGCACAAACTATGAGATTGCATATTGGGTTGCCTTTAAACATGTGGGTAGAGGCTGTAAAAACTATTATTTATTTAATTAATAGAGTTTCATCTAATCCTTTGGGTTGTGGTATTCCAAAGGAAGCATGGATAGGTAAGAAGGTGAGTTATTTTTTTCTGAAAACCTTCAGTTGTGAAGCATTTTCACATGTAGATTCTAAAAATAGAACCAAGCTTGATGCAAAATCAAGGAAATATATATTTGTTGGATATGGCATTGATGAATTTGGTTATAGGCTTTGGGATTTTGAAAATAAGAAAATTGTGAGAAGCAGGGATGTTATATTCAATGAGAAAGTGTTGTACAAAGATCAGTTGTAGTAGCATGAGAAGAAAGAAAATGATTATGCAGTGTTGGATGATACTCTAAAGAAGTTTCAATGGATCCTCATGATACACAACAACAACAACAACAAATACCACAAACTCCAGTGAATGTTAGATGATCTTCAAGGTTAAGTAGACCTCCAGAAACATTTTCTCCCTCTTTGTACTCTATTTTATTAACTGATGCTGGTGAACCAGAATGTTATCATGAAGCTATGTAGGTGGATACCAAGGTTTAGTGGGAGCATGGAATGGAAGAAGAAATGGACTCCTTGCTGAAAAATCAGTCTTGGGAATTATGCAAGTTGCCTGCAGGTAAAAAGGCTTTAGAAAACAAATGGGTTTATAGGATGAAAGAGGAGGATGGAGGTAAGAAAAGATTTAAATCCAGATTAGTTGTAAAGGGATTTGCACAGAAACGGGGTATTGATTTTGATGATATATTTTCTCCAATTGTTAAAATGACCTCTATTCGTACTGTTTTAAGTATTGTGATTGTTGAAGATTTGCATTTAGAACAGCTTGATGTTAAAACTGCCTTTCTCCATGGTGATTTGGAAGAGGAAATATATATGGAACAACCATAAGGATTTGAGGTCAAAGGTAAGGAGAAACTAGTGTGCAGATTGAAGAAAAGTTTATATGGCTTGAAGCAAGCACCTCGACAATGGTATCTTAAATTTGATAGTTTTATGGTTGAGCAAGGCTACAATAGGTGTAATTCAAACCATTGTGTTTATTTGAAGATGTTAGGTGAAGATAGCTACATTATTTTATGTTTATATGTTGATGATATGCTTGTAGCGGGGTCTAACATTGATCACATAAAGGATTTAAAACAACAGTTAGCAAATTCATTTGCTATGAAGGATTTGGGGGCAGCAAAAAAAAATCCTTGGTATGAAGATTACAAGAGATAGGAAAAATAGAAAATTGTTTTTATCTTAGGCTGATTATGTTAAAAAGGTGTTGCAGAGATTTCATATGGAGAATGCAAAAGCTATCAGCACACCTTTGCCCAGTCATGTCAAATTGACTAAGGATATGTGTCCAAAGACACAAGAGGAGGAAGAAAATATGTCCAAGGTACCATATGCTTCAGTTGTAGGTAGTTGAATGTATGCCATGGTATGCACGAGACCAAATATTGCACATGCTATAGGATTTGTTAGCAGGTATATGAGTAATCCAGGAATTGAGCATTGGAATGAAGTGAAATGGATTCTCAGGTATTTGAGAGGTACATTGGATAAATATTTATGTTTTGAGGGCTCTAATACAGATTTAAAAGGCTATGTTGACTCAGATTTGGTAGGGGATATCGATACTAGGTGGAGTACCACAAGTTATGTATTTACCGTTGGTGGGACAACAGTAATTTGGATTTATCGGTTGCAAAAGGTGGTTGCTTTATCCACCACAGAGGTAGAGTATGTGGCTACAATAGAGGCAACAAAGGAGATGATATGGATGCAAATTTTCATGGAAGAGTTGGGAAAATAACAGGATGAAAATTACTTGTTCACAGACAACCAAAGTGCTATACAACTTGCAAAGAATTCTGCCTTGCAATCTAAAACCAAACACATACAGTTGAGAAATCATTTCATTCGGTCAGTGTTGGAGGATGGATAGGTAAAGCTGGAAAGGATACATACAGATGTAAATCCAGCAGATATGTTTACTAAGGCGGTGATAAGGGAGAAGTTGAGATCCTCTTCAGTTTTGGTTGGCCTTCAAGGTTGAATTAAAGTATAACAAAGCAGCAAGGTCCAAGGTGCTTATTTCCAGTGGGAGCTGTAAGTGCAGCGGTGTCGTCCAAGTTCAGTCTCCAAGTGGGAGATTGTTTGGTGTGGAGCTTGATTAGTCTCCAAGTGGGAGATTGTTGGTATGTGGCGACTGATCATTGTATACTGTATACTCTTCATTTATCCTCGCCATTACCGAAAAAGGGAAAAATCACCGAAAAGGGGAAAAACCCCAACTTTGTATAACCCTAATCTAAAAGCTTCTAAAAAGCTGGCCATAAGGGGTTTGTAATATAGTTACAGTATGATAAGAAAAAAGGCGAGTATTCGTGATATTGTAATAGGGTTTTACACTAGTTAATGAAATCATTGGATGGCTGCGATTTGGTGGATGTAGCCCATATTGGGTGAACCACATTAAAATTCTTTGTGTTATTTTTCTTGTGTGTGTTTTATTTCCTGGTTTATTTGATAATATCTGCATTTAGCTTTTAGATATCTGCCTTCAAAACCTAACACAGAGGCACTGCCAGAGAGAAGTATTAAGCATTTCCTCTACAGACTACACTCGCCTGCACCCACCCTACTCCATATGCAGTGTAATACCCCTCTATTTTGCTTCTTGTTCAAGTTGCTTTATGCTATGTTTAGTTGCAGTTACTTTGATACTGGATACATTTTGTTATGATGATTTGATCGTTACCATTGAGCGACAACTATTATTGTGGGATGTAGTTATCTGATTATTGTTTCACATGCATTATAGATTAATGTTGTTGTAGAGTTAACATGAGATATTATTATGAGATTATTGGAATTATGATGGAAGTGTCAGTTTTGATGAGTGTATGGGTGAAGAGGACGAGTTCGCATCACTCTCTTGTGAGCGCCCTGCGAATCCGTAATTCCTTCTTCACGGTGTGTATTATATGCTGGATATATTGTATGATTTTGTTTACTTGGTTGCAGGATTGCAGGTACATGACATCGACTCCACCTAGTTTTACAGGTTTGAGCGTGTCGATCCAACGGTTAAGTTGAACAGGAGATAGTAGCTAGGTAACATGTGTTAAGTTTACACCCTAGCCTTAGTGTGTCGTCAGTTGTGTGGGTCGATTCATTGTCTGTCTTGCTTTGATGTTATTTAATTCTGAAGCATTCTTGATTTGGAAATAGATATTTAGAATAATTGCATTTAAATCATGTTGATGATTGTTTAATTTAAATAATGCAATGTAGATAAAAGTTTATATTTAAATTAATTAATTATATTTAGTTTATTTAATTAATTAAATTTGATCCAAGGGGTTGAAATTAGTTATTAAATAATTAAATTAATTAATTAAACGTGATGCAAGAGAATGAAAAGAAATAAAAGAATAAAAATTAAATTTGGAATTTAATTTCAATGTGTTGGAATTAAATTAGAAATTGTAATTAAATGTTTATTTGGAAAATTAGTTGCAACTGTGGAAATTAATTTATTATTTGAAATTGTATTTTAAATTGAAAGTGGGTTTTCGAAAAGTGAAATTAAAATTTGAAATTGAAAGTGAAATTGAAAGTGAAATTGAAATTGAAATTGAAATTGAAATTGAAATATCTAATTTGCATGTAATGTGAATTAGGGTAGTAAATATTGAAATTGAAATATCTAATTTGCATGTAATGTGAATTAGGGTTGTATTAGGTATTTTTGATTTATAAAGAATACATGTTTTAATTTTAGGGCAAAAAAGTCTTTAGGAAAATTCATTTTTACAGTAGGGAAGAAATTTTGGAAAATTTGCACAAGGTTTTGAAGAAAGTTTGATTGTAGAATTGATTGAAGGAAAGATTGTTTGCATTTGTTGGATTTTGGATTGGATTCATTGGAGGATTGAAGAGAATTCAGGAAATCTTTGGAGGAGGCTTGCATTAGAAATTCATCTCTTTCTGTAGCTTTTTGTACCAAGTTTTCCTCTTTGTGTTTTATTGTTCTTGATTGTTTTTCTTTAAAATAGTAATGATTAAAGATTTGTTTGTTAAATCTATTTTAGAAAATAAATTTGATATTAGAAGAAAAGAATTAAACAAATTTACAGCCTTTGCTTGTGAAAATTTTTGAGTGAAAATTGTGAAAACCCCAGTTGAATTTAAATTATTTGGGGAAATCGATTTTGTTGTTATTGAAATCAAACATAGAGATTGAACAATGCATTTAGAATGTTTTTAGAAAATGAAACCTTCTGTTTATTATTAAAAAATGGATTTTAAAATTTGCAGTATAGTTATATTTTTCATGGTAAAATGGTCTGGTTGCGTCACCTATAACTTTACTTTCACAAATTGGGTTTTCAGGAAATTTAAAAGATTTTTTCATTTTGAAATTTTCTTACCCCTGTCCAAAAATTGCAAATACCCAGATCGTAGTTTTTGAATTATGCTTGAAACATGAGACTGCTGTTAAATTATTTTCCCATGGCTGTTCTGAAAATAAAATAATAATAAATTGATATTTATAAATATTAATATTTTATGTATTGTTATTATAATATTAAAATATTATTTAATAATATTTTATATTATAATTTATAATACTAAAGTATTATATTTATTTATATTATTTTAAATAAAATTTGTATATTAGATTAGTGGAATTAAAATTATAAACATATGGGGAAATTATTGTTTATTTTAAAATGGCATGTTAAAGTTTAATTGAAGGAGTTAAATATTTGATTTAAAGAATGCATAATTTAAAATTGAATTGTGGAATTTAAATTCATATGTAAAAGGTCCAATTATTAATTTGATTTAATTGGAAAAATATATTTATATTTTGGAATATTGATGATAAAGGATATTTTATTTTGAATTAATCAATTTGATATTCTGCAAAGGATAGAAGATATGTTAATGATTAAATATATTTAAATATATTAATTTATATTTAGTATATATATAGTGAAGGTATATATCCATTTGAGAGAATAAATAATATTTTATCTTATTTTATTCTGTTGTTTGCAAATTGGGTATTATTAATGTTCTAAAAGAAATAATTAGTATGTGTAGAAAATGTATAGAGAAAGATATTTAAATATATTGAAAAATTATAGAAATATTTATATTTAAATGTTTGTTTTAATTAATGAGATTTAATTAGAAACAATATGAATGCGTGGCCAAATAGACAAGCCAAAAGATATTTTTATACATTGACGAAATTGCATGTTTTTAAATGGATAGTTGATTAGACATAGACTCCAGATAGAAAATTGGAAAAGATTGTTTGCAATAGTGTTTGGTTGCATTAGAAGTAAATTTAGGAACTAACTATATTGAAAAAGGCAAATAGTTATTATGTTTTATTTAGTTCCATAGAGTAATCTAGTCATTGTGAATGGAATATTAATGGTGTCTATATAATATGGAACATATATATATATATATATATATATATTCAGTGTAAAATTTATTATCGTATTTTATTTTAATGAGATGCATGCAATGTATTATTGAATAGAGATTTAAAAATAGATTGATTAGTGTATATGGAAAATGGATAGAGAAACAATATGTTATTATATTAAAGTGATTGAATGTTTTAAATAGAAAATTGAATGAGATGTAAGATTTGGTTAGGAAATAAAAAAAGTTTACTTGCATGAATTTGTGTCGATTTAAAAGTAAATTAAGAAGTTTTTTTATTGATGAGACAATCAATTATATTATTTATTAATTTCTATTTAGATTAATTGAATCATTGTGATTGGATTATGAAAGAGATATGGATTTAGTATATCCAAAAGTAGTATCTTCCTTATGATTATCTTAAAGGATTTAATTCTCTATATTCCGTAAAGGGAAGTAAGTTTAATTGTTTTAGATTTCCAATAATAAAAAGAAAAATAAAGGTTATGATTATTTTAGATGATCTAGTTATCGTGTCTTTGACTTTGTCAACACTACCTATTGAATGAGTATGGATTTAGGAAATCCAAATATTAGATTTGATTGATGACTTGAATGCTTTTGTTGCTATGTCGTCAAGTTGCATTGTTGGTTTTGGGATTTAGTGTTAGTCCTAAATTATAAGTCTTCCATAAGAACTTAGAGGATAAGGGTTGTTGAATCTTTATGCCATCCAGTTATTTTCTCTTGGGTAGTGCATGGCGTCTTTTCAGTTTTACTCGGTTTTCACAAACGGGGATGTTTGCATCTCCTTGGTTTAGGAGCGGATTATGGGATCCGTGTCTCTTTGTATGGAGTGACCTTGTTATGTGGTTTCATCTTGTTTCCTCCTGTGAAAGGAGTGGACTATGTGTTGTTGCCTCCAAGATGTTTGGAGTGAGATCTTTTGTTGCCTCCTATGAAAGGAGTGGACTATGTATTTGTTGCCTCCAAGATGTTTGGAGTAAGTTCTATTATTTGTATCCTCCTTGTGTTGGAGTGAATTATGATGCCTAGTTGGTACGCACTTGTGGTTCCCTTGGTGGATTGTTTGGGTGTGTGTTGTCGAATAGAAGAGTGGCTTCTATTAGGCGTCAGAGCCCAAAGAGGTAAACTGGATAACCTTCAGGAGTGATTTAAACAAGTGATAATTAAAATAATATACTTAGAAGATTAGGAATAACTTTTCACTAATCAAGATAATTTAATCCTCACTCATAGACACAAGGGCTTGTTTAGACTTGGGATGAGTGAGAAGGCCTGGAATGACAATATCAACTATCTTGTTATTGTGAGAGGTAGTTGATTCCGTATGAGTGAGTATGAGTGTCGGGATTCGGTTGAGGCCACCAGGATTACTTGTGCCGGAGCCTATGAAGAATGCCCAGAGGAGATCTCATGACAAACCTTGCGATGACACTCTATCTAGGACAACTATTGTTAATTGTTTTATGTGTATGGTTCTGTGAACATACTTGATCTATTTTATGTCTGGAAGCAATGTGACCTATGCCAGTGATGTTGGAGTTGTACTTAATTCGTATTTGTATGGTGAATGAGTTGTACTTGTTAAATCATTTGGTGGGTTATAACAGTATGAGTCAGTTTGAGTCTACCTTTGGTTAGAGGTAGTAGAATCTTTGTCCATGTTACTTTGTTACTATCTCCTAGCATGAGGGGTGGGCCTTCGGGTACCACATTGGTTGGGTGGAACATGCACCAAAACCGTTGGGTCCCCATCAATCTTCAGTACTTGGTGGCGAGACATCCAGATGGACAGCTCACGGTTATTGTTGTAATTTCTTGCATTGTAATATTTTAACTTGTATAAGTTATTTTATCCCTTTTTGTAAGAGGTGGAGTTATGTAATTGTAATACATTTGTACTAGTGTCTCATTCTGGGAATGAGTGATGTAACTATTGGATTAAGATAATGTTTATGAGACTGTATTTTGGATGATTACTTTATTATGTTATGTGGTATTTTTATGATGTATGATGTTTATATCATAAAGTTCATAATGCTATGGTTATATGTAATATGTATATGTGGGTTTAAGTAATCCTAACCTTGTAGCCTTAGAGGTTGTTGTTAATTAGTAAGTGAATGTGTATGTTAAATGAACTTTATAAAAAAAAATTGGTTCGCTTATGATGTTAATTGCAACTTCCTTTAAGGTTACTTGGCGGGGCATTACATGCAGCAACAAACAAGGGAAACATAGAACCGGTTACACACCTTCCTCCATGTGGCTAGGCAGTAGGGTGTGAAGGTATTACCAGAAGGTGAGGAGAGGTGCACTAGTAGATAATAAAGGAGAGGAAGGGCACGACCAACGAACAGGCTCCCCACATCTCTCCACTCACCACACACAACCTGTAGAGGAGAGGCTTGGTGCACAACAAGAGAAGAGGTTGTTGTCTGCAGCCAAAAAGACCCTCCATCCACCCCATGTACAGTGAAGAGAGGTGCACAAGAAGAGGGAAGAGGCATTAGATGAATAGCCAACATAAATATATCTCTATTTCACACAAGTAGAAAATAAGATAAGGTAGCAGGAAGAATATAGAAAGGAAATTAAGGGAAGAGAAGAAGAAGATTGGATAGAGTAGCTACAAAAAGATCTGACAGAGGAAGCAATAATTAAATTACAGAATTACCAAGTAGAAATTGAAAACCAATTTATAATTTTGTAGAAGTGATAAAAATTCTTCTCTAATGCTTGTATTTTGTTTAAAATTCAAAAGAGAATCCCTGTTTTATTAATTTAGAAAAGAATAATCTCCAGATTTTGATTGCTAATCTATTAAAAATATCGTTGTTCCATTACATTCTGTAGAAACTTTCAAACAATCAAACTGTAATTTTTCCAGAAAACATTGAAATTAGAAATATAATACTTTAGGAAGAATTTGAATAGAAATCAACGAGAAACAACTGATTATCCATTTAAGAGAAACTAAGATTTACTTTCTGAGACTATTCAAACAAAAAATATTTTTGTTTAGATACCTTTTAGATTTTTAACGCGATTTCAAAATAATCAGTAAATTTTGCAATTAAAACTCAAAACGTTCAAAATAGAAACTGAAATAATTTCTTTTAGTTCAATTCTTGAAAAGTAATTATTTATTTTCTGAAAGTATGAAAAACAGAAAATAAACCATTTAGATTAAAATATGATTTTCTTGAAAAAGAAACAAATTAAGATTATTTCAAGTGGAAACAAATTAATTGAGTAAATAGAACGAAAGAATGTGTGCTTTTTATGACTGTTTTTAAATATGTACTTAATTACATACTAGAAATACTTCTTTATTTTTTGTTATTTAAATAATTCGATTTAAATATTAAATTAATGATATTTATGTTTTAAAACGATGAAAAGAACAACTTTTAAATTGTTTTCGCTTCAAACAAGATTTATGTTTGATTGTTTTTGAAAGATTGTATTTAATTGATTGGAACCATGCATGCTTGATAAATGAAAGTGCATGTCATGTTTTTTGGGAAAGTTACCTTCCGGGACGGGTGCCGAATATAGGTTATTAGAGAGTGTAGTTTTGCTTTTCCAAAACTACTTTATTTGCCATGCATGACATTTGACTTGTCCAAGTAACTTAAGGACCATTGAAATAGATGGAATTATTGAACTCTCTACCATATCCTAGTATCGAACTTGCTTGTTTCTTAAATGAATTAGAAAAATGAAAATGCTTGTGGTTTTACTAGTTATACTAGGCACGCACTAGATTCCATCTTGCTTGTCGACTGCTTTTTGCTAAGTGATTCGTGTAGGGTCGGGTATTCTTTGAATGATTTAAGAATTTTGGGGAGGCACAAGCTTTGAGGTTGGGTGGAAAAAGCGCTTAATCCTTGTTCTCATCTTCATTATTGAAGATATGCTATTGGATGGAAGATCAAAGGATGTCATCTTCATTTATGTTATTTTGTATTCTTTAATTATGTATTGAAGAGCTTAAGGTGACTGAATGCCTAAGAATCAAATTGTAACTTATATTACAACTTCTTTTGTATTATTATCAATGTTGTGTATTATGACACGTATATGTATTTAAACTGGAATTGTATATTGAATCTATCTTATCGACTTTAAGTCGTTGTTTTGCAATCAACTAGTTTTTATGATGTCTAAATGAATGAATTATCGAATTTATTTTGAATATAAATGAAATTATTTAAATTTTTGTCGATGTTAGATTTAAAGAGTTTCGCTCTTTACAAGAGGAGACATTATGGTTGAATTCATTATAGAAGGAAGAGTACAAAGAAATGAATTCCATCATCTGAACGCATGACAACCTTGCTCTTAAACCTTATAGTTTGATAACTTTGTCCATCCTAGTTTGTCCTAGGGTTGTAGACATAGTCTTCGATGTCATTCCAGAATCAGATTTATTTAGAGTGAAGCTAGGCATACCCTAGCTAGCTTCTATGAATGGAATCGCGTCTGTCATTCAAAAATTTTTAAAGTTATCACATGGTGTTGTGCATGTAGTACATGACACTTGGTACTAGCCTCTGGTATCCTATGGGGGATATTCATTGGATCACTTTTGGCCCACCCCGGTCAGTTCACTTCCTCCAAGAATGGACCTACTTTATAATATTTATGTGGAGTATAAGATGGGGGCAAGGGAAAGCCGTATTTGGGCAAGGGAAAGCTGTATTTGACCCTTCTGGTAATGCAGCAGCAAGCTACCTCCTCTTCCTGAAAGGGAAAAAATAAGCGAGCCCATCCTCATGATGGTTGTCCCACTCCTCTTTTTAAAGAGGATTTTTGGATGAATATACCTAGTTTTTATCCCTTGAGTTTGATTATACCATCTTGGAAAAAACCCAAAGTTTGGATATCGGATCTTCCTACTAAACCACCGGGACCTTGGTACTACCTATATGGAAAGAGAAAAGGTCCCCATGTGGAATACTCTATTAACTGACCTCCACGGCCTCCTACCACTACTCCTACTCCAAAAATAGTAAATGGGAAGAGGCTCGTTGTCGAGGTACTAGAATTGACTCCCCTTGTTGCTTCTCAACCCACTCCTCTTGCTCCCATTCAGGAACCTATCCCTCCTCTAAAAATGACTATAATGGACACTCTTATGGCTGAGAAGGATCCTTCCATCCCTTCGCAGCTCCCAACCTCTAGCTCAAAGAGTCACAAGAATCACCTTGCATGTGAACACAAGTGGTAGAAAAAGGATATCACGGTTGAGAAAGCCGCTTTGCAGAGAAAGGATGAGGAGCTGACCGCCCCTATATCAGGGCCTCCTGCTACATCCTCCTCTCTCCTCCCCACTACTTCTGTTCAACCAAGCTCTATATCACTTTTGGCTTTCGTTGTGAGTATGAATTTTCTTGACCCCAAAAATGTGCAAGTATTAATCACTCCTTCGATTGAGCCATCCTTTTTGATGTCCCTTCTGAGCATCCTGCCTTTCCCAAAACTCGTAGATTTTCTGAATAACTCGATGGTTTCTATCATGGTTTTCTCCTCCTCTTCTTCTATGCCTCTCACCTCATCTGTGGGGAGTTCCCATCCCCCGATGAAGTTGAGGGTAGAGGTTGGTCCTTCCAACAATGGAGGGTGTAAGAGGAGGCCACCTTCTTTGAAGGGTGGTCCCACACTAGCTTGTTCCATCCTAGTGATGGAGCTAGCTTTGGCTTCTCTTGAGTTTGTCATCATTCCCAAATCACTCAGTGATCCAAGAAGTGAATCTTAGGTGCAGTCCTCTCCGTCCATTGAGGTATGACATGGCACTCCTGTGAAGTGCATGTTTAAATCTCTGGATGAATTTTTTCCCTTGTCAGCAATCTTCACAAAGTCGTTGACCATAGGTCCACAAGAGCCCAACAGATAAGACCTTGCAAGGCCTTCTTCCTTAACCCTTGTAATGGGAGGGTTGGAAGCTCATCCCTTTAATATTCCACCACTATAGACTCATCCTCCTTCCCCTTACAATGATCTAGATTGGGAAGCGGATGACCTCTTGGTCAATGAATGTTCGAGAGGCCTCTTCTTTATCTTTAGATTAGATGTGTGTGTGTGTTGTAATGTGTTCCTGGATGAACCTTGTCACCCTTGTAGGTGCTTGGTTATAGGAGTGATTTTTGAGTCGTAAACCTTCTTCTATCTGTATCATTATTCTTCCATGTTTGTGCTTGATTTTCGAAAAATTAGGGATGATGCAAAGTGTTGGGGGTATTTAGGCTTCCCTTCCATGTTGACCCAATTTTTAATTTTTAATTTTTTTTCTTATCATTCTTGTTGATTTGGTTGGGGATTGATGATCTTTCACCTTGCACAGTGGTTACCTATTATTTATATAAACATGAGTAGATTTGACCCCTCAAAACCATATCCCTTTGTGTCCTCTTTTTGTGATTATTTCTCTTTTAATCCTTGTTTATATTTCTCTCTTCTTTTCTTGAGTTTTCCCTCTCATGTGTGACAACATAATTTGTATAATACTCCAATTTTCAGAAAATGCATTCGTTGCCAACAAATATTTTCTTGAGAATCTCTACAAACTTTTTCAAGAATCACATTCTTGACTTGGACCCCTAAAAAAATGTGTTTCCTTCATCATGGGTTTGCAAAGAAAGAACTTGAGAACTTTCCTCTGAGGTGGGAGTATGCTTGTCCTTCCCCTCACAAGGGGACATTCTCTTCATTTTGAATTCCTTGATGAAGTGAACATATTTCGAAAGGATTCCTTGATGATGAGTCAATTCAAGAAAAATAATCTTTTTTTCACTTTCAAACATCGCATCCCTTGAGTGGACCCCCTCTTCACGTTAGGTCCCTGATGGACCCTTTTGAAAACCTTCCAATTTGATGAAGGTTTGTGTGACTATTTGCTTGACTGCCTATGTGGCTGCTTTGTTTTCGACATGCTTTATCTGTAGGTAAATAGGTCACTTTGTAGGTGTACCTATAAAGCCACTTTCCAATTCGACTCTACAGAGTCCCCTCCTTTGGGTTTCCTCCTTGAAAGAGATCTTGGGGGATGCCTCCTTGTAGTTTTTTGGGCCTATAAGGCACTTTCATCTGGGTTTCCTTCATGTGAGAGATCTTGGGGGATACCTTCTTGCAAGTTTATAGGCCTATAAGGTGCATACTTCATGAGGCTTACTTCATGTGAGAGATCTTTGGGGATTCCTCATTGTAGGTCTGTGGGTTTGTAAGACACTTTCATCCTGCAAGATTTGTCCATTGTTGGTCTAAGGGCCTTCAGTGTAGTTTGTGCAACTTCATAGTTTTGTGAGGCTATGGAGTCTTTTGTTCCATCCTACACTTTTGATCTCGCCAAATTGTGGTTAGATTCCTCGATGGTTCAAGTATAAATTTATAACCCTACTAACTCTTTGATCTACTTGAGCGAAGCACTCATCAATACTAGTGCTCACTAAAGTGGGGGAAAAATGTATAGGAGAAAATTTGCACCCCTTATATGAATTCCCCTTTTGTGCACCCTCTCCTTAGAAAATAAAATTCAAAGGAAAAATTCCACATCACCCAGCTTCCTTCCTTCCACTTGGCATATGTCTATTGTGTTGATGGGAGAATATTTTTCAAGAACACACATGTGTTGCACAGACGTTCATGTGGTGTTCTACCATCCTTGAAAGATTCTTGTATTTGAAGTTGGTAGAGGTGTTACACTCTTGATTGGGTACAAATTGCAACATCCCTCTTTGACCAACCAACTTGAAAATTCCTTATTCTTGCTCATTCTTCCTTCAAATGCATCCATTCTTCATTCAAATCGATCTTCTTTTCACTCTCTAGCAATTCACTTGAGCTTTACACACATTCTCTTGTACTTCTCAAGCACTTTGAACACTTCAACACTCCATTACAACAACAACACTCCATCAACTCTACATAGCAAGCGTGAAACAAGTCATAACAACGTGTGCTTGGAGTCTTGCAAGACCTCCCTTCATCATAGTTGAGGCTATGATGACCTTGCAAAGTATGCATTCTCCGCCATTGGCTAGTGAGCTTTTGGGTCGAGGTGGTAACATTTCACTCCTCTCCTTTGTGATTTGGTTGAGTAGCATTATACTATTTTGTAGTGTTTATTGTAGCTTCTACTTTCTTTACTACTTTATCACATATTTCTATCTCGTTTCTATCTAGTTATCCATGGAGGTGGGAACACCAAAACGGGGGGTCTTACAGAGGTAGACCCCTATATAGTCCCAACCATTTCCCCCTCTTTCTTATGTGTAGGTGAATGTGCATTTAGAGCTAGTTGGTGAACTGACGCATTGGTGAGATCATCTTTGTCACTCTAGCCTTTATCTATCTACTTTATCATCTTCATGTGTACTTTTCATACTTTATTGTTCTATTTTGTTCATTTAAGAATAACTAGCTATGTTGTTATTTTATTTTTTGGTATTCTATATTGTACTTCCTATTTTTTAGTTGTACAAATGCCAATGCGTCATGTTTTCATCCCAAAACTATGTTGCCATCCTCAAACAAAGAGTTGTTTGAGGTGTAGTATCAACTCCAAAAACTAGATCACCTAGCCTAAACTTGGACTCCAAATCTAAAAGGTGATATTAATTTATAGTCCTCATCATTCCCGACCTCCATCTGAAGCACCCCTTTAGAGTGAGGTAAGTTTGGGCATCCCTCTACTCTCGACTCTCCATGACCCAAAGCCTTGACATGGTTGGTCCTCCTCTCTTACATATAGAAAAGGCAATGAAATTTTGAAAAAATGCCTCAAAGAAATGTGGTCTCATGGTGATGGAATACCATGATGAATTCCAAGGAAAGCGAATTTATATGGAATGGCATTCCATCACCATGAGTCCACATTTCTTTGAGGCATTTTTCAACTAGTTCACTACCTTTTCTATGCTATTTCTTACAATTATGCTTTGATAGTTTTTTTCCAAGCACCCTAAGCTTGTTCGAAAGAACTTTTGTAAGGATTTTAGCCATAGCAACAAGGCAGTGAGCTATTTGATAAAATTCTTTGGTAGACATGTATGAAAAATGTGGTAGCATAGACAAGACAGTGGACTTTTTGAAAAAAAATCTTAAAGAAATGTGGTCTCATGGAATGCCATGACAAGAAAATGTAATTGGCAGTTGCTCCTAGTTATTAGTTATGCAATGCGAATAAATTACATAACTGCTTAGGTTGAATTTGTAAAAAATATATTGTAATTGAAATTTTTTCATCTATCAGCATCTAGTTATTAGTTATGCAAGGTGAAGTAATGCTTTGAGTTTTAAATATGTGTAATGCAATGTAATCAACAATTTGAATATATATTAAATAAATCTTTTTTTTACAATTCATTAGTTAAACGCTCTATTTTATTTTCTCTCTATAAATCTATTGTTATGGAAGTTCCTTTCAATTAAAAAAAATAGTTTGCGTCTCATATTCAACATTTTTTTGCGTTTTGTCATCTATCAACATCTAGTTATTAGTTATGAAATGCGAAGTAATGCTTTGAGTTTGAAAGATGTACAATGTAATGTAATAAAAAATTTGAATATAAACTAAAAAAATCTATTTTTTATAATTCATTAGTTAAAATCTCTATTTTATTTGCTCTCTATAACTCTATTTGTATGAAAATTCCTTTCAATTAAAAAAAAATTGTCTCTTAGTCTACAATTTTTTGTTGCTATGTGTAGAAAATTATACATGGATCAATGTTGAAGGTTTAAATACCATGCATTTGATGAGAGAATAGATTATGAGAGTGGCATAGACAAATATCCATGTACATATAATGACTATCTTGGTGGAAAGGTGAATAAAAGAAGTCAGATTTATTGACATATGATAAGATATGGGCATAGTGGTATAAGCCCTTGGAGTGTCAATTATTATGAAGATATGATAGAATGTCAGAGTGTGGGAGATGAAGAGGAAAAAAACATAGATGAAGTGGCACCAAAAATAGATGAAGTGGCACCAAATATAAATTAAGAGGCAACAATGTTAGATGAAGGGTTTGAAATTGATAGAATGTTGAATGAAGGTCTAAATGACGATTGATCCAAGTTCATGGAGGATGCTTCAAAACTTTTGTATGATAATTATAGGTTAAGTTGTTTGACAAAAATACTTCAAATTCTTAACTTGAAAGTGGTTTTTGGTTGGACAAATAAGAGTGTAGATCAGTTATGGGCATTATTAAGTTCATTGTTACCATCTTACTCCACATTGCCAACAAAATGAAGTCAATGTAGAAAGGAAATCACTAAGCTAGGCTTAGGGTATGAAAACATCCACACATGTGTGAATGTTTGTGTATTATTTTGCAAGAATATTGCAAGTGAGAGTGAATGTTTGAAATTTCATGAAGAGAGGTATAAAGAAGGGTTGAAATCAGTTATGGTTCCTAGAAAGGTCCTTTGCCACTTTCTGGTAATCCCACGATTACTATGAATGTATAGGTGTAGATACATTGTTGAACTTATGCAATGGAATGCCCAAGATAAGAGCATTGATGGAAAAAAATGACATGTTCTTGATTCTAAGACATGGATAGAATTCGATAACATATGGCCTAATTTTTTTGAAGATCCTTGTAATATAAGGTTGGGTTTGGCTCTAGATGGGGTGAATCCATTCTCAGATCAAAGTACTAAATGGTCAACTTGGCCAGTGTTTATAATAAATTATAACTTGTCTCCATGGTTAGCAACTAAACCATTTTTCGTAATGCTATCATTGATTATACCAAGAAAGAAACGTGTGACTTCAGATACAATTGATGCTTATCTAGAGCCATTATATGATGAGATAATGGAATTGTGAAAAGGAATTGAAGAAGTTAAATCTTTAAGGGATGTTCATTCAATAAAATTAACTTTAAGAGCTTCCTTATTGTTTATGATTCATGATCTTCTTGCATATGGCATATTTTCTGGTCTCAGTGTTCATGGATACCATGGATGTCCTGCTTGTACCTTTAAGGATTTTGTGAGGCACTCAAGAAGTTTTTGTAAGTGTATTTATTATGGAAATTGTGCTTACCTTAAAATGGATCATCCATATCATCAAAAAAAAAAATGGTTCAATGGTCAAGAAGAGAATCGTGAAGCACTATTGCTAATAACAGGGGATTACATTGTTGAGAATGGACAAAAAAGAATGCCATTTATTAAAAATGATGGGATTTATAGTAGTATATATGATCCATGTAATGAAAGCAGTGTAAAAAGGTTTTTCATATTCTATATGTTTCCATACTTTAAGGATATAGCCATTAGGCATACTATTGACTTTATGCATACTCAGAAAAATATAGCCTATGCTATTATAGAAACTCTTTTTGGTGCTTTTGATACTATTTCATCATGTGAAGAATTTCGACAACTAAAGATTCATCAGAATATTTGGGTTGAAAATATGATGATGAAAAATATAGAAAACCTAGTGCTCTTTATGTTTAGACAAAGGAACAACATGCACAATTCTTACAGTTGATGTCTTAGACTCACTTTCCCACTAGATATGTAAGTATTAGTATTAAACGACAAACTGACATTAATGACTTAAGAGGCCTCAAAACCCATGACTATCATGTCATAATGGAGAATATTTTACCTATTGTGGTAAATATATTAAGTTTGGCAAAGGGGCCAAGATTGACAGTTATAAGGTTGGGCCTAATATTAAAGAGAAGGAGTTTACATGTATTAGATCCTTCAAAATTTGATAGTTTGAGGGAGGAGGTTGTTGAAGTCCTTTGTCTATTGGAACGAGAATTTCCACCAATAATCTTTAACATTTCCATGCATCTTTTGATACACCTACAATATTAACTAAAGCATTGTGGCGCGATAAGAACAAGATGGATGTATCCTATAGAATGATATATGAAGGTTTTGAAAAAAATTGTCCGTACTATTGAAAAACTAAAAGGCAACATGTCTAAGGGGTATTTAATGCAAGAGTCCATGGGATTTTGCACATAATATATGAAGGATTTTAAAAAATTGTCAATCCGTGTGTATGGGATGATGATGAAGAAGACACAGTTGCAGGTGAAGTATTAGAAGGAAATGGATGTCCCTTCAATCTATCACATCAAGAAACAAGTGTGATACATGCCTAGATATTCTTCAAAACACATCTACGTTCGATAAGTGGCGCAGGTAAAAAATATTACACAATAATTTATTTACTCAATTGCATTTACACATTTATATTATCAATCTTACTATTTGTAAGTTAATATTCTATGTATAAAATATGAAGAAAACAATGAAGCTTGGATGCAACATCAACCTCAAAGGCGCAAACATCGTGTTGATTTTATTGGAGGTGATTCTTTTCCAAAATTTGAAGAATGGATTGCTAATGCAGTCAGTGATGCAAAAGAAGAAGGTCAAGACATAACAATGGAGGAAAGTGAGCTTTCACAATCTCCACATTTATGGGCTACATGTTTTAGTGGAATGCGGGCCTATGGCATTCATTTAAGAGTGGAAGAAAAAATACAAAGGAAAGATAATTTGTGATTGTGTTGTCAGTGTTGAATTTCTTCATGAATTTGAGAAGAAATTTTATGTTGGATTCATCCAACAAATTATTATAGTGGAATATGGTGAAAATAGTCATATATTATTAAAATGTAAGTGGATCCGACCATTTGCAATACAATTTGATGAGTATGGATTTGTACACACAAATACAAGACAATTTTTATCATATATGGATGAGATGTATGTTTCCCTTCTTCAAATTAACCAATCATTTCTAATTGATGATGTAAGAAGCCCGAGATGGTTGTATGTCATTCAAACAGAGTCTCATTCAAAATGAAAATTCTTGGAAGTTGTTGATATAGTGCCTAATGATCAATATGTTAATTTACAAGAAAAATTTGAAGAAGTGGATGAAGATAATGATGGAGTGTTTGAAGAAGAAATTTTGATTACCAATGAAGAGATTGGGAGAGAGAACACATTGCATTTCATAGATGATTATGAGGAAGAAAATCAAGCAGATGTAGACACAAATGATCAGGATTCTAATCTTGTTGGAAATGCAGATGATTATGATGATGTTTTGTCACCTTGAGAGGTTAGCTTGTCACCTAAAATTTGGTTATATGTATGGTGTAATTTATTATTGAATGTAATAAAGATCTTAGTATAGGTATGCTTATTCACTATTATTTTACTAATACATTTTTGAATGTAATCATCATTATTCTACTGGTACATTGTATACAAAACCTGAGATGTTCACTACTAATTTGAAGTGAATTTAAAGTTAGGTTCAATCATTCTTCTTAGTTTTCTTACTTTGGTTGAAAAATTGAAATTAATTTTGTTTAGTTAGAATATAATTTCTTGTATGTCCTATATATTTTCTAGATGCAAACATATAATGAACATCTGTGATTTAATAATACATATAGATATCTTAACATTAGGTGAACTAAGCCTCCCCATTACAAAAAAATAAATGATCTCTTAGGTCTGATTGGCACTAAAAACTAAAACTAAGAGACTGCAAAATTAGAAAAAATTTCAATATTTTCAATAAAATGATATCTAAAATATTGCATTCATAATAAAATCCAATACTGCACTACCACAATAGTCAATAGAGGTATGTGCAGGATGTTGAGACATATAGGTCAATGTACAAATTATTACCACAATACTATGGCAACCAAATATGAATACCGCGGGGTGGTGGTGAGAACATGTTAACAACTAAAGTAAACCGCAACCCCGCAAGGGGTAAACACTGACACTACAATATGGTGGTGAACAATCACTCAATCACTAGAATTATGTTGTAGTCTCATGAGAATCCAAAGGGGTGTGCATGGGGTGGTCATACTACTAACACTACCCCATAGCTGTAACACCCCTCCATTTTGCTTTATGGACTGGACAGTGTGTCCTTGTTTTGCATTGATTTATACTTTTGGATATTCAAATACTTTATCTTGTGTGTGTATTGGATCGCCATTTATTGAGCGATAGACTATTTTATGTGATGCGATTTGGTTTATCTGATGATTTGTGTTACATGTTTTAATGGTGTAATGATGTTAGTGATATAACATGCTAGTGCTTATGAAAATATTTGATGTATTGTGGAAGTGTCAAGTTTTGTTGAGTGTATTGGTGAAGGGGACAGATTTGTATCACTTCCTAGCAAGTGCCCTGCGAATATGAGATTTCTTCTTCACGGTGTGTATTATATGCTGTTATATTTTATGATGTTGGTTATTATGTTTCAGGATTGCAGGTACATGACACTGAATCCGCCTAGTTTCACAAGTCTGAGCATGTTGATCCAATGGTTAAGTTGAAGGGAGATAGTAGCTAGGTAACATGTGTCAAGTCTACACCCTAGCCATAGTGTGTCGTCAGTCGTCTGTGTCGAGTCGTTGTTTGCCTTTCTTTAATGTTATTTAATTTTGAAAGATTCTTGTTTTGGGAATAGATGTTTAGAATAATTGCATTAAATCATGTTGATGATTATTTAATTTAAATTATGCAATGTGGATAAAAGTTTATATTTAATTAATTAATTATATTTAATTTATTTAATTAATTAAATTTAATCCAAGGGGTTGAATCTAATTATTAAATAATTAAATAAATTAATTAAATGTGATGCAAGAAAATTAAAAGAAATAAAAGAATTAAAATTAATTTGGAATTTAATTTCAATTTGTGGAAATTTAATTATTTTGGAATTTCATTTCAATTAAGTTGAAATTAAATTAGAAATTGAAATTGGAATTTAAAAGCAAAGTTGGTTTTCAATTTTTGAAGAGAATTGATATTTAGATATTTTAAGTTTCAGATTTGCATGCAAAATCATATTTGTTTGTGCAAGATATTTTCAATTAGGCTTGCATGTATGAGTTGAATTTAGGAATTAAGATGGGTTGCAAAATTCATGGAAAGAGAGAATTGGGAAGAGGGAAAAACTTCTTCTGGTGTAAAAGGATAATTTTGTAAAAATTGCACAGAGGAGGGATTGAGGAAATTATTTGGCTGTAGATTTATTTGGAGTTATTCTGGAAATCTTTGTGGTGTTTGTTGATTGTTTTCTTGGTTGGATTCATTAAATTTTTGGATTGAAAATTTGGAGGAAGCTCAGCATCAAATTTTCATTACCTGTAGCTTATGGAATCAGGTTTTCTTCTGTAGTTTGTGTTGTTCTTTGAATGCTTTCAAAATTATAGTGATTAATCAATTTGTTGTCAAATCTATTGGGAAAACGAATTTGTGAATAGAAGAAAGAAATTAATCAATTAATTTAAAGCTTTTGTGATTTGGGAAAATTGTGAAAACCTCTATAGAATTTATTTCATTTAAGGAAATAGATAGTTTTGTTATTTGATTCAAACCTAGAGGTTGAACAATACATTTAGATTGTTTTTAGAAAATTTAAACCTCTTTGGAAAACAAAACTGTTTTGAAAAGTTTCTAGAATTTTTAATTTAAATCCTTTTGGTTTTAAATATTCTTTTAATTATTTAAGAATTTGAGAAAATAGTTTAAAAGAATTAATTTTGTTAAACCTCTGTGAAAATTGGATTTTCTAGAAAATCTCTTCAATCTGTCTTGTAGTTGAAATTCTGGAAAAATATATATACATATGTATATATATATATTTTGTTAAATATATATATATATATATATAATATATATATTTTATGTTACTATTGAAAATTGATTTTTTTTTTTTTTTAACCCCTGTGACGCCGTCTATACGTCGAGCAAAATTCGGAGTATTGAAATGAATTTTCGTTGAAAGTTTTTTTCTGAGTCGCTGTTTTTTTTTCTTGTTTTCCAGCGAAGGGTTTTGTTTTGGTTAAGGGAGTCGGGGGAGGAGCTTCCTCCCCACCGCTGCCTCCATATGAGAGAGGCGGTGTGGAGGGAGACCCTCCACTGCACCCCTTATATCGGTTAGTCTAGTGTGAGGGGAGGTTGCGGCTGCCCAAAGACAGCGCCCTCCACATAGTGGAGGGAGCGCTGCCTTTGGGCAGCACACCCCCCTGTTTGGAGGCTATCGGTACTATGGAGTGGGGCGAGGGTTTGGCTACAGCCAACCCCTCCCCATTAAAATGTATATATATATTTTTTTATTACTTCCTTTGAAATCCGCGAACCTGCGTTTGAATACGTCCGCCAAACTTAGGTTAGGTTCTTTTCCGGTTTTCGATGCTTATAATTTATTAATATTAAATGGATAATTGTATATGATATATGTGTATATATATTATAATTAATATATATATTTACATATATTATATTTAATATATGTTTGGAAAATTAATTATTATTTTTAATATTTTATTATTATAGTGTAATCTTTTTGTTATTGTATAAATGGATATATTTAATGTATAAATAAAAGAATATATATATGTTAATATATATAAAAATAGTTGTGTTATGTATTGATGGCATATTAATTTAATTAATGAATATATCACATAAGTAGTTTATATTGAGAATATATCCAATATTTTATGTTGTTTTATTTAGACGCATGTAGATGAGTTTTACATGGAGATTTTAAAAGATAAGGTTGAATGCATGGGAAATTAGATGAGGAAAAGATATTGTATAAATGACATGTTTTTAAATGGAAAGTTAAGAGATATAGGATTTAGATGGGAAATTGAAAATATTATTTGTAATACTTTTTATGTTGTATTAAAAGTAAATTTAGGAAATGATTATATTGAAAAAGGCAATTAATTATTTTAACTTATTTATTCCTATTAGTGCAATTTAATTATTGTGAATGAAATTATGAATGAGATATGGATTTAGAATATCCAAAAATAGCAATATCCTCTTGATTGTTTGTTTTAGAGTTATTTTCCTTGTATTTTGCAAAGGGTTGTGAGTTTAAATTATTTAAGATTCCCTATTATGAAAATGGAAGATGGGTATATGGTTTTTTGAGTAAACCTTGTTATCGTGTCGTTGACTTTGTAGATGTTACCTATTGCTTGAGTATGGATTTAGGGAATCCAAATATTAGATTGATTAATGACTAGATGCTTTTGTAGCTATGTCGTCATGTCGAATTTTGGGATGTGGGATTATGTGTTAGTCCAATTTATAAGTCTTCCAAAGAACTTTAGAGGATCTAAGAGGGTTGTCAATTCATGATATCAACCAGTGTTTTTCCTTGGGTAGTGCATGGTGTCTTATCAGTATTGACCCGGTTTCCATGAACGGGGTTGTTTTGTACCTCCTCTGAAAGGAGTGGACTTTGTGTTAGTTGCCTCCAAGATGTTTGGAGTGTGTTCTATTAGTTGTTCCTCCTTGTGATGGAGTGGTTTTGGATACCTAGGTTGTATGCACTTGTGATTCCCTTGGTGATTAGTTTGTTTGTGTGTTGTCGAATAGAAGAGTGGCTTCCATTAGGGGCCAGAGCCCGGAAGAGGTAGGATTTGGGTAACCTATGGAAGTGAGTTTAATCAAGTGATAACTAAAATTGAAATGAATATTAGGGAGTACTACACACTAAAAAGATAAGTTCTAGCTTCACTCATAGTCAAGTGCTAGTTAAGGCTTGGAATGAGTGGAAAGGCCTGGAATGGCATAGTCATCTATCTTGTCTGTACGAGAGGTATTTGATACCGCACTAGTAAGTATGAGGGCCGAGGGTCGGTAGAGGCCACCAGGATCACCGAAGCCTATGAAGATCCGCCGAGGGTAACTTATTATGAGCTATGTGATGACACTCTGTCTAGGACAACTGTCTGTTTGGTATCTATGTTATGTGTATGGTTCTCTGAACATACTTGATCTATTTTATGTCTGGAAGCAATGTGACTATGTCAGTGATGTGAGAGTTGTTCTTGTGTTCTTATGTTGTACATGTGTTGTACTTATGTTGTACTTGTGTTTGGTTGAGTCAGTATGAGTCTGCCTTTGGTTAGAGGTTGTAGATCTTTGTCCATGTTACTTTGTTACTATCTCCTTGCATGGGGGGTGGGCCTTCGGGTACCACTTGGTTGGGTGGAACATGCACCAAAACCGTTGGGTCCACATTCTTCTTCAGTACTTGGTGGCGAGATATCCAGATGGACAGCTCGCGGTTCTTATATTATTTATGCATTGTAATATTTCAGATTGTATATGTTATTTATCCCTCTTATGTTTACGAGGTGGAATTCTGTAATTGTAACCTTATTTACTATTGCCTCATTCTAGGAATGAGTGATGTAACTATTGGATTAAGTAAATGAATATGAAATGGTTTCTTGGATGTTTATCTTATTATGTTATGTGGTATCCTTGTTGTATGATGTTTATTTCATAAAGTATTAAATGCTATGGTTATATGTATTATGTTTGTGTGGGTTAAGTAATCCCAACCTTGTAGCCTTAGAGGTTGTTGTTAATTAGTAAGTGAATGTGTATGTTAATTACACTTTAAAAAAAAAAAAAAAATTGTTCGCTTAAGTCATTAATTACAACTTCCTTTAGGGTTACTTGGCGGGGCATTACAATAGCGGTCTTGATATGACAGAGCGGTATGGTGGTGAACAGTCACTCAACCGCTAGAATTAACCTACCATCTCGCAGGAGTCAAAATGGGTGTACATAGGGTGGCAATACTGCTAACACTACCTTGTAGTTTTCTTCAAATGATAGAGTGGTACTGTGGTACAAGCTATCAAAGCATTAAATGATTACACCATTCGATTTCCCAAGATCAATGGCATATATTAAAACTTGAAATATGGACAAATTCTGAAATATTTTGCATGAATTGACATTAATAGTGAGGTGACCAAACTCAACAACAAATATTACTTGGGACTCAATGACATCTTGGAAATCATTCATAAAGCTCAACATACCGAAGGAAAGGGAGTTCAAGTGAGAAAAAGTTTCAGCTATTATTTTGTTGGGTAAGTTCACAAAAACTCTATGTAGCAAGTGTATAAGAACTGAGTTTGCTTCTACAAGTAGACAATTAAAGAAATCAAGTAGGAGTAAATTCTTCATCATACCACCTAAAAGAAGTCAACTTGTGAGTAAAAAGGAAGATTCCATAGTTTCTAAATCAAAGAAGAGGTCCTTGCAACAATCCATTTTAGATGTGTTACCTAATTCTAAAGACAAAGAATTGAAAATGGTGTTTAAAGATATAGCCCATGGATGTAGAGACCCAATTATCTCTATCTTAGGGTGGGATCTTTTTTGGTACTTCTATGAAAAAGGGATGAGAAGAATCTAGTTTTTAATCCTTGGACCTTAGATTTGGCCAAATTGATAGTCCCAAATGTCTTCATAGATGTTGAGTTTATTAAAGTATTGGAACAATATTATCACTCAACTACTAGGACTATAAGAATGCTAGATGGTTCACCATTAGTGGTGTTGAATAAAGAAGAAATTATAGTGTTTTATGTTAAATAAGCAAGCTATCACTAAGATCAACTTGGACAAAAGTGAGGAGGATTATGGGAGATTGATAAAAACCTACATGAGTGATGAACTTCCTTTACACATGAAAAGGGATGTAAACAATAGGAGGATACATATCTCCCCCTCCCAAATTGAGCCATTTTCCATAGAATAATTCCAAGTATATTTCAAAAGAACTTATTTTTCTTTGTACCAAGTGCTTGGAATAGATGCTAAAGAGAGGATGCCAACCTATCTCATGATGATGGCAGTGAAGATACAAAATCTTGAAGTCAACATTGAGTATGACTTTGCAGCTGAAATTGAGAAAGGGCTACATGAGGGATTTTCGCAAGTAAGAGAGAACTTAGCTCCCATCACTTTCAGGAAATACTCTCTACTATGTCATTTAATACTGTACCACAAAAAAAAAGAAACAAACAAATGGACTAAAAGAATGTGTTTGGGAATGACTGATGATGAAGGGAATGTATTGCCTATACAAAATTGGTGTTACATCTAGGATAGTAGATGTAAATATAGCGATTATGTAATATTTGATGATGATTTCATAGTAAAGGTCATGGCCGATCTTGGTCATATTTAACCAATATTACCTAATAAAATAATGCAAGTATTAAACCCTTTAACATTGAAGCTAGAGTAAAGTCAGAGTAGGGACACACTCACAATTTCAGTGGCTGGTTCTTCTTAGTAGACCAAATAGTAATAAGGGTTTATGGGTGTCCTCAAGCCCCACATGTTTTACTTAAATTTTTTTCTATTTGAATCACATTTTTATAATTTATGTGACAAATTTTATGGATGGAGCAGGATGTTATGAAAAGACAGAAAAAAGGGGACATTCCTCCTTGACCTAACTAAATGTGAGGAGATATCCATAGGGTTTGACACTCTTGAAGAACTACAGAAGTATTTAAAGATGTGATATTTATTGAAGTCACAAGGAGAAAGGGTATTTGATCCTAAAGGGAATATTAATTTTATAAAGCAGACACTTCTCACTAAAGGTGGAATTACCCATGTAATGAATTATGAAGAAGACTTAATAAGAAATTGCTTTACACTTGATGAAGTTTTTTAGAGGAAGAGGAAGTGGGAAATAATAAAGAGGTTTGAGGAGGAGAAGAAGAAAAGGGACACTAGATTCCAAGGATTATGTGTTGAATAAAATGATCCTATCAAAAGGATGAATGTAATAATTGACAACTTTGAATGATTATATGTTGAACCAAAAATGAAACCCGAGGGTCAGTCTTCAAGACCCTCCAAGCTGCCCATCAAACCAAGTGGTATTGTAATCAAGAAACCACTACCATACACTTACACAATACAATTATAATCATACCCTAAGAAACCAAGTCCTATAAGGTAGAAGACACATGGAGTGGCCCCCTTAGTAGCATATGAAATAAGTGAAGGAGTAGGGAATACTAAAGAGGTAGTCGATGTACTTTTGAATTTTAAAGATGATGAAGTTGATAACCCACCGCCTAAACTTGCAACTGATTCTCACAAACTAGAAGAAAGAGTGGATGCACATGGGCATAATGATCAAGAAGTGCACGATGATGAAAGGGTGATTGTTGCCCTTAGATTTATTAAAGATGATGAATTTATTCAAACTCTCGAGTTTAAGGATTTTTGGTTTAATATGAAAATTAAATAATTTGAGGAGAGACTCTAAATTAATAATATGGGAATTGAGGAGTCACAACATGACTATATTGTTTCCCAGACTCTTGAAGAACTCAGGATTAATGAAATTACTGTTAGCCCCCAAGAAGCAAGAAAATTGTTCTTAGAAAGAAATATACTAATTATTCCTAGGATGGAGTTAAAAAATATATTCTTAATGGATCAAGTAAGAAGACAAGAAGATACCATGTTATTTTTTGAATTCAATTTAGATGAGGGAATAAGTGGTATAGGTTACAATCCAAGACTTGAAACCCTAGCCTTTTGGACTAATAAAAAAATAGAAAAACCAATTTTTCTTGATGTTGTAAAAGAGATGAGAGGGACTGCAATGGTAAAGACACTTCAAGACACATTAGCATTAGAGGTAGTTACTATGAAGATGCACTCAACAATGTTTACTAGGGATGTGGTTAAAGCTATAGAGCTTAGATTGGAAGAATATGAGAAAGCACAGACTGATTTGAATGATGAAGTGAATAGGTTATTCATAGAAAATGTGAAATTGAAAGAGAAATTGAAGGGAGTAGGTCCTTTCCAAAGCACATAATTAACAGTATACCAACCCCCTGCCATCCAGGCTGATATAGGTACAATCACTATTGAACATGTAAATTTGCTAAAACAAGAAATTGAGAAGTTGAAAAGGACTAATGAAGAAACAAAGGAAAGAGCAAAGAGAGAAAACCTCAGGGTATTGGAACATATCTGGGAGCATAGGGTTAAACTAATTGTTGATAAATTGGAAAAGTGTATGAATTTTATGTCTCCTTCTCACAATAATTTTATCACATAAAGGCCCATGTACCTATATTTGACCCCTTATTAAAGAAATGACAACTTGTACATCACACCTTAACAATTTTATGCAAAATTTTACAAAGGAGTGTTGAGACCCCCACAACTTTAAAGCCTATTGAGAAAATGGTTTGAATTGTGATAGATGAATTTCAATACATACCTATAGAAGAACAAAATATCAAGGAAAGAATGGATTCATTTCACACACTAAAGTAGTGGTTTGTGCCTAAGATACTAAGGGATGCCAATCAACTGAAAGGATCCAAGGATTGGATAGATGAGTTTAGCAAAATTATTCCCAACTGCCTCACTAATTTATAGAAGGATGGTGGCATAAATATTCATTGCCTCAATTTAACCTTGGATCGAATAATTGCACTTGATGTTGGGTACTCAAAATTCATCACAGATAGCAAAGGGTTATTAGACAATAAATGGAAGAATCACTTTGACAACACAAAAACAATCTAGGAGTACAAATGGCCTCATGATTACATGGTGTACCAATGGGAGCAAAAATATCTAGCTCCCCTAGAAGAATAGGCCTTGTAGTCAAGTACCAAACCTTGCAGATATTATCATGGAGAGAGGACCTTGCTAGATCTGAATGATCACATGTACCTTACGATGAGTAATGAACTTTCGTATCTTGTGAGTGTTTTGGACTTCAACATCTGATAAATTCTCTTCACTTCTAATCTTTCATTGCTTTTATATAATCCTATGTAAACAACGATAATTAAGACTTTTTGATTTATGTTAAAAGTGGGTAACTGAAAAGACACTTTTTGACATGTCAGTTAGGACAAAATTTTGAAACGTTTGTAAAATATTTTTGAAGATCAATAGAATGAAGTTATAATTGGTGGTCGAATTTTGGTTTCAATTGTTTGTTGAAGTGAATTAATGAATTAATGAATGTTATCTTGTTGTCTCTAGTTTTATCTTTCTTTGTTATTTAAATCAATATATCAAGGTTATATCTAGTTTATCAAAACACATTTACTGTCAAACAATTCATTTTGTACATCTTGGTGCCAAATCTTTGGTAATTATGGTTTGTTTCATTACATTCAAATTCTGAATTCTAGGAAATTATATACAGTAAATATATTGATGGTTGTTTGGATAGTGGAATTAGCTCTCTTATAAATTAACTGAAATATCTAGAAGGATTATTTTAATTAAAGAGGATTTTGTGGTTATTTTTTAAACAATGATTTTATAGTGTAGCTAGCTTGCTATTTTCATTCAAGATACAAGTCATGATCAAATTCAAGCACATACCAAGAAGATGGTACTCTACTTCAAACCCTCAAGCTCACTTAGTTTAGTCTACTTCCATGGGGATATGAAGGAAGTTGCTAAACAATTTATATATATCATTTGTTTTTTGTGAAGGAGAGTCCTATGAGATCCAATATGGCAGTGGATCAATATCCCATTTCTTTTTTGCTAATATTAAATGAGTTTAGGATACTACAACAACCAAGATGTTATACTTTAGAACATCAGATTTTATAGTTATGGTGGTTGATATAGATCATCTTTCTATTCTTGGTCCTTTGATTTCATTGGCCAAAGATAGGGTATTGTTTTTTTCTCTCTCCTTGTACCATTTTGAATTTTGACATTATTACAACCTTATAAGATGTCAGATGGGAATTGCAAATTTTTTAGGTTAACCCCATGTGCCATGCAATACCTAAATCATTCCTTAATTTGTGAGAGGCTTTCCTTCAATTGCCTCTAATATCTTTCAACCGTTCACTGGATTAAAGGGATCAAAACCAATAAAATGAACACAATTTGATTCTTATTGTAAAAGGAAATAATCACATGGGTAAAATGGTGGGATTGAAACTAATGAAATGATGTTTGACATAGTAAAAAACCCTTTAATTGTGAAGTTTTCCCACTTTCAAATCCCTTGACTTGCTACCCTTTTTTTCTAATTTTGATGAATCGTGAGAGAATAAACCTAAATTACTTGCATAGGAACATCAATTTTTTGGACTTATAATGATGATTATTTTTGAGCCATTTGGTGATGCTTCTGTGTATTTATTCAAGAAGTTGCTTTCTTGCAAGTTTAATGGATGCCTTAAGTTTTGTTATTAATCATTAGTTTGAAAATTACCGCTGCAGAAAGTACCTTATGTGTTTCTGCCTTCAAAATTTGAATTGGGTGGTGCTTGTAAAGTGAATGGGGAATATGATGTCACAGTTGGGAAAGTTGTTGTGAAACATCAGGTTAGTAATTTTTGGATGTTAAGGCTTCCCAGTTGGATATCAAAGATCTTTTCTCATCAACTTAATTTGGAATTTAGGTATCAATAGATTTTTTAATGATGCGGCACTTTACTGAGACAACACATGAACGAGGGTTGAAATTTTTGTTGTCCAAGTTTGATGACATTTTGGGGTTTAGTTTTCAAGAATTTTTTGTTGATAATGTTGTTCTAGTCTAGTTAGTGTTGAGAGCCTTCATTCTATAATATGTCAACTTCATTCTATAATCTGAGTGTATCACCTTTCTTAAATTTTGAATAAGGTTCTAAAATCAAGTGTTCAATATGCATATTTCAAGCCTATGTTGAACACTCTGTTTAAGGCATTTGTCAACAAGGCTACAATTTTTTAATTGATTTATCTTTTTACTATGTTTGGACTTTCTTTTGTAAACTTTAAATATATAGTGCACTTTTATTCTTTCTTAACTGAGACTAATATTAATTTTGTTGGTTGTATTGAGGCACAAATCCATTCATGGCAGAAAAGGTAGCACCCTATTGCTCATATTATATGGTACATTGCATATAAAGGACGAAATATTCTAGGTGGGTTATTGTTGATTGCATTGAAGGAGAGAGCTTCATATATGGGACACGATCAACACTCTCCTTGGATTCTACATGTTACAACTTGCTCTAGGAAGATTGCCGATGTTATAGAAGTTTTAAGAGATGAAAGTGGCATGTGCTCGCATTGGAGGGCTTTAAGCATGCATTTCCATCATTGTAGAAGTCTTTTGGAAAAAAATATTTCTTGCAACCATTTCTTTGCAATATTGCAGCTCAAATTTTCAGTCTTGTGACTGAAAATAACAATTGTAATACTATATTTCTAAGCTGTAACTAGAACACCTTTCTTTTATTAATAAAGTTCATCGATTTTTCCTTCTCAATGGTTGTCTTATTGTGTGCAATTGATGATTGATGTGTATTTCTATGTTTTATGCTTAAATCCTCAAATAGCAATCAATTAAAATGACTAAATATACTAGTAGTTGACATCAATTAATAATTAAATTAACTAAATATACTACCAATTGACATAAATCAATGAACAGTGAATAAATATGACTAGATATATGACCAGTGAAATCAGAGAATAAAATTGACTAAATGTACTACCAAATTGATCAAAATGATGATTAAAATTAATGACTAAATGCACTACTAATGCACTACTAATTCACATAAATCAGTGAATAAAAATGACTAAATAAGTGACCACTTAACAAAACTCAATAACTAAATATATCAGTGAATAAAAAATGACTAAATAAGTGACCACTTAACAAAAATCAATGACTAAATATATCAGTGAATAAAAAATGACTAAATAAGTGACCACATTACAACAATCGATGACTAAATCAACAACTAAATAAGTGACCAGTTAAATATATCAATGAATAGAAAATGACTAAATAAGTGACTAGATTACAACAATAAATGACTAAATAAGTGACTAGATTACAACAATTATTGACTAAATCAATGACTAAATATAATACCAAATCGATCAATCAAAACAACCAATAAATGACTAAAAATGGTTTATTCATCAATTTGGTCGCATTATATATGACTGGAAATAAACTACTAATGGTCACATGACCAAGTTTAGTCATTTATAAGTAGTTTTTAGTAGTTTATTGTTGTTTTTGTACTAGTGATCCCATCTTTATTTCTCAACGTGTCTTTAATAGGGTTAAATTGGGAACCAATAAGAGAAATTTTGTCAGCTTCAACATTCTTTTTTATAGGAACTTCTTGGGTATTTATAACATCAAAGGTTTCCTAGAGATGTTATATGTGGTGTATATATACTTCCATTGACTATGAATAAGGATTCAACCTATCTAATTACCAAAGTATTTTGATGTCTTTATTATTTGCAAACAAAAACCATTTCACTAGTGCCTCATACTTTATAATGTTGTAGGTGCATTTTAATCGGAGCCTACAAAATTGTTGATAATTTCTCCTTAAGAGGAGATCAACTAGATACCAACACTATCACTTATACTATAGTTGGTGCCAACAAGATATATCCTCCATATCCCAACACCATTCTCTTACTTCTTTAGATTTTTTTGGGTTTTAGGCTATATTCATGAATCAAACAGGTGTTGAGGCTATTTTATTTGAATAATTAATGAGATCCACCTCATGTGTCATCTATATTTATGACCAACATGTATCGAATTATTCATTTGGGACCTCATTAGTAGTGTGTACCTCATCATGGTGTCCATCCTCAATTTCAAATGAATGAATTGGATCACTATGGATAATAAGCTTGTTTTTAATGTGATGTATGATAAGAGGTTCAAATGGAATACTCATTTTAGTTTTATACCTAGTAGTTAGGAGCATATGGTTGTATCCTAGAGAGAGAAAACCTCCTTAGTAGTTATATCCGTATATGAATAAATTATTAAGGTGTTGAGTACCTATATTGTAGATGTTTCCTAAAGGACATCAATATTATGGTAGACATACAAGAATAATGGTAATTTCTTTACCATTCCTACATAGTTGTCTAGGCTTCCATATAATTGAAAAACTACTTTATTTGTAGGATCATATGTCAAGTAAAGATATTTTGAAACCTTTCTAGTTATTACTAAGGTTCTTGAACAAGAGTATACCATACAATTATGTATAAAATTATCCTTATGGATTAGTGTCAAATAGAAAGGTTTTGGTTTGATCTTACTTACTTCACTTTAGCAAATTTTTTAGACTTGTAATTGGTGGAAATATTACCTCTATTTTATACAAAAGTTGTGTCCTTTTATTTTTGGATACATTTATTCTTCTTAGATCCTCTTCCAACATCTTCATTTAGCTAGGTCTGGATACCACAATCTAGAGAAAAATTGATTGTGGATTTCTTGATCCAATTCAATATATTGAACAAGCTCACAATTTGTCCTACCTTAATAGTATTGGGTTCCCAATGAACATGTGGCCTCTCTACAATAGGTTATGCTTCCTTTCGTGTTCTTGATTTAGGATGCATTACTTTGGTAGTCCTAAATTAATTTAATTTAATCCCACAAGGTGCAACAAACTTTGACATGGATGTTGTTGGCACGCTAAACACTAGTTCTTATTTCTCCTATTATATTGTAAGAAGTGAGGGATTTAATTAAGTTTTTTATTTTTCCACCATCATTTTATCTCTTACTTGATAGTAAAATATGTGCTATGACTCTTGTTAAGTACTTGTGGGACCTTCAAGTTGAGGGTATGATTCAAAATCTTCCTAGTTTACTAATGTTTACTCTTGGTTACTAGTTTTCTCTAGGTAGCTTGGAGAAAATTGATGATTTCTTTGATTGATGTTAAATATATGTTCATCATGGAAGATGGATTGAGTATGGGAATTGGTAGGGAATGATTCATGATTGTGGGATGTAGAGTGGTGGTAGAACCATAATTTTCTTTCTTGGATGTAGTTATTTTGAGCTACCACCAACTCTCTATTAGGGCTATAGGGAATCTATTGTAGTAGTTTTTATACTAGGAATAACTAATTTGGATGCATTAGAGGCCTAATTGGTTGATATAGAGGATATTTTAGGCAAGTTCATGGTTTTTGTGGAATGGTCTATAACCTTGATTAGACTATTGATTATATGATTGGTTTTATGGATGTTGGTTGTTTTAATATTGTGTTGGTTTCTTTTGGACTGGTGACATAACTAGGCATAGTTTGAATTAAGTTCCTCATCTTGTTAAGCTTAGATGAGGCATATGGTTTATTGAAGTTGTATTCCAATTGAGGCTTTGTAAGGATTAGGTTCATAAGAGCTAGAGAAGAAGGCATATTGATTGGAATTAGTTGGTATGAAAACTAAATATTGTTAAATAATGGCATAGGGGGAGGATGCTTTAACCTTTCAATTTGAATCATCATTTTTTGTATCTACAAAAATGACATATGCATTTAAGAGACCATTTCCTCTATTTTTTATATTCATGAATTTTTCAAAATCAATAATATTTACATAATAGAGATAATTTATAGTTGATGGAGAGTAGACCTCAATTGGGATGCACTGCATATATTCTAAAATTTAATGTTAGTCATTAGGAATTTCCACAAAGGCTCTTTTAATGGTTGTCAACTACTTTATTAGTGATGAAGCACAACCCTTCGCTTTCAATCTATTGAGGAACATTTAAAATAGTTGGTTACAACCAATAATGAGCATCTATAAAAGTGATTGGTACCATTCTAGGGACTTTCCTTTGAAGGATGCAATAAGTAGTCTTAAAACAACATTTTATTCAATAATGTTTTGAAATGTGTAATGCTTCACAACATCATGTCAATATTCCATTGGAGTATCATGATTCTCTCCCATGAAGTGAGAAAGAGAATTAAGAGTGACATTTGATATATCTTCCCACATTATAGGTGGTACTATGATATGTGACACAAGGATGTGTGGTTTAGCTCTATTTGTGGATTTTGTAGTGATTCTAGGGGTAAGATTTTATAGATTGATAGATACAAATTGTCAGGTAAAATACTAGAACTGTTTGGCCAAGAATTCATTGATACTCAACCAAGGGTTTCCTTGAGACATATAGTGAAGGCTAAAATCCTTCAAAAAAATTAAAGTTCCACTTGGCATGCCAAAATCCATTGATCTCTATTTGAAGTATTTTTTATGGGCTAATGCACCATGTAGGATCAAGGAACATGGAAATTATTTCTAGTAATGCAGGTCTATAATGAGGGTGATCCTTGCAAAATAATATATAGCATTGGAGGGTTTTTATCGTATCTATCTTAATGATATACCTAAGTTTTTTATGTTGTGAGGGTAAAAATGTGTTTACAGAAATAAAATTAAAGAAAAATAAAGGCTTGTGTCAAATTGATACAAATTATCTTGACTACAAAAGTAACTCATGATATAATAATCAACAAGATGTATACATAAAATTAAAAGGTGACTAATTACAAGATAGATAATTAAAATATACCAATTCTTATTAAGTTCATTATTTATTGCCTATTATATAGATACATGTCCATTGGAAACATACATAAAGGCTCCCTTTTCTAGTAGAGAAGAGAGGCTAGAACAAAAACTTCACATCAATTTCAAAAATTAGTTACACAAATATGCTTCCCTAAGTGTTAGGAAATAAATTAAGCCCTATATATTAGTTGTAGAGGGCATCATCTAGTTCTAAATGAGCACAAAAATTGATATTTATAAATTACACTAACCAAACCACAATAATTTTTCCTCCAAATTACATTTAAAATTTAGAACTGCAAAGGAAAGAAATTTATTTAAATTTAGTGATTACTCCTATTGATGGTTGGGCATGGACATAGTATCCTTAGTGACTAGTTCACAAAGTCCACTACCTAATACTATACTATAGTATAATTAGTAGTTGAAACTTCCCATATAAACACTTTAGAAATTAACTTATCATGAATTCATAGCCCTACTACTTTGGAAAATTTAAAGTTTTGATGTGACTAAGCCTATGTCTAGTACTCTAGTGTGCTATATTATTTTAGGATGACATAGGGAAGTCATGGGTGCCACAAATGTACTACCAATATGAAAGGAGAGGTATTTATATTTTATAATGGTTGTGCATCCCATGGGATATTGAATGAATTGATTTATAGTATATTGGATGGCTCACATTATGATATATTACTCCATTTTTTGGGGAATCCCTAAGAGTATGTTGTATGACCTTAGATAAGTTATGTCTTAACTTAAACCAAAAAATATAGTGGTGCCTACCATAACTTACATGGAGATATTTTTAAATTTATAATATAGTGCACACTACCATTTGTTGGCCTTGCATTGTACCTTTTTTCCTTTTGTCAAAGTCCCATGAATCATTGGATGATATTTGATTTGGAGCATTACATGGTGTCTATTCATTGGGACTTAGAACCTTATTATAATTATAACAAAACATTAAAATTATAAAAATAGAAGAAACTAGGGAGGCCTATAGATGTTGTGGGACATTCTTATTGTTCAAACATTTAGGCAAGATGAATCCACTACTTGTAGTGAAGGATTCACTATAATTGGAGATTCTAAGGATTTATTTTGATCGTGGAAAGAAAGAGGCATACAAATGTATCTATTGGGTATAGAGTAAACAACCAAAAATCAAAACCCAAACTTTTCAAAACTTAATAAGATATCTACTCCCTCAAATATTTTTTAGATAAGTCATGATTCACTATTTTAGAAATTTCAAGTTCTAAATTGAAATCTCAAAGTGAAATACATATTCAAGATTCATAATAGTAATTGAAAATTTATATGTTATTGGTTCTAGGAAGGTTCAAGGCTAGAACTATAAAGATTTTCATTACATAGATCTCGCTACACATAAAATTCATCTTACTAGTCCTCTCAAACAACAAGATGTAATGTGTAGATATATCTTAAATTTTATGCCATTTTAAATTTACACTATTAGAATATTTTAAGTCGGCCATAGGAAAATTTATGGAGGAATTTCCATGACCCTTTAGTTGGTGGTACCTTATTATTAGAGAGGGCGCCTATAAATAATATGATAATTTCTTTGCAATAGGGTGGAACATAGAGGAGATAGGTATGCGATATGTGATTTAAATTTGCATCATTGTAATGTGCACATAGTCTATGAGCATGTAATATAGTACAAATATTATTATTCTTGAACTTTGATAGTGAAACATTGTTTCAATGCATTTCAATGTATAAGATATCTTCATTATTAAAAAATGAATAATATTGTTACTAATTTGTGACATCTAATTTTTCTTCTAAATCTATTTGTATTGTGTAATTTTGTGGTATTTCATTTGTCTATTTTTGGGTTACACAAATAGATTATATTTTATTAAAATAATTTATATATGATTACATCGATATCATGTGGTATCAAAACCTAGTTGTGGCTAGGATAGTATAAGGGTTGGAAGTAATCCATAGGATAAATTTAATAATTTGTTCCATTAAAAGTTAGCCATATAAAAAAATGGTTAATTGAAGAAGAGATGGTTGAAACAAAAGAAGAAAACTTGTGATGAAGATGATCAAAGGGAGTGAAAATATGGCTAACGAGTTTACATTGTAATAGTTATTGAAGTAAGGTTGAGAGCCCTTGATAATGTATAGAGGTAAAGAATGGTTGAAGTTGATGTCAATGGTGATGAAATACCAATTCAAGAGCTATAAAATGAGGAGGATTCTATAGAGGAAAATAATTAAATTTAGAAGATAAATTTAGTAGGGTATTGACAAGAGCAAGAATTTAACCAAGGTTTGAAATTCATTTGTATTCAAGTCATTTGGATCCTAAATATTTATTGGATTAGATCAATAGAGAAGTATTTTAAATTTTAATTCATTGAAGACCCTAAAAGAGTCAAGAACACAACCATTAGATTGAAGGAGAATTTAGCCTTGTGGTGAAATTATATGTATAATTATAGTGTAGGAAATAATAGGCCATATATTAAATGGTACAAAAATTGAATTGAAAATTCTTGCCTATAAATTATAATTTGGAGTTGTTTAATAAATTTTAGAATTTGTAATATAAAGGAATGAATATTATTGAATACATCAAGAATTTTTATAGAATTAGTATTTGGGTAGTTTACATGGATAATGGTATGGATAAGTTGTCTCATTATTTAATGGTTTATTGTGTGAAATCCAAGACGGGATTCTTTTGTTTCCAATTCAATCTATTGAGGTTGCCTCATAGCTCATGTTGAGGGAAAATGAGAAGCCATCCAAGAAGGAAAAAAGAGTGCAAGGTAAGGGCAATGGTCAAAGGAAAAAAAGAGAAGAAAATAAGGGAATGAAAATAATAAGGCAACAATGTACAACAATAGGACAAAAATCCAAAAATGAGAAGAATCAAAAGAAAGATGAAGAAAAAAAATAGAGGGTTTCATGGAATAAATTTTAGTGGTACTAGTTAAAAATTCAAATAAAGTGTACAGTATGGAATTTAAAGGATATATATAGAAAAATAACATGGAAAAGTTGAGAAGAGAGTGCACATCATATAAATGAGTGATGAATTGGGTAGTGAGATAAAATAAATCACACTTGAAGGTGGGGAGAATTCGACATTGTACAAGGTCTTGTTGAATCCTACGAAAGAATATAAAGAACCATAATCGAGGAAGAGTCTTCAAAAATTGGTTCAATTAAGGTGAAAAGTGTTGTAAGATGACCATAGCTAACTTATTGTCTGCTAAGTTAGTAGAGAAATTGGGCTTAGTGAAAATATTATATCCCACTCCTTATCAAGTTTCATGGCGAAGAAATATTAATACATGATTTTATGAGAGTAATTATTTGTGTTATTTAATATTGGAGGTTAATACAATAATGGAGGAAAGAAATTTGTCTTACTTAAAAGAGCAGAAGATGGAAGCACTGCTACAAGGTTTTGAGGATGCCATAAGAAAAATATTAGAAGGTTTTCTACTAGTGTAAAAAAATTCATACAACATGGATTTGATTCTAGGGTCTATACATGATGAGTCATAACATGGATACATAATTAAATAGATAAATGGAAGAAATTATGAAGAAAGGTCTAATTTAGGAAAGTATAGACCCTTTTATGTGTGGTACTTGTATCAAAGAAAGGAGGATATTTGAGGATGTGTATTATATAGCATTAACAAGAGCATTATCAAGTCTAGGTTTCCATTATCACATATAAATTCCTTGATGGTTTTTTTGGGTGAGGCATAGTATTTTTTTAAGATTAACCTCAAGGGTGACTATCATTAGAGAAAAAATTGTGAATGATATGAATGAAAGATAAATTTTAGAATAAAATATGGATCATATGAGTGGAACTAGTCATGCCCTTTTGGATTGACCAATGCACCAAGAACCTTATGAGGATGATGAATAAATTTTAAAAAACTTTCTTATGTAAATTTTTTGTTGTTTATTTGGATGATATTTTGGTGTTCACTAATACTAGGGAAGATAATTTTGAACACCTAAAATAGGTTTTAACATAGTTAAGAAATGGGAACATGTGTATAAACCCAAAGAAGTGTAGATTTATGAAAAAATGAGCTAGAATACTTGGGATTTGGGATATCTCAAGTTGGTTTTAGGATCAATCAAAAAAACTAAAGTAAATTGTTGAGTGGTTGTTACCATAGAATAGTATAGAGATTATAAGTTTCCGGAGTTTTAAAAGCTTCTACTAGAAGTTCATTGAAAATTTTAGTGGGATCTATGTATTACTAACACATTGCATGTAGAAGGATGGATTTTATTGGATGGTTGCTATAGAAAAGATGTTTGAAATACTAAATAAAATGGTGATGGAGACCCTAAAATTGAAACTTTTATACTTTGAGAAGGTTTTCTAAGTGGATAGTGATGCCATTGGTAAGGATATTTGGCACTTTTTTGAGTCAATAAGGTAAAACTATTATATGTTTATGTGATAAGTTAAATGAATCCAAGTAGGAATATTTAGTTTATGATTATAAGTCTTGTGAAATTGATCAATCCTTGTTGAAGTGAAGACACTATTTGTCACCAAAAGAGTTTGTTTATATATATATCCTTAGGCATTGAGATTTATCATCAATAAAAATTAAATTAGAGACACATGAGGTGGATGGAGTTCTTGTAGGAAAATTATTTTATTCTCAAACGTTGAGTAGGAGAAATGAATTGTTGACTACTATGACAATATAGTTGGTAGGAATGGAAATAATGAAGGTTATATATGTTGTAGATATAGATTTTATAGATTCATGTAAAATTTGTGTGAATAATTATATTAGAGGTAAGATTTCCTTTGATAATTACTTTATGTAGGAATGATACATTTGGAGAAGGAAAATTTACATATTGAAGAGTTCCATGAGAGAGAGTCTCATTAGGGAACTACTTAGTGGAGGATTGGGAGGTAATTTTGATATGAATAATACATTGTGAAAGGAAGAAAGGTATGTAGAAATTATTCCTATACTAAAATTTTGAGGAGAGTTTTTTGCAAATTTCAATCTATTAACAATTGCAAAAATAAGAAACACATATAAACATAAAATAAATAATATAATATAAAAAATATGTACATGGGGATAACCCTTTAAAGAGAAAAGTCCCACACTCCAAATTATATTAATGTATTATTAAATAAAAAAAATACTTATAATACACTTGCAGAGTAAACATCCACATGAGTATCACCAACCAGAGATCTAGAGGAATTCTAACAACTTAAAAATATCTATAAACTCTTGCACAACCTCCAACTAAAGCATACAATATATAGGAGATATAATAAATTAAACCATAAAATAATAATTAAAAAACTATGAGCTAAAAACTCCCAAAAGTGGTGCCCAAATCTCAAATCTTAGGATGAGACCACAAGCTAACAACCACATATTTCTTCCACCTGTCACAACCTTGTTATAATCCACTCACCGAATTGGGCATCCTATTTTGGTTTTATTATCTCCAACCAAAGATACCTTATGATGTGTCATAACATGTATCATAAGTTTCTTAACTAGTGTAAACCCCCTTGGAGCTCTTTTATGCATTCACCACATTTTACATTTCTTATGCAAAATTTTTAAGGCCATAACTTCTGATCTGAGAGGATGATTGGGCCCATTTTTATAAAAAAATAGTTGCAATGGAAAGGATAAAAAATTTACATGGAAGAAATATTATAATATAATAATTATGTAGAGCAGGAAGAACCACTTATATATATGGATTGAGATGAATCTTGTTCACTGGGATAGGAAATATGGTTCTGAGTGTTACCAAATCAATATGTTAGTTTGATTGTAACTAGATATGGTGTATAGTATACTTCAAGGAGGGTCTAGTTAGTCATGGTATCTTGTATTTACCTTGTTCTCATGTCATTTGAATATGAAATTTACCACCTTAAAATATTGAATTATCGCCCAATTATCAAATCATCTCCTTACTATTCACTGGTGTTTTCCGATTTTATTTGGGTTACAGTTCTTAACTCCTTTAGTACCAATATTTTGATCAATATAGTTATCAATTCTTCATTATTATCAATATCTAATTAGTGAATGGTAATTAATGATGGTAGTTACATGGAGATCAACCAAAATTTATTTTTTGTAAACATGCATTGCTCTTAGTAGTTTTGAATAACCTAAAATATTTATTTTCACCAAAAACTAATGTTGTAGACAAAAATTTGAGTTTTTCTATATTATAACCTAAAAATAACATTTTTTATTAATTTAACATTTGGAGAAAGGTTGAGATACCTTTCTTAATACTTTGGACAGGTTGGAGGAGTTTTATTTTATCCACTTTTTCACTGTAATGTTAATTTTTTAAGAGGTAAAATATATCAAATTGCAAAAGGTGTTGCCTAGAACATAGGGTTATATTCTAAAACATATGGTTATATAAATTATTACCAATTCCAAATAAATATTTAGAGGAAATTTTCATACACTTTTTACTTAGAATCACATGAACTTAGAGGAGTTAATAACTGAAAGGAAGCCCAGTAAGAAAAAAAAATCTTACACCAATCTAAGAGGGGGATATATTACATAATTTTATACAAAAACTTATTAGTTATAGATTAATATTCACATACAAATAAAAAAATAAACACACAATAAAGAAATATACCTATAACACCAAATATATGTGAGGTAAATTGCTTCGAGAGAAAAACCACACAATCCAAAAGCAAAACTCAATTTGTATTATTAGTAAATAATCAATTTTACAATACAATTTCATAGAAATAAGCTCATTGATAGGTATTCAACTACAATAATATTTCTAGAGTGATTCTGGTAGTATAATAATACCAGTGAATTATTCGAAAAAATTACTTATTGAAAAATTAATAAGTACCAAGTAAATACATCTCCACATGAGAAGATGGATGAATAGGATTGTCACATGGAAATAATCCAATGTATTCATGCCTATATTGAGTCTCCTTAATATGCACAATACTTGTATGCATGCAAAAAAAATTCATGAAGTGCAATATCATAATCAAGACCCACTTGCTTTAATTTTTCATTTATAATGCTTATCTCCTCATGCATAGGACCCCTTAACATGCAATACACTTGCATTCATAGGCGGCTCAATCACATGGGGCCCACCTATCATAGTTTTTCATACATAACTATTCCATTATCATACATTTTTATAGAAACTTTTCATTATCCATAATAGAGTGTACAACTACTACAACTTATGAGACATGCCACCAAATTAGCCTTCAATGGGGTCCACCAAGTGGGACGCCTACTTCCACATATATAGCTTAAAACTTTATATAATCATGTTCTTGTAATATGTCACATCAACCAATAGGTACTACAATATGACATGAAATTTATAGAAATAAAATTAGTATTAAATAAATAATTATCAATAAATTAAATTCTAGGACTTGCAAAGGTTGAGACACCCTAATCCCAAAATTCTCCCACTTGTCAAAGACCTTTCAAGAGTAAAACGACAATCCATTTCTAGGATCCATGAGATCATGGAATCGAAAAACCATCTAAATTTCTCTATGATCGCAATCTTTCTCAATACATTTACAACATTCATCAGAGTATCAACCTCTTCCAATTTCACCTTTCCATCTTCCACCATGTTAGAAACAAAATATAACTAAAAATCAATGTGCTTTGTTCTAGCATGGAAAGTAGAATTATTTTCTAGGAAAATGACACTCTAACTATCACAAAAAATGGTAATCATCCCTACATCAAACCCAGCTTATGAGCACAAATATTTAAAATTAAAATTTCTTCCTTACAAGCATGAGTACCTACCATATAATCTACTTTTTCCATGGACATAGTAACTACAAATTTCTACTTACTCATCCGATTGATAGAACCACCAAACATCATGAATAAACACTGATAGATCATCTTCTATTATTAATGTCACCTATCCAATCTAAATCCATATATCCATGAAAACAAACTAAATGAAAAGGTATAGTAGGATAACAATAAAAATAAAGTGAATACTTGGAAGTACCTCGAAAGCATTTGAACACTCTCTTAACTACATCCCAATGTACCCATCCATGATTAGCCATAGAATAAGTTAGGACTCTCACTTCTTGGTCAATGTATAGCATTATAAATTATAGATAATGGTGTTCATCAAATTTCCAACAACACTTGAATAAGGTAATCTACTCATATCCTCTATCTTAACAAAATATTTTGGAAAATCCTCCACATATAATAGGAACAACCAATGATCTATAAGAAACCATGTTGAATCTCTCCAAAATTGAATTTACATACTTACTCTAGATTAACAAAATACTTTTTCTAACTCTATCTCTTTTGTTATCCATTCCCTGAATGTACCTAGCTACACCTATATCTTTCATCTCAAACTATGTTGATAACTAAAAATTTAAGTCAAAAATTATAATTTTACCAATACCAAAAAATAGCATATCATCCACATACAACGTAATAATGAGAATTTTATCATTATCAATTTTTAGTAGCCACAATGATCAAATTTTGACCTTTGAAATCTCAAACTCAACACATAGGTATCAAAATTTTGATACCACATCCTAGGAGATTGTTTTAGAATATATATATACTTTTCAACTTGCAAACCGAATTTTCTTTACCTTTGACAAAAAAAATATTTGGCTGTGACATATAGATTTCCTCCTCCAAATCACCACGAAGGAATATTGTATTCACATCTATTTGCTCAAATTCTAAGTCATAATTTGCAGCAAGTGATAATAGGAATTGAATGGATGTTAGCTTTGGTATAGTAGAGAATATTTGACCATAATAATTTCCCTCCACCTAAGAATACCCCTTCACAACTAATCATTCTTTATTATTTTCAACAATGTATTCAAGACTAAAAGAACACCCATTTACAACCAATAGGTTTATGTCCTGTAGGAAAAAGTACAATATATTAAGGTTATTTTTCTTCAATGAAACCATCTCTTCATCAATGGATTTCATACAAGAATATACATCAACACATATCCATAGCCTCTTTTATATTCCTAGGCTCCTCGGTGTTAATAATCAAAGAAAATACACAACTAGAATCCAATAGTGAATAACTAAACCTATTAGGTTGCTACCTAACTCACTTAGACCTACTCAATGGTTGAGGTTGAGGCTCCTTTTCTTCTTAAATTTTTTTAGAGTTACTTGATCTTTCATCATCATTAGGTTCAATAGGTTTATTTAGTTCATTTTTTTAGAGTATGTGGAACATGAACTAAATCATTTCTCCTCTTCTTTCTCTATTTGTTGAACAACAAAAAAACAACTCTTTAAAATCACACTTCTACTATACATAATATTCTCAACCTTTGGATCCAAAATATTGTAACCTTTCACACTAAAACTATAGCCAATGAAGATACACTTAATTTACTTGTTCTCCAACTTTGACCTCTTCTCATTTGGCACATGCGCATATGTCTCACAATTAGATACTTTGAGGTGTCTTAACAAATGCTTCTTTCTCAACCACACCTTCATGGGTGTCTTTTCAACAAGTAATGATGTAGGATATCTATTGACTAGATAGTAGACGGTGACTACAACTTTATCCTAGAGATTGTTCAAGGCTAGATCCACTCAACATAATTATAGCCATCTCCATCAACATCCTATTCATCCTCTCCATAACTCCATTCTATTGAGGAGTGTATGGATTCATCTTATGCCTCTGAATCCTATGCTCTTTATAGAACTTGTTGAATTTTTTCGAACAAAAATCATCATTAATATTAGTCCTCAAACACTTAATGTTTCTACTAGTCCAATTTTCAACAAACTCTTTCTCCTCAAATTGACTAAAGACTCTAGATTTACTCTTACAGAAATAAACAAATGTCCTTCTATTGTAATCAATCAATGAAACAAAATATATATAGATTTTGTTAATGAAGGAACATTAATAAGACCAAACAAATTAGAATGAATATATTCCAAAACCTATAATATTTGTGAGAATTAGAATAAAAACAAACATGGTTTTTCTTTTAATAGATGCAATGTTCACAAAATTCAAACTCGAGATTACAATCATCAATCCCCTCTACAAGGCATTTTTTAGGGCTCTAAGACTGTTCTCACCAATATGTCCAAGTCTTTGGTGCCATAATATTATTTTTTCTACTAGAAGATTTATCTCCAAATAATGAGCACCCTTAAATACCAAAAAAATACGACCATTTAAAGTTGATGTAAAATATTTCTTCATTGTTGAATCCAATGGTGAGGATGAAGAATTTTCAACTCTTTTCTTTGATTTTTTAGAATATTTATTGCACTATATAGTGCATGCATATATTTTGAACAAGGTTCCAATTGAAACACCTTTCACCAACACCATATCTCCTCTTGTCATCTTACATCCTCCACTCTAGAAAACAGTCTGGACATTTACACCATTCAAATTGCTCATTGAAAGTAGGTTTCATGTCAAACTGGGGATATGCAACATACCATCGATCACCTTCAATATACCATTAGGGAGTATAATCTTTATTTTTCCACAATGAATAATGCTCAGATGAGATTCATCACCTAGATACACTTTCCCACCATCATATTCTTCATACTTCAAGAACCAACCCCTATGTGAGGTCATGTGAAAAGATGTACTCGAGTCCATTAACCACACATCTTTAGATGCATGTATTACTAAGGCTACAAAAATGCTTCACTATAATCCTAAGAGGATTTTTTTGAATCAAAATTAGAGAAGGTATTCTTTTTTCCCTTCTCTTTACATTCTTTGCAAAACTGACCATTTTTTCCTTAATTTCAACATTTTTTCTTGGAATTCCCAAGAGACTTATATCTCCCCGAGGATTTAGATTTTGACTTGTTCTCCTTCTTTCCTTTCTCTTTCAATCTACCATGAACAAAAAGGGCCTCCTTGGGGATCTTAGAATATTTTCTTTGTATCTCTTCGAAAGGAAACGATGAAACCACTTCATCCATCTTATTGGTGGTAGTGGTACTCCCAATGTCCATTACAAGGTGATCCCATGATTTTGGAAAGGAACATAAGAGTGCCATGTAATAATAAACATCCTCCATATTCACACCAAAAAAACTAATTGGGAAGTGAGCATGTTAAAGGAATTTAGGTGATCAACCATGGATCCTTCTTCTTCCATTCTTAGTTAATACAACTTATTTCTCAAGAATAACTTGTTTACCATGGATTTAGCCAAATAATTCTCTCAAATATTATTCCAAAGGCTTGTTGAGATCTCTTCATGGAAATTCAACAAAATGGAGTCTTCCAAATAGAGTCTTATCAAACCCTTGGATTTTCAATCTAATAACTCATATTTTTCTTTAGTCATGCTGGTAGGTTTTACATCAAATGTTTCAGCCCACAGATCTTTATCTATGAGTATATCTTCCATTTTTATCTTTCACTAGAATGTTTTTCTATTAAGATTTTCAATATTGATCCTTCTAGATGTGCTTTCCATTTTTTTTTGCAACACGGTCACAAAAAGTACTTCTATGAAATATCCCACTCAAATAGAGATCATTACAAAAACCCTCTACCCAAAAAAAAAGATAAAAAATGGCCAAGCTCTGATACCAAATGAAATGAAGTTGGGTAAGTGGAAATTTATTCCTACACCAATATAACTGAGGGAGATATTAATTTTTTTTGAAAATCCTGATCAATTATAAATTTAGATGTACATAGAGATAACAAAATAAATATACAATAAAGTAATATAACCATAACACCAGATATATCTGGGGAAAACACTTTCAGGATAAAAACCCCACACTCCAAAATCATAACCCAAATTGTACTATCGGTAAACAATGAAAGTTATAATATAGTCACAAAGCTAAGCTCATTCAAGATTCTTCAACTACAACAAGATATCTAGAGTGATTTTGATAACATAATGGTACTTGTGAATTATTTAAAATTTGTACTTATTGCAAAATGAACATGCAAAAAATAAATACAACTCCACATGAGAATATGGTGCCTAGGATTTCCATATAGAAATAATCCAATACTTATATTCCTATCTCGAGTCTCCTTGACATGCACAACACTTGCATGCATGAAACAACCTTTCATAAAGTGTAATGCCATAACCATGACCCACTTCATTGGTTTTTTCCATTTCCAATACCTATCCCCTCATACATAGGGACCCTCAACATGCAATGTACTTGCATACATAGGCAACTCAATCACATGGGGCCCATTTATCATAGTTTTTCATACATAACTCTTCCACCTTCATAAATTTTCATAGAAACTTGTTCACCTTAGTTGTCAAACCAAGAAAAGTCCTTGTCACTACAACAACATATACCAAGTATGAAGTCATATAGAACTTCTGTGTTGTAAGCACCTTGGACAATTGCTTGTTAATAGCACTATTGATTTCTTCACCCCAAAATATATGTTGTCTCCTCTTCAAAATAATTTTGATGTAAAGATACATCCAATTATCAAAATTAGATGAGACAAGAAACCCTTACATTCTACTAAGAAGAGTGATAAGATCGTTCACCTCAATGAAATAACTACAAGGGAAACTCTTGGGCCACCTAGAGATTCCTAGACAAGGTGTCTTCAACCATTTGTTATTAATTACCCACTTAGTAGTGTGTGGGTCTTGACCATATTCCATTTGCTCAAATTCCTTAGATATTTCCATATATCTATCATTGCTCAAAAAAATGAATGCATTATCAAAGAATTTAGCATCGAACCTTATGATCACATTACCAATTGAATCCTTGACACTTCTGGTATCCTTGTCATAATGTGAAGCTACTTGTAAGACAAACTCTGGGTTTTGTGCCACAATAGGAAATGAGGCTATAGATATTGATTTGAATAATAGACCTCATTCCATTGTCTAATGGTTATTTTTACTCCTTTCAAGAAACTTTGACATGTCCACATGGTTTATTTCTATATCCTTAATCTCATGTGTGACTACAATGGTTGGAAACACTCCTTGATATTTGTATTTTGTTGCTTTGGACTTGTTAGGAGACAGATACAATATCTGAAGAAAATTGTATCTTTGAAGAAATGCATACATAAAGATCTTGATGTGTGTGCATAAGTAACCACATAACAAATTTTAGCATATTTGCAGTGTTAGGAAAAATTGCATATTGGAATTTACAAAGTTGGGGAAAACATAGAGATTGCATGTATATTTGGGGCTTGAGTGTGATGGGTGCGAAAAATGGAGTGTGAGTGGTCAAATTGGCAAAAAGGAAAAATATCCTAGTGTTAGGAAAATTTTAGCAAAAATTTGTGAGGTCGCTGAAAATCAACACCTATGCAAGTGAAAATGAAAGCTTTGATGTTTGGGTGCTGAAAAATAGTGATACTACAGGTGGAAATGGATGTTTTTCAAAATTATTGCAATATCATTAAAATTTAGCGACTATGCAAGTATAATATTTTTTTGTTTGTTGCAAAGTCAGAGAAAACATTTGAGCTTGCAACTAGGGAAGGATACTTTGTTCATGAAAAGTCGTTGAAACAACCCAACTCTACAAAATTGGGTAGAACATTGTTCAAATTTTGGTGTCGATCTGGGGATTTTTACTGACTCTACATCATTTTTTTGCACTTTGTGCATAATTGAAGAAAAACCTCGATTATATAATTTTTGACTTGGAATTTTACATTCTGCATGAGCGAAGAAATTTGATGCTAGAGCTTTTTGCATAAATTATTTGCTTATGCTAACTTAGCAAAAAAAATGCTAATATTACATGGAACACGAAACATGTCCATGACTTACACATAAAAGAGGTAAAAAATGTCGACGTTGCATGAACGGGAACAAGCAAGTGCTCATCAGTTTTATGTTTGGTCAGGGAAAAACCCTTCCGCTACAAAAAAAGGAAACTCGATTATGTTAATGCAGGGTCGGAGAAAAACCTCAACCAAAAATTATGGGTAAATCATGAGTTTATAATGTTTAGGAAAGGTTTTCCCCATGATTTCAAGGAGAAGATCGTAGAACTCGTTGCAACATCGGTAAAAACTCTTCATCACTCAGTCAAAATTTTTAATTGATTGAACGATATCAAAGTGCTAAGGTTCATGAATGGCCAACAAAAATTTCCCAACCTTGTATGAAACTTAAAATCAAGAATATGTAAGCGGTAAAAACCTATGATTATATGGGTTAGGGCACAAGTAGTCTTTGTTTAAAATGGAAACAAACCTCGTGATTTCAAGCATTGATTTGGGCATTTAAGGTATCGATGAAAATAAAAAATTATTGTGCATGTAAAGTTAAGACGACCTTGAATTGACAAGAATTACAAGTTTGCAGGCTCATTTCATAAAACACAAAACTAGAAAAACCTAGGACAAGACGAGGTAGATAGCCAGGGTTTTCACTAATCAATAGGTTTATACAATACAAAAAATGAAAAACAAGAGTTACAAATGCATATAAATAAACCCTAAAGATTAACCATAAATAGATGAAAGGAGCATAGCAATTTTAAAACACAAAAACCCTAAAGGAAAACAAAGGTTAATACAACATACCTGAGAAGAACAATGGAAAAACTCAGTCAAACCCTAGTTGAATCGAGCAATGATATATCCCTTGAATCCACAAACAAATGAACTCACCTACTTTAGATGAACACATAGTGGATAGAGGAGGATAGACAACACATAAAATGATGAAAATAATGAGTTAAACCGATTTCAAAGCCATTAAAATCCCTCATAAATGCACTCGTGTGAGGCCAGAATTGAAGGGGCAAGATAAAATAACACCGATGAAAATTGAGACTTGGTAGATAACTTGCAAGGTCACTAAAATTTAGTGACCTTGCAACCCTTTTTTATTTTCATTGTGACTTGTTGCGCCGTTGAAATTTAACGCTCTTGCAAGTGTAAAAAATTTTCTAGCTCTCAACAATTGGATTTTCACAACTTGCACCAAAAGGTGAATTTTGAAAAAAATGAAAAGGGGAAATGCTCGAAATGACTTTCAGAGACTAGGGGACCATGCACGAGGATCGATGAAATTCACCTCATTTTGTGTTCTTAGAGTTCATGAGCTATGAAAAAAACAAGTTTTATAAGGGTTATCCCACGAATTGAGCACAATTGAATTTGAGGATAACACTTTCCACTTCCAAATATTAACATAATAGTTGATTTGGAAGGTGGCCATGAGATTATATCCCTTATGGGTGTATTTTAATGGTACAACCAAATTCAGATAGCACCAAAAGACCAATATAGGATTACTTCATCACCCCTTGGGGAATATTCTATTACAAATTTAGGCATTTTGGTATCAAAAAAGTTGGTGCTACATATCATAGGGAAATGGTTGTCATATTCCATGATATGTTACATGATATTGTTGAATATTACATGGATGAAATCTTAGAAAAGTTAAAATTCATAATATATCATCCAATTATCTTGTGTCATATTTTACAAAGTCTCAAAAAGTATAAGGTTAGATTAAATCCCAAGAATTTTTTCTTTGGATTCACATTAGACAAGATCTTAAGGTTCATTATTTCCAAACATTACATTGAGGTAGATCCATATTTAAGATAAATCAAATAACCAAAAAGCCACATCATAGGAACCTTACACAACTATGTAGCTTACAAGGGAAACCCCAAGCTATCAGACCATTCATCACCCGATTTGTAGATAAGTACCACCTTTTCTCACATATTCTTTAAAATAATGTTAGCTTTGAGTGGGATAAATTATTCTAAAATGTATTCAATTAGATCAAAAAACACCTATCTAATCCTCTAATTCTAGTGGCTCCCATGACATACATGCCTTTTTTTATGTACATATTAGTTACACAACATGCGTTAGGTGGCCTTTTAGCTCAACATAATGATCAAGGAAGAGAAAATGATATTTATTACCTTAGTAGAACTTGGGTGGGTACAAGGTCAATTATGTTATTAGTGATCATGATTCTTAGTGAGTTTGATAGTGGGTATGTTATTTAGAAGGAAATCAAGGGATAAGTTATAGAAAATAAGTTTCCAGAGGTTCTAATGCAAGATTATTAACCTTTGAACATTGAATTTTTAGATGATCCCATCCTCCACATTGAATAATCCAAACCATGAAAATTATACTTTTATCCAGATCGTTTACCGTACATGGATCATGTACTAACATCCTTTTCATCACCTCTGATGAGTTTAGTTTATGGTTTAATTATTTATGGGGTTGTTTTCCATTTCCTACAGTAACTTAAGACTTTGGTGCTTGAGAGTTGATCTTTTTCATATAATTTCCCTAAACCATAGACCTTGGACATAAATCTATTTTCATAAGCTTTCAAATGATATCGATATGTTATGTGGAATGTTTGTGTTAATTTTACATGTGATTAATGAATGTTGCTTTGAGATGATTATGGATATGCAGTTGTTGTACACACTAATGTTGTCCTGCAGATAATTTGAGGCCTGCAACTTTAGGAAGATTTTTCCAGTAGGACGTGTGTTATATCGGTCAACAAGGTGGCCATTGAAGACTCTTAGAGGCTAGAGATTCTTCATGCACCTGATTATGACCGCCTTGATTTTTTTTGAGCATGCACAGGCATTACTGTTGTACTAGATTTGAGTTAAGGAAATCATTCTTGACAGGTTATGTGCATGCGTAGCCGCCCCTACTCTCTTTCGCGCTTTCCCTAATGTGGCATCCTCCATGTTTTTTGGAGTTGACCTCCTTGTTTGGTGTTTGGATAAATAAGGCTCTAATGTTCTCTCGAGCTCTCTCTCTTTTTCCAATTGAAGAATGTTGATTTGATGTACTCACACTTTTAAGATTTTCAGCAATACAGTCATGTTGATCAATTGCACTCATGTGTTTCCATAAATGAAATGAATTTGTGAGTTTATGCATCTCAGTTTACCTTAGTCTTAGGGAATACTTATCTAAGGGGGCCCACTTGGTGAGTATTCCATCCTTTAGCATAGTTAGTATCTTTTTGTTCAGTAAATAGCTAAGAATTTGGCATTGACTATTCCTACAACCACTAGAATTATATTATGTGATTGTTCTTGTAGCCAAAGAAGACATAGTAGTTTCCTGTTTGTTGATTAGATTTTCATTTCTATCATGCATTTCAGTTTGGTCTAGTTATTGGTGGATGTTCACCATTTATGTTATTTCCTTCCTAGCAATTTACTTTTAGCATTGTGTTTCTCTTAGTTGTAGGATAGATATGGCTAATTTGGATTCCTAGTGCACATATAGTGCTGAAACATTTCAAGTTTACATCCTTGGGTTGACAATTTAAATGCACCTTCATGGTGACTGAGATAGCTATTCAGGTTAGATGTTCAATCTCTGAATCACAATTGTAAAGGCTTGGTTGTTAAATAGAGGAAGAAGAAGAGTCATACCCCTTTGCTGATACATTTCCTGATCTGACCAGTTTTGAAGTTTCCCTTGAAGATTAAAATCCAGTTGAAGAACCCTTTTCTTTGGAATTTCATCAAGCAGGCATGGGTGATGCAAATGGAAACAAACCTAATAGAGCTAACCAACTAGATTTTCCTTTCCACATTTCTCATTAGAATGAAGTAGACAGCCTAAAAAATATCCCTACTTCAATTCTTCCTAAGTTCCATGGGCTTGTCATAGAAGATCCTGATACATTCTTGTTTGAGTTTGATATCCTCTGCAGAAGTTGTGACTACACCACAGATTCCCATAGGCATAAACTATTTCCTGCCACCTTGAAATAATTTTCATTAAGATAGTTCATGAGCTTAGGAAAAGATACTGTGGAGACTTGGGAGGACATGAAGAAAAAATTCCTTGAGAAATACAAAGATTTTGCAGAGGCAGTGCCATGAGAGGAGATGACATTTTTAGAATGCAACAAAGGGAAGATGAGAGCCTGGAGGATTTTATTTCAAGGATTTTTTATTTTTTTTGTAGAAATATCCACACCATACACTCAATGAAGAATCACAAAAGCTGATTTTCTTGAGAGGAATTAATGATAGTTGCATTGATGCCTTGGACTTGATGGGAGGAGGAGAAATCACCCAAGTTCCTTGGGAGAATATCAAGAAAATATGTCAAAATTATTTTAGGGCAGCCTTAAAGAAAGGGATATCTTACCAATATTCTATGGGTAAGTCATCTACCAGTGGAGTTTCAAGAATGGATATTACTCACTCATTGGAAGATTTCAAGCAAGACATCATAAAAAAATTAGCTACTCAGTTGGATTCACTTCAGGCCAAGAAGAAACAAGAGGAGGCAGAGGCAATGTTGGCAGAATATTGCCCTCATTGCAAACAAAAGAAGGACTGCAGATGCAAAATGATAGCTAATATTGACATCAAGCAGATGGCACCCGAGTTCAAACCAATCCAGGGTGATGAAGATCAATTCTAGTATGTTGCACAAAGGAGGCCATGGGCTCCAAGATATGTGTTGATGGTGAAAATGACACAAACAACTTTTAAACAAAAAAAATCTACTCTATTTCTCTTGAAAAAGAAAGACAACATATACTAGCCTAACTCCCAAGGTCCTGGTAGCTGGTTCTCAACTGTCTGGTGTCACTCAATCCGTCCATGCAAATGTAATATTCAAGGGGCCTTTGCTGGTAATAAGGAATGTAAGCAATGACTTATTCATTGAACTGTATTTAATGAAAAGGGGGTTTTTATATAAAAGAAAAAGATAGATCAATATGTACATCAGTAAAACATGAATAAAACTTATCTAGTATTCAGAAATATATCTTCAACAATGAATTTCCTTCCAACAGATCAAGAAAACCATAGCATGATGCAATTTACAGAATATTCCATACTATTGCATGCATCTAAGGTGCTTAATCTAACATAACAAACACACATCATAAATATTTCAAAGATAAAATAACACACTCTCATTCGTTGCCAAGACCATAGATCAACAAACTTTCAATAAATTCAATTCAAAGATAATCTAATGAAATAATCTTTAAATCTGGTTCCTTCTAATGATTTTCATCACATGAGAAACACTCATGCTTCAACACAATCACTGGCATATAGATAGACTATAATTCATCAACTTTATCCAATAAAACTCAATTCCAACACCATATTGCGTAAAAACCTGTAATTATATTAACCTATAAACAAAATAACAAAGTATTTCTGTAAAAACTATGAAAAATTCTATCTCCTACTATCAAGTGGCTAATCTTATTCTCATCAGCCGACCCTTACAATATGATACCCCAAAGGTATTTATAGATGTAAAAAAATCCGAAGTCCTTTCTATCTTAAGTCAATCCACCTTTTTAGGAATTAAAGTCTTCTTGGAAACTTAGATCAATTTGATCTCTAGTTCCCATCCTGATCATTTAGTTAAACTAGAGAGAAGAAGATAGAAGAGAAAAAGAAAGCCATGCACCTCTAAGACTGCAAATCTTGCATGCGGAGAAGAGAAGAAGGCCATGCATGCATGAGATTATCAATTATGCATGTGAAGTTTGCTCTGCAATGTACTCATCATAACTAGAGAAGACTTGTTGAAGCATGTCCAAATCTGGCCCATCAACCCAACTGTCTTCAAACTTGATCCTTTCTAATTCCGCATCAGCAAATCCTCTCATGTCTTTTATCTTTGTTAACTCCCTCTTAGCAGCCCTTACTTCTTCTTTAATGTCCATTAACTGATCTAAAAGTAGATCCTCTCCATCATCTCCCTTTTGCATGACCTCTTTAAACCTATCATCCCATTTCTCTTTTATTTGGCTCAAAGGTAAGCCCTCCTTTACCGGTATATCAACAAGTGCTATAATAGCAATAACTGCTTCTAACTCAAACTGTTCATTCAAATCCTTGACAAAATCTTGAACTTCATTTTTATGTTTGTATAAAAAGTCAGATCTAAACTGGACTATGCTGGAGGTCTTTTCCAAGAAATATTTGTTGTCCTCTTCAAGTTTTGATTGTTCTAGAAGAGTGGACTTAGGAAATTTATTAACCTCTTTTAGCTTCTAGCTATATCCTCTATACTCCTCTTGTTCTCCCAATACTTTGACATACTGATTCATCTCTTCTATCAACTCCTCTGTCATCTTGTGAACCTCAAAATTGTTGTCCACCACCTCACCTATTTCCTGATTTAATTTATCAATCTATCTATCCAACATCTTTGCCTTACTCCCTACTTGTACCAAATCATCCACCTCTTTCTTACTAAGAAAAATTGGTGTTTCAATGATGGAGATTTGTTGTGACCTCAGAGCATAAACACTCTTCATGAAAGTATGCAACTGATCTAATTAAGCCTTAAGCTCATCCTTTCTCTTCTTATCTTTCATCATTCTTGATTTAGTGGATGATGCTACCAAATCTAACAAGTTCATCTGTAAATCTCTTGTGGGTCTCCCCAAATTAACTGTGCCCAACTGATAATTAGTTAGTTGCATGTCCCTCACATCCTTGTCCACCATCGGTATTGCACATTCAATAATAATTTCTCCTGCTTCAGTAAGTCTAGTGGAATTTAGGATTTTGGCCTTCATCTTGGGCCTTTCTTTTTCAATTTCCTTCATCATATCGTCCCAATTGAGAGGTTGCGAGGGTGTTATTGATCTCTTTTGAAGATCTAGTTTCAACCAAGTGGGAGCACTTGGATTAGTCGTCATTATAGTTGAAGAAGACACAACAATAGTAGAGGGTTGTTGCATTTTTCCTTTAGGTTTAGAACCAACCCCTTGTACCTCTTGTTGTACTGGCTCCACATTTTTCTATGGAAGCTTTTTCAGTTTCTTCCCTGTCCTTCTGTTCCTATATCCTCTTGTCTTCTTCTTCCTTCTTCAACTTTTCTTCTTCTAATATTTTCTTCTCAACTTCCTAGTTTCTCTCTTCCTCCAATTCCTTAAGTCTATCTGCATCTTCCTTTTGCAGCTGCTTGGTCAGCTCCTTGACATCTTTCTCTTTTTGCACACATTTTGCTTCCTCTTTCTTTTTATAGGCCTCTTCAACCATCTTCAATTTGGCCACAAGAACTTCTCTTTCCCTTCGTTTCTTTGCCTTTTCTTCCTCTAGATCATGAATTTTTTGTACTAGCTCTAGCTTATCATTCTCTTCTTTGATCTTGAGCTCCTGCTCCTTTTTCCTTTGTTGTTTTTCTATTTCATCAGCTCTTCATTTGGCTTCTATTTTTTTTTGTTGAAGTAAGGCATCATCTTGTGCCTTAGCATCTATTTCCTTTTAATTCTCCATAGCTTCTGCATGTGCTTGAGCATCCGAAGCTTTCTTTGCTTCCTCAAACAAGGACCATTGATCTTCCTCTGTTAGAATATGTTCAATTTCCTCCTCTAGAGGCATCTTTTCTTGTGCATCTTTCTCTAATAAGGTCTCATCAGAGTCTGTTACCACCTCATGGATCTCCTGCTCTACTCCTTTTCCCTTTAATGCTTCAGCTATACCATGAAGAGTTACTTCAGACATCCCTTCACTTGGTTGCTCTGTAAGAGGGACTTGAGAAGATGACTCACCTATTGATGATGTTGAAACCACCGGTCCTATTTGGGCATCACCCTCTTGTACTCCAGGTAAATCTTGAGTAGAGGCTTTAAGCTTAATAACTTCAATGTCAGGAGGGAAGAAATCCAAAGGCTCCTAGGAAGGCAATTTCCTCTTGATTCTTTTATATTCCTTCCCCTTCTTAGGAGCTGGTCCCTAAGGATTTTTGGTTCTTAGAACAACCCAGTGGATACTCCTATCCAAGACTAATCTCCCTATTTTCTTGCTATTGATGGTATCCTCACCATCCCAGTCTACCGGATCCAAACTTTTGGTGCCAATATTCAATGCTTCATATGATGGATCCAACACAACTCCATCATCTACTAATGTATCAGGAATGTCATCTTTGATCCTAAATTCTACCATGAGTGAAACAGGAAACCTCTCATTATTCCTTTTTTCTAAGGTCAAACTCATCTTGAAGATCACTCTAGAAATCCTCTAACATATTGAAATGTTTGTCAAAAACCGAAGGCAACAAAGAATTCATTTTCTTCTTTGGATCAAAGTGTTTTCGAGTAGTGTACAAACCTAGCTTCAAATGTATCAATTCACTGCAAACTACCTTAGCTCCCACAAGATGTTGGCAGCTGTATTCACCCAATTGTATGGGAAACTTATGGCAACCTGTCTTGTTCTTTAACCCAAATCGGGCATTAACCCCCAAAGCTTGATAGACAGACTCCATCATAACCATCTTGTTGTTGCAACACCTTGGAAGTAAGTGGGGATGACCCTCAAATCTAGCCATCCTGAAATAAGTTAACTTGGGGTATTGAATATTCCAACATCCCCATTATGTGATAAAGGCCATGGCTTCCTGGCTCAATTTGTATCCTACATCCCCATTAAGTTGGTTAATTATTACATATAAGAATGCATCATTAACTCTCCTAAATTATGTTTCAGAAACTTGTAGAGATAGCTGATCATAATGATTCCATACTCTCTTTTGTCCATCAGCTTCTCCCAATATTCCCACTCTGTTCAAACCTGGAAAGATACCTCATCTAGCTACCACATAGACAACATAAGAAGTCATGAAAAATCTCTTGGTTTCCCTAATTCTAGTTAATTGGTCATGAATGGTATCTTAGAAAATTATCGGCCAATCAAACTATTGATTGCCATTAAAGATTGTCTGAATGAAGGGAAACATCCACTCCTTGAAATGAAATGCATCCCTCTTCCCAAAGGATATCGACAAAATCTTTATCAGGTTTGATACTTGTAAAAAAAATTTCTCTTTGGTTGATCATGGAGCTTGGTCAGAGACTTCTTCTCTGTCCTCAACCACTTCTTGTTCAAGTGAGCCTTGTTGGCCTCCTTGTGTTTTCTATATATCTTTAAAGCATCTGCCTCATTTAACTGTATGAGGCTCTTTGGATCCGGGACACTAAACATATTCTGAAAAATTGGAAGAGTTAAATCAATGATCACATTGTCCTATGAATCCATACATTGCCTAGTGGTCGGATTGTAAGCTCTTGCTACTGTCAGAATCAACTTTGGGCACTGGATGGATAGAGGAAATAAGGTGATGTGAGCCAAGCTAGACTCAACTATTCTTAAAGTTCTCCCTGTTACATCCTCAGTGAATGTTTCTTAATATATCTCCTAAAAATTGTGTTGGCCTAGATTGGTGTAAGTTATATCAAACCAATCTGATTCCACTTTTCTTGCAGTGACAGCAAGACCCCAATGGTTATACCTCAAGGTATAAGGTAGTTGCTTCGGCTTAATCTTCTTAGACTTAGTTGTTGCCTTTGAAGTTTCTACAGGTCGATTCCTTTGGGAAGCTTCTCCTGATACTCTTGACATTCTTTAGCTTCCTAAAACAAAACCTCTAATTAGATCCTTGAATAAATATCAAAAAATATGCTTTAAAATCTTACCCTTCATATATATATCAGAGGCGGAACCAAGCAAAAAACACTCTAAATAGTCTCTTTTTAAAACACTGTCGGGCTCAGACCCAAAACCATTATTGAGATTACAGTAATAACAAGTGGGACCAGAGTCGAAACTGGAATGGTAACCATAATCAGAACCAGAATGGAAACTGATTTGGTTTCATTCAGATTTTCTAATTTCACATTCAGTTCTGGTTCCAGTTCTGCCTAGGTTATCGTTATTTTGAAAGAATTCTTCTTATTGTAAGCGGAGTCGAAAACAGGATGAAAATGGAATTGATACTTATTGGAAAACATGGTTCAAAGTCTAGATTGATTCTGATCCCGCTTCCGCCTAAAATAACCATGATGTCATAAGTGATTTTAATAGTCAATAAATAACTTCATGATTTAAGGACTAGCTCATACCAAAAATGAAAAGGGCTTAAAAACAACCTAATAAGACCATCCCCATATGACCGAGAGGTGACTGTACTATTTAGGGCATCATATTTAAACTAAAAACATGAACACATCAAAACCCTAAACTAAAACCCTCAATTTTAAATAACTAGGGTACGAATTTAACCCCCTTTAAACTAACCAGATCGATGCGCAATAGGATTCCTAAGTAAAAATGACAATTTACCAAACCCTACTTTTTTTAAAATAGTAACTAACCTATGCATTTAAAAACTAGGGCACCACGATGCAGTCACGATTAAAACGTGAAAACGACCGTGTTAAAAACAAACAAATGAGAAACAAAAGCAAAACGAAAACAAGAAAAGCAAACAAATAGAGAAAGAAAAACAAAACATACGAACTCACTGAGAAACATGAATTTGCACGAAGCAAAACAATCTGAAATTAAAACGTGAAATACAATGAAAGAGGAGAAAAATAAAACCATACCTCAAACACAAATAAATAGGTTAGTTCCCTGAAGCAATCCACACACAAGTGTCTCTCTTTCGATCGAATCACTCGCACAAAAGCTCCACTGCAACTTTGGTTCACTCTTTGATATGATAACAATAATGATGATAACTACGCGTTAATCCCTAATTAAGGTGAAAACTCAAAGTTTCACATGTGCATGGCAAATATAATTAATGTCATAAATGTGGTAGAGCGGAGTTGGAACTACAGAGGGAACTGGCACATTACTGTTGTGCGACTTCAGTAAAGTCAACGACCATGAAATGGCGGGAGCGGAATCGGAATGGAAAATGATTTGGAAAATTTTTTAACTTTCCAACTTGGTTCCGGTTCTGGTTCCGGTTCCGCTGACAAAGAAGAAAGCAAAAAAAAACATCAAAATAAAACAAAAAGACCGAAACAAGAAAACTTAACATAAAAAACCTAGTTTAAAATGAAAGACCAAAAAGAGGAGACGGAGACAGAATGATATTTGATTTTGAAAATTCGAATAAATTCAGACTTAACTTCCACTCCGGCTCCGACTCTGATAAAGACAAAAAATAAAAGGCAAAAGAAATATTGTCGGGATGGGAATCAGAATGAGTTTCGAAAGAAATTTTTAAAACCCGATTTGGTTTCGGCTCCAATTCCAACAGAATAAACCAAAGAAAAATAAAGTGTTGGAAAAGAAAGAATCCAAACTTTGTTTGACAAATGACCAAGGAAAAAAACATAAAGGGGGACCTATTTTGACCAAGGCAAAAGATGGGGTGGTTATGCAAGGCATAACAAATGGTGACTCAACTAGAAAAATGGTTTACCCATTTTCAGGATACCCAAGAAAACTCAGTCACCCTTAAACTACTTGGCTTATGAAGCATGCTAACTTGAATAAGATTAGATATATATATATATATATATATATATATATATAAGATAAGGTTGAGGTAGAATCTAAGGTGTATGCGCTCATGAGTTATTTTTGAATCTGAGTGTGTGCGTATATTGTGCATCATTCTTTTATAGATACTTTCTCTACTCCTGAACAACTATTCCTAAGATTCAAGCTACATAGGTTGAGTCTTTTAACTATCGTGCAATAAAATCCTGGGTATTGCTCCGTTGCTAGATAGTCGTCCATAGCCCTAACGGAGATACTTCTAGTCCTCTCAAATCATTGCTCTACTTCTAGCCAGGCGTCCATAGCCCCGATAGATTTGAAATGTGGGTTGAGAACTACAATAGATTTCATGATAGTTTTGGAATCGGATTTTTCACTTGAATCAAAGGTAGAACCATCCTAAAATAGATAGGCATTTACTTAGGCAGATGTTTTCTAATTTGGTGACAATTTTTTGATCCTAATTCATGAGATATTCACAATGTATCTTCTATCCTTAATAACTTTTCAAACCCAGATTAAAATGGTCATAAAACCTAAGTTTCAGAATGAAATCCTTTTCAATGATGATGATGAAAATACCTAAACCAATTTCTCTCCTAGTACTAGTAGCATAATTTGAATAACAACCCCTTGTCTTGAGATGAACAAAATGAAGATCCCCAATGAAACAAGACAAAACAAAACAAAGAAAAATAAACAAAAAAGAACAAACAAAACTCAAAAATAAAAATTACATATGATACAATATAATACATTTTCTTTAAAACATCAGACCTTCTATGCTTGAAAATAGTGCTTGAGAAACTGACCATTAACTCGTAATGGAACAGGCTCTCCTATTAAGGTACTTAAATGAAAATCATTCTCGCCTAGTATCTCAGCCACTTGATACAGACCCAACTAGAGTCTACCAAACTTCTAGTGATCTCCTTTCTTTTCTTTCGCTTTATCCCATAGTAATACAAGATCTGATATCCTAAAGACTTTTATCTTAGCTCTTTTGTCAAACCAGCATTTGACGATAGCCTGATGCTTAGAGAACTGTTGCAAAGCAACATCTCTTTGTTCTTCCATGTTAACGAAATTAAGTAATCTAACCTCAATCCTATCATCCTTGGTATAAAACTCTTACATGAATTTAAGAACGGGTATTTGTAAATGGATTGGAAAGACTAAGTCTTGGCCATAGACTAACTTAAAAGGTGATTTTCCTAGAGCTTCTTTAATTTGGGTTCAATCTGCCCATAAGGAAAATCTCAACTGGGTGTGCCAGTCTCTACAATTGTTTTCTAGCAATTTTCTTATCACTTCCAACAAATTTTTATTAGTGGACTCAGCCACTCCATTTCCCTGAGGGTAGTAATTAGATGAATACTTCAAAATAATTTTATGTTCATATGCCCATTGAATGAATTCAGTAGAAGAAAAAGCAGGGCCATTATCACATACCAGAGAAAATGGAACTCCAAACCTGGTCGTGATGTTCTCAGTCAAAAACTTGATGACCACCTTTGTAGTGCTATTTTTGCAGGGTTGGGCCTCAGTCCAATGTGTACAGTAGTCAGTTGTAGTCAAGATGAATTTATGTCCTACAAAATAATTGGGATTAATAACACCTACAAAATCTAGGGCCCATTGAGCAAACGGCCTTACCTCATACACTGGTTGCAAAGGCATTGCAGGATTTCTTTCCCTGGGTGCAGAAGTTTGGCATACATGATAGGTTCTGACATGTTGGTGTGCATCCTAAAATACATAAGGCCAATAATAACCTGATCTAAGAATCTAATGGGCCAAAGCATCCGTAGATCCATGTCTTGTTCCATGTCTTCCATGAAAATCAAAAATAGAATGCTTGGCCTCTTGCTGATCTAAACATCGCAAGTAAATCCCTTGAAAATTGTTTCTCTAGATGGATCCCCCTTTAAGAATATAGTGAGAACTCTTCATCCTCAATGCTCTTCTCTAAGTAGCATTCATTCCTTTTGAACATCTGTTATTAAGGAGGAAGAAAATCAAGTCTGTATACCATAGATCCTTAGTAAATGATTGGATGGTGTACTACTGACAAGTGATGTTTTTGTCCACATCTGCCATTGCTTTTGATAAACCTTTCCCTCGAACAAGTTTAATCAAATGAATCTCTAAGTCAAATTCTTGTAGAATTTCCATCCATTTTCCTCTTCTTTCTCCTAATTCACTTTGCATCAGAAGAGATTTCACAGCTGGATCTGGAACTATGGACATTACTTGACTTCGAAGAATATAATGCATGAAATTCTTTACCGTTCATACCAATGCGAAGGCTTGTTTCTCCAATGGTGGGTATCTCACTTCCGCATTTTTAAATGGAGAGATCATGAAGGAAATAGGTCTTTCTTCTCCCTCTCCTCTTCATTGTGTTAACACGGCTGCAAATGAATGGTGAGATGCAAAAGAATAGATATAAAAAGGTTTTAAATAATCCGAGCTTGTCAAAATAGGTGCCTCAGATATTGACTGTTTGATCTACGAGAAAGAAGATTTAGCCTCATCACTCCACTCAATATTTTCCTCTTTCTTCATCATTTCATTGAGGGGTTTGATGATCTCCGCAAACCCTGTTATAAACTTTCTAACAAAATTGATCCTACCGAAGAAGGATCTCATTTCTTTCTTGCTTCTTGGCTTTGTCAATTTCAAGATGGCCTCCACTTGATTAGGGTCTATAGGCATCCCTTCTTCTGATATGATGTGACCTAGGATTTTCCTTTCAGATACTCCAAACACACACTTCTTTGGATTGAGAGAGACAACATAGCTTATACATTTCTTGAGAACCTTTTCCAGATCAGCAGCATGGTCTTCTCTATTCCTAGAGAAGATAGTTAAATCATCTACATAAATAATTATACACTTCCCTATCAAATCCTTGAAGGCTACGTCCATTTCCCTCTGAAAGGTTTCTCCAGCATTGATAAGACCAAATGGCATCCTCCAATAGGAAAATGTGCCCCATTTGGTTGTGAAAGTTTTCTTCATTCTATCCTCATGACTAACAAGAACTTGATTGTACCCAAAATGGCCATCTAAAAATGACATCATCTGAGACCCATTAACCTTTTGTAGGACTTCATCCAGTGAAGGCAATGGATAATTATCTTTCTTAGAGGCTTTATTCAAATTCCTAAAATCAACACATAATCTGATTTCACCATTCTTTTTGTGTACAGGAACTAAATTTGCCACCCAGGTAGAATGTCTAATAGGAAAGATTATCCTTGTAGATAGGAGCTTATGTACCTCTTTCTAGATCAAGGGCTCAATTAAAACATTGGTTGGGCATTGTTTCTAATGGAAGGGCTTGGCTTTTGGCTTGAGGAAGTGTCAAAGGTTTTTAGATCATTATAACTCCAAGCAATGGTTGCAATGTTCTACTCCAAAACTTTAACTATCTCGTCTTTAATTTCTTGAGGACAAGTCTTTCCTATGAGGACATTCCTTTTAGGGCCTGAGTGAGTCAGATTGACAGATTCATACTTCCCTTCTTCACTCTTTGTGGGCACCCTTTGACGAGCCCATGGGTTAGAATCAAATATTCTCTCCAAAGCCACCATCCTTTTTAGAATTTTATTACTTTTCAAATCCAATATCCCTTCTTCACTCTCTTTCTTAATATCCCAATCTCCCTGATCTCTTTCATTTTCATCTATTATCTATCCCTCAAAAACATCAGAACTTGCCAAAAAGGCCAATATATGTTGATCATCATCAAATACCTGAAAATTTTGAACATTATCAGGGACAACTGGAACTGAAATTAGTTCAACTGAAAATCTCTTTAGATTAGAGTCTTGCATGGGTTCCAATGTGCTAGCAGCAAAAACAAGTGCATCTGCAATTTGATTAGCTTCTCTAGGTATCAGAGTAATCCCAAAAGCATCAAAGTCTTCAATTAAATTCCAAACTCTATTTCTGTACGTAGCCAGTCTTTTCTTATGACATGTATACTAGCTACATACCTGTTTTACAATCACTTCAGAATCCCCCATAACTGTGAGAGCAATAACCTTCTTTTTATGAGCAAACATGAGTCCATGAGAAAGTGCTTCATACTCAGCCATGTTGTTTGTGCAGCCAAACTGTAATATATAAGATGCAAAGTAATTTTTCCCTTTCGGGTTGGTTAGTTCAATCGCTAATATGCTTCCTACTTTAGATTTGGAACCATCAAATTTAAGAGTCCAAAATTGGTCTTTGGTTGGGAGTTCTTTCTTTTTAGGGATAATAGGGGATGACTTACTTGGGATGTATGGTGGCTCATACTTTTGCTGGTCATCAGAAATTGACTTGGGACAAAGCTCACTTGAAGATTTTTCTATGTTTTCAACTTGCTTAGAAATCAGTTCCTCAACAACTTCTTGGGTTAAATTGCAATCCAACTCATCTTTCATCAATGCCTTCGGCAATGGCAAAGTATCTGGGGCAAGTGTATTGAATAGGAATTGAGGCACCTCAACCTCTTCTTGATTTTTGGAGCTCAGAACCTGAGTCTTCTCTATTGGTGAGGAATCTTCCTCTTGAGAAAGCCTCGTCCTGGTGAGAATGGTAGCATCCTTAACTTGAAAAGAAAACTCATTGATACGGAACTGGGGTTTCTCTTGACATATTTGTTGAGGCTGGTCTACATGACTTAAGATATCTAGGCATGATTGGCATGTTAACTCTGAATAATTGTGATAATGAATCCTACACCAATTAGGGAGTAACAAACTAGTCAAATCAGTTTCTTCTCCTAAAACCATCTTATCTTGTTGCAATTTCCTTATTAGAACTTGTTGGTTGATGTCGATCATTGGGTTACCATGTTCTAGGGGTAATGTATCCCCAGGATTAAGTACAGAGAAAGTAAGGACTTCCTCTTGTTTGTAAACTCCAATCTCAGTCTCAAAATATGCTACTTCATTTGAAGCATCATACTTTGTGATCATATGCTTGAGTCTTGGTTCACTCTTAATCCTTATCTGTGTTGCAACCCCTTTCTAGGGTAGCCACATGTGAGAGAAATCCAAGCACAAATATCCCCCAATACTTTTCATTAGCTCTCGACTTAGGAGCATGCCATATGTCTCTGGGATGTTAGCCACTTGGATATCTATGTAGGTCTGGATCCTTGGATCAGATCCAAATTGTACATGCATGTTCTTTAGTTCTCCTACAATATTAACCTTAGTTTTATCTAAATAGATCACTTTCTTATTGGTCGGGATAGGACTTAATCCTAACTTCTTACATATTGAAAAGGGCATAACATTTCTCGATGCTCCAGAGTCTAATAAACAATTATGCAAATTCTTTCCAAAAATCCTTCAACTTAAAAGAAAAGGTGGGGTACTGGTCTTACCTTTACAGATAGTTGCATTTGTCTCCTTCACTGCAGTCACTTTACCTTTTCCTTTTAAGCAGTTTGCCTCCTCCAGGGCCTTCAAGACAACTTCATGTTGAGCTGGGCACCACTTCATGATGTTAAAGAATGGCAATGATGTCTTCTGCCTTTGTAGTTCTGCAATAAAATCAAATTTTGAATCATTCCTCACTTGATATTTAGGAAAAATAGGCAGATTACCTCTATTCTGAGAGTCAGAAGGTCCCTTTGGTGGTGGTGGATTAATATCTGCATTTTGGTTAGGTGGGACCATATTGTTTGGAGGTGCAGATGTAGTAAATGGGCCCTTATTCTGATTTCTCATAAAATGACCACCTTTAGACTGAAAGACTTGGGCATCATACACATCCTCCTCTGACCCATTATCTCCCTACATGGAAAATTGGTATTTCTCTTTAATAGTCTCATAAGTCATAGAAGTACTTACTGGCCCATAATCCTGGTTGGAATTTCCTACTGGAGGATGGGCATCAACTTGTGCAATCTTTACCATTTTCTCCATTTTTGGGCAATTAACCTCAAAATGTGCTACAGTATTGTGTAGCCTGCACCAATTAGTCATGAAATTAAGGTCAGCTACATTAGTAGTATATGATCTCTCCTCACCTAACTGATAATTATGGGAAACTCCCCCATTGTTAGGTCCAGTATTCCAGTGCCTATTGTTGTTGTTGAACCTCTGGTTATATCCTTTGTTTTGATTTTGGTAATTTTGATTAGAGGAATTCTGATTCTGGAAATTCCGGTTGGTGTTTTGATTCCCATTCTGATTAGAGTAACTCCCCTGGTTGTTGTAACCTCCCTGGTTCTGATAATTCTGGTTTTGGTTGTGGGGAGGGTTTTGCCTAAGTTGTGCCATGTCATTAGACATTTGAGATAAAGTCTTTTTGAGAGTTTTTAGCTCACTGGTTAGTTGAACAGTTTTTTTATTTTGCACATTTTGTACTATGGATGGGGAATGAACATGGGTTGATCCTCCCACTTGTTGTTGCTGATTTTGAGGTTGTTGGGAAGAATCTTGCATGCCATTTCCAAAAAAGGGCATGGTATGTGGGGCTTGTAACTCAGACACAGGTCCGTGTTGGGAGTAAGACATCCCTGGGACAGTGTTGTACAATGGTGGGTTAGGCATCTGATAATTCATGGGAGGAAGAGCTGCTCCTAAATCTCCTGATTGCATAATTATCTGTTGTTGCAATTTGAGATGATAAAACTTAGATAGGGAATCAATCTCATTGGTTTGATAAGTTATCTGTAAGAATAAGCCAATCAAGGGATCAACAACTCTTAAATATGCCTGAATGGAAATATTCTCAGCTACTAAGTAAGGAACCTGCAACCAACGAAACATCCTTTGCAATCTAGTATTGAATAGAGGTAATGTCTCATGATGTTCCTTTCTTATGGTGGAAAACTGGTGATACAAGATGGTAGGGTCTACATAAACTCAGAATTGATTAATGAATGCATTTTCTAAATTTGTCCAACCCATAATAGATCCCTAGGGTAGATGTAAGTACCAATTATATGCCATGTCCCCCAAACAATAAGGAAACAATCTACATACCACATCCTGATGAGAAACTTGAGCACGTGTACAAGCATCTTTACATGCTTGTATATGCAACTCGGCACTTCTTGATTCACCATGCATGTACTTAGGACAAAAATTTTATGGATTCTTTGGTAAATCATGGATTCCTCTTGGAAAAGTCCCTAACAAAGAGGTGTTATTCACAAAATAAGCCATGGGTAGAATTGGTTGAGTAGGTGGTGATATAGGTCGAATTGGTGATGACACTGGCCTAACAAGTGGGGGTAATACTGGCCAAGCTAGTGGTGGTGATGTAGGTTGAACTGGTGGTGGTCTAGGTGGATTTGGTTGAAATCCAGGTGGAGGAAGCAGTCGTGGCAATGTAGGTATCAATATTCAACAAGCATGGGGTCTAGGTCTAACCAGGGTTTGGAATTCTTTTAATGGTTTAGGATTATTAGAGGATCTGAGAATCCTCCTATATTTCTTTGATTAGAATGACACAATGTGAGCCAGCTTGTTCCTTCAGGCCCTCCTTCTAGTGCCAAATCTATTGATGGTGAAAATGACACAAACAACGTTTAAACAAACTATTTCTACTCTATTTCTCCTGAAAAAGAAAGACAACATATAGTAGCCTTAACTCCCAAGGTCCTGGTAGTTGGTTCTCAACTATCTGATGTCACTCAATCGGTCCATGCAATTGTAATATTCAAGGTGCCTTTGTTGGTAATAAGGAATGCAAGCAAAGAATTATTCATCAAACTGTCTTTAATGAAAATGGGGTTTTTAAATAAAATAAAAAGATAGATCAAGATGTACATCCATAAAACATGAATAAAACTTATCTAGTATCCGGACATATATCTTCAACAACGAATGTTCTTCCAATAGATCAAGAAAACCATAGCATGATGCAATTTACAGAATAGTCTATACTATTGCATGCATCTAAGGTGCTTAATTTAACATCACAAACACACATCATAAGTATTTCAAAGATAAAAGAACACACTCTCATTCATTGCCAAGACCATAGATCAACAAACTTTCAATAAATTCAATTCATAGATAATCCAATGAAATAATTTTTAAATATGGTTCCTTCTAATGATTTTCATCACATAAGAAACACTCATGCTTCAGAACAATCATTGGCATATAGATAGACTATAATTCATCAACTTTATCCAATAAAACTCAATTCCAACACCATATTGCATAAAAAACTGTAAATATATTCAACTATAAACAAAATAACAAAGTATCTCTGTCAAACTATGAAAAATTCTATCTCCTACTATTAGGTGGCTAATCTTATTCTCATCAGCCGACCCTTACAATATGATACCCCAAAGGTATTTATAGATGTACAAAAATCTGAAGTCCTTTCTATCTTAAGTCGACCCACCTTTTTAGGAATTAAAGTCTTCTTGGAAACTTAGATCAATTTGATCTCTAGTTCCCATCCTGGTCATTTAGTTAAACTAGAGAGAAGAAGATAGAAGAGAAAAAGAAAGCCATGCACCTCTAAGACTGGCAATCTTGCATGCAGAGAAGAGAAAAAATCAATGCATGCATGAGATTATCAATTATGCATGCAAAGTTTTCTCTGCAATGTAATCATCATAACTGGAGAAGACTTATTGAAGCATGTCCAAATCTGGCCCATCAACCCAACTGTCTTCAAACTTTATCCTTTCTAATTCCGCAGCAGCAATCCTCTCATGTCTTTTGGCTTTGTTAACTCCCTCTTAGCAGGCCTTACTTCTTCTTTAATATCCATTAACCAATCTAACAATAGATCCTCTCCATCATCTCCCTTTTGCATGACCTCTTTAAACCTATCATCCCATTTCTCTTTTATTTGGCTCAAAGGTAAGCCCTCCTTTACCGGTATATCAAAATTTACTATAATAGAAATAACTGCTTCTAACTGCTCAAACTGTTCATTTAGATCCTTGAAAAAATCTTGAACTTCATTTTAATGCTTGTATAAAAAGTTAGATCTAAACTAGACTATGTTGGATTTCTTTTCCAAGAAATCTTTGTTGTCCTCTTCAAGTATTGATTATTCTAGAAGAGTGGACTTATGCAATTTATTAACCTCTTTCAGCTTCTGGCTATATCCTCTATACTCCTCCTATTCTCCCAATACTTTGACATACTGATTCATCTCTTCTATTAACTCCTCTATCATCTTGTGAACCTCAAAAATATTGTCCATCACCTCACCTATTTCTTGATTTAATTTATCAGTCCATCTATCCAACATATTTTCCTTGCTCCTTACCTATACCAAATCATCCATCTCTTTCTTACTAAGAAAAAATGTTGTTTCAATGGTGGCAATTTTGTTGTGACCTCAGAGAAGAAACAATCTTCAAGAAAGTATGAAAGTAATCTAATTGAGCCTTAATCTCATCCTTTCTCTTCTTATCTTTCATCATTCTTGATTTATCAGATGATGCTACCACATCTATCAAGTTCATCTATTGATCTCTTGTGGGTCTCCCCAAATTAACCATGCCCAACTGATAATCAGTTAGCTATATGTCCCTCACATCCTTGTCCACCATCTGTATTGCACATTCAAATATAATTTATCCTGCTTCAATAAGTCTAGTGGAATGTAGGAATTTGGCCTTCTTCTTGGGCCTTTCTTTTTCAATTTCCTTCATCATATCGTCCCAATTGAGAGGTTGTGAGGGCGTCACTGATCTCTTTTCAAGATCCTATTTCAACCAAGTGAGAGCACTTGGAGTAGTGGTCATTATAGTTGAAGAAGAAGCAAAAGTAGTAGAGGGTTGTTGCATATTTACTTTAGGTTGAGAATCAACCCCTTGTACCTCTTGTTGTTTTGGCTCCACATTTGTCTATGCAAGCTTTTCAGCTTCCTCCCTATCCTTTTGTTCCTGTATCCTCTTGTCTTCTTCTTCCTTCTTCAACTTTTCTTCTTCTAATATTTTCTTCTTAAGTTCTCGGTTTCTCTCTTCCTCCAATGCCTTAATTTTATCTGCATCTTCCTTTTCCTTTCGTACCTGCTTGGTTAGCTCCTTGACATCTTTCTCTTTTTGCACATGTTTTGATTCCTCTTTATTTTTATAGGTCTCTTCAACTAGCTTCAATTTGGCCACAAGAACTTCTCTTTCCCTTCGTTGCTTTTCCTTTTCTTCCTCTAGATCATGATTTTTTTGTACTAACTCCAGCTTATCATTATCTTCTTTGATCTTAAGCTCCTGCTCCTTTTGCCTTTTCTATTTTTCTATGTCATCAACTCTTCATTTGGCTTCTATTTGTTTTTTTTGAAGCAAGGCATCAGCTTGTGCCTTAGCATCTATTGCCTTTTGCTTCTCCATAGCTTTTGCATGTGCTTGAGCATCTGAAGCTTTCTTTGCTTCCTCAAACAGGGCCCATTTATCTTCCTTTGTTAGAATATGTTCAATTTCCTCCTCTAGAGGTATCTTTTCTTGTGCATCTTTCTTTGATAAGGTCTCATCAGAGTCTGTTTCCACCTCATGGATCTCCTTCTCTACTCCTTTTCCCTTTAATGTTTCAGCTATTCCATGAATATTTCCTTCAGACATCCCTCTGCTTGGTTGCTCTATAAGAGGGACTTGAGAATATGACTCACCTATTGATGATGTTGAAACCACAGATCCTTTTGGGCATCCCCCTCTTGTACTCCAGGTAAATCTTGAGTAGAGGCTTCAAGCTCAATCTCTTCAATGTCAAGAGGAAAGAACTCCAAAGGCTCCTTGGAAGGCAATTTCCTCTTGATTGTTTTATATCCCTTCCCCTTCTTAGGATCAGGTCCCTAAGGAGTTTTTGTTCTGAGAACAGCCTAGTGGATACTCCTATCCAAGACTAATCTCCCTATTTGCTTGATATCGATGGTCTTCTCACCATCCTAGTCTACCGGATACAAAATTTTGGTGCTAGTATTCAATGCTTCATATGATGGATCCAGCAAAACTCCATTATCTACTAATGTATCATGAATTTCATCTTTGATCCTAAATTCTACCATGAGTGAAATAGGCAACCTCTCATAATTCCTTTTTTTGAGGTCATACTCATCTTGAAGATCACTCCAGAAATCCTCTAATAGATTGAAATGTTTGTCAAAAATCGAAGGCAACAAAACATTCATTTTCTTCTTTGGATCAAAGTGTTTTCGAGTAGTGTACAAACCTAGCTTGAAATGTATCAATTCAATGCAAACTACCTTAGCTCCCACAAGATGTTGGCAGTTGTATTCACCCAATTGCATGGGAAACTAATGAAAACCTGTCTTGTGCTTTAACCCAAATTGGGCATTAACCCCCAAAGCTTGATAGAAAAACTCCATCAGAACCATCCTGTTGTTGCAACACCTTGGATGTAAATGGGGATGACCCTCAAATCTAGCCATCCTGAAATAAGTTAACTTGGGGTATTGAATATTCCAACATCCCCATTCTGTGATAAAGGCCATGGCTTCTTGGCTCAATCTGTATTCTGCATCCCCATTAAGCTAGTTAATGATTACATATAAGAATGCATCATTAAATCTCCTAAATTGTGTTTCAGAAACTTGTAGAGATAGCTGATCATAATGATTCCATACTATCTTTTGTGCATCAGCTTCTCCCAATATTCCCACTTTGTTCAAACCTAGAAAGATACCTCCTCTAGCTGTCGCATAGACAACACAAGAAGTCATGAAAAAGCTCTTGGTTTCCCTAATTCTAGTTAACTGATCATGAATGGTATCTGAGACAATCACCGACCAATCAAATTGTTGATTGCCATTGAAGGTTGCCTGAATGAAGGGAAACGTCCACTCCTTGAAATGAAATGCATCCCTCTTCCCAAAGGCTCTAGACAACATCATTATCAAGTCTGATACTTCCTTGTATAATTTTGTTCTCTTTTTGTATCATGGAACTTGGTTAGAGACTTCTTCTCTATCCTCAACCACTTCTTGTTCAAGTGAGCCTTGTTGGCCTCCTTGTGTTTGCTATATATCTCTAAAGCATCTGCCTCATTTAATTGTACCAGGCTCTTTGGATCCGAGACACTAAACATGTGTTGAAACATTTGAGGAGTTAAATCAATTATCACATTGTCCTTTGAATCCATACATTGCCTAGTGGCTGGATTGTAAGCTCTTGCTACTGTCAGAATCAACTCCGGGCACTGGATGGATAGAGGAAATAAGGTGATGTGAGCCAAGCCAGACTCAACTATTCTTGAAGTTCTCCCTATTACATCCTCAGTGAATGTTTCTGAATATAACTCCTCAAAATTGTATTGGCCTAGATCAATTTCAGTTATATCAAACCAATTTGATTCCACTTTTCTTGCAGTGACAACAGGACCCCTATGGTTATACCTCAAGGTATAAAGTAGTTGCTCTGACTTAATCTTCTTAGACTTAGTTGTTGCCTTTGAATTTTTTGCAGGCCGATTCCTTTGGGAAGTTTCTCCTGACACTTCTGAAATTCTTTAGCTTCCTGTAACAAAACCTCTAATTAGATCCTTGAATAAATATCACAAAATATGCTTTAAAATCTTACCCTTCATATATATATCGGAGGCGGAACCAAGCAAAAAATAGCCTAAATAGTCTCTTTTTAAAACACTATCGGGCTCGAAGCCAAAACAGTTATTGAGATTACAGTAATAACAAGCGAGACCAGAGTCAAAACTAGAATGGTAACCAAAATCGGAACCGGAATGGAAACTGATTTGGTTTCATTCAGATTTTCTAATTTCACATTTAGTTTTAGTTTCACTTCTACCTAGGTTATCGTTATTTTGAAAGAATTCTTCTTATTGTAAGCGGAGTTGAAAATGGGATGAAAATGGAATCGATGCTTATTGGAAAACATGGTTCAAAGTCTAGATTGATTTTGATCCCGCTTCCGCCTAAAATGACCATGACATCATAAGTGATTTTAACAGTCAATAAATAACTTCATGATTTAAGGACTAGGGCATACCAAAATGAAAAGGGCTTAGAAACAACCTAATAATACCATCCCCATATGACCGAGAGGTGACTATACTATTTAGGGCATCATATTTAAACTAAAAACACAAACACATCAAAACCCTAAATTAATACCCTCGATTTCAAATAACTAGGGCACAAATTTAACCCCATTTAAACTAACCAGATTGATGTGCAACAAGATTCCTAAGTAAAAATGACAATTTTCCAAACCCTACTCACTATAAAAAAGTAACTAACCTATGCATTTAAATACTAGGGCACCACAATGCAGTCACGATTAAAACATGGAAATGACTGTGTTAAAAACAAACAAACCAGAAACAAAAGAAAAATAAAAACAAGAAAAGAAAACAAACAGAGAAAGAAAAACAAAACATACAAACTCATTGAGAAACATGAATTCGCATGAATCCAAACAATCTGAAATGAACAGAAACAAAAACGTGAAATACAACGAAAGAGGAGAAAAAGAAAACCCTACCTCGAATGCAAATAAATAGGTTAGTTCCCTGAACGAATCCACGTGCAACTATCTCTCTTTCAATCAAATCACTTGCACAAAAGCTCCACTACAACTCTAGTTCACTCTTTGATCTCATAACAATAATGATGATAACTACGTGCTAATCCCTAATTAAGGTAAAAAAATGGATTTTCACGCATGCATGGCACCTGTAATTAATTCCATAAATGTGGTAGAGTGGAATTGTAACTACAGAGGGAACTAGCACATTACTGTTGTGCGACTTCAGTAAAGTCAACAACGACGAAACGACGGGAGCGGAATCAGAATGGAAAATAATTTGGAAACTTTTTTAACTTTCCAACTTGGTTCTGGTTCCATTTCCAATTTCGCTGACAAAGAAGAAAGCAAAACAAAACATCAAAATTAAACAAAAAGACCGAAACAAGAAAACTTAACTTAAAAAACCTAGTTTAAAACAAAAGACCAAAAAGCGGAGGCAGAGACAGAATGGTATTTGATTTTGAAACTTTGAATAAATTAGGACTTAACTTCCACTTCGGTTCCAGATCTGATAAAGACAAAACAAAAAAGGCAAAAGAAATACTGTCAAGATGGGAATCAGAATGAGTTTCGAAAGAATTTTTTAAAACCCGATTCGGTTTCGGCTCCGGTTCCGACTGAATAAACCAAAGAAAAACAAAGTGTTGGAAAAGAAAGACTCCAAACTTTGTTTGAAAAATTACCAAGGACAAAAAAATAAAGGGGGGCCCATTTTGACCAAGGCAAAATATGGGGTGGTTATGCAAGGCATAACAATAGGGTATGCCACCAAATCCACTATCTTTTGTTGGGCCATATTTCAATTCTTATTCATCTTGTAATCAGTGGCAACCCCCATATCCATCCAATTATGGAGGATATCCACCACAGCTTTGGAGTAACCCTCTAAATGCATAGCCCAATCACCAAAAATCTCTACCCCAATGGCAGTAACCTCAAGGGAATTGACAACAATTTCAAGGAAATTGGTAGCCACCCCCAGGAAACCGACAACAAACATCTCAATGGAGGGGAGGACAACAATGGCCAAACCAGTCAACAAATTGCATGTAGCTACCTTCTCAACCCAAAAAAACTTCTATAATGCCTCCTCCTGCTAATCCAAGTTCAAATGTGGCAAAACCTACTTAGCTACCAGCCCAACCTGCACCTAGCCCAAATAATAAACCATAGCAGCAACCAATATATTATGTTGATCCACATCAATTCCTTGCATATGTTGTGAGTGTAAGTGACATTTGTTTGCATTTAGGAACCAATTTTTTGGATCCTTCCACACCTATTATAAAAGACCTTCCTGTGGAAGAAGAAGAGCCTCTAAATTTCCTTGTTCAGCCTAAAAATCTTGAACCAGTCCCAACCAAGTAGACTGATCTTGAACCACCATTTCCCTAGAGGTTGGAAACTGTGAAATAAAAGAAAGAAACAAAGGACACAAATTTTGACATTGTAGATCAATTGAAGCATATATGTGTCCAAATACCTCTATTTTAGGCCATCAAAGATGCTCCCATATACAAAAAAACAATCAAGGAAGCTTACCTTAAGAAGCCAGACATGAAGAAGAAAGACCCCACTATAGTTCATGTGGTGGGAAAACTTGCTCACATCATGCTTGGGAAAGCGATTGTTCCCAAGTACAATGACCTAGGGAGTCCTGTGGTAGGATTTTTTATAAATGGGATGCAAATAAAGAATGCTCTAATTGATTTGGGAGAAGCAATAAATGTTATGACCAAGGACATCCTACATAAACTAAATATTGTAAGTATGCGACATACTCCTACTATCCTATAGCTTGCTGATTGTTATACTGTTAAGCCTGATGGCATAGTGGAAGATCTAGTGGTAGCTCTAGACTCTTGGGAGTACCCAACATATTTTATGATTCTTTCTCCCAAAGCCACAATAGGTGGGTACCCCATTATTCTTGGAAGACTGTGGTTAGCAATAAAAAATTCTTATATTGGATGTTAGATAGGATATATGACCATTTTAGATGGGAATAGCACCAAAAATCTTACTCTCTACCCTCCTGGTCAACCATTCCATGTTGAGGATGATTTGGTATGGCCACATTTTGGTGAAGAGGCTGAGGACATTAATTTTGTGGTAGAGCTTATGATGTTAAATAGAGGTCCTTTCCTATAGCTTCAAGATGAAGATGACGTATTGTCTAACATAGTTCAAAACCATTATGAGGTAGAAGAAGCATCATCCTTTAATTTTTCCAATGCAGTGAAGAGACTCCCGCATGCTCTTCCTACAGCCGCTCAACCTACAGTCGCTCTTCCTGCAACCGTTCTTCCTACATACGCCTTTCCTATAGCCAAAATTCCTACAACAAAAAGTATGTTCCACACATTACTTCCACATGAACTCAAAGTACCAAGCATTAGTGAACTAGATATGGTTGAGTTAACTACACAAGTGCAAGTGTCAAAAGGAAAGTATTTGAATATCAACAGTAAATTGAGTGAAGAACAACAATTGTGATTGGCAAAATTGTTGAGGACCCACCAAAATACATTTGTATGGGATTATCATGATATGAAGGGATTGGATCCTAAAATTTTCACTCACAAGATATATATAAGAGATGATTGTACACCAATAAGATAGCCACAAAGAAGAATTGACCGTGCATTAAGGGAAATTGTAAAAGGAGAACTATAGAAATTGCTTGATGTTGAATTTATCTACCCCATTTCGGATAGCCAATGGCTGTCCCCATTAGTGATTGTGCCCAAAAAAAGAGGGAAGTGATGAGTTTGTATTGATTACAGGGAACTCAAATTTTCCACCAAAAAAGACCATTTTCCCTTGCCATTCATAGATCAAGTTTTGGACTCACTTGCAGGAAAGTAGTACTTTTCTTTTCTTGATGGATTTAGTCGCTATAATCAGATCCAAATTGCACCATAGGACCAAGAGAAGACCACCTTTACCTATCCATGGGGAACCTATGCATACTCAGTACTTCCATTTGGCTTATGCAATGAACCAACAACTTTTTCAGAGGGCATTCATTAGCATATTTTCAAACATTTCTCATGATTACATGGAGATTTATATGGATGATTTCACTACATATGGTGCTAATTTCAATGAAGCACTGGAAAATATTAAAAGAGTCCTATAGAGATGTGCAAATCACAATCTATTTTTAAATAGTGAGAAGTGCTTCATGATGATGTAGGAAGGTGTAGTTCTTGGCCACTACATCTCTCACAAAGGAATTCAAGTAGATCCTACAAAGATTGAGGTAATTACCGATCTACTTATTCCTACAAATAAAAAAGATGTTAGTAATTTCTTAGGACATGTAGGTTATTATAGGAGGTTCATCAAAGACTTCAGAAAAATGGCAATGCCATTGTATAATCTCCTCATGAGGGATGTTGAGTTCCAATGGACAAAAGGTTGTTACAAGGCATTTTATGACTTGAAATCAGCTTTGACTCATGCTCCTATACTCAAGGGACATAATTGGGAGATTCCTTTTCACATCCATACCAATGCTTCAGACTATGCTAAAGGAGTAGTTTGAGGACAGAAAGAAGGAGTTGTTGAAAACACCATTTACTTTGTCCGCAAAAATCTACCAGGATTTGAATTCAACTATACAGTGACATAAAAAGAAATGTTAGCAGTGATCTATTCCTTAAACAAATTTAGACATTACATAACTGGCTACCAAATATTTTTGCACACCGATCATGTAGCCATTAGATACCTTATGAACAAACCCCTGATTTTAGGAAGGCTAGCAAGATGGTTATTGTTGATGCAGGAGTTTGATATAACGATTATGGATAAACCAAGGAAATCCAATGTTGTAGCAGATTTTATTTCAAGGCTGATCACATCAGAAGACAATGAAATCATAGATGATTATTTTCTTGATGAGAACTTATTTTCCATTAGTGTACAAACACCCTGATATGCTGACATAGCTAATTTTTTGGTCACAAGAAGAGTCCTTCCTCACTTCTCTCCAAAAGAGAGGAGAGTGCTCATTGAGAAATCTTTCCCTTTCTCATGGATTGCTGGATGTTTGTTCTACACTAGACCTGACAAGGTCATGAGGAGATGTGTGAGGGAAGATGAGACATTTGATATTCTGCATGCATGCCACAATGGACCCTATGGAGGACATTTTGCAGCCAAGAGGACAAAAATGAATATTTTGAACACAATATATTACTGGCCAACAATTCACAAGGATGCGGGGATATATACAAGGAAGTGTGACAGATGCCAAAGGATGGTCCGACCAACAAAATTTGATGAGATGCCACTTTATCCTCAGGTAGTAATCACTCTATTTGATAAGTGGGGACTAGATTTTGTAGGACCCATTGATCCTCCATCAAAAGGTAAATCCTATATTTTAGTATGCATTGATTATGTAATTAAATGGGTAGAAGTTAAGGCCATGAAGTATGCAAGTGATACTAAGGTTGCAGAATTTATGTATGAGGAAATTTTCACACGGTATGGGGTTCCAAGAGAGATAGTGACTGATCAAGGGACTCAATTCACTTCAACCCTTGTTACAACACTGGTTAATGATTACAACATTAGGCACGAAAGTCTAATCCTTATCACCCCCAGGCCAATGACCAAGTTGAGGTGACTAATAGATAAATTGAACCCATTCTGGCCAAAACAGTGGCTATCCATAAAAAGGATTGGGAAAGCAAGTTTCCAGAAGTTGTTTGGGCTTACAAAACCACCTAGAAAACCACCACAAGATTCACTCCATTTGATTTATTGTATGGAAAGTCAGCCTTGATGCTCATTGAATTTGAACATAAGACTCTCAAAACTACAGTAGAATTGGGAATGGATATTTTTGAAGCACAAAGAGAAAGAATCATTCAGCTGAATACTTTGGATGAGATGAGCAAGGAAGCCTTACATCACACAGAGGTGGTGCAGAATTAGCAAATAAGATGGCATGATAAATTCATCAAGGATAAGAAATTTTAGCCTGAAGATTGGGAACTGCTCTATGACTCAAGATATTAGGATAATGCAAGAAAATTGTAGACAAGATAGCTCAAACCTTATGAGGTGGCTGAAGTATTTTCCAAAGGAGTTGTTCAACTTACTACCATTGATCCTATCAGATTTAAGTTGTTGGTGAATGGTCATCGCCTGAGATTGTATCACAAGGCAACTTCTATGGAGTTCTTGTAGCAATTCACTTAGTGTGCAATACCCAAACTTCCTGCAGTCAATGGAAGTGGACCTAGTGTCCCTTCCTCTGGCTAATTAAGGTATGTAACTTATCATAATAAATATTCCCACTTTGTGGGGGTCCACTTCTTCACCCATTTTCCCATTCGTTCCACCTTTCTCTTTCTTCCACATCACCTCCATCATTTCACTCCAACTCATTCCACTCTGCATTCATTAATTGCTCAGCAAATTTCTTGAAAATGATCAGTACTTTCTCAATGATCTTTGCACTAAATCTTCCACAAATTCAGGTACGTGCACATTAATTGTTATATCTTAATTATCTTCTAGTGCATTTATTTAATTTGTAAATTAATATGGAAATTTGCCATAGCATGTCACCATTTCTCGCCCCTATCAAATCATTCTTTCACCTCACATGTGAGAAAATATGTGAAAATTTAGGTTGGGGGGAAGCGTGTCAATGCCATATCCACATGTTTGTCTGTATCAACTCACATTAGCAAGATTTAAGTGATTAAGCCAATTTTAATTCTAAAATGATGGCTCGTATGTGCAAAATGCAAATCCTCCACCACCGTTTTCCTCAATCACAACCTACATTTATTACTCCCCTATTGCCTTAATTTTTCCTATCTTAATCAAAATGTGAAATTCAAATGACACCAGCATTGGAATTTAGCAAAATTATAGGAAGAAGAAGTTTGGTTTCCAAACAAGAATTACATGAGGAAATTTTTGCAGAGTAACTATTTGATTGCAGATAATGGGAGGTGGGTTGATTCAAAATTAACCCATTGTTCATGACATGTTACTATAGGATGCACCTTGCCCAACTGAGTTTAGGAACTGTGGATGGCTAGACTTTTCTTAAAGCTGGATGGTTTTGACAAACGTGTTGCATTAGAGTTTGCTTAGACATTGTTTGAAGGGAAAGCCACAGTAAAAGGGTTGGAATTCATAGCTATGGATGAAATAATTACAAAATTTATAGGGTTTCCAGCCGAAGGCAAAAATTACCCTGTTGCCAAGGATGCCAGGTTGGATTGGGCTTAATTTATAGAACCCAATAACCCTCTGTTGAGCATAGATAAACAAGGAGCAAAAAGAAATTATCTTCCTGAGCTATGGAGGCAAGGAGTTGTTTATGTTGTCAAGTATATCACTTGCAAGGGTCGCCAGTCAAATTTGCATTTCGTGCATTTTAATCTTTGAGCCATATGAGGCACAAAAGGAGAACAAATGTGCCCAATGTGTTGTAAAACCTTCTTTTGATCATGGTAGAAAAAAGTCAAAAAGGTAGGGACAAATTTGTTTCCCACCATTGCCTAATTAAATTTTTAGTTGAAAAATCTTTGCATAATGTGTCCAATATTTTTTGGGAGGAATTTTTTAGAATTGATCAAATTAGATCAAATCATTTGCAACCTAGGGTTTTGCCTCAACCTCGTAGGGTTGGGAAGAGAAGAAGTAATGTTGGGGCCACCGCTGGTACCTCAAATTCTGATGCAAGCCCTAGTGGAAACCTTCCTGCAGCCACACAAGCTATTGAAATTAGTTCTTCTGAGGTAGAGCATTTTGATAAAGAAGGTTCCTCTTGGCACCTTAATGAAAACAAAGGAACAAAAGACAAAGGCAGAATTGAAGGAAGGGAAAGAAAAAAATAAAATGGTAGAGAAAGAAGTGCCAAGCTCCAGGAAATAAAAAGTTGACATTGTTCCTCCTGTAGAAAAGGAAAAATGAAGAAACCCTCTCAGAAAATCAAAATCTGTTGGGCCGACCATTGGGGTATCTCCCGAGGGAAGCCCTAAACTTGAAAAATCACCACATGAGGATACAGAAGCTCCAATGGAGCATGTGAATTAAAAGGATGACATATTTAAGGAAGCAACAAGCACGACATTGGAAAACCTTGTGAATATTGTTGAGCAAGTTCAAAACCAAACGTGGGAGGAAAATGTAGACTTTCTGTAGCAAGAAGTTGTACAACATGAACAAGAATAAGAGCAAGACTTCCTAAAACATGAGAATGAACAAGAATAAGAGGCCTAATAACTTGAGCTGAGAGCACCCCTATAGCCAGAATTGGTTGGGAAAGAAGAAGCCTTGCAGATGGTACTCTACCAAGGAAAAGCACAAGTGCCAAGTAAAATAATAGTTGGCATACATAGGCCCTCTTATTTTTCAATGAATATAATAATTTTAAACTTGTTGAGGGAAATACAAAGAAGAGAAGAAGAATGGAAAGCAAAGAAATGTAGGTTGAACAAGGGAATTGAATAGAAAGATGAGGAGATTGAGGATAAGAATAAATAAATTGTTGTTTTAAAGAGAAAGGTGGAGGCCATGACAACTTTAGTGCCACAGATGATGGAATGTAGAGCTCCTCCAAGGTTATATTCTTTGTATTTAAAAGAGAAGCATATTTCTTTCAAGTTTGCAAAGATTGTTTTAGGTTTGAACCCCTCAATTTAAACCCTTACTGAAATTTTCAATGCTTTTCGGATTGCTCCCCCTGAAATGAAAAATTTGTTAGGTGAATCTTATTTACATAATTATGTTGTGACCAAGGATCAAGATTGGAATCCACTACTTTATGTTGGGGATGTCCAATTATGAGCATTCATGTCTTGGATACAAAATGAAGTAAGCTGGGTAAAGCAATATAGGACTTACAAGCAAGTTGAATCTAACATTCCCCTGCCCATTAGGGCTGAGTCTAGGCATCCAGGAGAGATTTTTAATGATTGGCACATAATTTTATATCGGCCAAGCTATAGTTGCATAATCTTGCCTAAGAGAGAGGTAGTGCATAAAGAATATGAAGAGATGTCAAAACCCACATGAGACTCTATGATGGGACACCTCTCATAGAGATGGAATACCCTATCTGATGATTTGAAGCAAGTTGAGCCTCATTCCACGTACAACTATGTTGCAAAACTCAAAAGAATTGATAGGTATATTCAAGTTGAAAGAATAAAAGGGGAATTCTAGCTTCCACTAATTTTTCAGCCTCCTATCCTATTGTGGCCAATGCCAAACTACAGGTTTTACAAGTATGACATTGTGGATGAAAGACAGAGATGGAGCAGGCTGGAGAGACAACAAGGATTCTATTGGGATCCTAATTCAGATACAACAGAAACATATGTGGGACAACTTGCAGTTGCCAACTTCAGGGCATTGACCAAACAAAAACATAACTCTTGCCCTGCTAGAGGACCAAAAAAGACATTAGGTTGGGGGGTAATGATGAGTCTAGTTTATGGTTTAATTATTGATGGGGTTGTTGTCCATTTCCTACAATAACTTAAGACTTTGGTGCTTGGGAGTTGATATTTTTCATAATATTTCCTTAAACCATAGACCTTGGACATAAATCTATTTTCATAAGCTTTCAAATGATATCGATATGCTATGTGGACTGTTTGTGTTAATTTTACATGTGATTAATGAAATTTTCTTTGAGATGATTATGGATATGGAGTTTTTTTGCATGCTAATGTTGTCATACAGATAATTTGAGGCTTGCAGTCAAGAAGATTCCACCAGCTGGACGTGTGTTATATTGGTCAACAAGGTGGTCATTGAAGACTCTTAGCGGCTAGAGATTCCTCATGCACCAAATTGTAACCACCTTGTAGTGATCTTAAATGTTGTTGAGAATGCACATGCATTACTATTGTGCCAGATCTGAGTTAAGGCAATCGTGCCTGATAGGTTTTGTGCATGTGTAGCCGCCCTTGCTCTCTTTCACGCTTTCCCTAATGCGGTGTCCTTCGCGTTTGTTGGAGTTGACCGCCTTGTTGGGTGGTTAGATAAATAAGGCTCTTATGTTCTTTCGAGCTCTCTCTCTTTTTCCAATCGAAGAATGTTGATTTGGTGTACTCACATTTTTAAGCTTTTCAATAATACTATCATGTTGATCAATTATACTCATGTTTTTCCATAAATGAAATGAAGTTGTGAGTTTGTGCATCTGAGTTTACCTTAGTCTTAGGGAATACTTATCCAAGGGGTCCCACTTGGTGAGTATTCCATCCTTTAGCTTAGTTAGTATTTTTTTGTTCAGTAAATAGCTAAGAATCTGGCATTGACTGTTCCTATAGCCACTAGAATTCTATTCTGTGACTATTCCTATAGCCAAAGTAGACAAAGTAGTTTCTCATTTGTTGCTCATATTTTTATTTATGTCATGCATTTTAGTTTGGTCTAGTTATCGATGCATGTTCAACATTTATGTTATTTCCTTCCAAGCAATTTACTTTGAGCATTGTGTTTCTCTTAGCTGTAGGATAGATATGACTACTTTGGATTCCTAGTGCACATACAGTGTTGACCCATTTCAATTTTATGTCCCTTGGTTGACAATTTAAATGCACCTTCATGATGACTGAGATAGCTATTCAGGTTAGATGTCCAATCTCTGAATTGCAGTTGTAAAGGCTTAGTTGTTGAATCCTTGTAGGAGGTCGACAACCTCCAAGGTGATTTCACTCTAAAATAAGTTTTCATTGGCTTTCATCTCACAAATAATATAGAAAAATATGAGGAACTAATTTTTTGATTGAAACTAGTAGTACAATTGAACATTCAACACTTATAGGTCTTTAGAGATTTACAATTGGTATTCAAACAAGTTAATGATGAGTTCCTTACAAAAAATGATAAACTTGTGCCTTATAAACACATGGTTGATAGATTCAAGCAATTTTTATTAGATATATCTTTTGAAAAACTTCCTCATATCAAATAAAATATATTAAAATCTAAAATAAACAAAAAAAGGATAAAATAGTAAAGAGAGACATCGTCCTCTAGTAAAAACCACTTTGGTGGTGCTTTGGGAAAGTACCTTGGTGAAAACTTGGAAAACAAGTTCCTTGTGTAAATAAGCACCATCGACCATCTATCAAGTACTCTTTTCATCCACCCATCCATCCATCTTCCATCCATTCACATCCCTACAAATTTTTTGTGTTCGATGAGTATCTATTGCTATTAGTACTACTTGGCATTGTCCTAAAGTCACCTTATTCCACTCATAGTGAAGAAGGATAACCTATGACTGTAGGCATATTCCTATACCTAGTTCTCATAATGGATTCTTCTATATCACCTTGGTTGTTGAAAACTCAAAAACATCAAGATAATGTGAAAAATAAAAAACATCTAGATAATGTGAAAACTCAGATATCAAGATAATTTGTAAATTCAAAAACATGCCAAAAACAAATGCAAAAAAGGTCAAAATACTAAAAATAGTCTCAAAACATTTCGAAAGTAAAAACATTTGATTTTTTTTCCAAAAGAATAAATCTTCATCCATCTCATCACTCATCCATCCACAATAAATTTTTCATCCATAATAAACATATCATCATCCTCATGTTTGACAAAGAAAAGAGAAATAAATACAATCATTGAAAAACAAATTTTCATGCAATATCATTTGTCTTGATCATTGTCAAACATGTCAATTAACTTTCATATCAATGACCTACAAACATAAAAATTCAACATCCAATGAATGTATTAACAGACACATCTTTCCTACAATAGAAATCATTGTAGATACTCACTAAAATAATTCTCTCTAGCATGAGATATGATGGCATTAATGTGTTTTTCAACTGGTATTTTCTTTTGGTTTGATCTTTTGTCTCATTTACATTGCTCACTAGAAACTACCTTTATCTTCAATATCTTGGTGTGTCTAGAGGGGTGTGTAATGGGTAATAGTCTTTTCTTTTGTCTGTTGTGTTTTTTCGATGTTTTTTATAATATGACCTTGGTGAATACTTGCCTTGTGTGTATAGGGATAGTCTTGATTAATACAACAACTAGTGCATATCGGGTTCTTTATACCTTTTATGCATTGGTCTACTTGATTCAATGGCTTTATTCTCTCACATGATCAAATAAGGTTTTTGTAAGTTAGTTATGAACAAGGATACTCCTATCTATTGTAGATTCAAATTCCATGCAATAGATACAATGCCACCTTGGTTCTTCATAGCTTGGTGCAGCATGTATACTTGTTATATCAAAATAAGGATTGCTCTACATTATGTTGCATAATCTAAAAAGAAAAAGAAAAAACATCTATCTTATCTCATCACATATCCAATAAAATCTTGAAATCCATCTAATAATTATAGATTTATTGGTTTCTTGTTCAACATCATCATTATATTCTAAGCATTCATCCATTATTCTATTCATCTGTCATGTTAACATTTCTATCCAAGTATTATGACATACAAAAAAAAAATGCATCTCACCCTCCATCCATAAACCATCAGTAGCATCTCATATCATCCATCCTACATGATCATTACATAAATCATATGAAAATACAAAAATAAAATCATGACCACATATCATCACCCATATTATATATCCTGCATCCATAGATCATTAGCGACGTGCATATCACACCATAATCATAATAAATATATATCTTTCATAACATCATAACACATGTATCCATACATACATTTTCATCCATAACCAAAGAATATATCATAAAAGATCAAGACACAGAATAACACCATAACATGGTCACATCAAAATGATCTCATCTCGTATATCATCAAAAAATGAATGTCATGATACATCGAATGTGTGATATACATAAAAAATACATGAGGCTATCCATAACCAACAAATATGTATAAAGTCTATCTACATCAAAATATAGATACAAAATTAACTACACAAAATGAGCTACATAGAGCTCCCCCTCTCCTCTCTATCAAGAGGAGGCAGTGGTGGACCCATCTATGCTTTTTGTTGCTGCTAAGGGAGATGTACCTAAGATGGCCTACCATGTGATCCACCATCTAATTTTCTAGGACCCACAACACTCCTTTGAGAGAATCTCGGTTGTCTCCTATGTGCTAGGATTTCCATGTCATACAAGCTCCTATAATACATTGCCTTGATTTATATGGATCGGATCTCTTGAGCGTATTATGCCAAACGGATCAATTGTCCCTATGCCTGCATAATGGCCTCTAATTTTTATCTTCATCCTATCTCCCGAGCTAGTTGGGCCTCAACCTACTATCTTTGAGTGATCTTTGTGTCTCTCTTAGTCCTTTCTTGATCCCTCTTAGTCCTCATCTGGTCTTGCTTTGTCCTCATCTGAGATAGTTGCACAATCAAGTTGTCTCTCTCTTGCCTATATCCATCACACTCTCTATGCAACTGATCTCACTCTTGAAGAGTGGTGTAAAGCCTCTTCTTATCTAACCCTCCATCTCTAATACCCATTCTATGATCACTAACTATTTTGGCAGTGGACCCTTTGGACCCTATGTTGGAACCTATCCTCTATCCTCGACAATGGGAACCTCAACCTCTACATGCTACCACTATTAGTGCTATCTACCTATCTCGCTCCCTCATTGTTGCTTATCATTGATGACACCCCTGTGTAGATCTATAAATCTCAATGGTCTATCGATGGAAAACCATGTGTGATAATCAAGGGTGGTTTCAAGATCCACTACACCATCTGCCCATATCCATGGAACCTGTGCTAACTTATCAAAATTTATTAATGCTACCTATGGCGAGGGCACTAACCCCAATCTACAATCTCCCTAATGGTCTGGGAAAATACTATGTGGTAGTCATCTATAGGAACATCTTGTTGCTCACCAAATTGCCTCCTGACCCTATTAGGGAGGTACCTCTCTAATATGTGTTGAGTGTGGCCTATCAACTACCTAGTCTACTGATAGTATGGTAGTCATTCCTCTTCATCCTTCCAGGCCTCAATCTAGATTCACAACCTTCATATGAATTTTGTAATATCATCGATATGCACATTTAGTGGTCTAGATCACCCATATGCCTATGGGTCAACATGGCCTCACTTCAGTGCACCATGGGATATCTTACCTACCACTCTCTATCTCTAATCGATTTGAACACTACAATGTGCTCCCAAACCTAGATATGAAGTAGTGTAACACCCACTGACAAGCTAGTAGCTACCTTGTATACCACTTGATGCATGCCATGGTATAAATGAGTGAGCATGCATGGAACCCATGCAAATACACATCCATCCTCCAAGATCCTCTCAAGGACCCTCCCCCATCTAGTGTTGAGTCATTGGGATCATTGATATAGCATGATTTATCCACAAATGAGTCCCACAACCACTATAGTGGTATCGCTAAATCTGTTGATGTAGTCTTGCAGATCGATCTCGCTATCATCGAGCTCTATCTTGTCATCTAGTATAATTCTCTCTAGAACCTCATAGCCTCGATACACATCATAGATGACTCTCTCTCAATGGATAGGTACTCTCAAAATCTACCAAATTTCCTCCAAGGTAATGGTTGCCTCTCCTATGGGAAGATGGAAGGAAGATGTCTCTGACCTCCACTGCTTGACTAAAGATTTCATCAGGGCTAGGTGTTCCCTGATCTCTAGGATATAATCTATGTGGTAAAGTCCAACAATTTACATGAACTCAATCTCCATATTTGTAAAGCTAGTCATCTTATCCAAAACCTGAGGTCTCTACTCTTGTGACATGATTGGGTCTAGGACAATCTACAAGCATAATGCTCATGATGTCAATTTTCTCAAAATTTGCAAAAAACCTAAGTCCAAATGGCCTAAAAAAAAGAGAGAGATTTTTTACAAAAGCATTATTGAGTGGCATCCAAAAGAGAACCATTAATGCAAAATCATTGCTTTCCCAAAACAAAAGTAAGAAATTTTTCAAAAGCATTAACCCATGCCAGTCAAACATATCACACTATTTCCAAAACTTGACACACTTGTTGTAATGTGACATTTTTGTAAAAAGCATCATATTGGGCTACATAAGTGTGTTTTTGAGTTACAAAAGATTCACCTATAACACAACACATTTGTTGGCCTATCTTCTAGCCTACCTTTAGGTACCTAACACTACGTGCGAGAAAAAATTAACTTGGTATGTACCGAGGCACCTACTCCAACTAGCCACTGGAACTCATGCTTTTGCTCTGCATAGTGTGACACTCGTACAACTGGTGCCATAGTGATGAACACTCACAAAGGGGTGAGAAGGGATGTGAAGGCTCGGAGCTCAAAATCTATAAACTCAAAGTGTGCAAATGAGGCTGAAATGAGCCCAAATGCATATTATGCCTAGCAAACCCTAGGGTTTCACCTTGCAACTCATTTTTCAACCTTGGATATCAATCTTGATCATTTTCTAGGCTTCCTAGGATTTAATTTTTAATCCTCTTTTAAGTAGACATGGTCTTTTCATCCTATCATGTATTCAATCCAAAAATTATTTTTTTTGATTGATATCCCGAGGGGGTAGCCTACCATAATTCTTTCATCCATTGGGGCACAGTGGGGCATCAAGCAATGTTTAAAAAAAAAATTATAAGCTTCATTAGGTCTTTGAAATAATGTAACAGGTACATTGCTTTAAAGAGGGGCAACATGTAGACACCTAAAATTGTCCAAGCATATCATGCATCACAATTTCACTTATTAACACCATTTTCCTCATTATCCCTTATTTCCTCCATTTAATTAAATAATTTCCAATTATTTGACTAAATTCACTTTATTCCTTTATTAATTGAGTAATTAAGGTTATTTGATTAATTCATTTTCTCACTAATTCCCCCCTTTTTTGATTAAATAATTACCAATTATTTAATTAAATCCTTCTTCTATCCCACTTGATCAAATAATTTTTCATCTCATCCTCACAATTAAATATTTTTCATAATTATTTAATTGACTAATTTTCCTCCAACCCTCCAACTTGCATAAAGAATATTTTTTTTCAAAAAAAGAATATTCCTAATTCAAATTCAAATATCTTCTTCCCTCCAATTCAAAATATCTTCAACCAATTTTCCATGAAAATAAAGATATTTTGGGCTCCCATTCAATTTTATCCCTTCACCTCCTTGACTTCCTCTCATCCATTGATTCTCAAATTCGATCTGGACCATTGATTAAAATTTCTTAAATCTATTAAAAAATCCTTTCAAACATGAAAATCATTCACAATCTCCATAAGCATATACACTCTCTCAAATTCTTGAGCCAATCTTGGGCATTTGAGAACATATTTTATGAATCATACCTAGTCAATCTTTTGCAATCATAGATTATGCATAATTTGAGCAATCCACATCACAAATTTGTTTCAATCCACAATGGGATTGAAGGTTTGCATTGTGTCTTTGATTTAATTATTTTGAATTTGAATTTCATTACTTTAGATTAAATATTTGAAGCTTTAGCAAACTAATTTCATCGAGTATGGGTTTGTATGATCCTAATCCTATAAGTTCTTAGTGTTTTTTATACTCTAATTGCTTCAATAATAATTTCATTTGATCACTCACATTTCCCCTTGAACCACCAAAAACATATACAAGAAGGGAAAGAGGATTCCCTTTACTAGGCCCCTAGGGTTTTTCACCTTGGAGCACTTAGTTTAGGAGTGCCACTCTTTCACCTAGTGATATGCCTTTTTGTTGATTACATTCAAAGGGTAGGGGTTGGCTTATTAGGGTTGTGTGATGTGTGATGAAGTGTGTCTAAGTGTTGCAATGTAATGAAATAAACTAACTAAGAAACATAAACCAAGTGTAAATCTAAACTACATGCAATATAAACTAAATGACCTAAATTTTTGTAAACTAGAAAGAAACTAGAAATAACAGAAGTGGTGCACCTAGGAATGAGTTGTAGACTAGATTGAAGGCTGGGAATGCTGCTGAATCTAGAATTTAGGCCTGCTAGGACACTTACACCATTTTAGGCAACCTAGTCCTTTTTAGGGCAAATTCTCAAAAATTGCTCCAAAGCCCGTTTCTACCAAATGGGTGTCTAGATCTACCAAAACCTCTAAAAAATAGGTTTAGTGGGACTAGGTCACCATTATTGGCGACTTAGTCCTCTTTTGAATTTTTGAAGATCAGGAACTGGAATTGAAAACCCTCAGTCTATGTTTTTTGTTCCTCCAGGTGTTCGGTCCTGAAAGTGAAGATTATGATATGTAGGTGTCTTCCAAGCTTCAACTAGGGTTTCTCCAACCTTGAAGATCTTGGAAAAGTTATTGAATGTTCTTCCACCTTAGTTATTTTCCAAATATTCCTACAAGACCTGCAAATCACACAAAGAGAAACTTGTTGATTGTTAGGGATTAGGGGTTTGCCTTATCCAAACCCCTTTTGAATAATCAAACCAAAATAGAGAGATGATGTACATGAAGTATGAAACAAAGGAGTGATGGATTTTTACCTTGTCTTGGTGATTGATCTTGAGTTGTAGCAATGGAGGATTAAACCTTTGGATGCTTCTTGAGAGAGGTGTCTTGTTGACTTAGACTACTCAAACCCTAGCTTGCTTGTGAAAAAGGAGAGATGAGAGATGAAGAGTTGTGAACAATGAGTGTGTCTTATGATAAATTAGGATTTTTAGGCTTATTTATAAAATTTATGCCCTAATTTTCCCAAAATAACACCATACAGGCCAACCTTAGGGTTTTAGAGACAAAAATCTCGAAAGATATTAGGTTAAATTTGATTTTTAAGCCACATGGGACTAGATTTCCCAAGGTGGCGACCTAGTCCACCTGAGAATTTTTCATTGGTTTTTGGGGATTAAAGTATGATTATTGTTGCTTGTCGGGATTGTCTCACAAAACACACTAAGATAGGATTTATATGTGTATTAAGGGGTCATTATAGCATAATAAAGGGCTGATTTAGTGATAACAAGCCTAGGAAAGTGTGAATTTTTTTTACAACACCTTAGCACAAGGCTTGGAAAGGGGTAAAAAGAGGCTGAAAAAGGTCCAAAATCCATAGGCAAGGGTCCAAATGAGTGAAAAGTGTCAAAGGCTACACTTTTTGGCGACACATTTAGCCCCCACTTTCATGAGAGTATGAACTTGCTTCAAACTCACACTAAAGTAGCCCAATGGGGATGACAAAGAATGGTGAATAATAATAAGAACGTGAAAGATGAAGGAGGTGGTCAAGCCCCCAAGGATTCGAGATTCTAAGTCAACTCAATATCAATGCAAAAGACACATTCAAGGGTGAATGAATTACAACAAAATGAGATACATAAACATGAAATGACAAGAACTTGAATGAAGAGAAAGTGAAATGCTTGGATCAAGCTTCAACCATTTGTCTAGATAGTTGTGGATCAGATCTAGGTTGTTTGTCCAAGAAGAAGATGTGTACTCACTCTAGGGTGATGAAACTTTTGGTTATCCGTAGGGTGAGAAGTCCCAAAAGGTGACTATGGGGAAAGTCATGTCATTGGTTGGGCTTCCCACTTAAACCATAACAAAGTTATACCTCTTGATAACTTTGATGATGCGCCACAAAAGAAAATGATTTTGTGATGATTTTTTTCAAAGGGATTTTGCTTTGTTCATGCGATGTCCCATCCTAAGGAACATTATGTGTAATGTCACCAAGAGAGGAAAAGTGAAAATGTACTCAAATTGTATCCAAGAGAGGCAAGGGCTCATCTTGTATGTAAAAGAGGAAAAATGTAGATGTCTCAACCTGAGTAACATTGTCTGTAATGTTTCTAAGAGAATAAATCACAAGAAAAAAGAAGACCGTACAATGAAAATGTGAGTGGTGATGTATGCCCCCACTTTAAAGGAATGGCTACACACCTTTCTATGAGAAATTTATTTAAAGTAGAAGAGGAGAGGACATGAGAGCTTGTTCGAAAAACCCTATGCCGAGTCATATGTTTCTAAGAATTTGTGTCATGAGGAGGATAGTATGTCACATTCAAGTCAACTTAAGACATGTCGCCACATCCCAAGCTTGCTCTTGTATGTTCATGAAAGGTTAACAACTAGTCAAGAGAGACAACGACAAGTGACATATGGGGAGAAAGGCTACTGAACCCCTTGCCCCCACTTAGTGCAGGACAAAGGTGAGCCAAAAGGATTGAGGAGATGTAAGGTTGAGTGAAAATTAGTATCGAGTAGAGGAATGAGGTGCCCCCACATAAGGGAGAGTATCAAACTCATTAAGATGTTGGATTTTACAACTCAAGGCATTACATTCATTTGTATAATGACCATGAACTCAGTGGTAGGCACAAAAGGAATGTTTGTTGTAACATTTCTTGTGGGTGTGGGGAGGAAGAGAGATCAAGTGATCTTGGAGGAGTCTCAACAAGATGTCCTCTTGATCAAGGGAAGAAGGAGTTGCTTTTGTTAGCAACAAGGAAGGTTCTTCCTTATTATAAGATGTCATACTTACACAAGGTACTATAGATTGTGAGATTTTGTACACTCTCTTAGAGGAGTGCGTAAAATCTAAATCATTAGTGGGTTGCGGGATGACATTGGCTTTAAGCAAAGAGTCATTTTTTGGTTTCAAAGGATCAATTTATAAGGTGGGGTGAGAAGGGTGATTTGGGATGGTGTTGATGTTGGAGGAAGGTTTGATGATTTCGATTAAAGGAAAAAATCCAAGATCATGATTGGATGTTTATGTGTTAGGCTTGATAGGGCTGCATATACCTTGTTTGTTAGCACCACATCCTTGTCCACTATATCCAAGTTGTTTCATAAGCTCATAACCTTTTCCATAGAGATTTTTCAATACTTATGGATCAGGTGAGGGTTTGTTGTTGGCTTCTTTGTCTAAAGTAGGTGATGTGGATGCCATCAAAGGATTGACCAAGTCTTGTGTTGACAATACTACATTTCCCTTGTTAGAGTCTTTGTGTATAATCTTGGGTTATCCTAGTAAATGAGAGGTAAATTCTAAGGAACCCCAAGGATCGACCAAGGGTGTTGGTTGTACGAGTTCCACTTGTTTGGTGGGTGGTGAAGTGGGGAAGGGTTTGGATTTTTTTTGCTCAAGTTGTAAGACACTATAAGGCTCAGGATCAATGTCAAGTGTGTAGACTTTGTTGTTGTAGATGTAATTCATATTTCAATGAAGAGTGGAAGACACACCATTCATTGCATGAATCCACAACTTTCCTAAGATGAGGTTAGATGAAACATCATTAGGCATAACATGGATCGATGTGTCTAATATGGCCACTCCAGCTGTAAGAGGCAAAGTGATCACACCAAGTGGATTTTATCCTACACTGTCAAATCCACTGATAGCCAAGGAGGTAGGTCGAATGGTTGATTTATCGATATGGAGCCTATCCAAGAGATTGACACTACACACATTAACTACAGAGCCATTATCAAAAAGGGTTCTCTTGATCCTGATGCACTTGTATTGATAAATGATCATGAAGGCATCAACTTGTGTTTGCACTTACAAAGGAAGGAGCTCACTTTGGTGGAAAACAATGTCAACATTCAAGCCTTGAATCATAGCTGCAATGACATTTTTTTGTGCATGAGAAGGGACATGAATTTGTTGTAAGGCTTCCTGCATCATGCTGTGATAGTGAGGGGAGGTTTGGATAAGGTCCCATAAAGATATTTTAGCGGGAGTATTCCTTAGTTGGTCAAGAAGGTCATACTCCCTAAGGATATTTGATTTTAAGTGAGGGGCAACATGAAGAATGCGAGGGGATGAAGGTAAGGAGGTTGAATTTGGTGGTTGTGATCATGGGTTGTTTCGGGTGTAATGTGTATGAGCAATGATATCTTGACTCATTTTCTGCAACACATTATGTTGGGGTGGGTAGAGGACAAATTCGGGTTTAGGTTTGTTTAAAGGAGGATAAAGGATAAGTTGAGGTTGAATAATATTAAAATCCCCTTGGGAAGGAGAGTCAATGTTATCCTTGGTTTGCATCATGATATCCACCCTAGGAGGAGAGATTTTAGGAGAACTAAAAGCCTCGTTCTCGAGATGCAAGGAGTAGTTATGCTAAAAAGACTTCATCACAAATAGGGGAATGATCAATGTTGGGATTATTATTGGGAGAGAGAGGAGGAGAGGGTTCTATTTGGTTATCAAAGGTCTCATTCTATTGTTCCATACCATCTACCCTAGTAGGAGAGCATGGAAGAGGTTCATCATATGTTGCATCACAAAGGGATGAGGCATCAAGAGAAGGACCACTATGATTTTCAAATAGATTATCCCAAAGGGGAGGAGCATGAGGGAAGGGAGGGTCGAGAGTCTCATGATTTGTAATAGGTATATCTTCTAACACCAACCTATCCTTTGTGCATCAAGGAGGGATATTAGGAGATGGACAAGTTGAAGGGTCATGGTTAGGGAGAGTAGGTAAGGTGAGGTCAAGAAATGGTTGTTGTTTAATGTTTGGTAAAGGGGGTTGAGGAGAGGGACAATCAAGACCCTCAATGCTTGTAGCTTCTTGCACCAAGATACCTTCATCACTAATAGAAGAGGTATAGGGAGAAGCACAAGAATGATTTCTATGATTGTCAACACTAACATCCTCATCAAGGGGTAATGCAATGTTAAGAATAGTGTCAATGGTTTGGTTATTAGCATGTTCTTTAATGAGTTCATTATTGTAATCTACATTGAACTCATAAGAAGGAATGTTAAATTTATGTAATCCATTTTAAACCAAATCAAAGCCACATATTTTAAAAGAAAACATGGTATGAAGAGAAATGAAATAAAGTACAATGCAATTATTTAAAGTAAAATGTTGAAATACAATTTTCAGATGTAGAACAAGGTAATTTTTTGATGACACTATGCAATAACCTGAAAAAGAAATGTAGTATATGTAACATTAAAACTAAGCAGTGCATGAAATGAGCTAATGTAATCTAGTACTAATAAAATACATGTAACAAAAACACAAACAATTGATAGAGATAGGTAATGGCACAAAAAAAAAGCCTAAAAATAGGGTTTTCAACTTTGTAACAGGTAGTTTCAGAAACCTAAAGGGACTAGGTTGCCCGGGGTGGTGACCTAGTCCTCCTGGGGATTTTTTTGATATTTTTTAGAATATTTTGATGTATTTAGGTGGTTTATGTGCTGTATGAGGCAGACCTAACATGAAAATTCAAAATTTTAGAAATTTTTAATGTTTTAATATGCAAAAATGCAACCTATATACACTTTTCAGTAATGCAAAATTTAAACCCTAGAATGCAACTTCACTAATGCAACATGCAATGCAAGTTAATCCTAGGACAATGAAGGAATCTAAATCAATAAAGAAGGGTGTAAGGACATCAGGTTCACCAAAATTAACCACCAAAAACATATAAAAGAACGGAAATAGGATTCCCTTTACTAGGCCCCTAGGGTTTTTCACTTAGGAGCACTTGGTTTAGGAATGACACTCTTTCACCTAGTGATATGCCTTTTTGGTGATTGCATTCAAAGGGTAGGGGTTGGCTGATTAGGGTTGTATGATGTGTGATGAAGTGTGTCTAAGTGCTGCAATGTAATGAAATAAACTAACTAAGAAACATAAACCAAGTGTAAATCTAAACTACATGCAATATAAACCAAATGACCTAAATGTATGTAAACTAGAAATAAACTGGAAATAACATAAGTGGTGCACCTGGGAATGAGTTTTAGACTGGATTGAAGGATGGGAATGCAACTAAACCTAGAATTTAAGCTTGCTAGGGCACTTACGCCATTTTGGGTGACCTAGTCCTTTTTAGGGAAAATTTTGGAAAACTACTTCGGAACCTGTTTCTGCCAAATGGGTGTCCAGATCTACCAAAATATTTGAAAAATAGGTTCAGTGGGACTAGGTTGCCATTGTTGGCGACTTAGTCCTCTTTTGAACTTTTGAAGATTAGGAACTGGAAGTGAAAGCCCTCAGTTTGTATTTTATGCTCCTCCAGGTGTCTGGTCCTGAAAGTAAAGATTCTGATATGTAGGTGACTTCCAAGCTTCAACTAGGGTTTCTAAAATGGAAAGAAACAGTTGTGAAATACACTTTCCTAATGCAAAATCCTCAGAAAGAGAAGTGCAAAAACCATCATTTAACAATTTTCTTGCATTTGAGATGCACATTCACAGTATAACATGAAAGATAGAAATAAAAAACACACACAGAGATAACACTAGATATATGCGGGAAAACCCTTACGAGAGAAAAACCCTCTGCACCAAGTAAAGTAACTTTGTATTACAGTAAACAATTACATACAGAGTTATAGACTTCACTCTCAGATGTTAGCTAACATCAACATCCCCTTACAAATTTTAGTTTGATACATTCACTGTTACAATGCTTCTTCAGCATACAATGAATTCACTCACACTGTCACCTTAGTCTCTATGGCTTCTTTCCCATTGTATCGACCAAAAACTATTAGGGTGTATTTAATTACATGCTTCACCGACAAGCTTTCTCAATCTCTGATCAAACTACCCTACAACACACATTGGGCCACCCCAACATTAAATCCGGTTAAATAGAATTTACTAAATCTGGACTCTTCCAACCCCCAAATCAGATCACACATTAAATGCAAATATATCATTGTCAAAGAATAATGCTTTCTGCCAATAATCATTGATTTTAAAAAATGATGTAAAATCAACAAATGAGATCATGCCATGTGTTGACATGGCATTCATCCATCACTTTGACTATTCAAATCAGATTAGTCAACTATGCCCTAAGCTCCTTTTACCGCACTACCGCTAGTCGTTCATCATACCCCTTAGGTAAGGTTGTATACCGCGCTACCGTGCTAAGGTTCATAGGAACTCGTGGTATGGCAGTGCCACCACACTACCGTTTCAGGGCTGTAAGACCCCCACTGTATGGCTGTGTCACCGCACTATCTCTCCAAGGTTGGCAGGGATGCATGGTATGGTAGTGCCACTATGCTACTGCGTCAAGGTTGAAAGACCCCTGTAGTATGGTGGTGCTAGCGTGCTACCGCCCCAAGACTTGCAAGAACCTATAGTATGGCGGTGTCACTATACTACTGTATCATATTGGGTACACCTCGACGGTATGGCGGTAACACCATGCAACTGCCACTCAGACGAAAGAGCCTCACGGTAAAGAGGTAATTGCCCAAGCCAAACCGCCACCGTTCACTATGCTACCACCAAGGAAGATGAAGGACTATGCGGTAAGGCGATAAACCATATAACCACTCTATAGCTAGAAGAGATCCACGATAAGGTGATAAACCGTGCAACTGATGAGCAGACCAAAGACCTCCGCGGTAAGGAGGTACAATGTGTAACCGTGCCACTTCCACTCTGTTCTCCAACGGTAACAAGGTAAAGGTCATGAATAAATAGAAAATTCATCAAGTCTTTAATAGAGGTTCAAGCCAACAAGTTGAGGCACATTTTCCAACAAGCTCCCATTTGACGAAGACTTACTAGCTTCCTCCAGACTTTGAATTTACTAAAGGTCATATGCCCCAAGGTCCATAGAACTTGCACACCACCTAAACTTGTTCATGCTTATTGGCTTTGTCAATGCATTAGCAACATTCTTCAGAGTATCCACCTTTTCTAAATAGACCTTTCCATCCTCCACCATATCTCTAACAAAGTCATACTAAACATCAATATGTTTTGTCCTGGCAAGGAAAGTTGGATTTTTCTGGCACTCTGACTATCATAGCAAATACAAATTTTCCCTACATCAAAACCAATATCATAACACAAATGACTAAGCCAAATAGCTTCTTTGCAAGCATGTGTTGCTTCCATGTATTCTGCCTCCATAGTTGACAAAGCAAGTACATCCTGTCGCTTGCTCATCCAACTAATCGCACCACCATTACAAATTAAAGTATATCCATTGGTGGAACTTCTATTGTCAATGTCCCCTACCCAATCAGAATCCACATATCCATGAATGTTGAGAGTCCTTTGTGATCCAGCCAAATTTCCATGGTAACACAAAGCATATTCTAAAGTACCCCTTAGATATCTAAACACTCTTTTCACAACATCCCAATGTGTCCTTCCTGGATTCGCCATAAAATGGCTAAGTACTCCCACTACTTGGACAATGTTTGGCCTTATACAGACCATTGCATACATTAAACTACCAACTACACTTGTATAAGGCACCCTGGTCATGTCCTCCATCTCAGTAGAATATTTTGGAAAATCTTCAATAGATAGCTTCATTCCCTGCAAAACTGGAAAAACTAGCTACTTGTAATCATTCATACCAAATATCTCCAGAACAGTGTTAATATACTTTGGCTAACCCAAAGCTTTCTGCTCTTTATGTCCCTAGTTATTTCCATCCCCAGAATATACCTTGTTGCACCCAAATCTTTCATTTCAAAATTTGCAGACAACTAGGATTTAAGATCATAAATCATAGTCTTACTATTTCCTATGAACAACATATCATCCACGTACAAGGTAATAATAAACACACGATCATTTTCAGATTTGTAATACACACAATGATCAAAATTTGATCTCAAAAATCCCATTGACAACACAAAGGTGTCAAACTTTTGGTACCACATTCTAAGTGATTGTTTCAAACCATGCAGGTATTTCTTAAACTTGCAGAACAGGCTTTCTTTACCTTTTTCAATGAAGTGTTCAAGCTGGGACATGTAAATTTCTTCTTCCAGCTCTCCATGGAGAAATGTTGTCTTCACATCCATCTTCTCAATCTCTATGTCATACACGACTGCTAGTGACAAAAGAAATCTGATAGATGTCAGCTTACCTACAGGGGAAAATATTTCTCCATAATCAATTCCCTCTACTTGGGAATATCCCTCTGTAACCAACCTTGCTTTATAATTTTCAACACTACCATCTAGACTAGTCTTCTTCTTAAATACTCATTTACAGCCAACAAGCTTTCACCCTTCAGGCAAAGGTACCAAATTCCAGGTTTTATTTTTCTTCAATGATTCCATTTCTTCATTCATAGCTTCCAACTAGGAATTTGAATTAGACATATTAATCACGTCTTTCAGAGTCCTAGGCTCATCAGTGCTAGTAATCAAAGCATAAGCACAATTTGAATCCAACATAGAGAAACCATACCTATCAGGTTGATGCCTTTCACATGTAGACCTCCTCATTGGTTGAGGCTGAGGTTGTGGTTCTTCTTCTTCAAAACTCTCAAAGATGCTGGAACTCTCCTCAGTTTTAGGTAAACCATGTAATTCCTCCTTTTTTAGAGTTTGAGGAATCTCAACTACATCATTCTTCTTTTCCCTTTGATCCATCTCTAATTGTGGATCAACTGTTGAAGGCTTCAACTCACAAAATATTACACTTATGTTGTACAAAACATTCTCAGTATCAAGATTCCAAAGCTTGTATCCTTTCACACCAACTCCATAGTTGATGAAGATACATTTAATAGCCTTGTTCTCCAACTTATATCTCTTCTCATTTGACACATATGCATATGCCTCATAGCTAAAGACATGAATATGTCTTAGAGAGGGCTTCTTACCAGACCATGCTTCCAAAGTTGTTTTGTCAACAAGAGCAGAACAAGGTGAACGATTTACCAGGTAACATGTTGTAGCCACAACCTCAACCCAAAATTTATGCTCTAGACCAACACTGCTCAACATACTCCTCGCTCTTTCCATTTGCGTCATGTGTAACCTTTCAACAAATCCATTATGTTGTGTAGTATAAGGTGTAGTTTTATGCCTTTTAATCCCATGGTCTTTGTAGTACCTTTCAAAATTTGAAAAACAAAACTCACCTCCATTATCCATCCTCAAGCATTTGATTTCCTTCTAGTCTGATACTTTACCAAATTTTTAAATTCTTTAAAGCGACTGAACACTTCTGATTTACTCTTAAGAAAGTATACAAATTCCCTTCTCAAATAATCCTTAATAAAGGAAACATAATATCTAGACTTCGATAATGAAGGAACATTCACTAGACCAAATACATCAGAATGAACATAATCTAGTACACTAGAATATTTATGAGGGCTCGAATAAAATGAAACATGATGTTGCTTTCCATAAATGCAATGTTCACAAAAATCAAACTCAAGGTTGCAATCAACAAGCCCTCCAACAAGATTTTTATTTTTCAAGGTTTTTAAACCTTTCTCATCTATGTGACTGAGTCTATGATGCCACAACATGGTATTCTCTGCTAGGATTTTCACCTCCAAGGAATTTGCACCTAGAAGAGCTTCATCCTCCTCCTCTACACGAGCAACTTTTCTTGACTTTACAAAGACGTTACATTGAACAAGATGTGCATCCATCTTGTACATAGTGCCATTACATACACCCTTAGCCAACACCATTATGCCTCTTGTCATCTTACATCCTTTACTTGAGAAAAAAACATCCACACCAACATCATTTAGCTTACTGACATAAAGTAAGTTATGAGCCAAACCTGGTATGTGTAGTACATCACCAATCCCTTTGATTCTTCCATCAGGGAATTAAATTTTGACTCTTCCATGACCAACAATCTCCAGAGTTGAATCACTTTCTAGGTACACCTTTCCACCATCATACTTTTCATACTTAGTGAACCACTCTCTATGAGATGTCATGTGAAAATATGCACTTGATTCAATTAGCCAAACATCATCTGATGCCTGAGTCACCAAGGTTGCAATGTGTAATGACGTTATTTTTCCCATGCAAGATCAATAAAGGATGAGTAATACCTGCAAGTTAATGAAACATCACACAATAGAATGCAAAGGAGACAATAATGAAAAAGGGAAGAACTAGAAAGATTTCACCCATTTAATACTCCATGGCTGACTTCCATTGCACCTTCTCAAGCTTGTTGTTGATGATGGATGCCCTCAGATTTATGAGCACACTCTAAAAAAGTCTAGTCCTAACAAAGCCTTTGAAGGATTTATGAAAATGACTCTATATGCAAACTAGAATTTTACTTCTATTATGCAAATATTAGTGTAAGCCTAAGATGAGAGAATGCCAAAATAAAAATAGATTAAGCGATGATTGATCTCAAAAATGAGATCAAGATTGTCATTTTATAGAAGATGCAATCTTAAATGGACGAACAAGATGAGAGATTGAGAAATGCCCTAGAATCAAAGGTGGAGATTCAATAAGGCAACTCTCAATTAGGGTTAGGGCAACAATCCCCAAATGTGTGGACAAGATTTAATTTAAGAAATTTAATCAATGGTGGAGAATAAACGTGACATTGAGATGAAATTAGTAAAAATCAAAAGACAAGAGGATGAGATTTTAAAAAATCAAGTTATTTTAGAAATAACTTACTTGCTGGAGAGAAATGCTATTTTGAAATTAATATTTTAAATTAATTCCAAAATGGTGAATTAATGTGATAGTAAATAATAATAATTTAAAATTATTTACTTGGAAAGAGGGAAGTTGCCAATTTAAATAAAATGCTTTTATTTAAATTTAGAAAGGAAATCAATAAGACAATTTAATAATTAAAATTATACAATTGTGGAGGAAATTACACAAGTGGGTAATTTTAAATAAATGATTTTATTTAAAATTAGAAAGAAAGTTGGAGAGGATAATAATTAAATAAATAATAAGAATTTATTTAATTATGAGAAGACGTAAATAATTAACGACGTATTAAATAAATAAATAAGATCTATTTATTTAATAATCATGAGGAAGTAATAATTAAATAAATTTAGGAATTTATTTAATTATAGAGTGACATAAGCAATTAGCAACGTATTTAAGTAATAAATATAATTTATTTATTTAAATAGCCAGGAGGAATAACAGAGGTGAATTAATTAAATAATTAAGAATTATTTAATTAATAGTTGACATTGGACTGTAGGACATAATTAAATATTTTAATTATGTTGAGATGAGGCATGATATAGAAGAATGTGGTTTGCAAGTCTAGGCCATTTTTATGTGTCTACATTTGACCCTCTTTGTCATAATGTAGCATGTCGCATTGTGGCAAATAAAACAAGTCAAAAATATGCCCTAGTGCAAAATAGTATGCCCCCTCGAGAGGACAGTTGGGTTCCAAGAACACGGGTGTGCTCTCAAAATTGATGAGAAGACTAGAATATGACGAGACAAAGAAATGGTAGAGAGAAAAAGATGAATGTTAGGATAGACGGGAATGCAAGTTAGTGTCGAAAATGAAATGCATGTTAGAATCCTTCAATATTTGCCAAGGTACTAATAGGTGTTGCTCGAATCATCATTGGGAGGTAAAATGACACAAATGGACAACAAACACCATGGTATGATGTAGACCAAGGTGTGCAAGGTCATCCACTTGCAAAATAGACAATCATAGACAAGGAATGTCCTAACTCATACTAGAGGCCCATTTGCCCCAGTCTTTTTGTCAAGACAATCCATAGACAATAGTCAAAGAAGAATAGGTCATGAGACATCATCACACCTCTAAATCCTTCATGGGACATCCTCGAGGTAGCTAGTAACATGACCAAAAAACAAGTCAATAAAAAGATAAGACAAAATAGCCGAAAAATAACAGTCATTTACTTGTATTGCCAATGTTTGTTTGCCGAAGATTAATTGTTTGATAGGTTGACAGTTTTGATGGTTTGACGGTGCCTAAAGCAGAAAGGACACATCCTAAAAAGGAAAATGAGATTTTGACGAGGTTCAAATCCAATAAGGACACATCTTGAATGGGACCAAAAAGTGATGAGATTGACATTTTGACTAATGCTTTGGCAAGCTGACTGATTTTGACTGTATGATTGATTGGACTATGTTGTCTGATTTTGACGAATTTTGACGGTGACATTTCAAATGACTGTCCTGCGTCAAGCACGACTATGTTTACTTTGTTTGACTGATGCAACCATGTTTGACTTATGATTTTATTTTTGACAAACTTAAAAGGACTGACCTAATGTCTCGGGGATTCAAAGATGAATCTTTCCTACGTAGCAAATGCACAAAGACAATGTAGTTCGAACTTGGACAAAAGATTGACTGACGGGACTAATTGGACTAACCAGACAGAGATTGAATTCGACTCTGCTTTTGGATTTTGACATTGATTTGGATGTTTTTGTATTTTCTCATGACACTTTCTGACTTTTTAGGTCTTTTTTTAGGACTTTTTGTAATTTTTAGGATTTTATGATGCTTTACGAAAATTGTGACAAATGCTTGTGAATGATGTCGATGCACATGAATCCAAGGACAACCATGATTTTGCTACTAGTCAAGTTGAATACCAACGGACAGGTGATGATGATGATGACACCGTTGTTTGACGTGGGAAGGACACATCCTAAAACAACATGAAGATGACAATGATATGACAAGAGGATAAAAGTCTACAGCAAGGCCAGGAACAAAGCTAAGGAATGTTTTGGATAATGTGCTAGGGTGCCATATTGTTGCATTTGAAATGAATTGGTGAGGACTAGATGGGATGACGATGGATCTTTAGACCATTTACAAGGGAAATCAAGATGGGTGATAGGTATAAAAGAACTGTGGATGGCTTTGGTAAAAGATAGGAGACTTGGATGACTTGGACTAGGAGAAACATCAAATGGCCTCTGAGGACAATGTTGCATAGTGAAATGGAGGCTATGAAGGTAATGACATGATACTTTATGACTAGTGTATGACCAAAGGATGGACATGTCAAAAAATTTCCAAAGCATGATTTGTGTTTGTGCCTTAGTCTTTGTCAAGATCAAAATAGGTAAGAAAATGGTTGGACATGATAGGGCTAAGATGGATGAATGGAAATGTCATGTGAAGGGAATGGGAGATGAGATGACTTGCCCCCAAGTGCAATGGTCCACATAGATGATTTATTCTACACATGATGCCTGTTTGCCAGGTTTTCATCATGGTACTTATCCAAAGCGTTTGTTTGCTAGGTTTTCACTGTTAGATGAAAGTTTTCTCTTTATTGATTTTTTTTTTTTTGTGTCACCAAGACACTTGTTTGCCAGGTTTTCATCAAGGTAACAATTTTTTTTATTTTTCATTTTTTTTGTATTTTTGCGTTTTTGCCGAGTAGTATTGGCAACAATCTTATGAAAAGGACTACTCATGACACCCATTTTGAAATTTGTATTAGATAAAGTTGCCCCCAGTATCAAGGAGGGACCACTAACATCATTTTATTTTCTGACTGATGAATAGCCAAGACCTTGATGTTTGTAATGTGCCTAAACTTGTACGGGTTCCAAGATTCCTTGCTCATGTAAGCCTAATCCTTTTCCCTGATAATGCATGTTCTGAAAAATTTTGTTTGCAATGGGATACTTGTTACTTTGGAAGCAATATGCTAACCCATCTTTATTATGGAAATTAATGCTTGAAATCTTCTCATCTATAAGAAAACCTCCTCTGAAAAACTTAGATGATCCTAATTGATAGGATGTTGTAATTTCACTGACATGTTGGACAGATTTTTGATTAATATCTTCAGTATGATTTGGTGACATGTCAGACTTTGATGATTCTTTTGGTGCTTCGAAGTTGATGTCAAAACCATCTTCATGGTCATTGTCATAGAGCCCGCTGAATTCAGTTATAGCTTGATCATTTTCAAATATGTCCATGCTAGAATACTCTTGTTCTAGTGGTAGATCATCTATGTGTCCCATGGAGGAAAGTGTCTCACTATTGGGAGTTTCAATACTTGAAGTTTGGATAGGGTCATGCTCAAGTGTTTGATTGTGCATAGAAGCCAAGGAGTGGATTAGTTTGGACTTCTTGATCAAAGATAGTGTCTTGATCAAAGATGGGTGCCTTTTGAATGTCATGATTGGAAATCAGATTTTGACCAAGGATAGGGTCATCTTGAATGACATGGTTATGAATGGACTCTTGATCCAAGATAAGTGTATTTGGTATTCCATGATTGTCTAGGAGGACTTCTTGAATGGACATAAAGATGGAGTCATGGAATGGACTACTTTGATCTTGACATGATGGTGATGTTATAATGTTGTGCTTTGGAATGGCCTCTTGATATGTATCCTCAAGTTTATGAGATGGGATGGGACTTTGGAGACCATGACTAAATATGTTTTCATGACCAAATGGAGTGTCTTGAAATGGATTGGTGTATGCTGGACTAGGGTAGGACATGGAGTTTTGGACTTGGTTAAGGGATGATGGGCTAGAATAGGACATGATTGCATGACAAGGATATGATGTGGATGGAGGACTAGGATATGATGAAGGACTAGGATATGACATGGATGGAAGACTAGGATATGGCATGGATGGAGGATTAGTATATGACATGGGTGGTGGACTAGGATATGATGAAGGACTGGGATATGACATGAATGGAAGACTAGGATATGACATGGATGGAGGATTAGGATATGACGTGGGTGGTGGACTAGGATATGATGAAGGAATAGGATATGACATGAATGGAAGACTAGGATATGATGAGGAGACTTGGAACAGATGAGTGTATGATGGACTAGGATTGATGGATGGTTGGTTTCCCTTGTCAAGGTTAGGGTGGGTAATGAAATTTTGTTGTGACTTAGTGTTGTGGATGGTGTTAGGGGACCCTTGATAGTAGATGGATAGAGGACTAGGACTTGTGGATTGTCAGTAAGATGGATAGATGGATGGAGGACTAGAGGTTGAGGTGCATTTGGACTTGCATTGGAGGTATAACGTTTTGAAGTCCCTAGCAAGTTGTGCTTGACCATTACTATTGAATTGGAATTCATTTTGACTAGCAAGCATGTCATAGTGACTTGAAGACATGATGGTGGATGGAATGAAACTAAGACTATGCAAAGTGATAATACAAAGTGAAAAAGGGGATGCCTTATGTCAAGTGACTTTTAGGAAAGGTTTTCTAACCACTCAAAGTCTGGCCAATGTCTCGATTTGGATTGTCAAAGGACTGATTTGAAGGACAAGATGATAAAGTGACAACGTGAGATTTCCACACTAGACTTATGAGTTGGAAATAGCTCACCAAAGGACAATGACTTAGGATTGATTTGTTTTGACTTGATCCAATGACAATGTATTTTTGAGACAAAGGTTTGACAAAGGAAGGAAAGTTTGCCTATCCCAAAGGTGTACAATTGAGGACTTAAGAATTTTCCTATGTTCATGGATTGCAAACTAGATGAAAACCAAAATGCAAAGATGGATGACTTGGACAAGTTGTTTTCTTGGTTTTGGACAAAGGGTGCTGGAAAAAGATGCTAGGAAAGTTTGGTTGCAAAATTTTGGCCTTTGGTTTTTTATAGGAAATCTATTTTTTCGAATGATAGGCAAATGCATCGTTTAATGTTTCAGATACGGTGCACTATCAAATACGTCATTATAAGCAGCAAATGTGTTGCACTAAAGTAGATGCATTGTAGAATTTTTGACATGTGCTCTACAAATTGGCAAATGTGGCGTTTGGTAATGCAAATGCGGTTTGATAGGTCTATTACAGTTTGGGAGAGCAAATTCAACTGAGCCGTAATCAATTGTGGTTCAATGTTGCAAATGCGGCATTGTATTAGGCAAATGCGTTGAATGACAGTCGATCATGGTTTTAGGATTGGAAAATGCGACTTAGTATAGCGAATGTAGTTTGATACTGGCAAATGAGCTTTGTATAGTGAATGCGACTTAGGATGTTGCAAATGTGAGCCAACAGAGCGATTGCGGCTCAATATGTTGCAAATGTGACCAAAAGAGTGATTGCGGCTCAAAATATTGTGGTTGCGGTTCGATAGAGCAATCGCATTGCAATGGATAATTTTTTTTTTAGAAAACTGAACACTGTTTTGTAGTTTTGACAAGTTTTTTGACCTAGATTTTCTTTTGATGTTCAATTTGTTGAAGTCTGTTTAAAAATAATTGGCAAACACATAGAAATTAAAACATTTAAATGTATGTTCAAGCAGACTCACTCTTAATAGTCAAAGGGTCATCATAACAATCACAACCCACAGTTTAAAATCACGTCGACTCACACAGCCATGTCACCCCCTAGAGGGTGCCCGTGCTTTTATCTTTTCTAGGTGCGTACTCAAGGTGATAGAAGTGGATACCAAAACCCCTGAGCAAATAATCTGTGTGATTATATGGTGAGTGTCTTGGGGGGAGATTCTTCCCTCCCCTTGCACCGTGATTGAAACAATGTCTGGATACTGACACGGCTGACTTCTACACTATGGTTCTTAGTAAGGGTTTTCATTCGATGTGGAAATAGATAAACTCCCTCAGGAGACCTCCCAATATTTAGAACAAAGACTTTGGGGATGCTTATCTTGCCTACTGCCGTTGAATATGGGTTTCCCCAAAATTCACTTTTGATTATAGTGGGTTGGAAAACCTGGCTTTGGTTGTTCCCACTTAGGTCATTCTTGTAGGGTGAGTACTTTTTACCACTACATCAGGCCTTCTAAAGGATTTAATAAAGCAATGAAAATGCATAAAGAAAAATGGGTAAGTCTGGTTTTTTGGTCACCCAATAAAGGGGAGTGCATATATCTATTACTCCATCAATCACAATAGACAAGTTGTTCAGTTTTTAAACCCCAAATGAAATTTATTTTACTCTAAGTGAAGATATTGCTTCACAACAGTCATGGGGTTCATTTTAACCAAACAAAATAGAAGATGTGGTGACTATCCTAGGATTGATAAATTTTAAATTAGATTTCCTATCCTAGGATTGATAAATTTTAAATGAAATTGCCTATCCTAGGGTTGGTTCTTTTTAAACCCAAAAATAGAAAAGACTGGTCGTGGATGCGTCGGATCCAGATTACAATTTTTTTAAAATGAGTTCACCAGTCATTTGCAGCGTGGTATGGAAAATGCGGCTCGGAAGATGCGTCGCGTCAGGTGTTGTTTGGGTGTTGTCACATGCATTGAAGAATATCGATTGCGGCTCTTCGAATGGCGAATGCGGTGCAGTAGATCAGTTGTGTCGTACGCGAAGGCGAATGCGGCACATTAGAGCGGTTGCGTCACACGGGAAGGCAAATGCGGTGTTCTGTACCTATTCCTGCAAAAAAAAATCTGAGGTCATATAGAACCTGCAAAATTGTGTTAGAATGTCGGGTTCACCAATGTAATGACGTTATTTTTCCCCTGCAAGATCAACAAAGGATGAGTAATACTTGTAAGTTAATGAAACATCACACAATAGAATGCAAATGAGACAATAATGAAAAAGGGAAGAACTAGAAAGATCTCACCCATTTAATACTCCATGGCTGACTTCCATTGCACCTTCTCAAGCTTGTTGTTGATGATGGATGCCCTCAAATTTGTGAGCACACTCTAAAAAAGTCTAGTCCTAACAAATCCTTTGAAGGATTTATGAAAATGACTCTATATGCAAACTAGAATTTTACTTCTATTATGCAAATATTAGTGTAAGCCTAAGATGAGAGAATGCCAAAATAAAAATAGATTAAGCGATGATCGATCCCGAAAATGAGATCAAGATTGTCATTTTATAGAAAATGCAATCTTAAATGGATGGACGAGATGAGAGATTGAGAAATGCCCTAGAATCAAAGGTGGAGATTCAATAAGGCAACTCTCAATTAGGGTTAGGGCAACAATCCCCAAATGTGTGGACAAGATTTAATTTAAGAAATTTAATCAATGGTGGAGAATAAATGTGACATTGAGATGAAATTAGTAAAAATCAAAAGACAAGAGGATGAGATTTTAGAAAATCAAGTTATTATAGAAATAACTTACTTGCTGGAGAGAAATGCTATTTTGATATCAATATTTTAAATTAATTCCAAAATGGTGAATTCATGTGACAGTAAATAATAATAATTTAAAATTATTTACTTGGAAAGAGGGAAGTTGCCAATTTAAATAAAATGCTTTTATTTAAATTTAGAAAGAAAATCAATAAGACAATTTAATAATTAAAATTATTCAATTGTGGAGGAAATTAGACAAGTGGGTAATTTTAAATAAATGATTTTATTTAAAATTAGAAAGAAAGTTGGAGAGGATAATAATTAAATAAATAATAAGAATTTATTTAATTATGAGAAGACATAAATAATTAATGACGTATTAAATAAATAAATAAGATCTATTTATTTAATAATCATGAGGAAGTAATAATTAAATAAATTTAGGAATTTATTTAATTATAGAGTGACATAAGCAATTAGTGACGTATTTAAGTAATAAATATAATTTATTTATTTAAATAGCCAGGAGGAATAACAGAGGTGAATTAATTAAATAATTAAGAATTATTTAATTAATAGTTGACATTGGACTATAGGACATAATTAAATATTTTAATTATGTTGAGATGAGGCATGATATAGAAGAATGTGGTTTGCAAGTCTAGGCCATTTTTATGTGTCTACACAATGAAGGAATTTGTATCACTCTAAGAAGAGTCATTGTTCGAAGAGTTGTTATTATTCTTCTTCTCCTCCTTACAATCCTTCCGGATATGGCCAGGTTGCCCACAATTCCAACATTTCACCTTGGAATTTTTACCAGGAGACTTTGATCTCCCTTCAGATTTGGATTTAGAATTCTTGTCTTTCTTCTTGCCTTTCTCCTTCTATCTACCTCGAACAACAAGAGCATCCTTGACCATCTCAATAGACTTCCTCCACATTTCTTCTAACAACAGCGAGGCAACTACGTCTTCCATCTTGAAAGTAGTTGTTGTACTTCCAATAGCCATTACCAGATGGTCCCAAGTGTCAAGTAAGGAACATAACATAAGCATGCAACGATCCTCCTCCTCTATTTTCACACCCACTAATGCCAATTGTGCAACAATCATATTAAATCAATTCAGATGGCCTGCTATAGATGCACCTTCTTCCATCTTCAAAGAGTACAACTTCTTCCTCAGGAATAACTTATTCACCAGAGACTTTCCCTGATAAATGTAACCAAGTTTCTTTCATAATGAAGCTACAGTCTTCTCCTCATGGACGTTCAGGAGTATAGAATTGGCCAAAAAAAGTCTTATCAAACCTCTAGCTTTTCCATCCATGAGGTCCCAATATTCTTGTTTCATACTTTTTGGCATAGTTTCAGACACAACAACCCAGAGGTCTCTATCCACCAATAAGTCTCCCATTTTGAGTTTTCACAACTCAAAATTGCCGCCATTGAATTTTTCAATTTCTACTCTACCTGATGTACTCGCCATCTCAAACAATAAACTCATTATTGGTTCTCCCTTTGCAAGACTCCCACTGAAACAATTTTAGCACAAAAAACCAGCTCTACTAATAAGGATAACACAATTGGCCAGGCTTTGATACCACTTGAAAGGAAACACAACAGTTGTGGAATACGCTTTCCTAATGCAAAATCCTCAGAAGAGAAGTGCAAAAACCATCATTTAACAATTTTCTTGCATTTGAGATGCACATTCACAATATAACAGGAAAGACAAAAATAAAACACACACATAGAGATAACACCAGATATACATGGGAAAAGCCTTATGGGAGAAAAATCCACCACACCACGTAAAGTCACTTTGTATTACAGTAAAAAATTACATACAGAGTTAGAGACTTCACTCTCAGATGTTAGCTCACAACAACATCCACTTACAGACTTCAGTTTGATACATTCATTGTTACAATGCTTCTTTAGGATACAATGAATTCACTCACACCGTCACCTTAGTCTCTATGCCTTCTTTTCCACCGTATCAAACAACAACTATTAGGGTGTATTTAATTATATGATTCATCGACAAGATTTCTCAATCTCTGATCAAACTGCCCTGCAACACACATTGGGCCACCCCAGCATTAAATCTAGTTACAAAGAATTTACTAAAATTGTACTCTGTCAACTCCTAAATCAGATCACACATTAAATGCAAATATATCATTGTCAAAGAATAAAGTTTTCTACCAATAATCGTTGATTTACAACAATGATGTAAAATCAATGAATGAGATTGTGCTATGTGCCAACATGCCATTCGTCCATTGCTTTGACTATTCAAATCAGATTAGTCAACTGTGCCTTGATCTCCTTATATTGCGCTACCGCTAGCCATTCATCATACCCTCGAGGTAAGACAATATATTGGGCTACCATGCCAGGGTTCACAGGCACTCACGGTATGGTGGTGCCACTGCGCTACCATGCCAGGGCTGTAAGACCCCCACGGTATGGCGGTGTCACTGTGCTACCTCTCCAAGGCTGGAAGGGATGTGCGGTATGGTGGTGCCACCGTGCTACCGTGTTAGGGCTGAAAGACCCCCGTGGTATGGCGGTGCCACTGCGCTACCACCCCAGGACTTGAAAGCACCTGCGGTATGACAGTGTCATCATACTACTACACCATAGCCGGTAGACCTCAACGGTATGGCAGTAATACCACACAACCACCAGTCAGCCGAAAGAGCCTCACGGTAAGGAGGCAATCACCCAAACCAAACCACCATCATTCATCGCACTACCACCAGGGAAGATGAAGCACTCCGTGGTAAGGCGGTAAACCACATAAATGCTCCTTAGCTAGAAGAGACTCATGGTAAGGCGGTAAACTGTGCAACAGCCAAGCAGATCAAAGACCTCTGTGGTAAGGAGGTAAACCGTGTAACTGCGCCACTTCCAAGCTATTCTCCAACAGTAATGAGGTAAAGGTCATGAACGAATGGAAAATTATTCAAGTCTTTAATAGAGGTTGAAGCCAGCAAGTTGAGACACATTTTCTAATAGTTTCTCCAACCTTGAAGAGCTTGGACAAGTTATTGAATGTTCTTCCACCTTGGTTCTTTGCCAAATCTTCCTACAAGACCTGCAAATCACACAAAGAGAAAACTTGTTGATTATTAGGGATTAGGGGTTTTCCTTAGTCAAACCCCTTTTGAGTAATCAAACCAAAGTAGAGAAATGATGTAATGAAGCATGGAACAAAGGATTGATGGATTTTTACTTTATCTTGATGATTGATCTTGAGTTTCAACAATGGAGGATTCAACCTTTGGATGCTTCTTGAGAGAGGTGTCTTTTTGACTTAGACTGCTCAAACTCTAGCTTGCTTGTGAAGAAGGAGAGATGAGAGATGAAGAGTTGTGAACAATGAGTGTGTCTTATGAGAAAATAGGGTTTTTAGGCTTATTTATACAAGTTATGCCCTAATTTTCCTGAAATAACACCATACAGGGTTTTAGAGACAGAAATCCCAAAAGAAATTAGGTTAAATTTGATTTTTAAGCCACATGGGACTAGGTCGCCCAAGGTGGCGACCTAGTCCACTTGGGTATTTTTCATTAGTTTTTGGGGATTAAAGTATGATTATTGTTGCTTGTCGGGATTGTCTCACAAAACACACTAAAATAGGATTTATATGTGTATTAAGGGGTCATTAAAGCATAATAAAGGGTTGATTTAGTGATGACAAGCCTAGGAAAGTGTGAAAATTTTTTACAACACCTTAGCACAAGGCTTGGAAAGGGGTAAAAAGAGGCTGAGAAAGGTCCAAAAGCCATAGGAAAGGGTCCAAATGAGTGAAAAGTGTCAAAGGCTACACTTTTTGGCGACACACCCCTATGACAATATTTTGGATGAGTCTTTGGAGGCCTCACTAGGTGTAGCAAAAATAGCCCTAAAAGTCCTTGAAGCATAACTATTTGAGGATCCAATTGATAAAATCATCTACTAGATACCCTATAACTATTTTAATGTTTTGTAATGCACTTTCCTAGATATCAATAATAAGAAGATAGATTACTTGATTGACACATCTTAGGGAAGATACATCAACTTATTCACATCTTACAATACTCATAAAACTAATTTGAGTTGCATCTTCTCTTGCAAAGAAACTTACCTCCAAATTACCATTAATAGAAAATTTAATGTAGTCATTTATGAGTCTTCATATGTTACAAATAAATTTTTGTCCTTTGACAATAATGAAATTGCTAGCAATGAGATTAAGACCCACAAATATCATGCATTTTGTTTTCTAAAAAAATACAAATCTTCAACATTTCCCAACAATGTTAACCTACTTTAATTCATTCACATATATTTTGCTTCCAAAAATAAAAAAATAAAGGAAAAACCTGAACTTCACCAAATCAAAATGATTTCTAGATCCTAAGCTCTTTATGCCCCTGCCACACAAATAGTAAACAAATATAAATCACTACGACTAGAAAACAAAAAATAGAATCACCATACCATCCTCCTATAGGCCTTCTTTATTTCTAGATTTCCATTTCCATTCTTTCCCTTCTTCACCATACTTTTCATGGTTTTCTTCACACTTTAGCCTTATAAGTTTGATTCACACCCTAAGATTTTTTGAGCAGGATATTTTTGAAAAACAAAGTGGGCACTCGACACATCCAAGATAGCAACAAATTATTTTGAGCTAGATGAAGTCACCTTATGCCCTCAACGTTCAATGCAAAAGCAGACAAATACAATAAATATTAAACTAAAGCAGAATTTCACTTGCCTATAGAGAAAAATCTCACTTACGTGGCTTCAAATAGCATCGAATCTCCATTACTTCAATTGTGTGTGACTCTTTCATGCCATTCAATCATTTAACTACAAGTTTGGTGTAATATTGTTGGTCTAAAGAGAACAAACAAACTTTCCCTTAGGCTTCAACACTGCCTCACCAAGCCACACTATCCTCGCCTTCAAGATTTAACTCATAGGCACACTTGAATAACATGCATAATGTGTTGGCTACATGTGAAGCCAAGTCAGCTTGGTAACGACTGGAGCTGGGTTATTTTATGCAACAATCATTCTTTATTACTACTGCCTATATTTGGTAGCCTTTATGTAACTGTCAACTCTTCCATGGTGCATGCCATTCGTATGGAATATTATTTATGAGAAGGGTTAAATGAAGATTGAATATAGGAGTATTTATGAGGTAATACTAGCTAGAAGTGTACTGTGTAAAAAATAGTGATAAATAAAAGAAAATTCCTTGCTATTAAAAGTGGATGTAGCCATTTTGGCAAGTCGCTATAAAATTTGGTCTCTCTCTTCTCTGTGTGTGGTTTTTTGGTTTCTTATTTTCTTGTTTATTTTATTTTTCTACAATCTATTCCATTTTATCTGCTGCTGTTCAAATCAACAATTGGTATCAGAGCTTGGTGAAGAAGCTCATTGTAGACTTGGTTCGTTGGGAAATCGGTAAAGAATTTGTAGCCATGGATGATCCAGAAAAATAGAAGATAGAGAAATTTGCAGGTCAAAATTTCAGACTATGGAAAGTTTAGATGGAGTCATTATTGATCAAGCAAGACCTCACACTTGCTTTGCTCGAAAAAACCAAAGGAAAGGGCTCTATGCCAGATGAAGATTCAGAGAAGATGGATCAGAAAGCTCGTGCAACTATTTTCTTATCACTCTCCAACAATGTGCTCTTTAATGTCTTAGTTGAGAAGACTACGAAGGAGCTGTGGGAAAAATTATCTTCACTATATGAGATTGCATCAAATTTTAATAAGGTATTCATCATGAAGAAACTATATAATTTGAAAATGTGAGAAGGGGGTATTATGTCAAATCATTTAAATGAATTCAATACATTAGTCACTTTGTTAATTTTTGTGGGTATTAACTTGGATGATGAGATTAAGGATATTTTATTATTATGCTCCTTACCGAATATTTGGGAAGGTGTGGTGATGGTAGTGAGCACTTTGGTGGCTGCCAAAAGCAAGTTAAAATTTGATGATATTGCAACCACTCTTCTTAGCGAAGATATGAGAAGGAAACATCAAGAGCCTTCATCCGGTGATGTCTTAACCGCTGTAAGCACCAAAAATAGAGGTAGAAGTCAAGAATGAGGAAGAAACAAAGATCGTAGAAGGTCAAAATCTACAAAATGATCGAAGTCTAGAGGACGGACTGGTGCTTGTTGGTTCTGTGGGAAAATGAGACATACAAAGAAAAATCATTGGAACTATAAAAAGGCTCAAGACAAGGTAAGTAACAATGAAGTTAATGTTGTTGATGATGGTGTTTTGATTCTATCCGCAAGTGACATGACTGCATCTTCCTGGGTACTTGACTTCGATGCTTCATTTCATGCCACTTTGTGCTTGAGTGTTTTTATCAACTATCAAGAAGTTATGTTTGGCAAAGTTTTTCTGGGAGATAACAAGGAATGTGATATTGCAAGAAAGGGCGATGTGTTATTTTCCTTGAGAAATTGTAATAAATGGTTATTGAAGGATGTGAAGCATGTTCCTACACTCCAAAGAAATTTGATTTTTGTAGGTTTGTTGTATACTCAAGGGTTCAATGTTAATTTTGGTTTAGATTTTTGGAAAGTAACAAAAGGTGTGTTGGTGTTTTTGAAGGGAAAGAAATTGGGAAGTTTGTATGTTTTAGAATGCAACGATGAAGTGAGAGCAAATTTTATAGTTGTGGACAACGGTTTTGAAATTTGGCACAAGAGGCTTGGGCACATGAGAAAGAAAGGACTTGAAGTTATGCTACACTGAGGACAACTTCCAAGCCTAAAATCCATTGACTTGGATTTGTGTGAGCATTGCATTTATGGAAAACAGAGTCAGAGCAATTTTTTGAAGACGAGTCATGATACTAAAACCACTCCATTGGAACTTGTGCATTCTGACATCTTTGGTCCAACAAAGATAACATCATTTGGAGGTGCAAATTATTTTTTGAACTTTCTTGATGACCACACACACAAAATTTGGATTTATATGTTGAATAAAAAATCAGAAGTCTTTTCAAAATCTAAAGCTTTCAAAGCTCTTGTTGAAAATCAAATTGGAACTAAAATTAAATGTCTCAAAACTGACAATGGGGGCGAGTTCTTCTCTTTGGAGTTTGACACGTTTTGTGCATACAATGGTATTCAAAGAATCAAAGTGGTACCATTCACACCTCAAGAGAATGGTGCAACCGAGAGGCTGAATCAGATTATTTTAGAGATCGGTTCATGCTCTCCAATACTAGTTTAGGAAAAGAGTTTTGGGTAGAGGCATGCAACACTGTAGTTTATTTGATCAATCGAGCTCCCTCATCTCGATTGGACTTTGATATTCCAAAGGAGAGGTGGACTAGAAAAAGGATTTCTTACAATCATTTGCGTGTCTTTGCTTGTGAATCATTTGTGCATATTCCAAAGGACCAGAGGACACAGTTGCATTTCAAGTCCAAGAGATGCATTTTCCTTGGTTATGGTGAAGATCAGTTTGGTTTTCGGCTATGGGATCCCATTGCAAAGAAAATTGTTCGCAGCCATGATGTTGTATTTAATGAGAATAATTTCCCAAGTTTTCAAAAATAGAGTTCATCTCCACATGAATTTATTGATGTTGATTTGTTTGAAAATAGAAAACCTAGACAAGCTAGAAAAACCTCTGTTTCTTTTTCCCAACCTTTAACAATTTCTATGAACTTTCATTTATTCCTACACAGCCTTTTGTTGGTTGTTCAATACCTCTTACATTGTTTTCACAACCTCTTACAACTCAAGAGCTATCAGTTAATGATCAAGCGCACCCTACGCATGTTTCTATGGAAACTCTTTTAAATATTGCATTGCCTTTATCTGTGCCAATGTAGTCCTCACACTTTGTTGCATCTTCTTCTTTGTTTACTTCATCCCCTCCACCCACTACGCCTTCCTCCATGTCCACGCACCTCCCTTTTGACTCTACGCAACTGTTTGAAAAGGATGCAACAACCCATAGAGAGGCTGCATAGACCTTTCAATAGGCTGCACCAACCTTTGAACATGCCACACAACCTCATATTTTTGTTGCGCCTACCCTTTCCATTGTTGTACCCTCTCCTTTAATTGTCACATCCTCTATGCAACAATCATCAAATTCAGTGCAATTAGAGTTGGCGATCCAACCTCTTGGTACATAGGGGTTGGGCCTTGGAGGCAATATTCAGGAACATAACACTATAGAACAGGGTGTTTTTCCACAACAACCACTTCAGAGGTCAACCAGGTAGAAGAAGCATGTGAAAATGAAAATTCTGTGAAGTGGATGGAGGCAATGAACGATGAAATGGAGTCTTTGCGTGCAAATGATACTTGGGATTTGGTTCCCCTTCCACCAAATAAAAAAACTTTGAAGAATAAACAGGTCTACAAATTGAAACAAGAAGATGGAGGTCATCAAAGATACATGGCTAGATTAGTGGTGAAAGGTTTTGCTCAGCAAAAAGGTATTGATTTTAATGAAATTTTTTCACCAGTTGTAAAAATGCAAACAATTCGTGTTGTTTTAGGCATGGTAGTTGTTTGGGATCTCGAGCTTGAGAAACTTGATGTCAAAGTAGCATTTCTTCATGGTGATATTGAGGAGGAGTTGTACATGGAGCAGCCTGAAGGTTTTGTGAAAAAAGGTCAAGAGCATTTGTGTTGCAAATTGAAGCAGAGTTTGTATGGGCTTAAGCAAGCCCCAAGGCAGTGGTACTTGAAATTTGATAGCTTCATGACTTAGCAAAAAATTGTCTGTTGTGAATCAGATCAATCTATTTATTACAAGAGCTTCCTAATGGCGAGTTTGTTATTCTTTTACTCTATGTTGATGATATGTTGGTTGCTGGAACTAGTATGCGGATTGTTAGTGACCTGAAGCAACATTTAGCTCTTCATTTTTCCATGAAATATTTAAGGGCAGCGAAGAAGATTCTTGGCATGAATATAATCAGGGACAAAAATAAAAGAGAACTCATATTGTCTCAAGAGAAATACATTTATAAAGTTTTGGACAAGTTTTATATGTCAAATGCCAAGCTTGTTAGCACACCCTTGGCTGATCACTTCCGTCTATCATCAACCATGTGTCCAAAAACTCTAGAGGAGCAAGAATCCATGAAAATCATTCCATATTCTTCTACGGTTGGCAACCTCATGTACGCTATGATTTGTACAAGACTGGATATTGCTCATGCAGTGGGAGTTGTGAGCAGATTTATGAGTAATTCGGGTAAGCCAAATTAGCATGTCATTCAATGGATTCTTCGTTATTTGAAAGGGATTGTTGATTATGTTTTATGTTTTGGAGGAAAGCACACACAACTTCGTGGTTACGCTGATTCAGACATGGCTAGAGATTTGGATAAGAGGAGGTCTACTACAGGTTATGTTTTTACTTTTTTCGGGGCAACGATCAGTTAGGTATCTCACTTGCAACAAGTGGTTGCTCTCTCTTCAACTGACACTGAATACATTGCTCTAACTGAAGGAGCCAAGGAAATCATTTGGTTACAATGGCTGTTGGGTGAACTATGGTGTAAGCAATTTGGTTTTCCTTTGTTTTGTGATAGTAATAGTGCCATTCATTTGGCCAAAAAAATCTACTTTTCATAGTCACACCAAGCATATAGAGTTGAGGTATCACTTCATTCGCCATGTTCTTGATGAAGGCAAGTTGCAGCTATACAAAATCGACAATAAATTGAATCTGACAGATGCTCTAACAAAGGTTGTACCTTGAGAGAAGTTCAAATTATGTAGAGCTTCTCTCGACATTTTAAAGAAGTGACCTTAGCCTGTTGCGGGGGATATCTCTGAGCATTCTTTTTACAAGTATGCCTTGTCTTCAAGTGGGAGATTGTTGGCTACATGTGAAGCCAAGTTAGCTTGGTAATGACTGGAGTTGGGTTGTTTTATGTAATGGTCATTCTTTATTACTACTACCTATATTTGGTAGCCTTTATGTAACTATCGACTCTTCCATGGTGCATGCCATTCATATGGCATCTTCTTTATGAGAAGGGTTAAATGAGGATTGAATATAGTAGTATGTATGAGGTAATACTGGCTAGAAGTGTACTGTGTAAAAGCCAGTGATAAATAAAAGAGAATCCCCTGCCGTTAAAAGTGGATGTAGCCATTTTGATGAACCACTATAAAATTTGGTCTCTCTCTTCTATGTGTGTGGTTTTCTGGTTTCTTATTTTCTTGTTTATTTTATTTTTCTACAATCTATTCCATTTTATCTACTACTATTCAAATCAACATAATGAATGTTCACATTGTAGACCATTCTTTCAATATCAACTCCTTTGAACCTTCTCAGGCTTCAAACAACTTCTAAATGCCTCTACAATCAAACACCTGGCAGTCAAATACCTTTATCATTGCTAAACATATGGCATCTACATGCTAATTATTACAGAATCCACATCCTCCATTGACTACTTCTTTAAAGACTTGTGTTTAAAGGTGGCGTTGTTTTTGCCACCACGGTTCAAATTCTGTTGGGGTGGTATTGTTGAGTGGTTATATTGGAGATGAGGTCACAAACGACTGGTTCATAGCTTCAGATAAAAAACGTTTACCCCTTAAATAAAAAAAAGTTTGTTGTTTATGATAGGTGCAAAAATAATTGTGCTCTGATACCATATGAAGAGGGTAAATACTTGATAGATATTATTGAAACACAGGAACATATTTATACGAGGAGAGATGTTACAATTATCTTAACTGTAATACAACTCTAAATGACCTAACTTGAATAACCACTGCCCAAATAGTTGAACAATGTAAAAAAAAAATTAAAAAAAATGTTATGCTAACAAGGAGACCTTTCAAGATATCTATCTCCACTTGGATCTTCATATAAGTGAAGTAAATCAATCCATCAGTTTTGGATCAAAAGACATAAATTTACCCAATGTGTTATTGATCCCTTGAAAACATGAATCCACCTAGAATTGAAAAGGGAGGTAAGGCAACCTTACCTAAATTGGCATAACAAAAAAAGTTTGTCATTAGATTAAATGCTGAGAACTATGGATTGACCAACAAAACATGTTTATTCTTGAAGCAAAGACCTTTTTCTAAAACACGTGCCTTTTCTTCATATGATTTATAGAGTAGAACAAAAAAATCCTTAAGAACTAATATATTTTTATTGAATCCTTAACGTTAGAGTGTCATTTTCTAAAAATCTATGCATGCAAATGGAGTATATTTGGGTGGAGAGAATTAAACTTATAAATCAAATCCAATAAGGAATATTTCACCTCTTTATTCAAGACCACCTATCTAAGTGATGTGATTAAATGTAAATCTAAACAAGGGACGATTTCCCATCACCTCATTTGAGATTCCAATGTACCACACACATTTTGTTTGGAAATTTGAAATCCTTAGTAGGGGTTGAAAGAACCCTCAAACAAAGTGTAGACACCCCTATGCATGACAAACCCCAAATAAGCATGATTACCACCCTTTGATCCTAACATGTTAGATGTAATAAGAGTATCTGATGTAGGGACACTAGAAAGGAAGAGGCCGAAGAGACCTATCCAATATAGCATCCTCAACAAAATGAAAGCATCTTGAAATTCAACATCTACATCATCAATCATGTTCAACATTAAAAAAATCCTAAAATCAATAGCAAAACAATTTTAATATTTACAATAAAAAAAACTAAAAATACCATAAAACTCTTATTCTTGCTTATACTTTTGAGATGTTGAATTATATTCGAATTCTTTTAAAAATATAATTAAACTTTGATTTTAGTCATAAATCTTTGCATAATAAACTATTAATATTTGCGACTATTGACTTATTCAATCACTTTAGAGTGCTATTTTTTTAATAGATAAACAAAAGGAGTGGATCCACTTTAAGTACCTATTGTTACTAACACACTAGACAAAATGAAATTTCCTCATTAAAAAGCAATAAAATATTATAAAATATCACTCCACCTGTAATTAGGCTGTAATTACATTTAAATGCTACCTAAGTTAGAAGGAGGCATCATATTGCTAAAGCGTAAAAGAACTCTAATTATTTTTTCTGTCAAAACTTCTTTCAATCGCCGACTTTGTAGAACTTGAATGGTACGATAACTACTGTCAATAGTCAACATCTACAAAACGCCAAATTGAGCGCATCTTGGATTACCAGAGAAAAAATCCGAGATAAAATTTAATTAAGTAAATAGGGATTAATTTCAGAACACCAGCACTCCATTTGGGCATTTGCCACGTTTCAAACGTTAAACCACAAAAAACGCAAGGTTCTGGAATCTAGAAATAATATAAATGGCCAGTAATATCCCTCCTAAGTTCTAAGAAATTTCGTGAAACGAAGCGTTGTATCGATAGATCGGTGGCTATGTCTTCTGCAGTGCAGTGCAGGGTACTCATTCAGTTCCCAATTTTGTGTATCTTCGAAGTGTTAGTGTTGGAATTGGTCTTGAGGGTTTGAATGATTGTTATGTCTGCTTATTTTGTTTGGTGGCAATTCAGGTGTTTGATCTGAAAATGCAAGGTCTTGGCACTGGAGTTGTGAGGGCAGCGTGCCATCTCAGTAACAAGGGATGCCTAAGTTTACACCCACACGCTGGATTTTCACATGCCCCCTTGAAGGTAGATACCGGTTCTGTTTGTTTTTATAATTTTCTCGAATCAGATGCGTCTATACTGTATTGTAAGAATTTTAAGTAGTTTTTTATTTTAGAATTATTAGATTTAATTTCACCTGGACGGTTATTATATTGTAGAATCACAGCCACACACAAGCGATCTATATTTATAGGGGTTTGAAATTGCTTTATTTATTTAAACAATTTATGCATAACAGTACCCGGTGTTAATGAATACACCATGACCTGATGAACCTTTGGTTAAAGCTAGTTGTTATGAATTCCTTGAAAACTTCTGGTTTGACTGCGTAAATATTTTTTCATATCCAGAAGCTGTCAAGAAATTCAGTACCATGGACTCTGGAAACTCAATGTCTTGAAATAGTTAGTTGTTTTTACTAACCTAGTTGTTCCATGGAAGGGAATTACAAAGTTTCCTCCTCTCTTTCTGCACAAAAATTCCTGGAATCTGTTCTTTTAAGCAATGAAATCTTTAGCTTAGGTGCAATTTTTTACGAATTTGGAACATTTTGGAGTAATATGATAAAATTAAAAAAACCTGAATTTTTGACTTAGATGCTACTTATTTCGGTTTGAAGCATTTTGCAGTAATATGGTCTTTTAGAAATACTGAAACTTTAGCTTAGTAGCTACTTGTTAGGGTTTGAAACATTTTTCATCACTATGATATTCTAAATTTCGGATCTTTAGTTTAGTTACTATTTGTTATAGCAGAGTCCTCTGCGGCCAGTTAGCTAGTTTTGTACGGAGGAACTTTTTCTTTTTCGTTTTTGGACCGTGTTCCTATGATTTTTTATCGTCCTGCAAATTTTTTTGTTCTCTTAGCTTTCTTAAGTAATTGTTAAACTGTATATCTTTTGTTGCCTCCTTAATTTAATCAGGGAGGGAAGGAAAAATGTGCAGTCATTTGGCACATTTGTGGTTAAGCAGTGGTTGCATAATTCCAGCCTCCCCTCTTTATACACATTGGAAATTTCAATTCCTAAACTGTAGCTGCCCCTACATTTCAGGAGAAGATTCCAAATTATACATTTTACTAAAATGCTAATTAAAAAATTGCAAGCAGCTGGATAGGACCTTTCTGTTAAGGTTTGAAATATTTGCAGTTATATGGTCTTTTTAAAAATCAAGTCTTTAGTATATCTGTCACTTTTAGCACTTAGAACATTCTGTCTTAAAAAAAATAAAAAAATCTTCAGCTTAGCTGCTAGTCTTAAAAAATAAATCTAGCTTATCTGCCAATTGTTAGGATTCTGAACTTTTTTTCTTTAAAAAAGATGAGTAGTCTTAAAAAATAAATATATCTTATCTGCCAATTGTTAGGATTCTGAACTTTTTTTCTTTATAAAAGATTAAATCTTGAGGTTAGCTATTAGTCTTAAAGATTTTGATCATTTCGGAGGAAATTCTCTTCAAAAAACATCAACTCTTCAGCTCAGTTGCTAGTTTTTAGGAATCGGAGCAGTTTACAATAATATTGTCTTTTGAAAGATTATTTCTTTAGCTTAGCTGTCAATTTTTAGGATTTTAAAAGTTTTTTGTATAGGTTGTCAAATTATGATATTGCTATCAGGATTCAACCGTGTAGTTTTCGAGTCAAACTCATTGACCCATGATTCATGAGTAGTGGTTCACAAGAACCCATCTCTCATGATAATGAATGGTCCACTTAGCACTCATTGCATCTAGGTGATGCTCACAGAGGTGAAGCATTGGTCCATCCTGGGAGGTCACCCATCCCAGTACTGCTTCAGCTCAAGCGCGCTTAACCACAGAGTTTCCCCCAAGGTTAAGCCCACTTAGCTTGCTACCCTATTTGCTAAGTTTTTAGCTTAGCTGCCAGTCTCAACAGCCGCTGCAAGCTTATTTATTGCACTTTTCAGAATTTCAATCCTTCACAGGACTACCTGCACCATTATTTTAGGAGCGAGAACACTTCATGTGATCCAACACTGATGGTTCATGTTGTGTTCCGATGATGTAGTTCTACTTGAGAGATTTTTGCAGTTCTTTAGTTTAAACTTTAATTTCAGTAATAATTTTATCATTAAAATATAGGTCAGCATGGGTTATGTCTAATCCAGGGGAAAAAAATTAGAGGCTCGGGTTTATGCAATGTTTTTAATTGATATAAGGCAGCTGCCAAGATGGAACTTGAGAGATTTCTGAGGCTTGAGTCCTTTGGTTGATGGGTTTCTGGAGTTCATGCTTGATTCTTCTACGTTTGTTTAGTCTTATACGTCCAGCTGAAGGCATATACCACTTAAGCTCTAGAGCTAGAGGTGTCTTTAAATATGATTTGGTTTTTGAGGGGGCAAGGATCTGGGCTCAAACACATGCTAGTTACTAGGTTGCTTGGAATATGATAATTAAGGTCTATTTTAATCTTTTTTCCATGGTAGGATCTTCCGGTTATTATTCCGATTGAATACCATTTTCTGAGAATAACATTGTCTTTAGTATTGAGTTTACTTTTGTGTTATTTGTTGTGAAGAGTGGTTCACAGATCTCATGTCTAGTGAGCCTGAGTGGTATACTTGGCACTCACAGCATCAGGTGATGCTCAGTGCTCACAGACATGTAACAATGGGGTATTGAATGGCCATCCCTCTTCTTATTGTTGACATTTTCCCGTGCTTTGCAAATTACAGTTTTCAGCACCAGGCAAGCAATGGAGAGGGTTATGTGCATGCCCAAAGAGAAGAAAAGAGCAGTATATGGCTGTTAGAGCTGGTGGAAACCCAGGGGAAACTAGTAAACCTATTGCTCCTCTTCAGATGGAGTCACCTACAGGCCAACTTCTTTCTCAGCTTTTGAAGGACCATCCTCATCTTCTTCCTGCAGCAGCTGATCAACAGTTGGAGAGGCTTATTGCTGATCGCGATGCAGCTGCTCAAGAGGAGCCTCCAACAACAACTGGTACAGAACTCGTTTTATACAGGTTAGTTGAATGCTGTGCATTTTACTGTTCTAAAAAGTAGTTCAGTATTTGAATGTAACATCTTGATTTCCGTTTGGCTCTATATTTTCAAATTGAGAAATCTGACTTTCAGTTTCATTGGAGTTTAGGAGGATTGCAGAGTTGAAGGCTGCAGAAAGGCGAAAGGCACTTGAAGAAACAATTTATGCTCTTATTGTCCAGAAATTTATGGATGCTGGAATTTCATTGATTTCGAGTATTTCTGAGGCCGATCCTGTTACTGGTAGAGTTGATACATGGCCTAAACAAGACCACAAGCTTGAGAGAGTGCATTCGCCTGAAGCCTTTGAAATGATAAAGAATCACCTTTCCCTTGTTCTCGGGAATCGCTTGTTAGACACAAATGCTATTGCTCAAATCAGCAAGCTGCGAGTAGGACAAGTATATGCAGCGTCTGTTATGTATGGATACTTTTTGAGAAGGGTGGATCAACGTTTCCAACTTGAGAAAAGCATGAAAATGCTTCCTTTTGGATCAAATGAAGAAGCTGATGTTGGGAATCTTCAGGGAAGCAACTCAAATCACGCAGATGAATTTAAGGTTGGTGACTTGCACCCAGATGTTGCATCTGCATCAGTGCTTGGTTCAGGAACTCCATCAGGATCAGAATTCAGTAATGTTAGTCATTGTAAGCTGAGAGCATATGTGGTATCTTTTGATCAAAATACATTACAGAGGTATGCTACAATGAGGTCAAAGGAAGGAGTTGGTATAATTGAGAGGCATTCTGAGGCCTTGTTTGGAAGGCCTGAGGTCCAGATCGTATCTGGGTCAGTGGCAGCTTCAAATGACGAAGTCATTCAGATAAGCTTTTCAGGTTTGACTAGCTTGGTTTTGGAGGCTGTTACTTTTGGTAGCTTTCTTTGGGATGTTGAAAGCTATGTTGATTCCAGGTACCATTTTGTAACAAATTAGGATATTCTGTGTGCATTACAAAGTGTAAACATGAGGATAATAGCTTTAATATCTTTCTAAGCATTGGCAGAGTTATAGTGGCCAGATTAATAGCTTGCTTTGACTTCATGGGGTAAATTTGAACTGTACAAAGAAATGCTCACAGTGCTGCTTTCTCGGAGTATGGGATAGTTTTGTCCCCAAGAAAACCCCCCTGTAAATATCTCAATTAGTTACCGGCTTGAAGGGGCTTCCTCTAATTGACATATTCTTTCAAACAATTGATATGATGCTAATAACTAAAATGTTTCCATATAGCCTGTCATTGGGAAAGAATTTCTAGCTAAGGGGCGTCGTTATTTGGCACTTCTCTTAATGGATTGCAAACTGGAAGATAACGTGATGGGTTCATGATAGAAATTATTTATGTAGGTTGTATCTCTTTGCATTTGAACTTAGGCAAATACTGTCATTCTATTCTAGAGGATTCTTTCCTCTCAATTTCATGGATTCATTCGTGTATGGTGAACTGTTATAAGAAGCAATTAAGTGCTTACTTTTTTTAACATACTACATGAGATGTTCATCGTGCTTGATTGTCTTCTACAGTTTATGTCAAGTGTTCATTAACACATAGTGCAGTCCTGCCAATTTTATTGTTTCTTCACACGTTGGGCCTTAATGAATTTCATATACCTTGTGCCTTGATAAATGTCATATTATCTTCCTTTGAATAATCAGAAGTAGAATTTTTCATTCATAAACTAAGCAGGAACAAATTTCCTCTTTAACATTGGTTCGGCTTCAAAGGTGCTTCGATATATGCCTGGGAAGCAGGGGATGCCATGTTAAAAACTTTGAATTAACATCCAACCCTTTGGACTGCTCATATGAATGCTCCTTGGTTCTGGGCAAAAATTTCCCTCGTCCAATTAGGTTAGACATTTGGTTGGAGAAAGGCTTGGACGTGGAAAAAATTAGCTTCGTTTTGCTGACTAGTATCACATTCCACCACAAATTGCAAAATATTCCCGGTCATGTTTTGATAGAGGAGATTGGAGTGGATGTATTTGTAGGTTATATGTAAACCAGTGAAGCATAAAGATGGGGGACTCGAGCGCCTTATGCGCTAATGGAAATCCTTGCATGAATCAAACGCCTCTCTAAGGAGAATGATGCCATTGTTAATTAGTCATACTCTTCATTCTTTCTACAATTTCTTGTCTTGGTCGACAGTATAAGCAAAGTCACCCAGACTAGCTTGAAGTGGCTAGTGCATCTAACTCATTTTTGTACGTTTTTCTATGTTGGAATTCCAAATTCACATATATGTAAGAGTATGTGTCAACAAGCGATTGTGTAGGTTATGGTTAATTCTGGTGAAGAATGTGCTTCCCATAGAGATTGCCATTTGGTCTTTGCGTGAGGACTTCCTACTTTTGAAGGCAATGAGATGACATTTTTTGAGTGAATATTGCACCAAATCAGACTCTAGAAGTATCACTTTTGATAATGAAAAGCTTGCAAAACCTGTGAGTTGTTAAAACTATTCTGGTTGCAAGATCTTGAATACACTAAAAATATTGAAAATATTCTCTCGGCAGTGGGGTACAAGTCGGAAACATTTTTATTTTTATTTTTTAATGGTGGGATCCTAACCTTTTATTATTTTTATGATATTTGTAACAACTATATTTTAATTAATCAATTAAAATTATTGCAATGTTGAAATTTGCATGTCCATACTAGTTTTTGTTCATTTTTGTGTTTATTTTAGGAAATGTTTCAATATATGTGTATCGACAAATAATGTAATTTTGTGTGAAGTTGGGTTCATTTTCCTAGTTTTTAAGCTATATGTAAATGTTAATCAAATCTTATCAAATTGTATCCTAAAAGGACCTATGGAAATTCTAAGTCTGAAATTCTGTGCAAGTATTCTAAGTCAGTTTTTTCTTCTTGTATTTCAAATCTTTTGATTGCGGAACATTTATATATTTCGATGTTTGCAAATAAAAAAATGAATTACCATTTATATGAGGGAGACACACCTCAAGGAGAGACGCGTCTCATGATAGGACGTGTCCCTTGGGTGCGCGAGCTCCCTTAATAAACCGAAAGCATTCGATATTTCACATAAACTGATATGTGTGTTTTAAACAAGCAGCAATCATATACTATGACTTTCGATTTTATTCATTTGCAAATTTTGATCATCATCATCTGAAATTTGAATAACTTATTTGAAGGCACTATATTTGAAGAACAGTTTGATTAAATATAAATGATTTTGATGCATGAATGCAATCATCATTTATATCTAACCAAAGCTATCTTAAATCAACACTCCCTCCTAGCTAGGGAAGATAACTTCTTAAACAAATAAGTAGGGATATCACCTTACACGTGATATCGAAGATATGATATGTTTTCTCAATTTGTCAAATCACATGACATTCTTCATAACACATCTTTATTATGGTATGTGCACTAACATCAAGTCTCATGATGTCTACCATAATGATTAATGGCATATCCACGGATATACATTTATCCACCATGATTCTCTCATAAAGATCACAATGATATTCAAAATGACATCAAGTCCCATGATATCCATCAAAGTGTCCAAAAGATACTATCATGACATGTCCACAAATATCAAGTCATATGATATCTATCATGATAGTTCAACTCATCATTGTAGAGTCATCACTTTACAATGTCACATACAAGTGTTCATTATCAGAAAGATCATCACCTTTCAATATTGTACACAGGGGGAGAGGGCCCATAAAATCATGGAGTCACACACATGACAAAAGAGTTTACACATTAAACATCTTTAAATATATTAGTACAACTTTTAAACAATTTGAATATCAAACATAATATCAAATTACATTTCAACCATACCAAGTTTTTTCCTAAAGTGTTCAACCTTGACTCTAAAGAGAGGTTTGGTGAGAATGTTTGTTGTTTGATCATTTGTACTAATATTCTCCATCTGGATTACATTCCTTTGTACCATGTCTCTTACATAATGGTAGGAGATCTCAATATGCTTAAATCTATCATAGAATACTGGATTTACAAAGAGTTGAATGCAACTCTAATTATCACAATGAATGATAGTAGGATTCAAGGGTTCACCAAAAAGTCCCCACAAGTAGTTTTTGGAGCCATATTGCTTCTCTTGACCCCATAGAAGTTGCAATGTATTCAGCTTCTGTCGAGCTTTGTGCTACTGAAGATTGTTTTCTGCAGATTCAAAAGATCGTACCCGATCCTAAACTGAAACAACATCCTGATGTGCTTTTTCGATCGGTTACACTTCCAACCCAATCTAAATCAGAGTATCCATGTAGATCTAGTTGGCCATTTCTGTAAATAAGACCATATCCAATAGTGCCTTGAAGATATCTCAATATATGTTTCACAATCATAAGGTGAATTTCCTTTGGCTCACACATGAACTGGCTTAAGAGCATTCACTGCATAGCAAATATCAGGTCTGGTGTTAACTAGGTACATCAATGATCCAATCATGTCTATATAGAGTAAAATCTGCACACTTAGATTTTGTTGCTGCTTCTTTTAGTTTGTGAAGGTTGGTTTCCATAGGTGTAGACATGGGTCTACAATCCAACATTCCAAATCTCTTTAGAATATCAATAGTATACTTTCCTTGATTTAGTATGATGCCATCTAATTTTTGCCAAACTTCTAAACCCAAGAAGTAATGTAAAATGCCCAAGTCTTTCATGTTAAATTATAAAGTTAGATCCTTCTTTCCTTGGGCAATGAGGTGATCTTCTCCTGTTATTAGTAGGTCATCAACATATAAAATAATTATTAACATATCACCTTTAATTACCTTAAAGTAAAGATTTGGGTCTGCATCATTCTTGGAAAATGCTAGTCCCAAGAGGTAGCTGTCAATTCTTTCATACCAGGCCCTGGGAGACTGTTTAAGTCCATACAGAGTTTTCTTTAGTCTGCATACATGTGAGTCTGGTTTATGTGTCACAAAACCTTCAGATTGTTCTAGATAGACTTCCTCTTCAATGGTCCCATTTAGGAAGGCAATTTTCAAATCCATTTGATGGATCTTCCAGCCATTAGCTACTGCAATGGCTATCATTGGTCTCACAAATGTGTAACAGGCAATAGGTGCAAATGTTTCTTCATAATCAATGCCTTCCTTTTGTGAAAAACCTTTGGCCACAAAACGTGCCTTATGTTTTTCTATACTGCCATCAACAACATGTTTGATTTTGAAGAGTCATTTAGAAGAGACAACAAAATTCTCTTTTGGTCTATGCACTATATCCCATACATCTTTTTTTAGAATGAACTGATACTCTTCTGTCATAGTGTCCTTCCATACTTGATGTCTGAAGGCTTCTGTAACACTGGCGGGTTCTAAATTTATGATGTCATTCATTAGAGCAACATAGCTTGAGAACCGTTTGGGTCTTTTACTTTCTCTAAAGGTTCTTTTGGGTGTTGCATGATTCTCAGCTTCTTTGATCATCTTTCTAGCCCAAAGTGGCCTCTTCTTGTCGTTGTCATTTGTATTCTCATCTGAAGTAGATTGAAGTTCATTTGGTATTTCCTCAGGATACTCCCTCAGAATCTTAGGAGTAGGTTCCACTTCTAAGACTCTAGGGGAATAAGTTTCTATCGCATTTGAACTTCTTGCCCTTTTGAATGCAATATCTTCTTCAAAGATGACATCTCTGCTCAATTCAATTTGTTTATGCCCGGGTATGAATATCCTATAGACTTTGGAGGTTTCACTATATCCCACAAATACCCCTTTCTTTCTGGAAGGTTCTAGTTTGAATCTCTTCTCTTTGGGCACATGAATATAGATAGGGCAACCAAAAATCCTAAAGTGACTAGTATTAGGTTTTATGCTAGTAAATGCTTCTTCAAGAGTTTTGTTATCTAGATGAGAATGTGGACATCTATTTTGGATGTAGACAACAGTTCTAGAGGCTTCTGCCCAGAAGGAGGTTTCTATGTTTTGGTCAAGTAACATTGTTTTTGCAGCTTCTATAATGGTTCCATTTTTCCTTTCAACAACACCATTTTGTTGAGGGTTGTAAGCTACTATAGACTCCCTCTTAATCCCAGCATTCATGTAGAATTCCTTAAAGATTTCAGAGGTATATTTTTTTCCATTGTTTGTCCTTAGGATTTTGATTTTTCTTCCCAGATAAGTTTTTAATAAGAGCTTTGAACTCCTTGAACCTTTTAAGGATTTCTATTGACTCTTTACACTTAAGAAAATAAATCCAGGTCTTCCTAGAGAAGTCATCTATAAATATAACATAGTATAGGAAGCCTGCCATGGAGGGTACAAACATGGGTCCACATAAATCAGAGTGAACTAGTTCTAACACATTTTTGGTTTTATTCAAGCTATTGTGAAAGGATCCCTTTGTATTCTTTCCTAGGGCACACCCTTTACAAACTCCTTCATGAGTTGGTTTTAACTTAGGCAATCATGTTACTAGTTTTTCCACAGAGGGTAGGGCACGAAAATGGAGGTGTCCTAATCTTCTATGCCAAATTTCATTTGAATCAAAAGTATCAAGGGTAAGGGCTTGCTTGACTTCAGTGCATAGTTTATAAAGATAACCTTGTCTTATACCTATGGTTTGAGCTTTCTTTATAGTTGAGTTCTTAGGCCATGCCAAAACTTTCCCATCCATAAAGGTAACCTTATATCCATTGTCTTCAAGAGCAGAGATGAATATTAGATTCCTCTTTATTTTAAGTACGAATAAAACTCCAATGAGTTGAAGGGAGAGACTAGATATCAATTTGATGGAGCAAGTTCCAACCCCTTTTATAGGATGTGCAGAATCATCCCCAATAGTTACTTCTTCATCAGTCTCTTCAGTCATAGTGTCTAAGTGTTCTCTAAACCCTATGATGTGCCTCGAAGAACCACTATCGATTACCTAGTTGTTGATATTGTTAGATACTTGACTTGATAAGGCTGAATAAAATACAAATTTCTCAGAATCATGGTCTGAATTTGACTTTCCTACTTTAGCAAAGGATGCTTGTTGTTTTGATTTGTCAGGGCACTTCATTGCATAGTGCCCATATTGATCACATCTAAAACATTGTACTTGAGAGATGTCTTTCTTCTTCTTGAATGATCCTTTTCCATAGGAATTTCTCTTTCTTTAAAATGATCATTTCCCGTAAGAGTTTTTCTTACCCCTTTTATTAGATGTTGTGTTGAACACATGAATGTTCTCATCTATAGATTTTTGTTTGTTTTCTTTTGTTGAGAGTCTTGTTTCCTCTTGTAAGCAATTTGTTCTTAGCCTATCAAACTTGGGGAGTTTAGATCTCACACTTATTCCTTGAACAAATGATTCCCATGAGTTTGGTAGGCCTCTTAGTGCAATTAGTGTTAACCATTTGCTATCAATTTGATATCCAATTGTAGATAATTGATCCGTTAGTTCAATGATCCTCGTGAAGTATGCATTAATAGTTTCTCCTTTGTTTATTTGGACATTGTTGATTTGCCTTTTTAATGCAAGAGTCCTACTAGTGTTGTTTATTTCAAAAGTGCTCTGAAGGGATTTGAACATTAGATATGCAGTTTCATGTTTTGCTAGAATGGGTACTATATGTTCCCTAATTGCATCTACTAATATTTTCATGGCCTTTTCATTGTTCTCAATCCATTGAGTTTTCTCTGGATCATCCTCTGGTTCCCTCTTGTTTTCTCTCACAAATGAGTCTAACTTATTTTCTGTAAAAATCATCATGATTATGAATTTCCATGATGTGAAGTTGTTTGCTCCTTCAAGACGATCTTCAAATCTGATCACACTTGACATTATGAAGAATGTGATGTGAATTTCAATTTCTTAAAAAATACGATTTTTCTAAGTAATCTAATATCTAGATTTGATTTTGATTCACTCAACTTGGCTCTGATACCATGTAAATTTTAATCAAATCTTATCAAATTGTATCCTAAAAGGACCTATGGAAATTCTAAGTCTGAAATTATGTGCAAGTTTCTAAGTCAGATTTTTCTTCTTGTATATCAAATCTTCTGATTGCAGAACATTTATATATTTCGATGTTTGCAAATAAAGGAATGAATTACCATTTATATGAGGGAGGCATGCCTCAAGGAGAGACACATCTCATGAGAGGACGTGTCCCTTGGGCACACAGGCTCCCTTAACAAACTGAAAGCAGTCAATGTTTCACATAAACTAATATGCGTGCTTTAAACAAGTAGCGATCATATACTATGAATTCCGATTTTATTCATTTGCAAATTTCGATCATCATCATCTAAAATTTGAATAACTTATTTGAAGGTATTATATTTTAAGAACAATTTGATTAAATATAAATGATGATGATGCATGAATGTAATCATCATTTATATAGATATGATTGAAGCTATTTTAAATCAACACTATCCATACACATATCCTATGTATTTAACACTACCTTCTACACACTCTTTTATACATTTGGATTATTTACACATTTATCAGACTCGCTAATGTAACTACATTTATTTGTTAACCTCATAGATATCACCCATACATAGACATTTCTCTGTTGTAGATCTATCCCTTTCTTTTCAAAATTTAAACTTGGCCAATCAGCCACATTCACCCTCCTACCTTAGCATTACTAAATTGACACAATTTGAAGTCATGTGCTAGTAATTAAAGATATTAATTTATTAATTTTCAATCATATGAGAAAATAAATTTAATTTATATCTCATTCTAGAGCATTGAAAATAGCTAATAGTGACATTTTGATGTGGTACACTAGAAAGGAGTAACAAATTTGGATACTAGGGCCTTTGTCTTTTGTTTTCAATCTTTCTAAACTCTTTGGGGTTTGACCTACGAGAACTTGTTTGTTTGTGATGACATAACAACTTATTAAGACATTTCTAAATATCACCAATCCCCAAAGCTTCATGAAGAGTAGAGTACACACTTATCCATCATATAACTAGAAGAATAAAACATTACTCTATGCAGGTGTGATTCTAAACTTAGACTAATCCACACCATTGTGACTTCCTTTTAGATATGTTAACATGTTCTTAGATAAAGTAGAGCTCCAAAGTAGTCATTGATGCATTTAATTGATAAAGGCATTAATTTTTGAGCAAACATCAATCTACTATTAGAATCCTATCCAAATGTATTCATTCTCCAACCATCTAGCCAAATATCCTAATTGTATTAGATTATTAATACTAAAAACCATAACTAATTAATGTAGGTTGATAGTGTTTAATTGATTGCATTTATTTATTCTAGGTTAACCTTAATTAAACTATATTTTTGTTTGCATCTTTGGTGAACATGTTTGATCCTACACAACTTAACCTTCTTTTTAGAGTTTGATATTATATTAAGGTTTTAAAATATTTAGCTTTGAATATTTTTATTTGTCCCTTCACCTCATTCGCTTTTACATTGTTAAATCTTTTTCTATGAAGGTTTTTGTGTGTTATTATGATATCTTTTTGGCCCATGCTATCCAACCTTGCTTGTCAAATTAGGGTTTTACTTTCATATCTGATATATCACTAATATTTTTTATTTTTCAATATGACAAACTATGCATTTGAGATATTTTTGTATTGCTTTTGTTTATGTAATCTAGGAGTGTTTGTTTAAACCCTATTATGGTCATAATGAGAAATATGAGGATTATGACCACGAGGCACATGGCTCATCAAGATATTCATTTTGTGGGGAAAATTTCAATAGATGCATTATAATAAGCTTAATCTTGTAATCAATTAGCAAGTATTTTCTCACATTAGTAGGATGTTTCATGATGTGGAAATTTCGCATGACCATGTATCTCTAATGGTGTATTTGTAAGTGCTTAAAATTGCACAAGTTAACATGGTAGTTTGATGATGATTTGGTAGTCTAGCTTATGACCCATGTGTGAATTACACATTCTTTTAGTATTTTCCAAATTGATGACAATGTCTTTGTCCTTAGTGTTAGGTAAAGCATGAACACCTTGCACAAGAAATAATTATTTTTAATTATGTAAAATAAACAAGTGCCACGTAGTGAGAGCACCTACATTTATAGTATTGTAGTAATAATAGTTATAGAAGTACTGATATTGGAATAGGTTGGTTAAGATTGGAATGGCAGATCCATTCAAATGCGTACTTTGTAATGAAGCTCTAGAGGATATAAATCATTTGTTCATTGGCTGCCGATTTGCACAATGTTGTTGGTCATTCAACAAAGGAAAGCTTAGTTGGTATTCTCCCTTGTCGTGTACTCTTTGGGAGCTATTTACAAGCTAGCCAGTCTTGTATAAATCTTCACTATTTGCTAGCATTTGGCGTGTGATTCTAGTAGTGGTTATTTGTAACATTTGGTGGGAAAGAAACAAACACATTTTTAAAAAGGAAACATCATCTATAGAGCAAATATTGTCAAAGATAGAAAAGTCTATTTTTGAGATAACTAATGCTCATGTATAGGAAACAAAGAATGTAGGTTCCATTTTTACTAATTGGGATGCTATTGTAATGAAGAATTGGAGTTATCTTGCTCTTCCTTTCAAAGGAAGTCAACACCAACCAACATAAAATAAAATTGACAGGTCTAAGGTATCTTGAATACCACCCCCCACAGGTTTTTATAAATTAAATTTTGATGGTGCTTTGAGAGGGAATCTTGGTATTTCAGGAGCGGGGATGGTCATTAGAGATTGTAAGGGTACCCTCATTGGTGGAAAGCTTGCTAATCTTCCTTTTGGTACAAACAATATAGTTGAAGCACATGCTCTTCTTTATGGTCTGCAAATGGCTTTAGAACTCAAGATTTCGAATCTTCAGATTGAAGGAGATTCACTGGTGATCATAAATGCTTGCAAAAAAAGAAGGATTCATAATTGGATGTTAGACTATGTCTTGCAACAGGCTTGGGGCATAATGGACAAATTAACAACTTATCAAATCAATCACACCTATAAAGAGGGCAATAAACTGACGGACTTGTAAACAAATATGAGTTGTAACTTGTGATCAACAATAATTAGAAATTATCTTTGATAAGAAAGTCAACAATCTAAGTGACAACTTTGATGGATATAATTAGGGTTGAGAGTGGTCCTACAAGTTCATAATTCAAAATAGTGGAATGATAAAGGGGTTAGCTATCAGGTTACTCTTGTCAAAATAAAAGGCTTTACGAATTTTGGCCAAAGCAAATTCAAAGAGTGACAGACAATAAAATGAAAGTTCAATGATGAAGGATATATATCCAAAATCATTTGCGGGTCGTGGCGTGCAACTAATCTTATGTCAGGAGCTTTATTTAAAAATCTAACCTTTTTGGCTGCAGGTATATAATTATTGTTTAGCCATTCTCACAAGTCTTCGTACCAAGCATAAGAGTAATAATCACATGATTTAATTGCAAATATTAAACATATCCTTTGGTCGTGTCAACCTTCATGTTGTTTGTCGTTGATAAGACATGAGTAGTAAGGTGGTGCTGATTCCCAAGTGCTAAATTGTGTCTAAGTGTGATAAGCAAATGATTTAAACACAACCCTAGGTTTGCTTCTTCACATCATTCTCGAAAGTTCTTCATCAAGGCAAAGGTGCTCTCCAGGTTTTGTTTTTCTTTTCACGGTGCTCTACATTTTTCAAGGCTCTATGTTCAGTGGTGGCGTCATACAAATGGGTTTTAGCAGTTGCAGGCTCTCTAGGTTTTGTTTCTTCTCAAGGTTTTCTGCATGTTTCAAGGCTCTGCATCTTGTGGTGGCAAATTACAAGTGGGTTCTAGCAGTTGCAGGTTTTGCTGGAATTCAACAATGGAGTATTATCCACGAAATTATAGGGCATTTTTCCAATCAACGATTGGGAAATGCCTTTCATTGGGTGCTTGGATTATGATCATTTACAACAAGTTTTCAAGATTCAATGCCCTTCACTCAGAAAGTGCATTAAGTGGGTGATTGGAGTGGCAATTATTCATCCTCAAGCAATGCAGTTGATGTTTCCATCCTAGCTCTTATCAATTTTCATTTCAAATTTACTAGATTTGCTATAATGCTACAGGTCTATTCAATTGATTGCAAGTTCAAGGTTGTTAATGAGGTTTTCTTGCAAGATAATTCTCTTCTAAAAGTTACCCAGTCCTACGACTTGTGGAAAGCATAGGGATATGTCGGGGGTTTATTCCCCAGATATTTTCTCTTGCATAGGAGGGCATATGTGTCGCTATATGATGCTATAAAGCATGCTTTTGAGATGAATAGCCCAAGATATCTATATACAACCCTTGAACGAAATGCAGGGGAAGTTGGGAGGATATGGTGGAGAAATTCAAAGTAAAATATCATGCCATTGCATTTATGTTGGTCCACGAACACCACCCTACCAACTTTGTTGTGGCAGATGATTCTCACCAATCCCTGCTCCACGCGAGGTCTGCCATGCCATCCTCCCCAATTTGAACATCATAGCTTCGACGCAATCTCTGGAAGCTCCACAAGATGAAGGTATACAGGAGCAACAAGATGAAAATGAAGTCGAAGTCTGCCACATGGAGGAATGAGTGTCTCTCACCTTCATGAAATTCTGATTCGATAGCCAAAATCTATGTGATGTTATAAGTTTCTCCCTATTTCTTTTTGGGTTGTTCTTTTTGTCAAACTCTTTTGCAGTGATGAGAATTGTAGATAATTCTCAGTTATATTTCAAGTCAATCACATATAGTTACAGTTTTGTAAAATATCAGCAACATGGGTGGCTGATAACTTCTGATAAGATCTATCTTTGAATTATGTAAATCTTTTTGTAACCGTATTTTATTATATAATATAATTACAGGCCTTCTGCCTTTTGCCAAAAAAAAATACATTTGTCTTATTTATTATATTATTTATACACTGTATTATATATATATATATATATTTTTTGAGATATATTAGAAAGGCTATAAGGGGTCAACCCCAAATATACATTGCAATGAACCGTTCAATTACTTAAAAATTGACAAAGTAGGAAAATCACAAAAAAGGTAGTGCCTTATGCCCATGTCACTTATCTACGCTTTCCAACCTTTGGTCTTCAGTCCTCCATGTTGTCCTTAGAAGTTCCACACGTCCACTGAAAGCAATCGAGAGTGCAAGCGTTACCTCTAGTCCGATTTCTCTGTGAGCAATGCAGCCCATCACCTCAGTTGTCCTTGCAGAGTCATCCTCATCCCTTCTCCAAATGATAAATGACACCCATGGCCCATTGTAGGGGAGGGTCAATTTTGGCCATATTTCGCCCTTTGGGCGAAAGCCCAATCCAACAACTTCCATACCCAAATAATGTTCCATCCCCTCACACTAGCTTGCTTTGACTAGTCTACGCATTAACCATCTAACAAAATCCTTTCGCTCTTGAGCTTAGAGCAGGCATGTCATATAAAATGAATGATAGGTTTGAGTGCACGCGGTAGCGATATGAGGAGATAAGAACCTTCGTGCCCAAAATCTGCTTCACTATTTCCAGTTCTCTATGTCCTCTACGTTGAAAACTCTCTGTAGCCTCTTGTCTGATGCCACCACCCTAAAGGCCATTTGACTCTCCTTTGTTCCTAGACTAAGTGTTGCCTCCATCTCCTAAAGCTTTTGCAGATTGTTTGAGGGGGTGTTGATTTAAACATCCTTGGCTGTCACTCACCACCAGCCGTGGATACTTCACTGACATCTCATTTACTGCTCGTGGCCGATGGAGTTCCCAAATCGTCCTCCCTGTTGTCCTCCACACGAATTAACATGTTGTCTTTGACTCCTCGCCACCCCATGCTCATTTTGTGATCGATTGTCAGGTTGGATAGACTATCTGCTTCATTATTGCCTTCCCAATATATATGCACCACCCTAAAGTCTTCAAATTTCTCCAACTCTCGCAGGATTTTAGCAATTTGTCTAATTTCCAATTCGGAGTTTAACCTCTTCGGATTGCATTAATCGTGATTAAAGAGTCCCCCTCAAGAAATATCTTCTTGATGGCCAAATGACATCAATAATTAAGATGTCTATTAGAAGCAGAAATTTAAGGAGCAGAGATGTTATAATTAAGGACCAAATTTAAGTAAAGAGAAAAATATTAAATATTATGCAAAGTCGTTTAGTTGCTGACTCCCTCTCCATTGTGGCATTTAAAATTGAGCTTAATACAACTAGAATACAACTTGTGTACCTATCTTAAAATTGAGCTTAATTGGAGTTGGAAGGTACACAAGTTGCATTCTAGTTTGAGGATAGGTTTATAAGTGTGTGAGAGCAACATTTGTCAACAACCTACATGATGATGGTCCTAGTTTTTTTGACTATGCAATGGGGTTGCATGGTCATGTTTTCGAGCCACATGTTGAACGAGATATACGACAGTTATTTGGAAGGCCATTGCATGGTCATGTTTTCGAGCCACATGTTGAACGAGATATACGACAATTATTTGGAAGGCCATTGCATGGTCATGTTTTCGAGCCACATGTTGAACGAGATATACGACGGTTGTTTCGTGCCTTCCACACATTGATAGACCACCCCATGCCAATTCCAATAAGAAATCAAATGCTCATTGAGGATCTTGGCTTAGGATGCACCTGCTATTTAGATGAGGATGAAAATGAAAATAGCGAATCTGATGAGGATCCACCTGCAAGCAGCTTCTGATACTTAGTTATGAAGGGTGGCAAACAATTTTTCCATCAGATGTTTGCTTATACTAACATTCAAAGAAAGATAACATTTTGGAATTGTATGTTGTATTACTATTTTGGCATTGAGGAGGTTGTCCCCTCGAACATACTTCTGATACTTGTTGGAATATTTTTTAATATAAGCATAATTACAGCTATATCAAAGCATCTTGCTATCTTTATTTTCATTATCACATAATTTTCATAGCAATTCACTATTTTAAATTAATGAAATCTTTGTGTGGTTTTGTGATGTCCCCATCCTCCAAGCTCCATTAAGATAAGTATATAGTCCAATTACATTTTCCCTTTGAAACAATGTAAATGTATAAATGTATATATAATAAATATATATATATAAATAAATATAAAAATACAAATAAAATGTATATATATATATATATATATATATATATATATATATATATATATATATATATAAAATATAAAACTAATATCTAAATAAACGCATTCATAAAATAAAATAAGCATATTGATTATCTAATGTAAGCCAAACTAATCAAAGATACCAATTCGACGTGTCCAAGAGGAGAATCGAACATGGTTGGACGCGTCGTTTTGAAGGAGCAACCATGAAGAGTCAGACCCTATGAAGGAGTATAGATGGAGGAAGGAAGAAAAGGATTCGGGGAGGAGAAGAACGAAGAAGAGGGAAATAATGCAAAGATTGACCTAGGAACGCTAAAGGAAGATCACTGACATCCATCTAAACCAATAGCCATGACAACTGGAAAGAGGAGAGATGGGTAAGAAAGGAAACACCAAGACCATTGAATTCCCCAAGAACAACAATTATAATACACCAGTTGGGAGTACATACAAATTAGAAGAAGCCAACAAGAGTTATGCTAAATCCCTGTACAAACAGTGACATCCTCTAGGTTTAAGCCAAAACTGGTCTTTCTTGCTCGAATTGAGACATAAGTCTTCATTAATTGCCTACATACATTTCTTGGACAAATTTGATAATTGGAATATTATTAATATAATCATTGAGCTTCACTTATCATTTGTATTTTAGACATTAAGAACCTGAGCCAAGTCATTTTTTTTAATAAGAAACATCTCAGACATGAACTGAGATTGATACTGCTATAGTACTCGACTTAATTACACATCTATGTACTCAAATAAATAAGGTCTATCATAGTGGTATCATAGCATACTCCTACCAACCTGTAAAAAGAGAAATGAATGCGAACGTACGAAAGGAGGGGGACTATGGTAGAGACTGGCCCAAGAACTTAAGGCATTCATGGAGCAAACAAATGAAAATTTTGAGAGGACCAATCAATTAATTTTACAAACTCTTTAGAGCATAAACAATCAACACACTCAAGAAAGGACCAACCCAAGGAAAGAAATGCAATCAAATCACTCGGTGAATGAACATTCAACCCAAAGTTCCACACTAAGGCCAACCATGCTTCCCTTTCTCCCAAATAAAAAATGATATGGGAGAAGTGGATGGGAAAAATGCATATAGTGCAAAAGACATCACACTTATGTACACCAAGTTAGACCCTGCAATACAGAAACTTGTGCCTTTCAAAGAATATTATGAAGTCAAAATACAAGGCAACTTGAACAAAGGGAAAAATCAGACCAGCAAAGACCTGAGATCATGGGTCAACAAAATGACATTGCCTTTCTTTGACGGCTCCAGAAAGAACACAACAGAATCATGGGTTTAGAAATTTGATACGTATCTCTCTCTCAGCTCCATGACCGAAGAAGATGCCATCAAATTTGTGGTACTACATCTATTAGGGATAGCTCATGATTGGCGGCACCATGGCCTCACACACAAGGACACCGAAATATAACTACCTATAGTGAGTTCACTCAAAAACTCATTGACAGATTCAATTAAAGACATCCTAAGTGGTATTTTAAGGAACTCACCCAACTGAAGCAACAGGGAACGGTGGAAGAATATGCAAATGAATTCCAACGAATAGCTATAATGGTTCCTGACGTATCTCAAAGAAGACTCACCTATCTATTTATTGAAGGACTCAAGGAGCCAATCAAAAACATAGTAAACCCATTGGACCCCAAAACCATGGGAGATGCAATTCAAAGAGCCATTAAAGTAGAGTCAAGCTCCCTAAAGGAAAAAGCTAAGAATCCTTTGTTCAAATCACAGCCTAAACATGACCAACGAAGGAAATATGATAGAAGGAGAACTTGCCACTTTTGCAATGAAACCTTGATCGTAGGCCATCGATGCTTTGACCTAGAAGCAAACAAATGAAGGAAAGAATTAATGAATCAAAGCTTATGTTTCAGATGCAAGGAACATTGGGAACAAGGTCACCAATGTAAGAAAGGGAAAATACACAAGATAGAAGAAGCATGGGAAGAAGAATCAAGAGAAGCCCCCACCAAAAGGGAAAAATGGGACCAAGAGGAGCAAGGGACCTTGGCGGTCATTTCTCAAGCAAGTGAACACCGACCTTTCAAAATCAAAGGCACACTAAAAGGGAAAAAAATTATTGCGTTGGTGGATAGAGGGGCCTCACACAATTTTATCAACAAAATTTTGGAAGCCAAACGAAGATTAGAAACCTGAAACTTCAAGGGGTTAAAAGTAGCACTTGCAAATGGAACCACAGATCGATGCTCAAAAATAATCCCTCAACTAGAGATCACCTTAAATGGACATATCATAAGAGGAGATTTTTATTTGGTAAATCTACAAAATGATGTGATTCTAGGGATGCCTTGGATCAACTCCCTAGGATGCTTTACCATGGATAATCCAAATTTAGAAATCTGCTTCAAACATAATGTTGGTTGTTTTTACTGTAACTAGGTTGATCTTCTAATCTACCTATGTTATTGCCAATTCCAATCAAGGGCAGCTCGAAGGACCTAGACCAACTGACAAGGATTTTAAATACCTCCTACACTTTGGGCTCTGCAAGACTCGGGAGGGTGATCCCTTAATGCATTTACAACCTCTACACCATCATCATAAAAAACATTAACAACAACAGATAATCTCATTTAATAGCTCAACATAATAGGATAATACCGAATAGAATTGGCTGTTCATCAATAATATCAACTATTTGGAGCATGAGACAACTACAACAACATTTCACAGTATAAGATAGTTATTGATTTGCAAATTGTAGCAAGCTCTAGGTAAAGACAAAAAAATATTGAACCATACAAATAAGTACAACTTAGATCAGTGCCATATATCCATTGGAGGAGTCAAATTCATAAGCATCTAAGGGTTTATGACAGATTTAACACATAACATGTAAGATCCTTGGTAACATTGCTTTACAATCTCATCAACATATATTCTAACCCAATACTACTTATCAAATACTTATATAGAACATATCCACCTACAATCCCATTCAAGTATTTTAATTAATTCTTTGAATTAAAGCTAAAACAAGAATCATACACGCCACAACAGTGAGATGAACGAAATAACCCTTGATCATTTAATTCAAAATTTAGATATGCTTGTACAATGGAGAGACATGAGTTCAAATTAATCATTTTAATTCAAATTCCAGTACTGTCATAAAACATCAAATCCCCATAAGTTCAAAACCTACTACAGAATGACTCAAAACCTAAATTGCATTTCCTTAAAACGATCAGACTTTACAAATTTCTTTGCAACTTCACCTAGACTCGACCAAAAATATCTAACTTGCTAACCCATACTTCTGGCCTTGAAATCCTTCTTATAGAGAATGCAGGAGCAAACAAGCATCGAACTAGAGAGTACACGTGTCACCAGCCAATTGGACTGCCTTGTGTCACTTCAAAAATTTGTTACAACTATAGTCTCCCCGGAGAATCTTCTTGCTCATCATTCCCATTGAGAAAGGTTGATGCACCAACAAAACTTCAAGAATTCCACGCCTAAACTGTCACCAAAACAAAACCAAAATCTTTTGTAACTGCAACAACTGATTTTGTAAACTGTTAGTAGCCTACTCTATTTCACTCTTCCTCAGTTAAGTATACATTTACCCATTTCTGGTACTCTTCATCAGTTGGCCAATCAAAACTGATCACCTCATTCACCTTGACACTATAAGTTGTGTACTTAACTGCCACCTGATTTGCTTCTCTTTCAAAAGATTCCAAAAATGAGCTAGTATTGATAATCTTGTCCATACAGCTCACCAACAAGTCATAATCCGAGTCATCACAAATCAATTTAATTTGTGCATTTATAACTTCATTTGCTCGATCCTACCATTGTTGGAATGACCTGATACTTCCTTGCTCATCAATTATGTCAAGTAACAATGTGTCGCTCCAATCATCAAAGTTCTTCACCAACTCTCTGATCTTCCTACTCAAGTCATCTGGTAAGGCCTGAAAACCTTGCAATGACTTAACTAACACTTGAGTAGGCATTAATGATTGGGATCTATTATTTGTATCAAACCTTGAGGCTTTATACATTATGTCTAAATCATTGGCCCTAGCGATCCATTTTTCAATTAGTGGTATTACTACCTCCTGATCCCTGTTAATGTTCTTTATGACATCTAATAATAAAGAATACATAGATGACAATCTGTCATCAACCTTCTCATTTAACTATCTCAAAACAATATTAACAACCTCCCCTTGCTTTAAAAGTGTTCCCTCCTCACTTACCTTCAAGGATGCCTGTAACTCTGCAATTTTGTGCATTAACTGCTTCTTTGTAGGATCAACAGAGCATTCTATTTCTTCCTCAATTGGCTCTAAAGTAGGATTGAGGGAAGGAGTTTGGCTGGGAGACCCTGGTGTAGAAACAATAGGAGAAGCAGGAGGCACTGATCCTGGTGTGGAAGACAATGTTCTAATTCCTAAAGCACTTGATGTCTCCCCAATTTGCCTGTATTTCAACCTGTCCACCTTAGTTTGCAACTCAACATTCCTTTGCTACACCTTGCTGTACTCTCCAATTATAAAGTTGTACTTCTCCATTAGGCTTTTTTTTTCAGCCTCCTCTCTTTCAGCAGTATTTTGGGCCAATTTGGCCACATTCATAGTCAAAATAGTGGCCTCTATGGTAGAGGTCTCTGAGGCTCTCTTTATTATCAACCCTCCTCTTAGGTTTGGGTTAATGTCAGTCACATTGGGATTTCTCCCTTGAGGGGCCAAGGCCCAAATTGCTAAGGTCTCGTATTCTTCACTGAAGGCAGAATCTTGCAATGTTGCCTTAATCTCTTCCTCAAAATCTTGCAGGGGATGCTTGGACTTTAGAATAGCATTGAAAGCTACTGCATTTGCAATGTCCCACTCAGGAAAAATCAAGACACCAGCCTGATTTACCAATTTTCTCCCCTCCTAAGGAGTGATGCTCTTGAATTCTTCCATCAATTCAGCTTTCACCTCATCATCATTCTCCTAGTCAGACCTGTCAGGTCTGAATTCTCTTCTCCTCTTGCATTTATCCTGATATGCTTCCAATTTCATTCTCCATACTAGTTGCAAGAAGAATGGAGTTTTAACAAATGCATCATCATCTAGAAACTCCTTTCAAGCCTCCATCCTTGCATCTTGCACACATTTCCCTTTCATATCCAAATCTGACAAGACCAACTCAGCTGGCTTGGGAGAAGGCATACCCATCTGCATGTTCTGGTCAGTGACAATGATTTCACCCACCAGATCCTCTTGCAATTTCTCAATATTTTGCCTCTTAGGGCTTGGCTCTGATGGTGGTGGTGAATGACTATTATCGGGTGATGATTCCAAATCAATAATTTTAATTGCCCCAGGTGTTTTGAGCTTTGGACCTGGTTGTGCTGGCAATTTCATTATTTTCTTTCCTTTCCTATCCTCTTCTTCCTCATCACTACTATCATTTCTTTTCCTTTTGTAAATAGGCCACTTCTCTGTAGGTTGGTATGTTGGCCTCATTTTAATTTTCCCAACATCTTGCTCCTGTATGCCTAGTGTTAGTGTAATCAATATTTAATTACACTTGCATAACTTTACTTAGGTTTTGCTTAGGTAATAATTAGTTTACTTAATTAATAAGTAAGCTTTATTTAGTTGAGCTATTTTTAGGTCAACATTAGGGTTGCATACATTGCTTTTATAAAGCAATTCTCTCATTGTAATCATTTTAATTCTGAATATTATCAATTTGCACATTGACATGCAAAGCTCTGCTTTTTTGTTGTTTTCTCTTATGTGGAAGGTGTTTAGGTTTTCATGTCTAATCTAAGGTTTCTAACATGGTATTAGAGCCTTGACATGTAGCCCCTTCTCAAATTTTGGAGAAATTCGATTACAGAGCTCATTCAGAGTTCCTTGAAGGATTTGACCTTGAGCATTTTTTTGGTGCATCCTCTAGCAAAACGGACACTTCCATCACATTCGCAGCGCCCCAAAATCATAAGATCACCCTTCATTTCATTGATTTTGGTGAAGTTGATCCGAAAGGCAAATTTTTTTTGCCAGGGAAGCTATACGGCCTCCCCAGCACACATTTCGAGGCAAAATGCGTGCTAGGGAGGCCAAAGCAAATTGGCTCCTGCCGCCGCACCACCCGGCAACCACCAGGAGTGGCAGCTCCCAGGCGACGCCACCTCCAAGCCTCCACCGGCCTCCTCTGCCCACGTGGGCCCCTTCAGCAACCGGTCGTGGTCACATGGGGGACCGGGCGCTATGCGCCCAGCCCCCGACCGGTCCCTTAGCACTCCGCGTGGTCACATGGGTGACCAGGGGCTCCGCCTAGCCCCCTGCTCGCCAGCCCTTGGTCACGCACAGGACCAGGGGCCGAATTTTTTTTAGCCCCCTGGGTTGCCTACAGGCCTTATTGGCCATTCTGGAGCACTTTTACAAAATCAGGCTTAACTTTTGTGTATGGTGCCCTTTTTTAGCAATCATGATATCGTTGGAAAGCTGATTCCGACACCGATCTAGTGGTGTTGGTGGTTTTTTCTGATTTTTCTCCAGTTTAATTTTGTAGGTCTTTGAACTCAGAACTTGTGTTTTTCACTCCGGAGGGCATATCTTTTGACTCGGTGATCCTTTTTTCGCCATTCTTGCGGCATTGGAAAGATGGTTCAGTCCTCTACATAGATCTGAGGTCTTTTTTAATTTTATGTTTATGCATGTTTAGAAATTCTTTCCTTTTGCAATCATTGGGCATTGTAATAAATGAACTGATATAAAGTTCCATCGGGGGGGTTTCTTGCATAATAATCTGATTAGAGTGTGTATGCACTTTGATCTTCATCATGTTTTGATGGAAACTAACATGAGTTATAATCTGGTTTCTTAGTTTATTTTGGCCACATTTTTGTCTTAGCTTGACACATATTAGATCCATACCAGTTCACACTTTAGATTGAGAGCCTATGGTTAATGATCCGCATCGGATCCATCTTAGTTTGAGGGCCACTACTTTGTGGTTAATGTTCCAGAGTCTTTATTGTAATTTTTCCCATGGAAGAGTTTCAGTCTTATTTTTGACATCGACATCGAGATACACGGCTTCCAGATTCTGTCATCATTCATATCATCTACTATTGCATTATGGATTCTAGGGTTGTTCCAGTTTGGAGTGTTCGAGTGTTCTGTGGCATCGGGTCTACTGTTGCTTTTGTCATGATTCCTTGAGTCAATCAGTGAATCTCATCCGGTTTCAGTAGTAGACAGAAGTATCTTTCCTTGTTTGCCAGATTTCGGTTCTAGTGTTACTTTATAGAGTTCTTCTAGTGCTTCTTTGCAACAGTCATCTCATTGTAGGGGGGGTTGTCCCACTGGGTTTTCCTTCTCTACCTCATTATTGCATTTGTACATGGGTACCTAATCAGGCCTTGTTGCCGGGACCCATTCATGCTTTCTTGCATTCATCTTAGTTTTAGGTGCATGCTTTTTTAGTCTCCCTAAGTTGCACTTATGGGGGTGTGTTAGTGTAATTAATATTTAATTACACTTGCATAACTTTACTTAGGTTTTTCTTAGGTAATAATTAGTTTACTTAATTAATAAGTAAGCTTTATTTAGTTGAGCTATTTTTAGGTCAACATTAGGGTTGCATACATTGCCTTTATAAATCAATTCTCTCATTGTAATCATTTTAATTCTGAATATTATCAATTTGCACATTGACATGCAAAGCTTTGTTTTTTTGATGTTTTCTCTTCTATGGAAGGTGTTTAGGTTTTCATATCTGATCTAGGGTTTCTAACACCCAGATGCAATTCTAGGTTTATCTTCTTGGTCATCAAGATGCCCATGATCTCCTTGAAGTTGTCCATCAAAAAGTCAATTTTCTTATGATATGGACTGAACTCCATCAATGGATCATATTTTGGATCCATTTTGTGCACAATGGCCAATAACTTGTCATAAGCTACCCATTTCTCCTTGTTCAATTCCTACCTACTTAGATCAAACTCATTTTTAATCAGGTCCTCAGGAAAGTTGAACTCATACACAAATTTACCACCCTTTATCCATTGTCTGAAAAGGGTAAAGAAACCCTCAAGATTATGCTGCCACTTGGGACCACACCTCATGGTATTCTTCAAAGAATTTTTCAAAATGGACCCAACCTCCTTTAGAAAAGACAAAATTTGACACCACAATAAAGTCTGGGAAAAAGGTTCCTTTACCTTTTCTAGTAAGGTTGTCCTCATGGATACAACCAATCTGCCACATAACTTATGAAAATCCCACTCTTGGTGGTACATTGTATGGCAATATATGAGGGGTCCCTTGAAAACCATACACCCTCAAGATAGTGCTGACTTGGTATGGGATAATGTCACCCCAGTTGTGGCAAAATTTCAATTCTGGCTTCCTCCCCTTCAGTCTGAGAAAATCATGCAACTCCTCAGGGATTCTAGGTACATTAACCATCAGCCAGACCCTCAATCTAGAAGCAAAATAGTTGTCAAACTGCACATAACTGAAACTCTCCCTGTTATATGATAAATCTGCCGTCCATGCTTGCACTGGCAATCTTTCTCCATTAACCAACTATTTTAACTCCATCTTCTTAGAGAAGAATTCAACATTCTTATACAAAAACATATACATTAGCATGGAATACCAAAAGAATTGAGTGCCTGCATCATTTTGCTACAACTTCAACAACCCTTCATGTATCTTTCTGACCAACAAAGAAGCAAAACCATAAATCACTAAGAAATTAGGGTGTTGTATTTGCACCCCCATGAACATGTAAGCAATAGGTATCACCGTATTGGGGCTAAAATCCAAAATATGGCACAATGAGTAAAAGGTGGCCAAGAAATGATTCGTAAAACAATTCAGTTTGAAAAGTTCTTGGTCATTAGGGCTAATATAGAATTTTGAACCTCCTGCCCTAGCCAAATGAGGTGGGAGCAACTTAACTTTGAAAAGTGACTTCGGCCTCCCATACTTCTGTTTCATCTCCTCAAGATCAATAGGAACCAAGAATGTACTAGACTAACTCAGATCAAAAACCTGTTGAAACTCTTCTTTGTTAATGCTCAACATAAACCTTCCATCATTATCTCTAATCACCCATGTAACAGGGTCATATTGTGCAGCCACTGCCCTAAGAAAACCCATGTCAGGGAACACATTCGGTACCACCAACTTTCCCATATTATACATCCAATCATTAGAGAAGGGGTGGGGAAAATTCCTTTGTCCATACCACAACCTAAACATCTCCAAACCTATAATGGGACTCCTAGCATCGACTATGTTGGGAACAATTATATACTAATCCCTCCCCTAGGGTTTTTCCTCGCATAGAGACTAACCCCTTCTTCCTATCTTTTGTTGACAAGGGAAATTGATCCAAGAAGTCGTCATATAAATTTCTATGTAGATAATCAATCTGGCCACAATGCTGCTTTGACTGTGCCATCTTGGGTAAACTAGGGCTTCCTTGCTACTTCAAACCACAAATAAACTAGGGCTAAACAAAAATACAAAATTACAGAACAAAACTTTGCAATTTTCCACAATTCAATTAACCTATAGCCCTAAAACAATTAACAAGAAGCCCTCTGACGAACACCCAACAAATTTCCCCTTAAATTCAAATTCAAATTAACCAGGAGATACATAAATCAACTCATGGCTTTGTGTTTGTAGAAACCAAAATCTTTGCTGTAATAACTCGTAAATTTGTCCTTGGCCTTGTGACTACTCCACAATGATGTTTGAATGCTTTGTGAGATAATAGGGTAGGAGAATGGTCTCTTTATTTTGATCAAATCATGCCAGTAGATGTCTCATCCTCCATTAAAGCTTACTTTCACATTGCACCAACGACCCCAATCACATTTGATGCAGATTCAAATACTAGCCAACGATCCTTCACTTTGGTTAGATCATCAAACGAATGTCTTCAAAATAGACTGACACAATCTCCACTATGGCAATGAGGGCCCACCATACTTTGCATTGCCAAGGAAATATACGTGGCGCTCGCCCGTGATATCGTGATCAATAAAGATCTCACAACTTTTGATCACGTGATGATGGGCAATCGTAGATCTCAACCATCGACAATCCTACTCATTCAACACAGTCGCCAACCTTGCTATTAACCACCGAGCACCTTTCCTACCAAGATTATAACATCTCCATTGATTTGAAGCATGTGCATCTCATAACTGCTTTAGTAACCCACCACATAATGTATTAAAAACAAATAAATGTATCAAAGTATTTCTATCATCTCTTTAGCTTCACCAGATGAGACACATGGAACTCGCTCATTATATCGTGATCATCCGAAATAGTGTGGTGGGGTCATCACAGGATTGCAAGGAACAAATCAAATCAAATGATAATTGATCTACGGTCACACAAATTTGTCCCTCTGCAAAATATAAAACATTTATTAAAGGCACAAGGGGACATCACTAGGCCGACGAAAAATAATGACATAAGTAATTTTAAACGAGGGAGAATGGGGCCAACCTAGACATAGGAAATAATAAAGTTCAGGTGAAGGAAATAAAATGATAAATCAAAAAGGGCCTCGACTTAGATGAAGTGATGGGGCAAAAGTTGTTTTAAAACCCTCTTCAAAAAGTAACTGCCAATTAGATCCCACCCAAGGCATAAGGTAAAATACTAGGGTTTTTCATGCAGACATAAGTAAAACCCCAACCTTAGGCTTTTCCCAAACACCATAGATGGCCAGAAACATAAGGTAAGAGAAAAATGGAACACAAAGAACAAAATTTGAAGTTCCATCAGTGGCTCCAGTTGGGGACGTTCATTCCATTGGAATGAAATGAGATTTCAAAATCTTAGTTTGAGCAGACCAATTATAGAGATGACCAAAAGGGGTTGTCCGAACAAAACAACCCAATAGGAAAAGAGACCTACCACTAACATATATACAAACCTAAACTACTGTTGATGGAAAACATACTTCAAGTGAAGTACAATTTCAAGAACTGTCTATGAACTAGCAGTTCAAGAGTATCCCCTATCATATCTTGGAGGAAGTATGAATCTTCACCCCACTTACTATTGATAAAAAATGGACCCATCCAAATTGCATCAAATTTTCCATGTTTTCATTTATCTTCCAATCGCATTCTACATTAAGACCAAATCTCCATCTTGGAAGCTCCTTGCAATTTCCCTTTTGTCATACAAATTCTTTACTTGCAACTGCAATTTTTCATTTTTCATTTCAGCTTCCCTCCTAGTTTCATCTAATTCTATGAGAGCTTCCACTCTCAATTGCATTTCATCATCATACATCATGAAAAACCTATACATTTCCATCAGGTTATTCTAGGGCAACGTTGCATTTATCCCATAAACCAAGTCAAATGGGGCACAACCTATTGCCTTCTTCATAGTTACCCTATCTGCACAGACTGCTAATCTCAACTTAGAATCCCATGCCTTTTTATTTTGATCTAGGATTCTCTCAATAATCTTCATCAAGATTTTATTGCTTGATTCTCCTTATCCATTTCCCTGTGGGTGATATGGTGATGAGTAAGAAATTTGGATGCCATGATTTTCATAAAATTCTATGTATTCCTTAGATCTGAAACACATCGCATTATCTGACACAATCCTTTTTGGACATCCAAAACTAGTCAATATATTTCTCATCAAGAAGTCAATTACCACCTTACTAGTTGCTTTCTTTGTTGGAATTGCTTCCCCACTTTGTAAAATAATTAGTTGCCACCACTATCGATGAGTGGCCTCCACTAGATTTACATGCTATTTCTCCTACAAAATCAATACCCCATTGCTAGAATGGAGATTGCACTACAACTGGTTTTAGGGGCAAGTTACCAATTTTTTTAACTTACTAGAGAAACGTTGACAAGCATCACATGTCTTCACTAATTGGTGTGCATCCTTAAAAATAGTAGGCCACCAAAATCTTTCCCTCATTACCTTATGTGCAATTGTTTTGGCCATATAATGCCCTCCACAAACTCCACCGTGCATCTCACTCAGAAGTTCTTGTGCTTGATCTTGGTCAACACACTTCAACATGACACCTTCTCCATTTCTCCACTAGAGCTTTCGAGGTATGATAACATATTTGATAGCATGTAACTTCAATGTCCTTTTTTCATTTTCACTCAAGTTGTGAGGACATTTCATCTTTTGCAAATAATAGATCACACCCTTATACCATTTAGAATGCTCCATATCACATATGTGTGATATATTCTTCTCTTCTAGTAAATTTATCTGATTTTCCTCTAGATTACTTTGGGCCATAAGCTTGGCCAATCCTTGCCCTCTCACCAGCTTAGTAATCTGGATCTCAATGTTGAATTCCTGGATCCTATTGATCCATCTACATCTTCTTCCTGATACTTCCTGCTGTGTGAAAATATCCTTGACAACAACACTAGGTACATATGCAACTGCAGTAGCTCCCATCAAATAAGGCTTGAAATCTTTCACTACTTTTACCAATGCATATGCCTTTTTCTCATTTATATCATATTTAAGTTTTGCAACTTGTAAAGATTTGTTGAAAAAGGCTATAGGCTATTCAAAACCTTTTGCATTCTTTTGCAATAGCACAACTGCAATTGTGTGGAAAGAAGCAAATGAAAAAATCTGTAAGGGTTTAGAAAAATCAGGGGTTCTTAACATAGGAGCCTCCTTTATTGCTTGCTTAATGGCCTGGAAAGCCTGTATAGACTCCTCTTCCCATTCAACCTTGGCTCCCTTCTTAAGCATCTTAGAAATCGAGCGAACTGTCTCAACAAAATTTGTCACACACCTCCTTAGGAAGTTTATTTGTCCAAAGAAAGATTGTATTCCTTTGACATTGCGGGGTTGTGGGATTTTGTCTATTGAAATTAGCCTCTCTAGATCAATTTTGACCCCATTCTTGGAAACAATATGTCCCAACAGTTTTCCCTCTTTTACCCCGAATGCATATTTCTTTGGATTCTAAGAGATACCATACTCTAGTGCTCTAGTGAATGTCTTCTCCAGACGCTCACAATGATCCTCTTCTTTCTTGGAAAATGCTTTTAAGTCATCTTGGTAAATCACTAAAAACAAGTTAATGAAATCTGAAAATGCCATATCCATGGCTCTCTGAAAAGTAGCCCCAACATTTGTCAGACCAAAAGGCATTCTCACATAGACATATGTTCCCCAGGGTGTAGTGAAAGTTGTCTTAAACTACTCAAACTCCTTGACCATGAGCTAGTTGTAACCAAAGAACCCATCCATCATAGACATTAATTCACAACCTATCACCTTTTGCAACATGGCTTCCATATTTGGTAATGGATAGTTGTCTTTAAGTGCAGACACATTCAAATTTCTAAAGTTTATACATAACCTAATGTCTCCATTTTTCTTTCTCACTAGTACCAAGTTTGACACCCAGGATGAATGTCTGATTGGCTTGATGATCCCTGCATCCCTTAGCTTCATTAATTCTTCTTGCATTTTGGAGGCCAGAGTAGGATTAATGGGCCTTTGCTTTTGCCTAAATGGCTTAGCACCATCATTGAAGGGAATGCCATGTTGGAATAGATCCTCCCTGTATGCCTTAAGGTCATCATAGGACCATGAAAACACATGCCTAAACTTTCTTAATAAATCAATTAGCATCCTTCTCACCTTTGGTGACAGTTTCTTTCCAATATGCACCTTCTTTGGTGATGCCTCTATTCCAAGATTTATCTTTTCCAAGTCATCAGGATGGGAAGCAGTATGATTAGCCTTTGTCCTATCCTGATTATCAAACACTCTTTCTAACACAACTAAACCCTTAGGAATTGTATTTGTCTTTAACTAAATGACCTCATTTCCAAATACAGTATCTTTACCATCGATTTTTTCTACAAAGCTCCAAAGTCAATTTCCTGACTTTCATATTCATCCACACAATTAAAGAACCTCAGTATATCATCATGACTATCAAAAACTTGTCAGTTTTTTATATTATCAGGAACAGATTGGCTAGTTTTCACTTCAACCTTTGAAATTCCAGCATAGGTCATATCATCTGGTTTTAATGCAATGTTTGCTAATAAATCTGCCACTTTGTTGTGGCCTCTCTCCATCCAACCTATACGAAATGCATCAAAGTTCTCCAATTCATCCCAAATAGCATTCTTGTACTATTTCAACCTTTTTTTCTTTGATACATACCTAAATCTAACTTGGGAAACCACAAAATCATAATCTCCAATTACCTTGAGCTTTTTGATCCCATATTTTTCAGCCAATCTTAACCCTAATAACAGGGCCTCATACTCCGCCACATTATTGGTGCATTCAAAGAACAAAGTGAAAGAGAACCTAAATGTCTTTCCACTTGGTGATCGTAACAAAACACCTGCACCAGATCCTTCTTTTGAATTTGCACCATCAAAGTACATAGTCCACAAGTCATCATGCTCTAACAATTGTTTTACTTCTATATCAATCGGTGTAGTAGGCTTATCACAATTGCTAGGGGATTCCTCAACCTTGAATTCATTTATGCCATTGTTAGTAAAACATGTCATATTCTTAGTTGGGTCATGCTCAATCATATGAGATACTTTTGACTCTCTTTCAATCTTGACATCTTTACCATCAATGTAGAAAGTAGCAAATGATAGATCACACTGCATGTTACCCCCCATTGATGCACTCCACTTTCTTGAAAAAAGCATCCCAAAATGAGGTGGGATGTCTGCAACTAATACAATCATGGCTAAATCCTTCTTAGGATACTGAATCAATTTATAACGCAATGCTTTGATAGTCCCAATAACAGGCGCCTCTCTTGAATCCAAAGCATAACATTTACCTTGAGTAGTATCCACTGCCAAACTCATTGCTTCCATTATTTTGACTGGCATAACATTATTTGATGCCCTTGAATCTATCATACAGTTCCTTAAAGTCTTCCCATTTATATCAACACTTAAAAAAAAAGGGGTTTATATTTTCAAGGCACATATTAATAGAATTCCCTAGATATACAGGGGGAATTTGTGACACGATTCCCTCCACCTCTTTCTCTTTTCATTTTCCTTCTCCTTCATCCTTTGCTTCTTTACAACTACCTTGTTCAATCTTATTACCAGCAACACCTATGATCAAGGCTATTGTCTTTTCTTTATGCTCATTTATTCTCATCATTTATAGTAAAGGTATAGTAACTTTAACTTGAGAAAGCACTTGAAAGATATCTACAGGTGTATATTTAAGCAAGTCAGATACCATACCTTCATCATTTTATTTTTTCTCTTGTTGCTTACTTCCTTCAAGTTTCTTTTGCTTCTTATCCTCTGAAGCTGGTTCAACAAAATTTGTAATCACCTTGGTCTTCACCAATGATGAAGCTACATCTTCTTGAGGTTTTGGGGTTTCATTATTTTTTTCCCAAACCTTATCATTCTTAACCTCTTTGAATTTGACAACATCCTTTTTGCTATCAACCTTAACACCCTTGTTTTTGTCCTTTTGTTCTTTGATAAATAGGTCAGCAGGTTTACCTTGTTCACCACGCACAGTTCCGTTTCTTAGTTAAAGTGAACTCCTCATTTGAGCAGCCATTTCTTCAATTAGCCTTACAATCTCTTCTTCTGATGGCCTCCTTAAGGACACTGAATCTTCAGCCTGCTCCATATTGTAAGCATTATGGTTAAAATCACCTTCCTCATCAGAGAAGACCTATTGAAGGTACATCTCACTTCCCTGTCTCTGATTATCCACATCAACTCCCTATAATTCATCATCAAAGGAACATTCTACCTCATTAATGTATGATTTGGCCATACAAACATCTACATCACCTTGCTCACATTCCAAAGTCTGCTCATGCGTATCCTACTCTGTTCCCTCAGAAACAAGAAATTGAGCAATACCACAATAATTTTGATCATGTGGATGTTCACACACCTTACAACATGCTCTATCTTGTACCAGATTTACTAAATGCTTCTATAAAGGGTCTGGTGTATGTTGATCAATTTTAGGCTTCTGGCCAGGCAAGATTGGTTTCCCATCTTTCTAATTTGTGTTATAAGGATAATTTTGCAACCTGGGTAGTTTGTCATTCTTATTATACTATTGCTACCCTTTTCTTGCTTGGAAATAGTATACTTTATGTCTTTGAAAGTGCTAAAGACCTTATCCCATTTCTCATCATCCTTAGGTTTTGTAGCAAAAACCTTCTCAGTCTTATCCTTAGGATTTTTCAAAAGTGTGGGTTCTTCTCTCCTACCATACTTCCCAGAAGCTCTTCTATTACTCTCAATATTTACAGCCACCCTGAATGCATCCCTCATAGTCCAAGGATCTTTATCTCTAAGGAGATATGACATTTTAGCATCAAAAGCATTGAAATATGTAGTTAGACAAAAATTTTCACCAAGCCTCAAAACCTAGAACAACTTATACATTGCCTTTTGGAATCTTAGATTAAACTCTGTCACAAGCTCATTCAATGACTTCTTGATGTTATTGAACTCATTTAGCATGAAAATAACATTGGTTTTATCACCGTATTGTTCCTTGAAACATTTTTCAAATTCATCCCATGAACCAATACTAGCATTAGGTAAACCTCTGTACCAATCCCTTGCATCCTCCACTAGAGATTGTACAAACAATTTCATTACAAAATCTTCATGCTCTACCTCATAATCATTTAGCATATCCATAAAAGCTTTTAAATGTTCCTCTACTGTCACAACATTGTTGCTAGCAAAATTACTCATCTTTTCTCTTAGATCATCAGGGATGGGATTTGGATAACCAAGAATACCATCAAAGAATAATTGGCTATACCTTTCCAACTGTATAGGTCTTTGTTGGAATAATCCTTCAGTCTTTTGAGAATCAACACCAGGACCTAAATTCTATAGCCTAGGACCATCCTGATTTAGATTTACAAATCTAGTTGCATGAACCTTCGGGCCATAATTTTTTGTGGTGGGATCCAGATTGGTTTTAGAACCATGTTTCAAGGCATCTTGGTGACTTGATGAGGTTGCAGCTTGTGTAGCCTCATCCATGTTTGACACCTTTAGGAAACTTATTTTCCTCTTCATTTATGCATTTGCAGCCTCAATCTCAGTCCTCTCCAACTCTTTTGCAAGAGCCTCACCCTCCCTTCTACCCTTTTCTAAGGAAGTCTCAGCTTGTAATGATACATGTGGTGGGGGATCTTGTTTAGGAGGGTGGGAAGTCACATTTTAACTTATTTTAATCCCCTCAACCTTTTGTTTTCCCTTTTCTAAGATAGGCTTAGGGTTTGGATTCTCAGTTGAGACTTAACAGGGTTTGAAGGTTTTGGGTCTGCAAGTTTTGATTGGGCATCAAATTCACCTACAAGACTTATCTTAGACATATACTTTATCTCCTTATTAACAATTTCACATACAATAGGGCCCTCAACATCTGGCTCTGGATTTTCTTGGTTCAAGAGTTTCATTGTTGACAACTGTCTAATCAACCTATCCCTTTCAATCATAGCATGCATCAATTATGTTTCCCTCTCATTTTCTTTTGTCATCCTGAGCTCAACTTGCTTTTGGATCTCTGCCTCAAGGAGTCAATGTCTCCAAAAATATCATTAGGATCAGGAAGAGTCATATCAGAACTCAATGTATCACTTAGATCTATGAGATTGACCTCTTCAAGTACATGTTCAGATAATAAAGGCGTTCCATCATCCTCAGAAGGAGGAGGAGGCACATCACTGGTGCTTTCTCTGTGATGGCTTCGACTTCTACTCCTACCTTTTCTCTTTTCAGCATACTGGACACTAACAGGTCCTTTATTATGACATGTTACATCCTCTTGAACTGGTGTATTAAATAGTGCATCAAAAATTCCACAACTATCTGATTCTGAATTTCTAGACACCTCTTCAAGAGTTTCAGGGATAGGGTGTAAAGGCTTACTTGTACCTTGGTGTACATGGTTCTATGATGCAGGAGCAACATTGTTAAATTCTGGTCTTTTCTTTATCCAGTCCTTCTTCTTCATTTTAGAAAGTTCACCCTCCAATTTCTATTCTAGATGATTCTTCATGAATGACCTGGTGTTCTTTATTCTACATACTTGTCCAAAAGATCTTTCAACTTATATTAAATCTTCAAAATAAGATGCACACTGGTGCAGAGACTTTAGAGTCGCCACCCAATTATCTTGGGAATAGAAAATATCCAGAGACATTTGGTGAAATTCAAAAGACCTTTGGAACCTCGTACTAATAACGTACAAATGTTCTTCACTAAATAACTCAAAACACTTTGAACAACAAAAGATATGGACAAACCTAACATAGAACCACGGGCTCAACCTTCAAATCATAGAAATACTATGAAAACTCTATGCAAAATAGACAACCGATGCACTGACAAGAAATATTGCAATTAGCTTCCCCAACAGAGTCACCATTTTGCTGGTTGTTTTTATGGTAACCAGGTTGATCTTGTAATCTACATATGGAATTTCCAATTCCATTCAAGGGCATCTCAAAGGACCTGTACCAACCGACGAGGATTTTAAATACCTCCTACACTTTGGGCTCTACAAGACCCGGGAGGGTGATCCCTTAATGTGTTTACAACCTCTGCACCATCATCATAAACAACATTAACAACAACATATAATCTCATTTAATAGCTCAATATAATAGGATAATACCGAATAGAATTGGTTGTTCATCAATAATATCAACTATTTGGAGCATGAGACAACTACAACAATGCTTCACAGTATAAGATAGTCATTGATTTGAAATTTGTAGCAAGATATAGGTAAAGACAAACAAATAATGAACCATATGAATAAGTACAACTTAGATCAGTGCCATATATTCATTGGAGGAGTCAAATTCATAAGCATCTAAGGGTTTATGACAGATTTAACACATAACATGTAAGATCCTTGATAACATTGCTTTACAATCTCATCAACATATATTCTAACCTAATACTACTTATCAAATCCTTATACAAAACATATCCACCTACAATCCCATTCAAGCATTTTAATTAATTCCTTGAATTAAAGCTAAAACAAGAATCATACACACCACAATAGTGAGATGAACGAAATAACCCTTGATCATTTTATTCAAAATTTAGATATGCTTGTACAATGGAGAGACATGAGTTCAAATTAATCATTTCAATTCAAATTCCAGTACTGTCATAAAACATCAAATCCCCATAAGTTCAAAACCTACTACAAAATGAATCAAAACTTAAATTGCATTTCCTTAAAATGATCAGACTTTAAAAATTTCTTTGCAACTTCACCTAGACTCAACCAAAAAATATCTAACTTGCTAACCCATGCTTCTGGCCTTGAAATCCTTCTTATAGAGAATGCAGGAGCAAACAAGCATCGAACCAAAGAGTACACGTGTCACCAGCCAATTGGACTGCCTTGTGTCACTTCAAAAATTTGTTACAACCATAGTCTCCCCGAAGAATCTTCTTGCTCATCATGCCCGTTGAGAAAGGTTGATGCACCAACAAAACTTCAAGAATTCTGCGCCTAAACTGTCACCAAAACAAAACCAAAATCTTTTGTAACTGCAACAACTGATTTGTAAACTGTTAGTAGCCTACTCTATTTCACTCTTCCTTAGTTAAGTATACATTTACCCATTTCTGGTACTCTTCATCAGTTGGCCAATCAAAACTGATCACCTCATTCACCTTGACACTATAAGGTGTGTACTTAACCGCCACCTAATTTGTTTCTCTCTCAAAAGATTCCAAAATTGAGCTGGTACTAATAATCTTGTCCATACGGCTCACCAAAAAGTCATAATCTAAGTCATCACAAATCAATTTAATTTGTGCATTGATGACTTTATTTGCTCGATCCTGCAACTGTTGGAATGACCTGATACTTCCTTGCTCATCAATTATGTTAGGTAACAATGTGTTGCTCCAATCATCAAAGTTCTTCACCAACTCTCTGATCTTCCTACTCAAGTCATCTGGTAAGGCCTAAAAACCTTGCAACAACTTAACTAACACTTGAGTAGGCATTAATGATTGGGGTCTATTATTTGTATCAAACGTTGAGGCTTTATACATTATGTCTAAATCATTGGCCCTAGGGATCCATTTTTCAATTAGTTGTATTACTACCTCTTGATCCCTATTAATGTTCTTTATTGCATCTAATAATAAAGAATACACAAATGACAATCTATCATCAACCTTCTCATTTAAATGTCTCAAAACAGTATTAACAACCTCAACCTGCTTTAAAAGTGCTCCCTCCTCACTTACCTTCAAGGATGCTTGTAACTCTGCAATTTTGTGCATTAGTTTCTTCTTTGTAGGATAAACAGAGCATTCTATTTCTTCCTCAATTACCTCTAAAGTAGGACTGAGGGAAGGAGTTTGGCTGGGAGACCCTGGTGTAGAAATAGTAGGAGAAGCAGGAGGCACTGATCCTGATGTGGAAGAGAATGTTCTAATTCCTGGAGCACTTGGCGACTCCCCAATCTACCTATATTTGAACCCATCCACCTTAGTTTTCAGCTCAACATTCCTTTGCTGCACCTTGCTATACTCTCCAATTATAAAGTTTTACTTCTCCATTAGGCTTTTCTTTTCAGCCTCCTCTCTTTCACCAGTCTTTTGGGCCAATTTGGACACATCCAGAGTCAAAATAGTGGCCTCTATGGTAGAGGTCTCTGGGGCTCTCTTTATTATCAAACCTCCTCTTAGGTTTGGGTTAATATCAATCACATTGGGCTTTCTCCCTTGAGGGGCCAAGGCCCAAATTGCTAAGGTCTCGTATTCTTCACTAAAGGTAGAATCTTGCAATGCTACCTTAACCTCTTCCTCAGAATCTTGCATGGGTTTCTTGGACTTTAGAATAGCATTGAAAGCTACTGCTTCTGCAATGTCCCACTCAGGGAAAATCAAGACACCAGCCTGATTTACCAATTTTCTCCCCTCCCCAGGAGTGATTCTCTTGAATTTTTCCATCAATTCAGCTTTCACTTCATCATCATTCTCCTGGTCAGATTTGTCAGGTCTTAATTATCTTCTCCTCTTGCATTTATCTTGATATCATTCCAATTTATTTCTCCATACTAGTTGCAAGAAGACTAGAGTTTTAAAAAATGCATCATCATCTAGAAAATCCTTGCAAGCCTCCATCCTTGCATCTTGCACACATTTCCCTTTCATATCCAAATCTGACAAGACCAACTCAACTGGCCTGGGAGGAGAAGGCATACCCATCTGCATGTCTTGGTGAGTGACAACGATTTCACCCACCAGATCCTCTTGAAATTTCTCAAGATTTTTCCTCTTAGGGCTTGGCTCTGATAGTGGTGGTGAAGGACTATTGTCAAGTGATGATTCCAAATCAATAATCTTAATTGCCCCAGGTGTTTTGAGCTTTGGACCTGGTTTTTCTAACAATTTCATTATTTTCTTTCCTTTCCTATCCTCTTCTTCCTCATCACTGCTATCATTTCTTTTCCTTATGTAAATAGGCCACTTCTCTGTAGGTTGGTATGTTGGCCTCATTTCAATTTTCCTGACATCTTACTCCTGTATGCCCAGATCCAATTCTAGGTTTATCTTCTTGGTCATCAAGATGCCCATGATCTCCATGAAGTTGTCCATCAAAAAGTCAATTTTCTTATGATAGGGACTAAACTCCATCAATGGATCATATTTTGGATCCATTTTTTGCACAATGGCCAATAGCTTTTCATAAGCTACCCATTTCTCCTTGTTCAATTCCTAGCTACTTAGATCAAACTCATTTCTAATTAGGTACTCAAGAAAGTTGAACTCATGCACAAATTTACCACCCTTTATGCTTATTCTGAAAAGGGCAAAGAAACCCTCAAGATCATGTTGCCGCTTGGGACCACACCTCAAATGGTATTCTTCAAAGAATTTTCCAAAATGGACCCAGCCTCCTTTAGAAAAGAAAAAATCTGACACCACTGTAAAGTCTGGGAAAAGGTTTCCTTTAGCTTTTCCAGTAAGGTTGTCCTCATGGATACAACCAATCTGCCACATAAATTCTGCAAATCCCACCCTTGGTGGTACATTGTATGGCAATATATGAGGGGTCCCTTGAAAACCATACACCCTCAAGATAATGTTGATTGGGTATGGGATAATGTCACCCCAGTTGTGGCAAACTTTCAACTCTGGCTTCCTCCCCTTCGGTCTATGAAAATCATGCAACTCCTCAGGGATTCTAGGTACATTAACCATTAGCCAGGCCCTCAATCTAGAAGCAAAATAGTTGTCAAACCATACATAACTGACGCTCTCCCTATTATATGATAAATCTGTAGTGCATGCTTGCATTGGAAATCTTTCTCCATTAACCAACTCTTTTAACTCCATCTTCTCAGAGAAGAATTCAATATTCTTATACAAGAACATATACATTAGCATGGAATACCAAGAGAATGGAGTGCCTACATCATTTTGCTGCAACTTCAACAACCCTTCATGTATCTTTTCAGCCAACAAGGAAGCAAAATCATAAATCACTGAGAAATTAGGGTGTTGTATTTGCACCCCCATGAACATGCAAGCAATAGGCATGATCGTGTTGGGGCTAAAACCCAAAATATGGCACAATGAGTAAAAGGTGGCCAATAAATGATTCACAAAATAGTTCAGTCTGAAAGGTTCTTGGTCATTAGGGCTGATATCGAATTTTGAACCTCCTGCCCTAGCCAAATGAGGTGGGAGCAACTTAACTCTGAAAAGTGACTTCGACCTCCCATACTCATATTTCATCTCCTCAAGATCAATAGGAACCAAGAATGTACTGGACTCACTCAGATCAAAAACCTATTGAAACTCTTCTTTGTTAATGCTCAACATAACCCTTCCATCATTATCTCTAATCACCCGTGTAACAGGGTCATATCCGACAACCACCTCCCTAAGCAAACCCATGTCAGGGAACACATTCGGTACCACCAGCTTCCCCATAGCATACATCCAACGATTCGTGGGGAAAATTCCTCTGTCCATACCACAACCTGAACATCTCCAAACCTATAATGGGAACCCTAGCATCGACTATGTTGGAACAATTATATACTAATCCCTCCCCTAAGGTTTTTCCTTGCATCAAGACCAACCCCTTCTTCCTATCATTTTTTGACAAGGGCAATTGATCCAGGAAGTTGTCATATAAATTTCTACGTAGATAATCAATCTGATCAAAATGCTGATATGACGGTGCCATCTTGGGTAAACTAGGGCTTCCTTGCTACTTCAAACCTCAAATAAACTAGGGCTAAACAAAAATACGAAATTACATAACATAACCTTGCAATTTCCCACAATTCAATTAACCTATAGCCGTAGAACAATTAACAACAAGCCCTCTGAAGAACACACAAAAAATTTCCCCCCAAATTCAAATTCAAATTAACTAGGAGATACATAAATCAACTCATGGCTTTGTGTTTGCAGAAACCCAAATCTTTGCTGTAATAACTCATAAATTTGTCCTTGGCCTTGTGACTGCTCCGCAATGATGTTTGAATGCTTTGTGACATAATAGGGTAGGAGAATGGTTGCTTTATTTTGATCAAATGATGCCAGTAGATGTCTCATCTGCCATTAAAGCTTACTCACGTGTTGTGCCAATGACTCCAATCACATTTGATGCAGATTAAAATACTAGCCGTCGATCATTCATTTCGGTCAAATCATTGAATGACTGTCTTCCAAACAAACTGACACAATCTCCACTATGGCAATGAGGGCCCACCATACTTTGTGTTGCCAAGGAAATACACATGGTGCTTGGCCATGATATCGCGATCAATAAAGATCTCGCAACTTTTGATCACGTGATGGTGGGCAACCGTAGATCTCAACCATCGGCAATCCTGTTCGTTCAACACAGTCGCCAGCCTTTCTATTAACCATCGAGCACCTTTCCAACTGAGATTATAACATATCCATTTATTCGAAGCATGTGCATCTCATACCTACTTTAGTAACCTGCCACATAATGTATTAAAACCAAATAAATGTATCAAAGTATTTCTATCATCTCTTTGGCTTCACCAATAGAGACACGTGGCGCTCACCTATGATATCTCGATCAACCAAAATAGTGTGGTGGGGTCATCATAGGATTGCAGGGAATGACTAAGATCAAATGATAATTGATCTACGGTCACACAAATTTGTCCCTCTACAAAATATAAAACATTTATTAAAGGAATAAGGGGACATCACTAGGCCGACGACTAAAAATAACATAAGACGTTTTAAATGAGGGAGCATGGGGCCAACCTAGACATAGGAAATAATAAAGTTCAGGTGAAGGAAATAAAATGATAAATAAAAAAGGGCCCCAGCCTAGATGAAGTGATGGGGCATAAGTTGTTTTAAAACCCTCTTCAAAAAGTAACTTCCAATTAGATCCCACCCAAGGCATAAGATAAAATACTAGGGTTTTTCATGCAGACATAAGTAAAACCCCAACCTTAGGCTTTTCCCAAACACCATAGATGGCTAGAAACATAAGGGAAGATAAAAATGGAACACAAAGAACAAAATTTGAAGTTCCATTAGTGGCTCTAGTTGGGGTAGTTCATTCCACTGGAATAAAACGAGATTTCATAATATCAGGTTGAGCAGACCAATTGTAGAGATGACCAAAAGGGGTTGTCCAGACAAAACAACCCAGTAGGACAAAGACCTACCACTAATATATATACAAACATAAACTACTGTTCATGGAAAACATACTTCAAGTGAAGTACAACTTCAAGAACTGTCCATGAATTGGCAGTTCAAGAGTATCCCCTGTCATATCTTGGAGGAAGTATGAATCTTCACCCCACTTACTATTGATAAAAAATGGACCCAACTAGATTACATATAATTTTCCATGTTTTCCTTTATCTTCCAATTTGGCATTCCACATTAAGACCAAATCTCCATCTTGGAAGCTCCTTGCAATTGCCATTTTTTCTTACAAATTCTTTACTTGCAACTGTAATTTTTCATTTTTCATTTGAGCTTCCCTCCTGGTTTCATCTAATTCAATGAGAGCTTCCACTCTTAATTGCATTTCATCATAAATTTCATCATCATACATCATGACAAACCTATACATTTCCATCAAGTTATTCTGGGGCAACCTTGCATTTATCCCATAAACCAAGTCAAATGGGGCACAACCTATTGCCTTCTTCACAGTTACCTTGTCTTCCCAGACAACTAATCTCAGCTTAGAAACCCATGCCTTTTTATTTTGATCCAGGATTCTCTCAATAATCTTCATCAATATTTTATTGCTTGATTCTGCTTGTCCATTTCCCTATGGGTGATATGGTGATGAGTAAGAAATTTGGATGCCATGCTTTTCACAAAATTTTGTGTATTCCTCAAATCTGAAACACATCGCATTATCTGACACAATCCTTTCTGGACATCCAAACATAGTCAATATGTTGCTCATCAAGAAGTCAATTACCACCTTACTAGTTGCTTTGTTTGTTGGAATTGCTTCCACCCACTTGGTAAAATAATCTGTTGCCACCAATATCCATGAGTGGTATCCACTAGATTTACATGCTATTTCTCCTACAAAATTGATGCCCCATTGCTGGAATGGAGATTGCACTGCAACTGGTTTTAGGGGCAAGTTACCAGAATTTTTTAACTCACCAGAGAAATGTTGACAAGCATCACATGTCTTCACTAATTGGTGTGCATCCTTAAAAATAATAGGCCACCAAAATCCTGCCCTCATTACCTTATGTGCAGTTATTTTGGCCATATAATGCCCTCCAAAAACTCCACCATGCATCTCACTCAAAAGTTCTTGTGCTTGATATTGGTCAACACACTTTAGCATGACACCTTCTCCATTTCTTGACCAGAGCTTTCCAGCTATGATAACATATTTGATAGCATGTAACTTCAATGTCCTTTTTTCATTTTCACTCAAGTTTTCAAGATATTTAATCTTTTGCAAATAATAGATCACACCCTTATACCATTCAAAATGCTCCATATCACATATGTGTGATCTATTGTCCTCTTCTAGCAAATTTATCTGATTTGCTTCCAGATTATTTTGGGCCATAAGCTTGGCCAATTCTTGTCCTCTCACCAGCTTAGTAATATGGATCTCAATGTTGAATTCTTGGATCCTATTGATCCATCTACATCTTCATCCTGATACTTCCTGCTATGTGAAAATATCCTTGACAACAACACTAGGTACATATGCAACTTCAGTAGCTCCCATTAAATAAGGCCTGGAAGCTTTCACTGCTTTTACCAATGCATATGCCTGTTTTTCATTTATATCATATTTAAGTTCTACAACTTGTAAAGATTTGGTGAAAAAGGCTATATGTTGTTCAAAACCTTCTGCATTCTTTTGCAACAACACAACTGCAATTGTGTGGAAAGAAGCAAATGAAAAAATTTGTAAGGGTTTAGAAAAATCAGGGGTTCTTAACATAGGAGCCTCCTTTATTGCTTGCTTGATGGCCTAGAAAGCCTGTACATACTCCTCTTCCCATTCAACCTTAGCTCCCTTCTTAAGCATCTCAGAAATCGAGCGAACTATCTCAGAAAAATTTGTCACAAACCTCCTTAGGAAGTTTATTTGTCCAAAGAAAGAATGTATTCCTTTGACATTGCGGGGTTGTGGGATTTTGTCTATTGTAATTACCCTCTCTGGATCAATTTTGACCCCATCCTTGGAAATAATATGTCCCAACAATTTTCCCCCTTTTAGCCTGAATGCACATTTCTTTGGATTCAAAGAGATACGATACTCTAGTGCTCTAGTGAATGTCTTCTCCAGATGCTCACAATTATCCTCTTCTTTCTTGGAATATGCTATCAAGTCATTTTGGTAAATCACCAAAAAAAAGTTAATGAAATCTGAAAATTCCACATCCATGGCTCTCTGAAAAGTAGCCCCTGCATTTGTCAGACCAAAAGGCATTCTCACATAGACATATGTTCCCCAGGGTGTAGTGAAAGTTGTCTTAAACTGCTCAGACTCCTTGACCACGAGCTGGTTGTAACCAGAGAACCCATCCATCATAGACATTAATTCATAGCCTGTCACCTTTTGCAACATGGCTTCCATATTTGGTAATGGATAGTTGTCTTTAAACTAAGACACATTCAAATTTCTAAATTCTACACATAACCTAATGTCTCCATTTTTCTTTCTCACTGGTACCAAGTTTGACACCCAAAATGAATGTCTGATTGGCTTGATGATCCCTACATCCCTTAGCTTCATTAATTCTTCTTGCATTTTGGGGGCCAAAGTAGGATTAATGGGCCTTTTCTTTTGCCTAAATGGCTTAGCACCATCACTCAAGGGGATATCATGTTGGAATTGATCCTCCCTATATGCCTTAAGGTCATCATAGGACCATGCAAACACATGCCTAAACTTTCTTAATAAATCAATTAGCATCCTTCTCACCTTTGGTGACAGTTTCTTTCCAATATACACCTTCTTTGGTGATGCCTCTATTCCAAGATTTATCTTTTCCAAGTCATCAGGATGGGAAGCAGTATGATTAGCCTTTGTCCTATCTTGATTATCAAACACTCTTTCTAACACAACTAAACCCTTAGGAATTGTATTTGTGTTTAACTGAATGACCTCATTTCCAAATACAGTATCTTTACCATCAATTTTTTCCACAAAAGATCCAAAGTCAACTTCCCGATTTTCATATTCATCCACACAATTTCAGAACCTCAGTATATCATCATCACTATCAAAAAATTGCCAGTTTTTGATATTATCAAGAATGGATGGCCTAGTTTGCAGTTCAACCTTTGAAACTATAGCATAGGTCATATCATCTGGTTTTAATGCAATGTTTGCTAATAAATCTACTACTATAGGCGCTTTGTAAAAGGTTTCTCGAAAATAACCGCTCCCCTCACAAACTTAACAAATAAAGGGGATTTTAGTTGGAATGAGCAAGCCCAACAAGTATTTGAGCAAATCAAGGGAACCATGAGCACCTACCCTATCCTTGCTATTCCTGATTTCACCCTACCCTTTGAGTTGCAATGTGATGCCTCCGGATAGGGAATCAACACAGTTCTCATGCAAAGGAAGCATCCGTTAGCCTTTGAAAGCCGCAAATCGAAAGATACGGAAAAACACTATTCCATATACGACAAAGAGATGTTGGCTATCATGCACGCCCTAGCCAAATTTAGACAATACTTAGTCTGTGGGAAGTTCATCATCAAAATAGACCACAATAGTCTAAAATTTTTCATGCATCAAAAGGATCTCAATGATCGTCAATAAAAATGGGCGAGTTCAAGCTTATGACTTTGACATAGAATATGTTAAAGGAACCAGTAATAAAGTGGAAGATGCATTATCCAGGCAGCCCTATCTCAACACCATCACAAGTATCTCAAAAGATTAGAAAAATGACATTGTCACCAAATATGCCAAGGATACATAAGCCTCATAAATCTTAGAAGGCAGGGTGCCCCGTGAGGAATACAAGGTATGGGATGATATCATCCTATACAAAGGAAGGATATTCCTTACCCCTCACTCAAAGGTAAAGAATAAAATCATTAAGGAATTCCATGATAGCCTTTTGGCAGTTCACCAGGGATACTACAAGACATACAAACAGATCAAAGAAAAGTACTCGTGGAAAGGATTAAAAGGTGATGTGCTCAAACATGTGCAAGAATGTATGAGTTGTCAACAAAATAAGGCGAAACAAAGCCATCCGGTAGGTCTACTACAACTATTTCCCATTCCCAACCAGAAATGGGAAAATATCTCAATGGATTTCATAACAGGACTACCCAAGACACACGAGAAATATAGTATTTATGTAATAGTGTACAGAATTACTAAATACGACCATTTCTTTGCAATTCCATTAGAATACAAGGCACCATAGATAATAGATTTATTCTTTGAGGAAGTTTTTCGCATGCATGGGATACCCAAAACAATTGCCAGTGACAGGGATAGTAAATTTCTAAGCCAATTTTGGCAAGAATTTTTTCGGCTAGAAGGAACAAATTTGACTCCTAGTACAAGTTACCACCCACAAAAAGATGGAAAAACAAAAATAGTTAACAAGTGGATAGAGGGGTACTTAAGGAATTATGTAATAGGACAACAAACCACATGGATAAAATGGCTACACTTGGGCGAATATTGTACAATACCACACATCATATGTCCATTGGGATGAGCCCTTTTCAAGCCTTGAATAGATATGAAGCCCCTTCCTTTGGACACTTGGTCACCCAAGAGAGTAAATTACCAAATGCACAAGACTTCATACAAAAAAGCATTGACCTCATAAATACCCTTAAGGAAAATTTGCAGCAAGCACAAAACCAACAAAAAATATATGCTGATAGACATTGCATAGAAAGGACGTTTGAAGTCAGAGACCTAGTCTTTTTGTGACAACAACCATACAAGTAGACATCAATCAAAAGAAGTGGGGCTAAAAAACTTAAGCCACGTTTCTATGGGCACTACAAAGTTACGAAGAGGATAGGAAACATTGCCTATGAGATAGAGCTACTAGAGCATAACAGGATCCACAATGTCTTCCATGTATCCCAGCTTAAGAAGTTCCTTGGGAAAAAATCCCTCGCTTGCACCAAGTAACCTCCACTAGATGAGGAAGGGCAACTCACATTAGAACTAGAGTTCATCATAGACACCAGAGAAAGGAAGCTAAGGAGCATAATCATTACCAAGTTCCTAATCAAATGGAAGGGACTTCCAAAAGATGATGCCACGTGGGAAAAGAAAGAAAACATTGAGACATTTAAGAATAAAAATTAGGAGAGGCCAAACATGATGGCCCTTGGCTAAACCAAAAAAATAATATATATATATATATATACACACACACACACATATAGACTCTGGAATGTAATATCTTCATAATAAGATTAATGAGACTTGAAATTGAGACAAGGATATTTGTAATAAGTATTGAGATCTAATTAAGGATATTGAAAGATATCTTGATCCTCCATCAAGTAGGCCAACCCCTAGTTGGGGCTAAGAGGTTGAATGACTAGGTGTCATTCCGTGCTCTTGGGCTTGATCAGAAGGAAGAAATGCATATCCATCAAGTACACCCACCCCTAGTTGGGGCCAAGAGGCCGAATGACTAGGTGTCACTTCGTTCTCTTGGGCTTGATTGGAAGAAATAAAATACATGTCCATCAAGTATGCCCACCCCTAGTTGGGGCCAGGAGGCCGAATGACTAGGTTTCATTTCGTGCTCTCGGGCTTGTTTGGAAAGAAGAAAATCATATACATCAAGTACACCCACCTCTAGCTGGGGCTAGGAGGCTGAATGACTAAGTGACATTCCATGCTCTTGGGCTTGATTGGAAGGAAGAAATACACATCCATTAAGTATGCCACCCCTAGTTGGGGCCAAGAGGCCAAATGACTAGGTGTCACTCCGTGCTCTTGGGCTTGATTGGAAGGAAGAAAATCATATCCATCAAGTACACCCACCCCTAGTTGGGGCCAAGAGGCCGAATGACTAGGTGACATTCTGTGCTCTTGGGCTTGATTGGAAGGAAGAAATACACATCCATCAAGTACACCCACCCCTAGTTGGGGCCAGGAGGCCGAATAAATAGGTGTCACTTTGTGCTCTTGGGCTTGATTGGAAGAAAGAAATAAAATGATCAGAGAACCTAGAAAAATATTAGAGGTAACAAGTTGTTACAATATTTTCTAGGATGAAGATCACTGCACTGACAAAGAATATCACAATATTTGAAGAGAGAATAATTATTAAGCATTGCTTGAGGACAAGCAATATCAAGTAGGAGAGACTTGTGATTTCCCCATCCTCCAGGGTCCATTAAGATAAGTATATAGTCCTATTATAATTTCCTTTTGAAATGATGTAAATGTATATATGTATATATAATATATATATATATAAATAAATATAAAAATACAAATAAAATGTATATATATATATATATATATATAAACACACACACACACACACACATATATATATAATATCCGATGTAATATATATATATATATATATATAAATAAATGAATATTAAAATACAAATAAGATATACATAAATATATATAAATATATATATATATTTATATATATAAAGTATAAAATTAATATCTAAATAAATGCATTCAAAAAATAAAATAAGCATATCGATTATCTAATGTAAGCCAAAATAATCAAAGATATCAATTCGATGTGTCCAAGAGGAGACTCGAACATGGCCGAACGCATCATTCTGAAGGAGAAACCATGAAGAGTCAGACTTGATGAAGGAGTATAGATGGAGAAAGGAAGAAAAGGATTTCGGGAGGAGAAGAACGAAGAAGAGGGAAAGAATGCAAATATTGACCCAGGAATGCTAAAGGAAAATCACCGACATCCATCTGAACCAATAGCCATGACAAATGGAAAGAGGAGAGATGGGTAAGAAAGGAAACATCAGGACCACCGAATTCCCCAGGAACAAAAATTATAATACACCAATTGGGAGTACATACAAATCAAAAGAAGCCGACAAGAGTTATGCTAAAGCCCTGTACAAACAGTGACGTCCTCCAGGTTTAAGCCAAGACTGGTCTTTCCCATTGCTCGAATTGAGATAGAAGTTATCATTAAATTGCCTATATACATTTCCTGGACAAATCTGATAATTGGAATATTATTAATATAATCATTGAGCTTCACTTATCATTTGTATTTCAGACATTAAGAACCTGAACCAAGTCATTTTTTTTTAATAAGAAACATCTCAGACATTAACCGAGATTGATACTTCTATAGTACTCGACTTAATTACACATCCATCTACTCAAATAATTAAGGTCTATCATAGGTTTGATCAACATTAAAAATATATTGTTTTTCAATTGTTTGAAGATAAAGGACCCAAGATTCCTAGAACAACAACAACTCCTCTATTTTTGTGTTTTTTTCTTTTATGAAAAATGTCAATAACACTATTTTTTTTAACATAACAGTTTTTCAACCTCCTTTTTCTCATAACATACTCATATGTTTACATGTGTAGGTGTGCATTGTAAATTAGTAGATCGTTTCACTATACTATGTTTGTGTATGGAAAATTGCAAGTTTGAAGAGACACTATGGTTTTTTAATACTCACTTGAAATGGTACATGAAACAAACTACATTTTATAACATGTACATTGAAAAATTATAGGATCCTTTTAGTAATTCAGAGAACTACAATCAATATTCGCTTATATAAAAGAAAGAAAAATAACCATCAGTTAATCACTTATGTAAAATTGGCATACAATGCATAGTTAATCACAGTGTGTTATTTAATGGAACCCATTTTCATTCCTATTTCTCATGACCATTATGAAACACATAGCCATTCTTTATCTCCTTAAACCCTTCATCTCCAACAAATCAAACAAAAAAAAAATAAAAAATGTTATGAGAATTGTATGAGATGCTACCAATAAAAAATCAGAGGACAAAAAGGAAATTAAAATATAATAGTATACCAATAATGTATTGATTGTACATAAGAATATGTCATGTGTATATTCACTAATCTATAAAATAGAGAGGTTTCGTATTTCATATGAATTCGTTCAAGCAAAGAAAGAGAGAGATGATGCTATAACTGGGGTTGAACAAATGAAGCCAAGCATTCTTGAAGTTAGCAATTGCATGGAATAAATACAATTGAAAATGGATGGTAAGGAAAAGGAAAAACTAGATCAAAGTGTAGAAAAAGAGAATCAGTTCAGTGGAGGCATGAAAGTATTATTTGAAAGGGCATACAAGTTCTCTAACGAGCTAGTCAAAATAAATAGTTGCATAGTCTTTAATGATTAAAAAACTATAAAAATTGACCTAAAAATAGCCACAAAGGTACATAAAAGTATTCAAGCGATTCCAAACTCTATCTAAGAAAGGGATGCTATTGTCCTAAGGGTTGATGAGGGAGCAACTTATCTAAAAATTGAAGTAAAAGATGTGAAAAATAAGTTAGAAGTCATGAAAAGGAATAGAAGGGGGTGTTAAGAGGTAAGAGAAGTGGGGATGAGGAAAAAAATATTGATATCAATTTGTAGATGCAAAGGCAATAGTTGGAAGTGCTGAAAGTGAAACAAAACAACCAAAGACTAAAATTAACCAATTAGAAAAGGAATTAAAAGACAAGAAGAAGTTTTCATGGTCAAAAGAAAAGGGGCTTAATGCTATTCAAAGAGAGCTACAATCTAAAATATGGGAAGTTGAGATAACAAATACACCAATGGAAGGTGTTTCCCATGAAGAAGGGCATATGGAAACATTATAAAATGAGTGTTTCCAAGAATCTGACATAGTTCACAAGTTGAAGGATGATATCAAGCTCCTTGAGGCTTGATTATGAAATGTTCAATTTACCTATAATGGTCATGCAAAGCATTTTGATAGCTCAAAAGTCAAAGGTGTTGTTGCACAACTTATAAAAGTTAAAGATGTCACAAAAATAGTTGCATTGGAGGTTGGTGGAGGAGGGAAGTTGTGTTATGCGGTAGTGGATATAGAACAAACATGAAAGCTACTACTTCAAATTGGAAATCTACAAAGAAGAGTAATGATTATCCCTTTAAACAAAATCCAATCCCATACCATTTCATCAACAACTCAACAATCAACAGTGAAATTGGTGGGCAATGGAAACACAAGACTGGCACTATCTCTTGTTCCATATGAAGATGAAATTGAAACAACTATGCAATTTTTATTTCATAGTGCATTTGTTTGCAACAATCTAGATGTTGTAAAGGAGATTCCTTCTCCTAGAGATATGCGATCTCCAGCTATAACTCTTGAAGGGGACATTTTTTAGCCAAGTGGTCTTCTTACTGGTGGAAGTGACAGTTGAGGAGGTGAATTGATAAGGTGGTGACTTCATGCATTGTCTGAGGCAAAGTCTCAATGTGTTATTCATCAAAACATGCTAGCAAGAATTGAAGCAAACATTACATTGTTGTGATTGGAAAAGAGGCTTTCACATTTCAAATCTCACCTAAAATTGAAGTCCTACGCTATTTCTCTTTTTTAAAATAGAGATAAAAAAAATGAGCACCATGCATTCAATGAATTGGTTGCTAGAGGAAAAAAAAGCTACAAATGTGCAAGCTCGAAGCATTAACAAAAGATGAACATCACAATACTTGTGTTCCTCAACTTGCTGCCCTTCAAAAGGAAATGCAAGATTAAAATTTCATTTTAAATATTAATATTTGTAAAATGTTAGAATTAACATATGAAAAGTAGTATTCTACGTAGAATTGGAGGTTTCTTTAGCAATTGATTTTCAATAATCAGTTAATTCTTTTGGAATAAGGAGTCGCATATGAAGTGAGGGGAAAATTTAGTTTTAGGATAAGTGAGTGGTAGCTGGGATTTTCTACCATGGACCTTGTACTGGGAGAAGGGAAAAGTTTGTCAACTTCCATTGTATTGAATAAATGAGGAGATGTTTGGAATCTATACAGGTTTTATAAAATCATCTACTAACATCCCACATTGTGTTTTCCAACCTACAATTATTTAGTGCATTTTTTTACCATCATATGAGGAAATTGAAACTCAAAATTTAGTCTACCTAAGAGATAATTTTTGAAGGTTCCTTTCATTGAATTCTTAATGTCCAAATAACAAAATATTTTCATTACAACCATACTCTATGTATAATTGGATGTTGGAAAATACTGCATGCTATAAAACCTACAACTCACATACTCTTGTATAACCCTCTACACACAACAACCCAATTAGTTAGTCAGCCCTCAGCTAAATTTGGTTACTTTTATGTATCCCCCACACTGCAACTCCACCCCGAAATCTACACCCTTGAGCATTGAACAAGAATTGAGAAGTAAGTCATAACCCGCTGTGTTTTCCAACCTGCAACTATTATGTGCATTTTCTATTCCAATCATATGAAGATATTGAAATGAATTGTTTACTCAAACTAAAGGTTGTTATAAAATATTAAGGTGAACTTCAATACATTGGTACAATCTATAGAACCGAAAGTGCTCATTGAACAAGAATTGAGAAGTAAGTCACAACCCACTATGTTTTCCAACTTGCAACTATTTTGTGTATTTTCTATTCCAATCATATGAAGATATTGAAATGCAATGTTTACTCAAAATAAGGTTTGTCATAAAATATGAAGGTGAGCATCAATAAATTGTTATAGTCTATAGAAAAGAAAGTGCTCATTGAACAAGAATTGAGAAGTAAGTCACAACCCATAGTGTTTTCCAACCTACAACCCACATAGTCTTGTATAACCCTCTACATGCAACAACCCAATTAGTTTTTCAATCCCCAGCTCCATCTAGTTACTTTTATGTATCCCCCACATTTCAACTCCACCCCAAACTCTACACCATTGAGCATTGAACAAGAATTATAAAGTAAGTCACAACCCACTTTGTTTTTCAACTTGTAATTATTATGTGCAATTTTTTTTCCAATCATACAAAGATATTGAAATGAAATGTTTACTCAAACTAAGGGAACTATTGTACAATATGAAGGTGAACTTCAATACATTGTTAAAAAATATAGAACAAAAACTGCTCATTGCAGTCAGTCGTTTCACTATCATACAGATTATTTGTGTTTGTGAATTTATCCAACATCCAAAGATATCATTGAAGATCATAATTGATTAGAATGTATATATGATTAGAGTGATAGTTGTGCACATTTCTACATACACAATACTTATTGATATACATGTTCTCATTTATGTAATAAATAAAGATTGCATGTGTTTACATTTGTAAGTAAGTTGAAATAAATAATAAGACTTGAGGTGGTATTGCCTACCATTGTTTGATGGCATTTGGCATTGTTTATAATGAAATTTTACATGGCAACAAAAAGTGTCATATAAAATCTACAAGAACATTGTCTTATCTTTTTTTAATTAAGAGTGATAAACACTTTTGACCCATAGTTATGAACTGATGAGGTCACAAGTAGGGGACCTCATCCCTAATATAAATTGTCAAAAATTACACCCCGATAGGGTTCAAAACTTGATGGAAAGAATAAAAATAAAAGTTAACAATCACACCATGCCACTATTGGAAAAAGATCATAGTCTTCAAACATACCAAAATAATGTAATTCCACACCATAATTGTTCAATAATTACATGATCAAAGACCGAATGCAAAATGACTATTCTCAGCATCTCTCATCCTCTCCTGCACTACCTTTCATGTGCAATTGAGGAGACACTCAGATACAATCTTATAGGCTTCTTTGGGTCCTTGGAATTGATGGTGGGGTGATTCCACTTGCTCGGATCGTCGCTATTGTACATTTAACAAGAGGGTTCGAGGAAGCCTTTTCTTTGACCATTGTACTTTCAACACCTCTAACTTGTAACAAACCCATCAATATAAATGACTATGTTCAAAAATTAACATATGGATGAAAACATATATAAGGTACTATGATATATATGAAATGGAATCATTTATATGTACCCATTGAAGATAAGTACAATTATAAATAGATGATAAGGAAAAGGAAAAATCAGATCTAAGTGTAGAGAAAAAGAATCAGTTGGGTGGAGAGATGGAAGTCTTATTTGAAAACACAGACAACTTTTGTAAAAAAATTGTCCAAAGAAACATCTACATTGTCTAATAAAAAAAACACTAAAATTTAAGCAAAAAGCGACTGCAACGACACATAAAAGTATTTAAGATATTGAAAACTCTATCCAAGAAACATCACCAATAAGGTCAAGGCCCGATTTTTTCGCTTCTTTGCCAGAAATTGATAAATTGGAGTATCATTGTCCTATTACATCAAATTTTTTCCCAGGAAAATGATCTCCTCCCTAGGCACCCTTTCTTCTTTATTTCCCTGTCAAGGCACATTTTCCTATCCCAAATGGACACTAACACGCTCACGCCCACCACTTCCTTGTCCATCCTTGCCCTGTAATGGAAATAATGTAAAATTCACATCAAATTCAAATGCATGAAACCAATTTATTCAAAATACACTTTAAAAATAAGATTTCAAAATTACCCTTTCTTCCACTTTCTTCCTTTGAAGGAGCTAGGGATAGTGTGTTTTCCAACACTACAAATAAAGTGAGCATTTTTTGTTGCAATCAGATGAAGATAGTGAAATGCCAATAATGTACCAAATAGTTGTTCCAAAATTTGAAGGTGGATTTCATTACATTCTTGGTGTGTAGGAAACAAAAACTTCTCATAAGGAAATAACTGATAGGAGACTACGTGTTTTCCAACACTGCAAATAATGTGAACATTTTATTTGTTGCAATCAGATGAAGATAGTGAAATTCCATTTTTACTGTTACAAATAGCATTTAACACCATTATTCATTTGAAAGTATCCATGATGAGAAAAATAGTTGCCCACATATATACATACACATAACATTTATGGTTATACTCTATTGAATACCATGTATGTAATTAGTCTATTCAATACCATTGACTGCTATATTAAAAAAAATTGAGCTCAAATGATTTAAATATCAACTTTTTCTTTCATTTATAAGAAAGCTACCATAAACAATAAGACTTCAGATGGCATCACCTACCAGTATATTTGATAGTAAAATAAATTAAATGTACAACATATATACACACATCCAAGCAATGCACTAATTGAGTTATTATATCTACCTTCTCATCCTCCACATCACCCTGTGCTTCATTCACACCCTCCTCATCCTTAGGGTCACCCTTTGCAGCCTCTTCCTCTTCATTGTGGACTGTGGTAATGAGCATGATCATCTCCCCATTTCTCGACCTGAATCGAAGGAACGATATACTGTCAAAATCAACATATTTGTAATAGAAATGAATTTTTTCTAAATGAAATTTTAAAACATTTTGACTAATGCATTGGAAGGATAGAGTAATTGGAAGTTCACAATCAATTACCAAACACATCACTGCCTCAACGTTCAACGTTCTCCTAAATTGATGGGACCTCCTCTGTACAACCTTTCTGACTTCCTAGTTAAAACATTCTCACTTTCCAGTCAACATCATAATTGTTTGTTAGAGATTAAAATTAAAAATTTGAATGCATCTTGTAATTAGTGGATCTTACCTGCACAACTATCAAACATAACCATCCTGAAGGAGATGCGCCACTATACACCCTGTCAAGTTCACTGACCACCTCAACAACATTCATCACTGCATGAAGCACATTCCCTTTTAAGGTATGCACTTGTGGTTGGTTGTAGTATGTAAAAAAGTTGCAAGTGCTACATATGGTTAAAGTTCCAAAATATATTGCACCGTCTACTATAAGTAGGCATATATTTTTTTAATCATAAGAAACGAAGTTTGAAGGTGGACTTCATTACATTCTTGGTGCATAGAAAACAAAAACTTTTCATACTTGGAAATAACTAACAGGGGACAGTGTGTTTTTCAACACTACAAATAATATGAGCATTTTTTTGTTGCAATCAGATGAAGATAGTGAAATTCCATTTAAATTACTGTTACAAATAGAATTTAACACCATGATGAGAAAAATAGTTGCCCACATATATGCATACACATAACATTTATTTCTATACTCTATTGAATACCATGTATGCAATTAGTCTATTCAATACCATTGACTGCTATATTAAAAATTATTGAGCTCAAACGATCTAAATGTCAACTTTTTTCTTTAATTTATAAGCAAGCTACCATAAACAATAAGACTTCAAGTTGTATTTCCTACCGGTATATTTGATATTAACATAAATTGAATGCACATAATATACACACATTCAAATGATGCATCTATGGTTGGCTATAATATGTAAAAAAATTTGCAAGTGTTACAGATAGTTAAAGTTCCAAAATTTATTGCACAGTTTGTTGTAAGCAAGAATACATTTTTTCAATCGTAAGAGGAATTTGAAACACAATTTTTAGTCTACCTAAGACTTGTGATAAATTTTGAAGGTGCCTTTCATTACATTTTTTCTGCTTAAAAAAAAACTTTTCAATACATTCATACTATCAAAAAAATTGTAGGTTGGAAAAGAGATGGTGTTATGAAACCTACAATCCACATAGTGTTGTAAAACCCTATACATGTAACATTCAATACATTATGAATACCATTTTATAAACTTACAGGTTAGAAAACACTGGGTGTTATAAAACTTGCAATCTACATACTATTCTAAAACCCTTTACAAGTAACAATCCAATTGGTTAGTCACCCTCACCTCAATTTGGTATGTTTTGTGATTGTCTCGAGAACCTTTTTATTTGTAGATAGAAAGAATGTAATGAAATTGGAAAACACAGGTTGTTAAGAAACATGAAACCCACATAGTGATGTAAAACCCTCTACACATAACAACCCAATTGGTTAGTCACCCCTCAACTCAATTTGGTTAGTTTTATATATCCCCCACCTGCAACTCCTCCATGTGCTCTCAAACCTTTAGATTTAAACATGCAGAATGAAACAATTGACAACCCACATTGTATTTTCCAATCTACAATTATTTTGTGCATTTTTTGTTTCAATCACACAAAGAAATTGAAATCCAATTTTTACTATGACTAAAACTTATATATTTTCAAGGTGAACTTCATTACATTCTTACTATCTATGAAACAAAAGGTTTCCAAGTCATTCATACTATCAATATAATTTTCGGTGGGGGATACATAAAAATATCCAATATCACCTGAGGTGTGACCAACCAATTGGGTTCTTAATATGTAAGTAACCAAAACATTTTCATTACATTCATACTGTCTTTGTGTAATTGCAAGTTTGAAAACACTAGGTGTTATGAAACGTGCAACCCAAATACTATTTTAAAACCCTTTACAAGTAACAACCCAATTGGTTACTCACCCCTCAGGTGAATTTGGATAGTCTTATATATCCTTGACCTGCAACTCCACCCCGTGCTCTCAAACCTTCAACTTTCAATGTGCAAAATGAAAGAACTCACAACACAGAGTGTTTTCCAACGTCCACTTATTTTGTGCAATATCATAGTTGATCACATCTTCTTGAAAAACAACACTTATTACAATTTAGAATGCAATTCTTTCTCTAATTCCTCCAATGCCTGCGGGTGCACAAAATTCAGTGAAAAGAATAGCTTCTTGTGCAAGCCACTCGGCCGACCAGTTTCATGGTGATGGAATTCCATGATAAGCAAATTTCTATGGATTGTCATGACATTCCATCAACATGAGCACATTGATTTGAGACATTTTTTCAAACAATTCATTACCTTGTCTATGGCTTGTCATGGCATTCCAATCACCATGAGACCACATTTTTTGAGGCATTTTCTCAAATAGTTGACTACCTTTTCTATGTTGTTGCTTACTATTATGCTTTGATAGATTTTTCCAAGCATCCATAGCTTGTTCAAAAGCACTTGTTTTATGCTTTTAGCCATAATAGCAAGGCAATGAACTATTTGATAAAATGCTTTGGCAGACATATATGAAAAATGTGGTAGCATTGACAAGGCAATGAACTATTTAAAAAAATATCTCAAACAAATGTGGTGTCATGGAATGCCATGACAAGAAAATGCAATTGGCAGTTGCTCCTAGTTATTAGTTATACAATGTGAAGTAACTGCATAATGACAAAAATACTTAGGTTGACTTTGTAAAGAACTATATTATAGTTTAAATTTTCTCATCTATCAACATCTACTTGTTAGTTATGCAATGTGAATTAATTCTTTAAGTTTGAAAACAATGTAATCAACGATATGAATATAGACTATAAAAATCTATTTTCTACAATTCATTAGTTAAACTCTTTAGTTTATTTTCTCTCTATATCTCTATGCTATGGAAATGCCTTTCATTTTATTTTTTTAAAAGTTTTTATCTCTTGTTAACAATTTTTTAGGTTTTTTTCTTAAATCCGATTTTTCCTTGATTTTCTCAAAAAATCTTATACATTTGGTTTTCCCATTTTTTTCCCAAAATAATTTTGCTACTATGGTTTTACCATCATATGAGGAAATTGAAACTCCATTTTTAGTCTACTTAAGAGTTCTTATAAATGTTGAAGGTGCCTTTCATTACATTAAAACTACCTAAATAGCTAAAGGTTTTGATTACAATCATACTATTTGTGTATAATTGGTTGTTGGAAAACATTGGGTGTTTATGAAACTGCAGCCCACATCACAACATACCCAAGCCCTTGTGGTTTTTAAGACCATATATGTAGGTGTGCATTACAAATAGCAAGAACACCAATTTCTTTCCATTATTGACAATAATGAATAAACTTGTTGATAGTGGTGAAATAAAAAGTGTTAATTGTTGTTGAAAAACAATGGGTGTTTAAAAAATGGTGCCTTTCATTACATTTCTATGGTCTAAATAAGAAAAGATTTCAAGACATTCATGCTGTTTTGTGAAATTCCAGGTTGCAAAACACTGGGTTTTACAAAACCTACAACCCACATAATTCTTTAAATCCCTTTATAAGTAACAACCCAATCGATTAGAAACCCCTCACCTCAATTTGGTTGTGAAGATGGGTTTTTATTTATGGGTTTCAAAGGGTTTTCATTTGGCTTCACTGTGTAGAGGGTTTTACAACATTGTGAGGGTTGGAGGTTTCATAAATCATGTAGTCACCTCCCACTATGTTTTACAACCTACAATCATACTATGTTTTTGTATGTACATAGGTGTGTTTTATTGGGAGATTAGTTGTTTCCATAGAGGGTTTTACAACATTGTGTGGGTTGGAGATTTCATAAATCATGTACTCACTTCCCACTATGTTTTCCAACAAAAATCATATAGAATGTTAATGGTTTTTGGAAAACATTAGGTTTTTATAAAATGATGCCTTTCATTACATTCTTAATATCCAAATAACAAAATATTTTCAAGACATTCATATTGTTTTATAAAATTCCAGGTTGCAAAACATTGGTTTTACAAAATCTACAATCCACATAATGTTTTAAAACCCTTTACAAGTAACAACCCAATTGGCTACAAACCCCTCACCTTAATTTAGTTGGTTTTTTGTCTCCCCCACCTGCAACTCTGCCCCCTACTCTCCAAGCTTTCACTTTCAACCTACAGAATGAGAAAACCCACAACATAGAGTGTTTTCCGATAACATTACTTGTTACAATTTAAAACACATGTCTTAGTCATTTCATCCTTCCTACCCATGGTGCATGGATAGCTTCTTGTGCAAGCCACCACACTAGAGAATTCAAAACAACGAGAAAAGTGAGCTAATGGCACCGTTAGGGTCTCCCTTACGTCGTCATAATGTTTTCTCCCATTTGTCAGTTTTTTTCACTTTTATCTCCCATCTAGCTACCCCCCACTATGTTGTCCCATCATGTTATGTATGTTTCTATGTATGGTTTTATTTTATTTTTGTATGTTACATGCCTATGCACGGTGCACTTTATCAGAAGATTAGCTACATCCAATAGGGAGAGCATAAAAACACAATGTGTTTTGAAGCCTGCCTTTACTTATACCCAAGATTTGTTGTGAAATGCAGATATAGAAACATATAGATGGGGTTATATTTTGTCAAAGAGCACATTTGTCATTAGATATGAACTCTATTAACTGTCAATACATATTATACTTTATAGTACACACTTCACAGTGTAGGGAGAGTGTGGCATAAGAGTCTGTACAGTAGACAACATATTGTGTTTCTAAAGCTCCAAAATGGGAAACAAGGAATACTCATATTTGCAAAGAAGCTTCTACATTGCAAAACACATTGTGTTTATTGAATAACAATTCCAATATAAAACAATTGGGAAGCCTAATGGCCATTTGTGTGCTATTATGGTCTCAATGTGGCATTTTGCATGGTATATTATATAGAGTAAAAATAATTTCATTAACAATGTTCCTTAATCTTGCTCAAATCCTCTTTGTAGAATCTGCCGGTTTATGCTTTAAGTCTGTTCAAGATTCCCTCCAGATATGCTGAAATTATTGAAAAGATGTAGAAACTATTTCTTTGGTCGGGAGTTGAGGAAAAGAAGCGTGTTCCTTTAGTTTCCTGGGAGAGTGTGTTCAAGCCCAAGAAGTATGGGGGTTTGGGTCTGCAAAGCTTGAGAGTGTTTAACAAATCCCTTTTGGCTAAGCAGGTGTGGACGACTTTCTCTGAAATTAGGGAGTGGAATTCCATTTGGCACAGTAAATACTTACGAGGTGTTGCCTCTCTTAAGGATTTCCTAAGTTCCCTTTCTCTCCCTTCAAGTTCTTCTCTGTGGAACAATGTTATTAAGGCCAGGGATCTTGTTGGAAAAGGTGCGATGTGGAAGCTCAGAGACGGGAACAAAATCTTGTTCTGGGAAGATAAGTGGATTGGGAATGAAACTTTCTGTGATATCCCATCCTTAGGAATCACATGGAGGAGTGTAAAGCCAGATTTGGAATTTTTGTTGGGGACTACTAGAGATCAAACCAGTGGGTTTGTATTTCTTTAATCAGTCTGGATCTGTCTCCTTTGCAGTCTATTCTTAATTCCGTTGTGCTGAATCCGAGGGGCTTGGGGGATTATTTGATTTGGAATTTTTCTTCCTCTAGGGATTTTTCTATTTCTTCGGCTATTGCTTCTTGCTACCACATTTCACCCCCTCCTATTTGGGCAAAGGCCTGGGTGCATAACCTTACCCCCAAAATCAACATCTTTCTATGGATTCTACTCCAGAATAAAATCTTGACTAATGATAATCTTTGTAAGCATGGCTTTGATTTTCCTAATAGATGTTATCTCTGCTATGCGGATGCTAAAAGTGCTTCACACATTTTTATTCTTTGTCCCTTTGTTTATAACATTTGGTGTAGGATTTTGCAGCTGTGGAATATTAATTGGGTCTTTCCTGGATCTATTTGGGATTTCTACTATCAGTGGAAGTGGCCTTCTAAGAATCAAGTGCTAAATTTTCTTTGGAAATATATCTTCCACACTTTGCATGGGGAATTTGGAAAGAGCGCAATAATAGAATATTTAGGAACTCTGCCCTCTTGGAGGAGGTTGTTTTTGAGAAGATCATCAGAGCTGTTAGAGAGAACTTCAACATGTTAAATTGTAATTTGAAGGCCAATGGGAAGAAAAAATGCCAAGACTATGATTTTAAAGTTGTTGAGGCGTGGTTGATCAAGGCTAATGTGTCTTATGCTCTTAAACCTACCAAGGGGCCTAGGGATGGTATTTTCCAGAGTCTCCCTCCCCTAGGATGGGTTAAAATAAACTTTAAAGGGGAGACTAAGGGTAATCTTGGGCCAACTGGGTGTGGGGGAGTGATAAGGGATGAGTATGGCAATTTCATTTCAGCAGTGGCGCTCCCATTGGGCACCCAAAACAACCACCTTACTGAAGCCATAGGGGCTTACCAAGTCCTTAACCTTGCTTGCCAATTGAAGTTTAAAAATGTTTGGATAGAAGGGGATTCTAATAATATTATCCAATGTATTAAGGTTCTCAAAATCCATCTTGGACTATAGCGAACTGGATTAATTTATCCAAGGAAATTATAAGCTCTTTCAAGAATCACTTTCTCACTCATGTCTATAGAGAGATCAATAGGGTGGAAAATTACTTTGCAAATAAGGGGGTTAAGGCTAAAAATAAAATGACATGGCAATAGAGTGATGGGTTAGAGGCTAATCTTATGACCTTAATTATATATGATCACACCCATGGAAAGGTTCAATTTCCCCTTTCGAATAATGATTGAGGTGAAGGCGTGTATTTCCATGCAGTCTTGAAACTGCTACATCATCATATTTCTTCATGGGCTGGAGTAGCGCGGATTTAATTGCCTAAATAATTGGTGGTATTTTACATTCTTTTTGGGCATTTTGACGTTGAGGTGTAGAGGCATTCTGGAGTCTTTGAAGAAGGGTTGCATTGCTGACAGAAGGGGTGGCGATCATTGTAGATTGGAACCAATGGAGTGTAAAGAGCTAAAGACTAATGAGAAATTGTGGCAGGTCTTGGAGAAGGGTGGCATCATGAGCTATATGGAGAGAATCCATGGCATGGATCAAGAGGTTACAAGGTTTTTTGCGAAGGGTTGGAACAATGGTAGGATCAAAATATTCAGGAGGGAAGTGGAAATTGATGAACAAATCATATCTGATGTCACTGGGATGCCTATGGAAGGCCTTAAGTTCTATAGGGACCGGAAGCTCTCTGACCAAGTGGTGAAGAATTTCCCTCGGACGAACAAGGAAAGGGAGGATTTGCTGAGAGCTACCAAGAGTAGCTATGATGCCACTAAACTTAAGTTTTTGTGGAAGGAGGTCCTGAGAGTGATTATGGAGTACATCACTTTGGACAACAAATACACTAGGGTTTTCAGGTATCACTTTGTTCTTCTCAATCATTTCTAACACCGGGTTAGGGTCTCCCTTCCTTTCTATCTCTCTACTTCAAATATATGCCGGCCATATCACATCAAACCCCTTCTCCATACCCTATTTCTGATAAGGTAGTGTTAGGGGATATCTATACAGATAAAGATGAGTGGGATACTAAAATGGAGGAGGAGGAAGAGAGCCCTATGAGGGCTAAAAATAAGGGTAAAACCAAAAGTAAGCCTAAAGTCTGTGCCCTTCCAAAACCTAGTACGATGACCTCAACTGGAAGGGAAAAAATCATTCTCCCAGGGTTTGATGTAACTAAAATGAAACCGAAAGGAACACCCAATGTCTCTCCTTAGGGGAAGGGTAAAAGAAAGATTAAGGAGGACCCCTCCTATCATACTGACCAAGAGGATTCCCAAAACACCAAATCGTCTGATTATTCCAGCTATCCACCTATAGATAGGGAGGACAGGCCTCGGTTCCCCAATGATCTTAAGGTGGATGACCACTACTTCAGAGAGGAAGGGGAATACGCCACTGATATCCTTGCTATTGCCCACAATGAGTCTGTGGATTTTTTTCATTTGTTTAGGTGGGAGTTCTTTGAGATAAAGGAGATAAAGTTAAATCAAAGGACCTTTAACATCAAGCTGGATAAGATGGTTGTGGCTGATAATACGAATAAGGATAAAGGTAAAGCTAAGGACCTATGGATGGAAGATGAAAATAAGTATATGGTTGAATGCCTAAAGAAAATGGTGGAGGATTTGGAGCATTTCAAGGACAACCATGATGGCAAGCTGTCTGAAATGGAGGAAAAGCTAAAGAATGTTAGAGAGTCAATTTAGAAAGTGTTGGAAATGAGCCATAAATTCCCGAATTCGACTGCTAGTACTATGAATATGATGGTCAAAAATTTGGAGAGGGTTCATCAGGTTAAAATTGTTGTGGATGTGGAAGAAGATAAAGAACAAAGCCAGGCTGAAGGTGTAGGGCCGAGCAAATGTACCAAATCCAATTTGAAAAGGAAGATGGACAAGACTCTTGTGGATATTCAAGAGATGAAGAAAGCATCTATCAACATGGACAATCTGGAAAAGGAAGTTGCTGAGGTCCTGAGGAATCTGGCTTAGCAACTAGTTTTCTGGTGTCCTTTTGCGGGTTTTGGCTGTGCTATCTTTGTGTTGGTCTTTGTTCTATCTTTGTTGGTAGCTTTTCATATTTTATGTTAAAGTTTTTAATGCTTTATCTTACCTTTATATACTATTAAAGGGTTTCGGGGTCCCTTCAAAACCCGCTTTTACCTTAATCACAACCTTATGAAACCCAACTATGCAAAGATGCTTCACAATTGAATAAAGGTACATATTTTAAATGGAGAAATATTCTTAATGTAAAATGATATATAATATGTTCTTTTACAAACATATCTAATCTAATTACCAAGGATACAAAGGTCCCTATTCTATTTTGGGAGATAAATCATACAAATGTAGTGTTGGAGAAATCATCCTAAAATTAAAACAAATCAATTATGAGGCAGATAATTAAAAGGATGTAATATCATCGTTCACTGTTGTTTTGAGCATTTCCCATGTAAAACTCACACTTTACAGAGGAAACATCCTTCACGTAAAATTTTGGGATATAATAGGCACAAAATAATGTAACATTTATTTTATTTAAATTAAATTGCAAATTATTTTCATTTGCCACAATAAGCATTTCATCTATAAATAAATCAAAACATTTAAATGCAAAATAAAATCTGGAAATTTAATTGTCCAATACACTTTCAATTCAAGCTATGATAGCTAGAATCACTTGTATTTAGTGAAAAATCTTCACATCTCCTAAAGTGTCCTTCTAATCCACCTGCCCTTAGCAATAGATTAAATTGGAAAATTAAAGATATTTACTGCTAGAAAGAATTCATTTTATTCCAAATTTTCCCAATATAGGATTATATGTTGTGGTGACTGCAACGTGCCAGCTTGTACAAATAATAAACAAACATATTAAATTGTACAATGGGAATTTAGTTTCTAATTTAACCTATCACTAACACTGGTAATATATATCAACAATTATATCTGCCATTTTGTTATTCTAATGGAATTGTGAAGCATTGAACATTCATTTAGATATATGAAAGAATCATCTCTCTTGGCATATGATAGAGGCCATAACTTGTAATAATCAATAAGGGAAGAGAAGACAAACAAGAAAGATAACACGTACAACTATCAAAATTATATTTATATCTAGTGTCTCTCAATGAACACCTTAATGACAAATATCAGTATCATAACCATTGTTCAATGATATTGTAAACTGAACCATTACTTATACAAATGATTGAAAAAATATAGGTTATTGCAAGACACATTGGTTGCTAATCACAATGTGGATCAGTTATGCAAGAATAAAGGTTAAGAATTCAACAAAAACCTTGGTGATCACCTTGATTGACCAAAAAATAGTAGCTAATGTCCCAAAAAAATGCACCTTGCATAGGCATGTAACATACAAAAACACATAAAAACATACATAAAACATACATAGAAACATACATTACATGAAAAGAAGGCAATATGAGATGTCAGTGCAGAAAAGAGAATCAGTTGGGTGGAGACATGAGAGTCCTATATGAAAAGGTAGAATTTTTTTGTAAACAACTTATTAAATACAAAACATGTGCATTCTCTAATAAAAAAGACAATCTCAAAGCTAAGAACAATATTTGGGTTGAAGGTTTCATAACACATAGTATTTTTCAACATGCAATTATATATAAACAACATGATTCTAATGAAAACCTTTAAGTTTGTAGATAATAAGAATGTAGTGAAGTTCATTCACCTTCACAATTTATAGCAACTCTTACTTACACTAAAAATTGTATTTCAATTTCCTCACATGATTTAAAAATAAATGCATAATATAATTGCAAGTTGGAAAAAAAATGTGGTTTTCCATTTATTTCATTATGTACATTCAAAGCTACTTGATGGAGAGCACGGGGAGGAGTTGTAGGTGTGGGTTACATAAAACTAACTAGATTGAGCCAACAAGTGACTAACCAATTGGGTTGTTACGTCTAGAGGGTTTTACAACACTATGTGGGTTGCAAGTTTCTTAACACCCTATGTTTTATAATTTCATTGCATTCTTACTATCTAATTCACAAAAGGTTCTTAAGACAATCACAAAACATACCAAATTGAGGTGAGGGGTGAGTAACCAATTGGGTTGTTACTTGTAAAGGGTTTTAAAACATTATGTGGGTTGTAGATTTTGTAAAAACAATGCCTTGCAACCTGGAATTTTACAAAATAATATGAATTTCTTGAAAATATTTTGTTACTTAGAGAGTAGGAATGTAATGAAAGACACCATTTTGTAAACACTCAGTGTTTTCCAACAACCATTAACATTGTATGATTGTAGGTTGGAAAACATAGTGGAAGGTAAGTGCATGATTTATGAAACCACCAACCCTCATAATGTTGTAAAACCCTCTACAAACGTAGCTAATCTCTCGAAAAAATGTACCTATGTACATACAAAACCACATAAAAACATACATAACATGATGGGATGGTGTAGTGTGGGGCCTGCCAAGATGAATGATAAAAGTGACAAAACCGACTGACATGAGGAAATATCATAGCAAGGGAAGGAAGGAGATAATGATGATGTCAACTTGTTTTTCTCAACTAACCAATTGGGTTGTTACATCTAGAGGGTTTCACAACACTGTGTGGGTTGCAAGTTTCTTAACACCTAGTATTTTCCAATTTCATTACATTAATACTATCTAATTCACAAAAGGTTCTCAAGACAATCACAAAACATACCAAATTGAGGTGAGGGGTCAGTAACCAATTGGTTTGTTACTTGTATAGGGTTTTGAAACATTATGTGGCATGGTGGCTTGCGCGAGAAGCTATTCGTGCATCGTAGGAAAGAAGGTTGATGTGACTAAGAAATGTGTTTTAAATTGTATTTATGAAATATCGCACTTCAATCACTCAATGAAAAAGCTAAATAAAATGATTATGACACAAACTTTCTATCAAGGGTTGATTGTCTTCATGCATTGTGGAGAAAAAAACATATTTTACATTTCATTTTTCATGAGGAAAAAAACTATACCAAAATTTTTGAGAGAGCAATTGAATGCTAGGGAAGGCCTTTTCTCATTCCCTGAGACACCAAATTGTTTCAAGCTACACTATTCTAGCATAGTCTCTTAAGAGCTCTAACTGCAAAAAATTGTCAAACTATGACATACTAGTTCTCAAAATCCATCGCACTTAGGAAAAAAAATCGAACCTATAGGGTCACATAGGGTCCCTCACAATAACCTCTCTCAAATGTTTGAATCTCCAATCCATTTGATTGTGGAGACAATTTTTCAAAAAGTTAGAAAAAATGGTCAATTTTGTTTAGTAAAAACTTGTCTAGATCCATACTTTGCATTTCGTGAATTGTGGAAAAAAATGGCTATGAAAAACATCTAGATTGGTGAGTGAATTCTAAGGAAGGCCTTTGTTCGTTCTTCAAATCACTTGATCATTCCAAGCTACACTATTCTAGTACGATCTCTTAAGAGTCCTAAGTGCAAAAAATTTCCAAACAATGATGGATTTGTTACCAAAACCTATGGAGCTTAGGAAATTTTCATTTAAACCTATAGTTCAACATAGTTTCCCTCCACAATAACATCTCTCAATTTTTTAAATATCCAATCCATTTAACAGTGACAAATTTCTATAAAAATTTACAAAAAATGTTAATTGTGTTTAGTAAAACCTTGTCAAGAGTCATACTTTGAGTTTCATGTGTTTTGGAAAAAACCAATTGTGCCAACATGATCTATTGGATACACTATTTCAACACAATCTCCTAAAATCCCTAAGCTTGAATAATAACCGAATTGTGATAGATTGTTTCTCAAAATCTATGTCATCTATAAATGTTTCATTTGAATAGGTAATAGGTCATTTGGGGTCTCTCCACAATAATATCTCTTATTTTTTTGAATCTCTTATCCATTTGATCGTGGCAACAATTTTTCAAGTGTTGCAAAAAGCATCAATTACATTTAGCGAAAAGTTATAAATAAACATTTTTTCTGTGCATCGTGGGGCCTAATGGATAGTGCTAACATATGTGAGTGGGTAGGTAAAAAATAAGAAAGGTCATGTTTTGGATGCCAATAGTCCCAATTGTTTCGAGCTACATTATTCCTATGTAATCTATTAAGAGCCCTAAGTGCAAAAATGACCAAACTATGATGAGCTATTTCTCAAAATACATGATACCTACAAATATTTCATCTAAACTTATAAGTGATTTTAGAGTCCCTCCACAATAAATTCTCACAATTTTTTAATCTCCAAGTCATTTGACCATGGCAACAATGTTTCAAAACTTGTAGAAAATATCAATTCCATCCAATAAAAAGTTGTAGGAAAGAATAATTTTCATTTTGTGCATCATAGGGCCATATAGATAGTTCCAACATGTCTTAGTGTGAAATTTAATGCCAGGAAAGGTCTTGTTTCATACCCCAACTAATCAAATCATTTTCGGCTACACTATTCCAACGCAATCTCTTAAGAGCCCTAAGTGTACAAAACTGTCAAACTACAATAGGATATTTTCAGAATTTATGAAAGCTAAAAAAATTATGTATAAACCTATATGTGCATGTAGGGTCCCTCCACAATAACTTCTCCCAATTTTTTAAATCTTCAAGTTGTTTGACCATGATGACAATGTTTCAAAAGTTACAAAACGTGTTAGTTGTATTCACCAAAATGTTGTCGGGAGGCATATTTTTTATTTCATGCATTATGGGGATGAAAAAATAGTTCTAACACATCCAATTGCACAAGTGAATGGTATTTACAAGGTATTGTTTCACACCCTAGTTGTCCTAATCATTATGAGCTACACTATCTCGACATAGTCTATTGAGAGCCCTAAGTGTGAAAAACTACTGAACTATGAAATGCTATTTCTCAAAATTCATGGCACCTACAAATGTTCAATTTGAACCTATAGGTGCACATAAGGTCCCTCCACACACTACAAAAAAATAAGCAATTAGCACCGACTTTAGCACCGGATTTTAGTGTTTTTAAGACCATCAATTGGAGGCATCTCACGGTGTAAAAGTTTGCGTAAAAGCGTTTCTTAATTTTTTCGCCGGATTTTGCACTGGATTTTGTGCGGTCTTTAATGTCCACTTTAGCACCAGATTTTATGCCAAAAATTTGGTGCTAGTTATAGCGTCCTCTTTAGCGCCAAGAATAGCATCAGAAATAGTGCCTAAATTGGTGCCCAAATTGGCTTTCGATTTTGCTTCCATGTCTGCACCCATTTTTTCTTCTAGTTTTGCTCCCACTTTTGCTTCCGGTTGTGCTTCTAGTTTTTCTTCCACTTTTGCTTTCGATTTTGCTTCCAATTTTGCTTCTAGTATTGCTTCCAATTCTACTTCCAATTTTTCTTCTAGTTTTACTTCTGGTTTTGCTTCCACTTGTGCTTCCAGTTTTGCTTCTAGTTTGGCTTCCAGGATTGCTTCCAGTTTTGCTTCCCATTTTTCTTCTGGTTTTGCTTCCGATTTTGTTTCCAATTTTGCTTCTAGTTTTGCTTCCAGTTTTTCTTCTAGTTTTGCTTCGAATTTTTCTTCCAGTTTTCCTTCCAGGCTTGCTTCTAGTTTTTCTTCCGGTTTTGCTTTTGATTTTGCTTCTAAAGTTGTTTCCAGTTTTGCTTCCAATTTTTCTTCTAGTTTTGCTTCCGGTTTTGCTTCTAATTTTTCTTCCAAGATTACTTCTGCTTTGCTTCTAGTTTGGCTTCCATTGTTGCTTCTAAAATTGCTTCTTGTTTTGCTTCCATTTATTAATTTAATATGTTTTAATTCAATTTAATTAGTTAAATATATGATGCCTCTTAAATATATTATATGATTATAGAGTAAGTAATTTAATTATTTAACTCATGTGATTAAATAACAAGATAATTATGTATATAAAAAAACAAGATAATTATTTTATTTTTTTGCTATTTAAATCATTGCTAAGGGGCAACACCCTGTATTTCTTCACAAAAGATTTTACATGAGTTCCCGACCAAAATTTACTTGTAGAACTTTGACAAAATGGCCATGTGTTTCAAAAACCTTTACCCTACCTACCCATGCTGATACATTTTTCAGTTACAAAATGGCTTGGTTCTAGACTCAGTCAACGCCAACTGAGACTAAATCCTATCTGCTACTACTTTCCCCTATTTCTACTATATCATATGTATACCAAAATATAACTTCTACCAGGCTAGGAATTTTTCAATCTTCATCATCATTTGTCTCTATCTGCTTCCTATAGGTAATGTAGTCCGCAATCATTGGGTAGTCAGCACCATAATTCTAATGGGCTAGACCTTTGGCTTTTTCCCCTGGGTCCCTGCCATCATCCTTGCGCCACTCTTCTCCTAAACCAAAGTCCTAGTTGTTATCGTCCCATGCCATAATCTTGTATGCCAACTCTTCATCCTCAACATGCCGGATTACCCAACCTCATGGATGATTTGTCACCAGATTGGTTGCTCTGAGCAGGAAGAAGACGTTTCGGTCATGCTCATCCCACAACTTCTCAAAACCCTATGGGTCGATGTTTCGAATCAGAGGGAATTTCATGACATCCCTACCATGCATACAGATTATGTAGTAGTTCTGGGGCATTGGTATTTGTTTATTCTCATCTACATTGTCAAGGGCTACATCGATATCCCCCAACCAAGCATGGACAAAGACCATCTATGTGAGATTCTTCCCCATCTCTTTCGACACACGCATATGCAGTAACACTGCTAGGAATATGGCCAAGATTTATGAGTTTTCCTTGAACCTGTGATAGGCCCTCATGAATTATGGCCCTAGAATTTTCTCAGTCACCCAGAGAATTAGTGGATGACATGACGCCAGCAAAGTCTACAGTCTTTTGTCTGTGATCTCACCTTTGAAAGATTGTTGTTGCTTCTTAGTGTTCAAGAATAATGGAGTCTCCACTATTCTTGCTGCTACCACTTCCCACACCTTTCTGCTACTCAGAATTGCACTATTTCTTCAGCCTTCGTCTCTGCCACCTACTTTTTCTCACACCTACTTCTGGAATGCTCCTTTGCATTTGTCGAAAATAACACCAGCCAATTCCTTTTATCGACGGTGACCTAATTATTTCATTTTTATGTGTTTTTCGTGCCTTTGAGGTTTGTTTTCTAGAAATAACAAGATAATTATTATAACAAGTGAGTCAAATATCTATAATTTAATTGAATTTGACAACATCCATCTTCAGTAGTAAATTAAAATCATCATACGTAATAAATATCCATCCAAAATTAATCATCGACCACTTTTAATATATATAAATTGACAAGTCAATACTGATAAGATCATCATCATGTATAACTAAAACAAGTGAAAGTCAAATATGCTAGTAGATCAATAACATGTCAAAATGACACATGTCCAACAATCGACATAAGTCAAAATGATACATGTACAAATGATATAAGTAAAAATGATAAATTATGTAACTCAAAATGATACAAGTCAAGATGATACATGTCCAAATGATATAAGTGAAAATGACAAATGTCAATATGATACAACTCAATAATATGGTACTGTAGGCCATGAAAATGATATATATGATAGTAACCATAAAAAGAGGCATCATAACAATATATCAACAATGATGCATGATGCAGTGTATATGATCATGAATGTCACTGGGTACTACCAACAATTGCCTCATCATCATCACCACTATCATCATCATCATCATTATTATCATAACGATATACCAGAAATGATCCATGATACAACCTATATGATCATGAATGTTGTTGGGTACTACCAACAACTGCCCTATCATCATCATCACCATCATGATCATCATGATCATCACCATCATGATTATCATCATCATCACCATCATGATCATCATCATCATTGTCATCATCGTCGTCATCATCATTGTCATTGGCCTCGGTGTCTTTCGTATTTGTGTCATCATCATCCTTTGCCATGTGATTTGTACCGATAGAACCAATATTTTTTGGATCTATATCATGATGAGGACCATATTGATCTTCTGGAAGACCTGTGTTCTGCAAAAAAAAAAAAAAATTAAAATGAAAATTTATTATTTATTTCATGCAATAATTTATTTTTTTGCTATATATCTAATATTGAAACATATGAGATGAAACCATAATCATATTACATCATATAAAAGTGCACATACTAGAATAAAATTTAAAAAGTTAAATCTAATATGGGATTCCAATGATGTAAAACATGTGAAAATTCTAATAAACATTAGTAAAGATCATAAAATGCTTTGTTATATAATTTAACTATCAACTATAAATTCTATTACATAACCTTAAGTGCCAACCCTCTACAAAAGAATGAGGGGACTACAAGAAGATTGGCTATAGGGGGCATTGGTACAGGAGATGGACATGGATCTTCCAAGCCATCCACTTAGATGGTTTCATAGACAAATGTGGAAGATATCCCTGTTGCTAGACAACTCATGATTTAGGATGATACAAAAAATGATGTTGTTTTGGTACCCATATATGACATCATGGTTCCATTTCATGTAGCCACCATCAAGAGTGTTAGAATCCAACAAGATGGAGGGAATTCTTATATAAGGATAATTTTCAATGTTCTAGGTACCATCTTTAATGCCAAATACATGCCAACATTGAAATTCCCTAGCAGTATTTATGTTAAGGAATTTTCCTTTAGATCCAATGATTCAAAGCACATCAACCATGTGGTAAAAATTATTAAATCCCACAGATGATCTGTAGCAATGAAAGAGTATGAAAAGGTAGAGAGAGATACACTAGTGACTCAGAAGAAACTTCAACTTTCAAAAACAAAGGCAATTAGGCTGGCAGACTTGTGGATTAGGCCAACATTTGGTGGAAGAGGAAGAAAGATGACTAGAAATTTGGAGGGCCACCATAATGGATTTTGGTATTCAACCATGAGAGTAGAAGAGAGAGCTGATATCTTGTATCAAAACATTAAGCATCCATTCTTCTATCCAATAGAGAAGGAGATGATTACTTTGCTTCATTTTCATTTGCATAACCATATCATGGCGTGGGAACCAAGAAGACCAAGGATGTCCAGTTTTATGTGGAGGTAATGGATGTGGTCCAAAATTTAGGAGGGGCAAAAAGTTCAATGTATGATCCTGATGAAATTGAGGAAGAACAACAAGAGAGGGATAGGAAAAGTAAAATCAATGCAGAGTTTCAAGGAATTTTCAAGTGAGTAAGAGAGCTATGGGAGTAGCCTCATCTAAAATATTTTGAGCTAGAGTTTGATATACCATTTAGAGAGGTTGGTTTTCATGGAAGAGGAAGAAAGATGATCAAATTGCTTCATTTTAATTTGCATAACCATATCATGGTGTGGGAACCAAGAAGACCAAGGATGTCCAGTTTTATGTGGAGGTAATGGATGTGGTCCAAAATTTAGGAGGGGAAAGAAGGTCAATGTATGATCCTGATGAAATTGAGGAAGAACAACAAGAGAGGGACATGAAAAATAAAATCAATGCATATTTTCAAGGATTTGTCAAGTGAGTAAGAGAACTATGGGAGAAGCCTCATCTAAAATATTTTGAACTAGAGTTTGATATACCATTTAGAGAGCTTAGTTTTCATGGAAGAGGAAGAAAGATGATTACTTTGCTTCATTTTCATTTACATAACCATATCATGGAATGGGAACCAAGAAGACCAAGGATGTCCAGTTTTATGTGGAGGTAATGGATGTGGTCCAAACTTTAGGAGGGGAAAGAAGGTCAATGTATGATCCCGATGAAATTGAGGAAGAATAGAAAGAGAGGGATAGGAAAAATAAAATCAATGTAGATTTTAAAGGATTTGTCAAGTGAGTAAGAGAAATGTCTGAACTCCATTGACACCATTCCTCAATCTTCACTTGATGGCATTAAGTAATGGCTGAAATCCATGGATATAAAGTATTATGAAAGAAAAATGAACTTGAACTGGTGGCCAATTTTGAAGACTATTACTAATGATCCAGATAAATTTATTGAAGATGGTGGTTGGGAATTTTTGAATATGGAAGCTACTGATTCTAATTTTGATAATTCAGAAGAGTCGGATAAAGAATATGAACCCTTTGATGTAGAAGAGGAATCAAAATCAAATTTCATGTAGCCACCATCAAGAGTGTTAGAAGGCAACAAGATGGAGAGAATTCTTATATAAGGATAATTTTCAATGTTCCAGGTACCAGTTTTAATGCCAAGTACATGTCAACATTGAAATTCCCTAGCAGTATTTATGTTAAGGAAATTTCCTTTAGATCCAAGGATTCAAAGAACATCACCATGTGCTACAAATGATTCAATCCCACAAATGATCTGTAGCAATGAAAGAGTCTGAAAAGGCAGAGAGAGCTACACTGGTGACTCAGGAGAAACTTTAGTTTTCAAAAATAAAGGCAATTAGACTGGAAGACTTGTGGATTAGGCCAACATTTGGTGGAAGAGGAAGAAAGATGACTAGAACTCTGGAGGGCCACCATAACATGCTTCTTCCAGCCAGCGGAGAAGGAGATGATTACTTTGCTTCACTTTCATTTGCATAACCATATCATGGCGTGGGAACCAAGAAGACCAAGGATGTACAGTTTTATGTGGAGGTAATGGATGTGGTCCAAACCTTAGGAGGGGCAAGAAGGTCAATGTATGATCCTGATTAAATTGAGGAAGAACAACAAGATAGGGACAATAAAAGTAAAATCAATGCAGATTTTCAAGGTGTTGGGACTGGAAAAATCTGGCAATTTCCACTAGCCTCTACCTCACCTACCTTCCATATACCATAGAAATACACCACACTTTAATTTTATGATCAATACAATTTGTAGAAATTTGTTTGAACAGATACATATTATAGCCTCCATTTCACCCATAAAATTGAAATCTCATAGTCTTTCCCCCATTCCTAGCGAAATTCGATACCATCGATCTAACAATGCTTCATTGGTGGAACCCCCATCACAGCCCCACCGATGGCCCAATGAAAATAGATCACAACCTAGTATCAGAGTAAAAATACCCTATCGGGCTGACTCCTAAGGTGCTCTCCCTGATATACTGATAGAATCAGCAAAAGTAAACACAACATTGTAACAGATAAACATTGGTGGAATGAATTATGGAACTCCCCCAATGGGCCAATATAACCATGAATAGTTCTTCAGTACATTTTGTACTTTGATTATACTATTTTTAAGTGACCTTTTCATGTATATAATCATATCATGTTCATGTATGTTAATATAAGGCAGCTATGGAGGTAGTCCAAAGAGACGACCCTGAACTTTTTCCTCATCTTACAAAGTCTGCAGGAACAAGAATAGGGATCAAATTTCGAGAGTCTATTTAAGTTTGAATTCAAGAAATGAGAAAATTGTGAAGGTTGGAATGGATTTTAATGTATCACTTGGGTTTCATAATTTGCAGTTGCAGACTGGTAACCCCAAAACACAAAATTATTCATTGCTCCTTGCTAACACTATGGTTGCATAACCATATCATGGCGTGGGAACCAAGAAGACTGAGGATGTCCAGTTCTATGTGGAGGTAATGGATGTGGTCCAAACTTTAGGAGGGGCAAGAAGTTCAATGTATGATCCTAATGAAATTGAGGAAGAATAGCAAGAGAGGGACACATAAAAGAAAATCAATGCAGAGTTTCAAGGATTTGTCAAGTGAGTAAGAGAGTTATCGGAGCAGCCTCATTTAAAATATTTTGAACTAGAGTTTGATATACCATTTAGAGAGCTTGGTTTTCATGGAAGAGGAAGAAAGATGATTAATTTGCTTCATTTTCATTTGCATAACCATATCATGGCATGGGAACCAAGAAGACCAAGGATGTCCAGTTTTATGTGGAGGTAATGGATGTGGTCAAAAATTTAGGAGGGGCAAGAAGGTCAATGTATGAACCTAATGAAATTGAGGAAGAACAACAAGAGAGGGATAGGAAAAATAAAATCAATGCAATCTTTCAAGGATTTTTCAAGCAAGTAAGAGAGCTATGGGAGCAACCTCATCTAAAATATTTTGAACTATAGTTTGATATACCATTTAGAGAGCTTAGTTTTCATGGAAGAGGAAGAAAGATGATTACTTTGCTTCATTTTCAATTGCATAACCATATCATGGCGTGGGAACCAAGAAGACCAAGGATGTCCAGTTTTATGTGGAGGTAATGGATGTGGTCCAAACTTTAGGAGGGGCAAGAAGGTCAATGTATGATCCTGATGAAATTGAGGAAGAACAACAAGAGAGGGAAATGAAAGATAAAATCAATGCAAAGTTTCAAGGATTTTTCAAGCGAGTAAGATAGCTATGGGAGCAGCCTCATCTAAAGTATTTTGAACTATAGTTTGATATACCATTTAGAGAGCTTGGTTTTCATGGAAGAGGAAGAAAGATGATTATTTTGCATCATTTTCATTTGCACAACCATATCATGGCATGGGAACAAAGAAGACCAAGAATGTCTAGTTTTATGTGGAGGTAATGGATGTGGTCCAAAATTTAGGAGGGGCAAGAAGGTCAATGTATGATCCTGATGAAATTGAGGAAGAACAACAAGAGAGGGACAAGAAAAATAAAATTAATGAAAATTTTCAAGGATTTTTCAAACGAGTAAGAGAGCTATGGGAGCAGCGTCATCTAAAATATTTTGAACTAGATGTTGATATACCATTTAGAGAGCTTGGTTTTCATGGAAGAGGAAGAAAGATGATTAATTTGCTTCATTTTCATTTGCATAACCATATAATGGTGTGGGAACCAAGAAGACCAAGGATATCCAATTTTATGTGGAGGTAATGGATGTGGTCCAAACTTTAGGAGGGGCAAGAAGGTCAATGTATGATCCTAATGAAATTGAGGAAGAACAATAAGAGAGGTACAAGGAAAAAAAAATCAATGCAGATTTTCAAGTATTTTTCAAGTGAGTAAGAGAGCTATGGGAGTAGCCTCATTTAAAAGATTTTGAACTAGAGTTTGATATACAATTTAGAGAGCTTGGTTTTCATGGAAGAGGAAGAAAGATGATTACTTTGCTTCATTTTCATTTGCATAACCATATCATGGCGTGGGAACCAAGAAGACCAAGGATGTCTAGTTTTATGTGGAGGTAATGGATGTGGTCCAAAATTTAGGAGGGGAAAGAAGGTAAATGTATGATCTTGATGAAACTGAGGAAGAAAAACAAGAGAGGGACTGGAAAAAAAAAATCAATGCAGATTTTCAAGGATTTGTCAAGCGAGGAAGAGAGATATGGGAGCAACCTCATCTAAAATATTTTGAACTAGAGTTTGATATACCATTTAGAGAGCTTGGTTTTCATGGAAGAGGAAGAAAGATGAATAATTTGGTTTATTTTCATTTGCATAACTATATCATGGTGTGGGAACCAAGAAGACCAAGGATTTCCAGTTTTATGTGGAGGTAATGGATTGGTCCAAAATTTAGGAGGGGCAAGAATGTCAATGTGTGATCCTGATGAAATTGAGGAAGAAAAACAAGAGAGGGACATGAAAAATAAAATCAATGCAAAGTTTCAAGGATTTGTCAAGCGAGTTAGAGAGCTATGGGAGCAGCCTCATCTAAAATATTTTAAACTAGAGTTTGATATACCATTTAGAGAGATTGGTTTTCATGGAAGAGGAAGAAAGATGATTAATTTGCTTCATTTTCATTTGCATAACCATATCATGGTGTGGGAACCAAGAAGACCAAGGATGTCCAGTTTTATGTGGAGGTAATGGATGTGGTCCAAACTTTAAGAGGGGCAAGAAAGTCAATGTATGATCTTGATGAAATAGAGGAAGAACAACAAGAGAGGGATAGGAAAAATAAAATCAATGCAGATTTTAAAGGATTTTTCAAGTGATTAAGAGAGCTATGGGAGCAGCCTCATCTAAAAGATTTTGAAATAGAGTTTGATATACCATTTAGAGAGATTTTTTTTTATGGAAGAGGGAGAAAGATGATTACTTTGCTTCATTTTCATCTGCATAACTATATCATGGGATGAGAACCAAGAAGACCAAGGATGTCTAGTTTTAGGTGGAGGTAATGGACGTGGTCCAAAATTTAGGAGGGGCAAGAAGGTCAATGTATGATCTTGATGAAATTGAGGAAGAGCAACAAGAGAGGGACATGAAAAATAAAATAAATACAAAGTTTCAAGGATTTGTCAAGCGAGTAAGAGAGCTATGGGAGAAGCCTCATCTAAAATATTTTGAACTAGAGTTTGATATACCATTTAGAGAGCTTGGTTTTCATGGAAGAGGAAGAAAGATGATTACTTTGCTTCATTTTCATTTGCATAACCATATCATGGCATGGGAACCAAGAAGACAAAGGATGCCCAATTTTATGTGGAGGTAATGTATGTGGTCCAAACTTTAGGAGGGGAAAAAAGGTCAATGTATGATCCTGATGAAATTGAGGAAGAACAACAATAGAGGGACATGAAAAATAAAATCAATGCAGATTTTCAAGGATTTGTCATGCGAGTAAGAGAGCTATGGGAGCAGCCTCATCTAAAAGATTTTGAACTAGATTTTGATATACCATTTAGAGAGCTTGGTTTTTATGGAAGAGGAAGCAAGATGATTACTTTGCTTCATTTTCATTTGCATAACCATATCATGGTGTGGGAACCAAGAAGACCAAGGATGTCCAGTTTTATGTGGAGGTAATGGATGTGGTCCAAAATTTAGGAGGGGCAAGAAAGTCAATGTATGATCCTGACGAAACTGAGGAAGAACATCAAGAGAGGGACAATAAAAATAAAATCAATGCATATTTTCAAGTATTTGTCAAGCGACTAAGAGAGCTATGGGAGTAGCATCATCTAAAATAGTTTGAACTAGAGTTTGATATACCATTTAGAGAGCTTGGTTTTTGTGGAAGAGGAAGAAAGATGATTACTTTGCTTTATTTTCATTTGCATAACCATATCATGGCATGGGAACCAAGAAGACCAAGGATGTCCAGTTTTATGTGGAGGTAATGGATGTGGTCCAAAATTTAGGAGGGGCAAGAAAGTCAATGTATGATCCTGATGAAATTGAGGAAGAACATCAAGAGAGGGACAAGAAAAATAAAATCAATGCAGATTTTCAAGGATTTGTCAAGTGAGTAAGAAAGCTATGGGAGAAGCCTCATCTAAAATATTTTGAACTAGAGTTTGATATACCATTTAGAGAGCTTTGTTTTCATGGAATAGGAAGAAAGATGATTACTTTGCTTCATTTTCGTTTGCATAACCATATCATGGTGTGAGAACCAAGAAGACCAAGGATGTCCAGTTTTATGTGGAGGTAATGGATGTGGTCCAAACTTTAGGAGGGGGAAGAAGGTCAATGTATGATCCTGATGAAATTGAGGAAGAAAAATAAGAGAGGGACATGAAAAATAAAATCAGTGCAAAGTTTCAAGGATTTGTCAAGAGAGTAAGAGATCTATGGGAGCAGCCTCATCTAAAATATTTTGAACTAGAGTTTGATATACCATTTAGAGAGCTTGGTTTTCATGGAAGAGGAAGAAAGATGATTACTTTGCTTCATTTTAATTTTCATAACCATATCATGGCATGGGAACCAAGAAGACCAAGGATGTCTAGTTTTATGTGGAGGTAATGGATGTGGTCCAAAATTTAGGAGGGGCAAGAAAGTCAATGTAAGATCCTGATGAAATTGAGGAAGAACAACAAGAGAGGGACAAGAAAAATAAAATCAATGCAAAGTTTCAAGGATTTTTCAAGCGAGTAAGAGAGCTATGGGGACAACCTCATCTAAAATATTTTGAACTAGAGTTTGATATACCATTTAGACAACTTGGTTTTCATGGAAGAGGAAGAAAGATGATTACTTTGCTTCATTTTCATTTGCATAACCATATCATGGCGTGGGAACCAAGAAGACCAAGGATGTCCAGTTTTATGTGGAGGTAATGGATGTGGTCCAAAATTTAGGAGGGGCAAGAAATTCAATGTGATCCCGATGAAATTGAGGAAGAAAAACAATAGAGAGATAGGAAAAGTAAAATCAATGCAAAGTTTCAAGGATTTGTCAAGCGAGTAAGAGAAATGACTGAACTCCATTGATGACATTCCTCAATATTCACTTGATGGCATCAAGGAATGGCTGAACTCCATGGATATAAAGTATTGTGAAAGTAGAATGAACTTGAACTGGTGGCCAATTTTGAAGACTATTACTAATGATCCAGATAAATTTATTGAAGATGGTGGTTGGGAATTTTTGAATATGGAAGCTAGTGATTTTGATTCTGATAATTCAAAAGAGTCAGATGAAGGATATGAACCCTCTGATGTAGAAGAGGAATCAAAATTAGATGAGGAAGGTTCAAAAGATGAATCTATTATGGAGTTAGATGAGGAAGAAGAAGAAAAAGAAGATTCTGAAGGGGAGGAAGGTAAAACATGGGATGAATTAGAAGCCAAAGCTAGAGATGTATATAAGGAAAAAGGAGACAAGTTTGAAAGTGAAGAGGAAAGGTGGTGATGAAAGGTAAAAGCTACAAGGATGTCTCAGGCACCTAATATTAGAGATTCAAGAGGAATGCTTGCCAAGAGGCATAAAGTCAAATGAATTGAGTTCATCTACATCCTTCTACTATTTATTCATGCACATAAATGGTTCAGCTATTTATGCAAATGATGCATATATGTTAACTTGATCAGTGTTGTTAGTTTGGTAGTTTGAATTCTATGACAACCAACCATTAGGCCATTCTGTGCGGGAGCACGTTTGTGTTTTTAGTTAGCTTTTTTGGATAGCTCTACTTGGTGTTAAGGAAATTCCATTTATCTTTTGAATGTTAAGAAGTATAGTATTACACACTTATCTATGTTGATTAGATCAAGTTGTAGGTTTTTTACTATTGATTTCTTTATTTATGAAGTTTTTTAACTTGGAAGACAAGAATTTACTACCTTTTTTAAAATTAGATGGAAAAATTTAGTGGTTGGTTAGCTACGCCAAGTGATGTAGACTACAAGGATGTGTTAGATCTATAGGATGCCTACCGAGATGAATCAAAACATTCTTACATGTTAAAATAATGACAACATCATGAGGAAGGATGACAAAGATGCATGTGGATCACTTAGTAGAATGTCAACATGAATTCAAGGAAGCACTCCTTGAGATACCAAGGAAGTACTCCTTGAGATACCATGTTTGAGAGAAAAGAAGATAAATCAAATCAACATGGGACTAAGTTTCTCAAATGATACAACTCATAACTTAAATGAGGACACTTAAGAGATATTAAAAGACAATGGTCATTAATTAAAAGATGCGATGAAAATAAGGCATGAATGCCACCTAGTACTGTTTAAGGAAAACAATATTTTTTTCCTCAACATGAAATAATGGGACAATTGAGTGGGATCTAGGGCCAACATAGAAGCACTTTTGAACTCATCCTACGCAGCAATAAACAACTCAACACAAGAAATGAAAATTGACATATTAACACAACAATATCCAACTAAGTTATTGAAACTGAAAGTCAATTATTGATACCCCGTTCTCCATCTAGATTAAAAAATTGGCCCACTTTTTGCTTTGTAACTTTTCCTTTTAAAATTTCTTTGGATGCCGGCCATATTTCTCCTCCTGTCAAAACATGGCACATGGACTAGTTAAACTAATTGATATGCAATCATTTACTTTTTCCTAGGGAATTAAAAAAAATATCATTTAACATATTAAATATACTTACAAATTTACAGATCAAGGCCTGTAAACCTTTTTGGCCATTGTGATGCGTGGCACAAAGGTTTTGAAGCCTAGCCTTGGAGTCCTTTTCTTGAAACATATACTAATTCAATTTAACTATGCACAAATACAATTTAAAAATTGTTTAATAAATTTGATATAATCTTATGAGAAAATTCAAATACCTACGTACTCTCCTCACCGAACTTCCTCTGTGCTTCAAATTTCTCATATGCTTTTACAAGCTCTTTCCATACTTTGAAACTTACATCAAGTGGCCTTTTTTTGAGCCTTAGCTTGGGAAGGATTTTTTTTATCTTCTTTGTTTGGTTGCATCAAAATCTCTTGCAATTTTGAGACATTTGTAGCTTTACCTTCTTCACAAACCAACCTTTGCCATATTCAGTCTCCATGTCATTGATAACTTCTTTTTGCAGGTGTATGGGTATCTTTGAGAATGTCAAATGTAGATGGTCTTTGAACCATTGAAGGCATGATTCCTTCAACCTATGAACAAACCCTTTTCCAATAATTGTCATTCAGATTTCTCCTAAAACCACATCATACTTTATCTTGCTATTGAAGGTACCAATGCAAGATTGAAAACTTGCCGTGGTGGAAGAAGTCTATGTATGAGGAGTGGGTGGGACAGTGGAAGCCTCTGATCCCTGTTCTACATTCCTAGAGTTTACTATTACTGATTTCCTCCCGGATCTTTTGCTCGATCCATGATTGCTTGGGGAACCAATTGATTCCCTTTGACACAATTGATTTGGTTGCAATGTTTGAGGGGCTTCACTAGATCAATTTTCTATGTATCTAGCAAGTATTGTCTAGCGCACATCATCCAATTTGTTCACTACCTCTGCCCCCAATATGGAAGCCAATGCCTCTTTATCTTTGTCAATCACATGTCCCTATATATATAAAATAAATTTCTTCTTTTAAATTTAAAAAGTAAAAAGTAAAAATGAAAGAAACAAGGGAAACATTTACAAATCTATAAAATGACAATGAATTACCTCATCATGGCTAGATTTTGCTCTCTTTGTTCTCTTCCCTCTATTTATTGACATTTTGAGGTGACCTAGGGAAAATTATTTTCGTCCAGTATGTGGAGGCAAACGAAGTACACACTGTTAGGTATGAAAGTTTTCGTCCAGTTTGTGGTATGAAAGTTTTACCTTGAATGACTCTCTTTTTGGATTTAAATACCTATGAATCAATTGCTTGCGCACCTATATAGAATATAAATATATTTGAAAGGATATAAATATATGCAAAATGAAACAAATGTGTTGTAAAAAAATCAATGCTTGCGCACCTGTATAGAATGGTAATCTTTGGGGGATAAAAAGGGTGCGAAGTGTGGTTTTATTGAGAGTTAACACAAATAGGTCCGATGCTCAAGTCGCATCCACTTATTAGAAATAAAATGAATGTGTGCGCACAATCAATTTGAAACCATGAGCTCATTGTTCTATTAAATATTTGTGGGAATGAAAAAAACAAATTGTAACCTTAACTATTGTGTCGCAAACTAAATTGAATTTATGATCTACTTGATTGTAGCCCTCCTTTGTGCCATTTTTCTATTTTTTGTCCTCTCTTCCTTCATGCTCCTTTTTTCTCTTGTCATCTCTTCCTTCGCACGACTATTTTCTCTTTTCATCTCTTCCTTCTTGACTCGGGAAGTTTTAAATTTTTGTTCCTGGTTCAATAGTCGGCACCATAGTCGTTGTAGCAAAGTGTGCCTAATTTAGCACCGCCTTTCAGCCAAAAAATTTAATCTATTTGGGATGCAAAAGGCAACGTTAAGTGCAACTAATTTAGCACCTAGCAGTGCAAAATGATGTATTTTGCTTGGAAGTTGATAAATAAATTGATCCTAAATGACTTCATCTTCATATGTTCCAAGGGAGCAATCATGGTTCCCTATTTTATCTATTCCTTATCCCATGTCAAATTTGTGGGTGCAAAACTAATAGAGGTTAGATTTGTGAACTTAGAAATGACCCCTATACAATTAGATGAGTCATCTAAAGTGTGAAATATATGTCAAATATATGTCTAAAGTGAGGTTTTGTGTTGGATAGCATATTTGTTGAAATGATATAATTGGTGTACTAAACATTATTTACTATGTTGTGTATTATAGGGGTGAGATGAGGCAATAGTAGCAGATCATTTCATGTCAAATGAGGAGTACACAATGGTTGAAGCGGGACATCAAGTATTCAAATTTTGACTTAACTTATGAAAAAATGATCTTATGGCATTTTGTGATACGTCCATGTTTTTTCACAGTATTATTGAAATTTATAATGTATTATCCAATCTTGACATAAATTAATGCATGTTGATTATTTTAGATGGAGATTGGAGCAAATGTAGACCTCGAGTGTTCAACTAGCAAAAGAGGAAGATATGTACATGGACATGGACCTAAAACTGTTAAATCATGTAGACGATAGTGGGTGTTCAAGGATATGACAATAGATCTTGTAGACACAACAAATGATTGCACTGAACAAGAGGTTGGTTAGGACTATAGTACATGGGATGAATATTTTGAGAAAATATATTACTAAAGTGAGGTTTTGTGTTGGATAGCATATTTGTTGAAATGATATAATTGGTGTAGTAAACATTATTTAATATGTTGTGTATTATAGGGGTGAGATGAGGCCATGGAAATAGATCGTGTCATATCAAATGAGTATAGAATGGATGAAGCGGGACATCAGGTACTCAAATTTTGACTTAACTTAGGAAAGAATGATTTGATGGAATTTTGTGATACGTCCATCTTTTTTCAGAGTATTATTGAAATTTATAATGTATTATCCAATCTTGACATAAATTAATGCATGTTGTTGATTATTTTAGATGGAGATTGGAGCAAATATGGAGCTTGAGCATTCAACTAGAAAAAGAAGAAGATATGTACATGGACGTGGACCTAAAATTGTTAAATCACGTAAATGACAGTGGGTGGAAGAGGATATGACAATGGATCTTCCAGAAACAACAAATGATTGCACCGAACAAGAGGTTGGTCAGGACTATAGTACATGGGATGAATACTTTGAGAAAATTGTTATTTATGGATGTTTTGTATGTCATGGAAAGAAAAAATTCAAATGAGCAATTATACAAAGACATTACATATATGATGAGCTTCCAGTTGGTAGTATGCCTCCTGTAATCAATTCAAATCCAATAGGAATTGTGGTAAGGAATTTTATAATTTGATATAAATAACATGTATACTATTTCGTTTAAACATTGTTTTATATTATTTAAATAACTATTTTTTTCTCAATGGATACTTGCAGGATAAAGTTCTTGGTTTAAAGTTTCCTGGATCATCGACTTCCAACCTAGAGGGAAATGATCATTTATCAAATGATATATCTAACAAAAATACGTGCCAATATACCAGCTCAGAAGATGAGGAATTGATGAAAACAAGTCACAGAACAAGAACCAGTTTAAAGATGCATAATTTGCTTAAAGATAGGGGGAAGGTGGGATAAATAACCTATGAGAATGAATATGATGGAGATGATGAATTGCCCCTGAGTTTGAGATAAATTTACAAAGAGACATTTGATTGCCAACTATATTGCGCTTGGCCTAGTGATCAACAACTACCTAGAATGTACGAGGTGTTTCCATTTTGGGGATACAACTACATGATACGACCCTCCAATATTCATGGAGCGAATCTAGGCCTCTTTATTGTCCAAAATGTACATGTGGGATCTTAACATAGAAACAATTTAGAACAAACCACTAGGAGATTAATGCCATATTATGGTCCATCATATTACAGTGGTGAATGGAGAAGGCTAGTAGAATATAAGTCTAGTATGTCAGCATATGGTCTAAATTCGAATATGTATACACATCATCTCCAATTGGAAAGTGGAAAATAAATTAATAGAGGTCATCTTATGTATATAGATGGACATGCATACACACACAAAAATATTGGAGGATTTATAAATAGTAGTAAGGGAAGGGACCCTAATGTAAGACCAAATTGTCAATTTGTTGAGGTTATAAATGATAAAGATGGAGATATGGAAAGAGAGGTTGATAGATTGATAATGGTTGAGGCTATTAAGGACCTTACCATTGGTGATGAGTTATTTATTAATTACCCCTTCTTAAAATGCACTCCTACGCGAAAGAAAAAGGGAAGAACAAGGTCTCCCTAAGGATGTTCCTAAGGGCAGAAAACCAAAGAATAATAAATGGGTGTGGACTAATGTTTTATAAACTACGTTGTTGAAATTGTGTTTTATTTAAATTATTGTATAAAAAAGGCAGTCTATAAAATAGTTCCATTATTCAATTGATGTATATATGTTCATACAATTTATATTTATATTTTTTAAGCCATATTTGATTATATTTATTTGAAATTGATACATTTATGATTTATCCAATTGTTGCCAAACATTAAATAATTCTTGTGTTTGTTGATAGGTAGAAGATGTTGATGACACACATACTAATACCCATGATCCAATTGGGTTATTAAGATTTGGATGGGATGATCCAAACTATACCAGGGTGAAAATAGCAAGTTTGAAGAGATTACTACAACCTGAGAAATTTGAAGAACTGATGAGATCTGCATACATTGATAAGATGCCACCCAGCCTTAATGATGTTGATCATGATAGTGAAAATGCAGTGAATGAAGAAGGCTTGAATGAAATGCTTGTAGGTTTCTTTGGGGATGGAAACAATGATGACAATAATGATCATATGGCTGACAATAACGATGATAGTAGGGGTAATTACCTTCAATGTAATGTTGATGATAACAATCTGAAAGAGTCCATCAAGCAAGTAGCGAAGACACCCGTGTTCAAATCAGGTGCAAGTAGAACCTCACAACTGGCATGCACATTAATATTATTAGAAATCAAGTCACTATTCGGTTGGTCAGACAAAGGATTCACTACCCTATTGAAGTGAGTTGAAATCTATTTCTTACTTTCTATTGTCAATTGGTGTACACAATTCGTAAACATTCATCGACTTCGTTTATATTTCTTTAAGGAGATTTTAAAACCATATGTTGTATATAAATAGTCCTAGTATAGATTGACATATCAAACATGTTCATCATAAGTGAAACATTCAATTGAATTAATCTCTAATAATCTTATAGGGCACTAAAAAATAAAATATTCTATGAAGAGAATGTGTTGCCATCAACTTGCACAGAAGCACGTCTGTTGTTGGTTGAGTTGGGGATTGAATATAAGCAAATTCATTCATGTAAAAATGATTTTATTTTATATAGAGATGAATATTAGAACAAGGTAGAATGCCCTCTATGTAAAGAAAAGAGATATCATACAGATGTGCAAGGTCCTACAGTTCCAAAGAAGGTTTTACGTCACATTCCCATTATACCTAGACTTCAAAAAATGTTTCGTTACAAGTCACTTGCACAATTGATGGACTGGCATGCAAATAACAAGAGTAAAGATGGATTCATGTGAATTTCAACTAACTCCAAAGCAATGAAACACAAAGGAAAAATGACCAAGAAAATTCAAAGATGAACCCCGTAGTATCAGGTTTAGTCTTGTAATTGATGGAGTGTGCCCATTCTCTTTCCCGAGCTCTAATTATAGTGTTTGGATAGTTGGATTGATAGTATACAATATTCCCCCATGGATGAGTGTTAGAAAGGATCACCTTATGCTGACTCTCATTGTTCCAATAAAACTTCAAGTTAAAAACATGGATGTTTATCTTGTTCCTTTTATTGATGAGATGTAACTGCTATGGAAAGACATAAGAATGTATGACATATCACGTCCTCCATCAAATAGGTCCTTCATGTTGTATGGTGTGCTATTTTGGAATATTCATGATTTCCCACGACTTGGTGTTTGTTCTGGTAAGATAAAATATTTACGTATTTACACTCATAATTTATTTTCATCCCAAATTTCATACTTAGTTTTATACTATTTTTTGATGTTATTAACATTACTTGTTGAATTGCAGGGCTTCAAAAAAAGGGGATATTTGCATGTCCAAGATGTGTAGAACAATTTCAAGGGTGGTATTCTAAAGATCTACATAAATTTATCTACGCAAACAACATGGTTTTTCTACCACTAGATCATAGGTTTAGAAACTGCCTAAAGAATCAATTTGATGGAAAAGTTGAAAATAGAGGCCCTCCCATGATTATGGGTCTAGGTGATTGGCTTAATAAGTATGAAGATGTTGATTGAAATCTTGGGAGGATTTTTTTGATTGGGGTGATTCAATTCAAGAACCAGAACAAGTTCTAGTCAATATGCCAGAAGGGATGAAAAGGAAATCCATATTTTATGAGCTCCCTTATTGGAAGGATCTATTAATATCTCACCTATTAGATCCTATGAACATCTCCAAAAATATCCCATATTCTATATTTCAACATATATTAGGCAAAGAGAAGGACACCTTGTCTTTGAGGAGAGATATTGATCTTTCGCGTACCAAAATTGATAGAAAACATTTGTGGCCAAACGAGGAAAATGAAACATATGTAGAAGCTCCATGGATTTTGAAAAAAAGAAGAGCTGGACTAGCTAAAAAATGTCATCCATTCAATAAGGACACCTATTGGTTATAGGTCATCATTGGCTAAAGCTTTTACAATTGATGGACATATCATAGGATTTAAAACACATGATTTTCATAATTTTATGAAGGTATTATATATCATCATTTAACATTTACTGGTAACATTGATTAACTACTAAATATATTTTGATATTTTGTTGTGTGAGAAAAAATTACTAATGACCTTTTCATAAATGTTTTTGTTAGCATATCATGCGATTGGCAATTAGGGGGGATTCCTATCTTATAGTTGACTTAAGGAATGCCATAAGTCGATTGTCAACATTTACAAGGTATGTGGTTATATGAAATGTTCATGTGTGAGAGACATAGAGATATTATATTGCATTTTAATTTTTGACTAAAGGTTCATACTAATTTACTATTCTTATATTAGGTGGGTGACCTCCAAGGAGATCCACGAATCTGAAGTGCCAAAGTGGAAGAAGGAAATTGCAAAAAATGTATGTGTATTTGAGAAGGAGCTCCCTACAAGTTTCATGGAATTACAAGTATATTTACTTATAAACCTAGTCGATGACATTGAATTGGTGGGTGTCATATCAATGAGGTGGATTTTTTTCTTTGAGAGGTATATGAAAACTCTTAAAAGATATGTCCAACAAAAGGAACATCCAGAGGGTTGCATGGCTAAAGGGTATGTATTGAATGAAGCATTTTTCTTCTTGTGTGAATTCCTTGGTAAGGATTTTGAAGATGGGCCACACATTTGGGATGAAGAACAAGCATCATATATTATTGATGGAGAAAAACCACAATCTAATGGTGTTGAAGTACAAATTAGTAAGTAAATTTACAATCAATGTGGTTGTTTTTCTTACAATCATTAATTTACTCTATAATTTATTTGTCAAATTAACAACATGAAATTTGAAGTTTGAAATAAACATGTTGACATGTAATAGGTGTAGACGAAATTTCTATACTTGACAATTTCATTCTATAACACATGGAATTTATGAACAAATAGATTGATTTGTATGATAAAAAGAGAGAAGTGTTAGAAGCAAGGAGATAGTTTAAGAGATCGAAACCAAGGAATACTCCACTTCCCACTAATTTTCTTGGGGAATGGGGCAAAGATTGCACACTAGAATGGGTTACTGAACAAATTCAAAATCAAATAGAAGATGCAGGTATAGATTCAGACATAACCTAAGATGAAATCAACATGTCCAGAGGATGTGAAAGAAAGGTACATTTGAAATTTTACAAAATGTTGTTTCCTTACAATTTTGACACTAATAACTATTTTAATATTCATCATTATATTTATTTTCACTGAAATAAATGGTCTTTCATAGGCAAGGAAATATCCAATAATGTGGGCATATGGTTGACATTATCGTGTAGAAAGTGTAGATGTAAAGAGAAGATCCTTCAATTGTGGCATCATGGTTGACTTCAAGAAATCGAGTCGATCAATCTCAAAAGATAAGAATATAATTGAAGGGAATCTACAATATGTTGGGAAAATACAATAAATTATTGAGTTGGATTACCGCTCTTTTAAATGTTGTATTTTTAAGGGTAGATGGTATGAAGCATTTGAGAGGACACAAAGAAATGATACCCATAGTGGATTATTTTCTATAGATTCCTCATGCTTCCTATCGGAGGATAAGGAGCCTTATGTTCTACCAATTCATTGTGAGTAGGCATTTCTTTAACCCAAACAAGAAGCAGTTCTGATCATTTATCTTTTAATTCATAGTTTATTGTGAATATATACATGTGTTTATTAATCAGTAAAATTGTTATAACATACGTCTAATATATGTATTTCGTTTATGTGCAGGTATTTTTCTATGAAGATATTTTGAACCTGAAATGGATGTTTGTCATACATTATGATCCAAGATTAAGGCATGTATTTGACAATGCATTAGCGGATACTGAGCAAATAATGATGGCCAAAAAAATGAGAGAGAGGGATTAGAGAACATCAAATCCATGATGATGTTGAAGATGGTTATGTTCAGGCACAAGAAGACAACAATCCAAAGTTAGATGATGTTAAGGAAGACAACAATATGGATGGTATAGAAAATGATGATCCAAATACATCTGGTAACAATATAGATGGTCTACAGTCAAATTTCAATGATGATGAAGATGATGTAGATCAAGATGAGGATGATGATAATATTAATTACTTGAAAGAAAATATGAACATTGAAAATGATACACTGGATGAAATTGTAGCAGACAATAATGTTAATGACCAAGAATTCTAAATTTTCAGAATTATTTGCAATCCATGTTTAAAAAAGGATGATTCTTATGGTCTAAAATTTGAAATGCTTCAGTAATATTATTTGTGTCGATACAAATTGCCTATTGCAATATCCTTAAATTGTTCAATCTTTGGTATGAATTGTTGGCAACAAAAAAATGGATTACTTGGATGCTTCTTCCATTCATTTTGTATCAACACATGTTCATGAAGACACAAAAGTTAATAAAATATTAATGCACATAACTCACAATTATTTAAATAAGAAACTTTGTTAACTTTATTATTTTTAAATAGTTTCCATTTTTATGTTGAACATGTAACAAGGCAGAATAAGCTTAAATTTTCAAATTTTTTAGCAGCTCTACCAACATCCACAATAAATGCTTTACTGTATTAGCACATTCATTCACATAAGCACAATATTGAGGCTCAATAACTGATCTTCATTCAAATATAAGAAGAAATAAGTATGGAAAACATAAGAAAAATACAGAATGATGACACAGTCATGGAGAATCTTCGATAATAATATGTTCTCTATTATATTGTTTAATTGATATTACAATGCTATTCTTTAATAATCCTAGTGTTATCCCCTCAAGTTATTGTGGAAGTATGAAAGAAATTTTAATTCTTAAGTTGATGGAAACCAATCAAAACAATTTCTCTAAAAGGACTTCTAATCCTTAATATGATCCAGTTAAAGTAAATTATTTGAAAGGACTTTAATTCACACCTAACCAAAAGCCAATCAAAGCATCCACACAGTAACAACAAATGTGTCCTGATAAATCTTGTAGACTTAAATAACTTGAAAAGATCACTTTGGAGACAACAAAGCAATAAATAAGCATAAAAATTTGGCACAACAATTGAACACTAAAAATGGATTATGAATTATAATCATTCATCTCCATTATATTTCCTTTTAAATAATATGCATTACAACAAATAGTTATGTTGTTTGATGAGAAATAGTTAATTAACATAAATGAAAACATAACACTTCAACACATGAATGCATTGATCCGTTAATCTTCCAGCAGGCGCCCATGACCACTTAAGATCTTTTCAAGGCTCCTACTCCATGCTAATGCACCACCTATAGAGTGTATCTTCCTTATGATGTCAGCTGGTCTTTAAGCTCCAATGGCTACCCCTATGTATTTGTTGCATCTTTTGGTCTGACTGATGAACAAGTTGATGGTGGAGAGATGACGAGTGTATTCCTCCTCAGCATAAGTTTCCATGTTGGAAATTGAACCCTTCATATCATATTCCACATACATAATCTTTTCAAGTTGTTTATGTGTATTTTGCAACACCATCTCTTTGTCGTTTATTTCTTGCAATGCAATATGTAGATGCATGGTGAGCTCATCCTTCCAATCATCTTTCTCCCTAGAATTTCCAAGGCTATCATGGACTGCAAGATGCAAATCAAAATAGTCAAGGTCCTCTTTGAGCCTATTGTCTTACTTGTTGTGTGATTCCACCAGCTTATTGTATGTCTGCAATATCTGACCTTTCATGACTTTCTCATTTTGGAGCTCCTCCCTTTTGTCAATCATCCATCTTTGCAATATTTCATTATCCACAAGTGTTGAATGTATTTATTTAAACAATTTCTAATATTCATCAGCACGATCCATCATCCTGTTGAATCTTTCTTTGATTATCTCAAACACACCATTATATTTAGTGGTTTTTATTCCTATTTCCAGCTCCTTGCATTTTTCTTGAGACTTCTGATGACAATGTTTCTAGTAAGCTACATCTGCTAATGCATCCAATATTATTTTTTCACTCTCTAACCTTGGGGAATATAATTTAGATCTGAAAGAGGAAGATGTTTTATCTTTGTGACTAGCCACCTCCTTAATTTATCATTTTCTTTTACCAGTTTTTCAATCCGTGCCTTAGTGAATTTTGCAACATTTATGTTTAGCTCAGCTATTTCAATGGGGTTAGTGTCCCCTACCATGTGGAACAAAAGATGTCCAAACACTTGGTTTGGATTATTGATGAGAGCAAGCCTTTTATCTTGAGGATACAATGCCCAAATTAGCAGGGTGGATTCATCTGGGTTGTACCTTGATCCTGAGTACATTTTATCACTTGCCTCTTCCGTTAGATACAATGTTTTGTCTCCTCTTTTCCTTAAATTTTCGAACACTATTAAAAAGCTGATATCCCATCCTGGTAAGAGTAGTACCCCATCCTCTTGAAGTAATTCTTTTCCCCTTTCAGAGGTGATAGATTCTAACTCTTTATCTATTTCTTTTCTTAACTCTTCCAAGGAAAATGCCTCCTACTTAGGAGTGATATCCTTCATCTCCTATCTTAGAATTCTACCTTTATGCTCATAAACAAACGATTTAAATTTAGAATTCTTGAAAAAATCACTATCAAAAATAAATTCTTGCACAGCCTTGACTCTCACGTCATCGGAGAATTCATCTGATGCTTCAAATTTGACAATGTTTTGTTCTGGAGGTGGCTCATATTGTGTAACTAAAGGGGTGCTTATCTATTCGACCTAATCATTCTCCTCATCACTCTCTTCTTCATCTTCTTCACTCATGGTTGTATCTACAAATAAGTTCATTTCTGGAGTGGGTTGTGAGGGTATGTAATCAAAAGGCTCTACGTCCTTAGCCTGCATTCCTGAATAAGTTGTCTGAGGTGCTTCAAAGACATCTGGGGATACACATTTTATTAGCTCATCCACATGATTGATGAGCTGCTCAATTATTTCCAAAGGATCATGTACTTCATTAAATTCCCCTGAATAGGATGGGACATTTCCTTTCTTCTAGGTCTCAACAAGCACAACTTTTTTATATGAAATCATCCTATCTTTTGTTGAGGCCTCGTCATAATTTCTTACTACATCATCAATAGAGAATTGGTTTTCATACCCTGATATTCTTTGTGACAAATTTTCCTTGTGAATAAAACCCTCTGTATGAAAATTCTTTCTTTCATTACCCAACGGTAAATTGTATTTTGCCAAATTTGTATCAATTTATTCATACCCTTCATTGGTGACTACTATAAAATACCCAAAGCACAAAGTTCTAGGCATGATAGACTACTTACTGTATCTCTTAAAATGTTTTGCATCAAATTTAGCCAATTGTCTAACAATTTCCAAATAGGCTATTCTGTCTGGAACTATTTTTGGCAATAGATTTGGGGCTCCTTCAAACCCATAGAATCTAATCATAGTGCAATCAGGAAATGCATACCAATCCCCCTAGTTATGATTTCCCTTTTTCCTGGGGTCCTTTTCCTTTGGTCTCAAGAATTTTTGTATTTCAAGGGACAAGTTATAATTACATGGATGTCCCAATAATTTCAACAATGGCTTGACAAAATATTCCTCAAAGTAAAAATAGTGTGATCTACAATATCTACTATCCCATATGGAAGTCCACATTTGTACAAGTTTATAATTCCCACTTCCATCTATATCTGTTATCCTTAATTATTTTGCCCAGAACCTTCTAACTTGTCTTTCATGTAGAAGAAAATGCATAAAAAAATATTAATGTTTGAAATCATGAATGCTATCATTGTTTCTTTTGATCCTTCCCATCCCATGGTTCAGAGCATTGGATAAATAACTTGCATAGTCAAATGGTCTAGCATCTTTTCTTTGTATGTATATAGCAAAGACCATTGGGGAAATTGACATGAGGGGTGAGACCTCTACTCCTAACACTTGTCTAGCTGAATAATACGTATATTAAAAATATTCTTCAAATAAGTCTTCATGAAATGGAGGATTATCATTACTAGAAAAAATTTTGAGCTAGCTACCTTCATCCTTGGGCCTATGTAGTGGTGGATTCCATCTTTTATAGCTCATGTCCATGTGATGGTACTCTGTTAGAAGGTCTTTGATTATAAATGGTAAATTTAGAGAGAATTCCAATTGAAAAACATTAGATATAAGATCTTTGGAAATAATGAGAATGTCAGACCCATCGTGTGATTGAATAGCTCTTATTTTAGGGTTATATTTGTTGGCTAGAACTTTAACCAACTCTGTATTAAAAAACACATTGGGTACCACTAATCTTCCCAGGTTCAATCTCCACGAGTTGTAGACTGGTTGAAACCTATATTGATTCCTATAATGGTATATGAATAGGTCATATCCCCACCGTGGTGTCCACACATCTCCTAAACCTTTGTGCTTGTCCCATAACTTATCCATGGAATTATTTTTTAGTGCACTCCTTTTAGGTCTTGACCTTGACCCTTGGCATTGGTCAATTAAGTCTTGGTTTAGAAGTCTTTTCTCTTTTTTTGTTTCTTAATTTTCAAAAATTTTGAACTTTCTTCCATTGTTCAATTTTCTTATAAGTCTTTATAAGAGAAACTTCTTCATCGATTTTTGTATACTTACTTGGATTTTCTTTCACTGGTTCTAAGTTGTGCAGTAATGGTGAATTCCCAACCTCCTTTACTCTGCTCCCGTGTCTAGCGAATCCTTTTCAAGTCTTAATGAAAATATGTGATCAAATTGAGGTATAATTCACTCAACTCTAGCTCATAAACACTCCACTTTCTATCAATCTTATCATTGGGAAAATCATTTATTTTGAATATCTCAATGATATAAATGATACGTCACATCAGTTGAAAAAAATCATCATCATTGCATCGGTGAGACCATGATTCCATTTTTATTGATAACCATCTTCTTCATCGATGAACTCCTTCCTTTCGGGGTATCAGAGGGATGCCAGATAATGTCTCCTCGATGTGGCCTAGTTCCTCCGATATCCTTCCTTAACATGTACTTGACGGTTCATGGTCTAATAGGGTCATCGGGGAGACTCTTGTTAGCCTTCCACTGATGGATGTACAATAATGAATGAGACAAAAATTAAAGGTTTTGATTATTTAAAACATAATAGTTTCATCAAAATCATTCATAAAGACACTTTGCATTATTTTGAAGAGGCAAACTTGATAGGTTCTGAATGAAAATAGTAGGAAAATCTTGCATAATGAAAAATATTTGTAACTTGTAACCTACTGATATGTATAAACTATAAACAAAATGAGCTACAAAACCTTCTCCAAAAGGCAAGAACTAAGAAAAAGATTGTCTTTTTCAATATATACAATTTATGGCTTTAAAGAACTAGGAGGTGGAACTAGTAGCTAATTGAAAGTGCAAATATCTCTGAAAACTCCTCCCACGAGAAAAAGAGAAAAGCCATGAAAAGGGGGCCCATAACTGATGTAAAATGGGATCAAACAACTCCAAACTCTGTCTCATGATCAATTTGATCAAAGAGGACTAAAAAATCATTCCAGTTTGACCTTAAGTAAAAAAGAATCACCAAAAGCATTGATTATTTAACTGAACCTAACTTCCCATTTTTGCATGTTTAGAGGGTATCTACTAGCTTATTTTAGCATGAAGTAAGGCAATTAACTAACAATTAACCTTAATTGATGTTAAAAAAAATGAGTGCATGCCTTGTAGGCATGTGAAAATGATAATTTTTGTTTAGTTAAGTGACCAATGCTGATAAAAATAATAAAACTCCATTGAGTAGGCACTTAGATTTGGAAAATGGATCTCAAGCCTTGAAAGACTTGACTCAAATCAAACAAGAAGCTTGCAATTACAATCTCAAGTGAAATAAAAAGTGATAATTCCCCTTTATGCATTAATGCAAGGCATATTTCCTGTAAAAAATGGAAAAAATCCCCTAACTTGGTCGGCCAAGTTAGGGTAAAATGAGTGAACAAAAGTGAGAAGTCAACCCTAATTCAGGCTTATTATGTTTTCACTCTTTTTGCTCAATCTTGAGACCAAAGTTGTTCACTATGACCACCATCATGCTAGGGTTTACTTTGTCTTCACTGTGAGATTTCTTACTATTCTCCTAGGCTTCTAATTACTTGAAATATCCAGAAATGTTTCTTCATAATAGGTAGGCTTCCTCTTCATGAAAATATCTTTAGATTTATGTTTCTTTCTTGTAGAAAAGTGATAAACTACTCTCTTTCAGTGATAGTTTTGAGTGAAGTTATTGGGTGTCGGCCTTCACCTTGAGGGTTTTATTCTTTCTGTAGCTTTGAGATTTACTTTCTATAGCTTTAAGTGACAAAAATGCTTCTGTAGCCATTGTTATTTGTGTGTCATTCCATTTTCATTCTTGGGTTCTTCGAGGATACTGTACTTATGGTTGGTCATGGATGAAACTTGCTCAAAATTTTATGTTTGAAACCTTGTTGTTTTGAAGCTCTATAACTTGATTATTTGACTCTTGAAGTCATTCCTACAAATTTTCACCTATGACCAAGGCTTTACTTTTGTTTCTAGGTAAAAAATAAAACAAAAACCTTTACATTTTTTTAGGGTTTGATTTAAAACCCTAGCTCCTTTGCTTTTCTCATGCTTGAAAAATAGACAACTTCTCATATTCTTGCAGTTCCTTCATGGGTATGAGAGAAGATTTTGTGCTTGTGTAAAAACCCCAGAAAGAAGGCATTTGAGGGTTTCATATTTGTTTTGAATTTGCATATCAAAGTAGGGTTTTCATGAATCTCTCTATTGGAACTTCATTTTCCTTTTTCTTGTGCACTAGTTATTGGGAAATGATGGCTGTGTTTAGTGTGCATTTGACTGGAAGTATGAGATGATATTCTTCCAAAAAATGTTCAATGCCATGAAAGTCAATGAAGCTACTCCTGAAAATATTGATTTTCTTATGTTTACATTTGAATCCTCTGTCATACTGTCTTGTTTGCAAAAGCCATAGTTTCAACCTGCAACTAATGCCTTTGAATGTTCACTTTCTGTAGCAAGCCATGGGATTTAATTTTTTACATTCTTGTTCTGACTTGGATCTATATATGTCTCTAGGGTTGGAAACTCTACTATTTGAAAACCTTTATATGTTACCCCACTTCTTTCATATAAAGTGCCTTTATTGTTTGTATAAGATCATTGGCTCCTGCATTGTACCTTCACTGTCTAGTGTGTACACTTTGATATGCATGGTCAAAAGTAAATAGATGAAAATAATATTCATGTTGTTTGTTCACTTGACCCTTAACTACTTTGAAAAGAAGTGAGGACACATTAAGATAAGCATAAGCAACAGTTATGAAAGCATAAGAAATTCATGATAATCAACATAACCCCACCTCTTATCAACATGCTCATATTTGTTTCTACATAAGTGGTGATTGTCATTGATATGTCTTGCACTGTAGTTGAGGTTTATCTTTGATATTGTTTTTCCATTCTACTATGTAGGGTCCTCCCTTGTATTATAATGACTATGTTGTCCCAACTTCAATGGCTTTAGCAATGTTCTCTTGACTGTCCTACTATATTTTTTAAAATCATTTCTCTCCTTGCATATTGTTGTTACTTAGAAATCACATTGGCATACTTTAGCTCATGTCACTGAATTATGTAGATGACAACTTATCCTTTGTATTGTATGTTATGATTTCATTGTGTATTGACTGCCTTTACTGTAAATAGTGACTATCATAAATCTATTATGTATTTTAAAAAAGTTAAGGCATATTTTGACACTAGATAGTTACCAGAGTAGGGGAAAAGGATTATTTGATATAATATTGCCCATTATCTTGAATCTCCATTGTCGCATTTCTCTTCAAGCTTTGATGAATTTTTTCTCCACTCTGGTAACTGTCTAGTAGCAGAATTTGCATTCTTTTGATGGAACTTCTGTAGATTATGAATATAAACAAGATAATGATAACAACCCTTAGCATGCTGGGATCAACCCTTGTAGGAGCCACATTCCTCTCCACATGTTGAAATATCAAAAAGGATGAATCATAAAATGACAAACTTATACCTGCATTGTGAAGAAACAAATTAGATAAAACAACAAAGCTCAATGTTCTTCCTGATGATTTTGACTTTCACGCTCTCTTGATACATGTGATAATTAATAGCTGATCTAATGCATCCTGAATGAAAGATATTTTTGTTGGTAGGACATATGGTCATATTTTATATTCTAATCTCTAACAAAAAATATTCATCATAATGTAGGTACATCTAAAGATCAAGAGAAAATAGGAGCTGAAGACCAAGAGATCAATACCAATTTTTTTGACATGCAATGATGGATATACCTTATTTCCATGTGTTTTCTTTAATTCATATCTTCAGATGTATAGCTTTCTTTCTTTGTTGTATTAAATTAGTTATACCCATGACTTGTATGGGATATGAAAATTCTCTTTTGATCTCAATGTATGAAACATCAATGTTTATGCAATCTTGTAAATATTTTTATTACAAAATGAATAAAAAGACTATGCAATATTATCCAATTTGTATAATTTCATTTTGTTGTAAAATCTTGCATAATAAAACTGAATTTCCTTGGTTTGCATCCCTATTATGCAATGATTTAAATTAGCAGCAATTTTTGAGTACCTTATAACTTAGATGTAACAACTGTTTCAGCTCCACCAAATTGAGTTGTAGGTGAAATTTTTGTAATAGTTACATAGTAAAAATAAGCCCATTGTTATGTGAAGTAAAGGTGAAGCTATTCAATGCATGAAGGATGGAAGTTAACTAAATCTAATTTAGCATGATAGGTGGAACCTAACTATTGTGGAACTAGCATATTAGGTGGTAGTCAACTAAATTTTATCTAGCATGATAGATGGAAGAAAAATTAAAAAATTAAGATATAGATATGATATAATTTAATATAAAATAGTTGAGTCCCAATCAAGTGCATATGGCATAGGAATGTGTTTGAATGACACAACTACCTAAGTGTGCCTAAGATAATAGGGTGGTTAAATAAATGTAAATAAGTAATATCAACCTAGTGAAATCATATGAAAACCTAGCCTACTATGAACACTCGAGCATTCTTATATGCTCACTATTCATATTTTATCATGGTGTATCACCTACAGTGATGTCTTCTCATTCTTCACTATTTTCTTTCTAGTGGTCATTCCCAGTGACTCATCCATGGGCAAAGTGATACTAATTTTTCCCGATGGTCCTCCTTACTTTCTCAATATCCATAATGTTTTCAGTGCTTATCCTTAGTCATTTATTCACCATGTCACACAACCTATAATAGGTTTTGTTTTTCTTGTGACTTTATTTGTCATCTTCTTATGTTGTGTGGAATACTCAATTGACTTTATCTTAACTGGTTGTACTTTCTCAATATCCATAATGTTTTCAGTGCTTATCCTTAGTCATTTATTCACCATGTCACACAACCTATAATAGGTTTTGTTTTTCTTGTGACTTTATTTGTCATCTTCTTATGTTGTGTGGAATACTCAATTGACTTTATCTTAACTGGTTGTAATTGATGTGACATCTAATTTACTATATTATCATTAAACTAGGCATACTTATGAGAGATAGGCCAAGGGAAAAAAAATACATCATACTTATCAAATGTCCCCACTTCTTGATTCTATTTATAACTTGATTTGATCTAGACTATGAAAAATGTGACCAACCAAGACCTAAACTACAATAAAATTCACTAGAAAATATTAAAGAATAAATATTTAGGAATTTATTCAATTAATCAAATCAAAAGATCCCCATTTTACTTGTGTAATTATTCAATTATTTAATTAATCATTTATAGAAAATATGGAAAGCACTAGTAAAACAAATTTGTATTAACCAAAAATCCATATATGCATAGAGTGTTATATATCGGTCAAAGTACAATATATGTAAAAGAAACCCATATAGGTGTATAATGTCACATATTTTTAATACAAAATATATGTACAAAATATCCATATAGGAATGTTGGAGCTAAGATATAGCTCATAGAACATGTTTGAGTCACTCAAGGACTCATACCTCTAGGATCATCTGCAAAAGGCAACACCAACATTCCATAAGATAGAAAATCAAGAACATGAAATTGCAAAAATGGATGCAAGATATGCCAATATGCAATACTCAAGATTGTAATAATCTATTGGACTTACAAAACTAAAAAATATCTCAACTGAGTTGCTTGGATTGATGCAATGCACAATTGAAAAATATCTCAGCTAAGTTGCTTGGATTGATGCAATACACAACTGGAAAATATCTTAGTTGAGTTTCTTGGATTGATAAAATGTACGTATGAAGCCTTTCTTATATAGTAAAGGAGTGAGATAGGATTAGCCAAGATCATGAAAAGTGTCTTAATCCTATCACATGAGACAACTAAGTCATAAAAACCTAGGACACATATTAAATTCTCAATGTAAATATTAAATACATGAGAGAATCATTAAATGCCTAGATAACTAAAAGTAAATAATGATACATGGCCCATTATAACTAAATTATAGAAATAAAAAATAGGAAACTTAACTCCTAAGTAAAATTATAATAATGTGAATAGGTCCTCACTAATAACTAGTTAGGAAATAACCCCATTCACACCAACACCCCCTATAAGTGCAACTTAGGGAGTAGATTATTATGCAAATGACACAAAGATGGGTCCCGACTACAAAGCCATGTTAGGTACCCATGCACAAATGTAAATGTAATTTCTCAAAAATAGAGAAAAGGAGAAAACCACGAGAGGCAAAACCCCTCCCCAAAAGAGAGATGAAATACACGAAACTCTTAATGATGCATGAGAGGGACAAAACCCCATCCAAGGAAAAAGACTCCCCATAAGAGAGACAAAGAAGACAAGATCATGTGCCACCCCTTCAATGAAATGATCCATCATAAATCCAATAAATCTCCATCCACAAAAAGGATGATAAGAGAGACCATTTAGCACCCCCCATAATGAGATAACCTACTGCAAAGAAGCACTAGAAGCACAGTGTGAAGTAACACTAGAATCCTTAATTCAACAAGAAAAGGAAAGAAAATTTTATTCACTAGAAACCATATTAAAGTCACTCAAGGAATCAAGTTGGAATCATGAGAAAACAATAGTAGACTTAGTTCCAAGGAACACTGGAACACCCACTATACCATGCAACCCTTGAATCTATGAAGCAATATTTGATTGAAAAATGATCTGCAACTAAAATGAAGTGTAGAGAAAATGTAAACCTAATGCACACAAAAAAAGAAATAGAGCATGCATTGATGAATGTTTACATCTTCCTCCATGAATAAAAATGACTTTATAATATGAAAAAATGACCTGCACCAATGTGAATTGCTTGAAACTAGCTTTTCGTCAATATCTCGTTTTCCAAAAATAAACATCGTGGTGATTTTTTTTTTTAAAAGGGTAAATTTTTCCAGTTGATAGTTAGCAAACACGACCCTTTTGATTTTATTTTTGAAAAAATTGTTGGATGTATGCAAAAACTAGTGGATACCTAGATAATATTTTGATGCTAGCAACAAAATCCAGAAAGCATTTTTAAATTAAAAAACCAGAATGTGCAATTTGGTAAAAAATGTAAACTTCACCTGTAGAAAAAATAGTTACATTGGGCTATCTAATAGTCATTTCTACAAAAATTGCTCACTATCTACAAAATCTAGCAGATGCCTAGATGGTATTTTGTGGTTTTGAACAAAACCCATAAATGATTTTTCTCAAAAGTACATGAGGAAAAATATATGTTGTTTTTATCCAATGCACCTCGTAAAAGCTCAAGCTCAAATTATCCTCAGATCTAAGAAGGGATTTTTCATCTCTGAAGCTTTGATACCATGTAGGAGCTGAAATATAGCTCATAGAACATGTTTGAGTCACTCAAGGACTCACACCTCCAAGATCATCTGCAAAAGCCAACAACAACCTTCCACAAGAGAGAAAAGAAAGAACATGAAATTACAACAATGGATGTAATATATGCCAATATGCAATAATCAAGATTACAATAATATATTGGACTTACACAACTGAAAAATATCTCACGTGAGTTGCTTGGATTGATGCAATGAACAACTGAAAAATATTTCTTCTGAGTTGTTGGGATTGGTACAACACACAACTAAAAAATATCTCAATTGAGTTGCTTGGACTAATACAATGTATATATGAATCCTTTCTTATATAGGCAAGGAGCGAGATAGGATTAGACATGATCATGACAAGTGTTTTAGTCTTATCACATGAGACAACTAAGTGATAACAACCTAGGAAACACATTCAAATATCAATACAAATATTAAATACACGAGAATTATTAAATGCCTAGATAACTAAAAGTAAATAATGAGATATGGCCCCATTATAACTAACTTCTAGAAATTACAACTAGGAAACTTAAATCCTAAGTAAACTTATAATAATGTGAATAGGTCCTCACTAATAACTAGTTAGGAAATAACCCCATTGACACAAACAAATACAATAAAGGACCATAATGTAGTCACTTCCCTCTAGGGGAAGGAACAAGATCACGATCTACCTTTGAATGTCAAGTGGATGGAGATGCATGCAATGATGGTTGCTTTTGAATCTACTAACTCAACCTCCTCTCCAAACCTGCCTAGACCTCCACCTAATACAACAAAAAATATACACATTAATATATAAAAATTGAATTATAGAATGATATATAAAAGAATAATCACTTACTACATACTCATAATCACTTTGAATTATTTTTTTTCCTCTCTTCATTCATAATAGGGTCATGTTCACGATATCGATTTGTGAAGCCTTGTGGAAAGCATCAAGATACAAAGAAAATTACAAATGAATATCATTCAAATTTTCACTAGTAGACAAATAAAACAAAAAAATATAACATTAAAGTTAATAATCCAACTCATAAATTTATCAAAAGCATCAAAGATAATATTTATGCATTACCACCACAATCCATTATGGTATGAATAGCACAAGGAGTATCAATTTATGTCAACATCTGAAAAATGAAGCAATTATAAGAAGTTATATGGAGTCTATTTATACCCTTGACAACATTAATGGAGGATCAATCATGTAGGAAAAGGATAGTGCCATATCTAAGGTACATTTGATCATGTAGAGCATTGAATGCAAGAATTTTAGCACAACAAGAAATGATAGGTAGATGAGTTCAAACATTCAAATAATTGGGTCACATCTGAGGAAAAAGTTATATGCGTAAAGAAGTGAAGGTTTGATATAAAATTTATGTAAAGAATTTAAGAATTTGTAGGTAGAACAACTAAGTTTATGTAAATGAGAAGGAAGGTGTGAGAGAGAAGAAGTTTGCAAGGGATATAGGAGAATAGGAAAATGCAAGATATAATTGATGATAGAGAAGAATGCTATCAAGTTGGAGTGATAGACAACAATAAGAGTGAAAAGTAAAAAAATAAAATATTGAGGAGTCATGAGTGTTTAGTGTGTACATATTTTAGAGCGAGCTAACTAAAGTTGGAAGCTATGAGTTAGATAAAAAATTCAGATGAGTGTGCAAACCATGAAGAGGTTGAGAAATCAACAGAATGGAGAAAGAGCACACATGATATGGTGAGAAAAGGTGTCAACGTTGATGCGTGGACTTAAGTAACCTAGAGTGGTAGTCCTTGAGGGTGTATGATGTCATAGGTCATTAGTTTGTTACAAGGTGATCTATAGAACAAAGGGGAAGACTAATTGGATTCTACAGTATTGTGTGTGGCTCCTCAAACACTACAAATAGGGTTTGACACCATTAAATTGGCATAAAGGAACCCATAGCCACCATTAAAACTTGGTATCAGATTGAGATATAAATTTGTGACTGATATAGGGTGAATTTCTTTCTATGCACATATTTGAGAATATGCTACCAAGAAGAAGAGAAATTGAATTTTTAGTAGTAGGCCTTATGGAAAAGTTTAGGGTAGTGTTAAAGGCCATGAGAGAGACTAAAAATTTATATGTATTTAATAATTTCCAAGGGAGAGGCCTTGAGCATGCATAAATTCTCTCAATAATTGGGACATCGAGGAATACTCCACAATATAATATTAAGGAGAATATTACCTTGAGAGGAAATAAGTGGATGGAGGTATCATGTGAGAATCCAGTAGTTGAAGAAATAAATAGTGTGAAACCCATAGAACACATCATTGATAGTATATTAGAGGGGAGAAGGGTTATTATGGTCATGGAAAAGGAGGAGGAGGAAACCCATGGGTTATAAGAGGTTGGGATGAAAACTATGGTGGAGTTGAGAAATGAGAGAAAAATAAGGGTCATGTTCCTTCTAACAAATTTATGTTTGTAGATACACAATAAGAGAGAATGATAAATCATCATGATGTAGGATGAGGCTATAAGGGAAACATGCTAAGAATAAGGCATGGAGGAGTAGGTGTGTTCATTCAAGGTCAAAGAGATACTCTAAAAGAAAGAGTGGAGTAGTGCATCTATGGAGGAGTATGTGGAAGAGGCAATAATAGAGAATATATTATAGGTTGTTGGTGCAAACCAAGGAATCTTTCCACTTGAGGAGAAAGGTTACTAAAGGTATGAGAGAATTCCCAAGGAGCAATAAATAGTTGTAACTAAGGTGGTAAAATTGAGTGCAGTAAATGAGCATATTGAGAATGCTACATTGAAGATGTTACAAGTAGGTTTAATAAAGGATGGATATAGGAATAAAGCTACATGTGGATCTAGACTAGTCTTAGAGATGGTACTAGTGGGAGTAGAAAAACATAGTGAAGAGATGATATATCAATGGATGTAGTGAAAGGGAATAACTAGGGAGTTCCATAAGATATGTTGCAAGTACATGCAACAAAAATGTTGTAGGTTTATACAAAAATAAAGAGCAAGTAGAAACTTGTAAGTTAGATGACACGAGTGAAGGTAGTGAGCAACACAGATCCTATGGTAATAAAGTAAAATCAAGAGAAGATGCAAACTACTAAATTAATAAAATATACCTAACATTATTTTACAAACCATTAATGATTAAAAATTTGACAATATTACCTCTATGAAAAATGGATGATGGTCTTGACTGGAGGGTGTTGATGTTGAAGGCCCAACATTAACTTGTTCAACATCCAATGTGATTTATAACATTATCATTCATATATGTTTAAACTATTAACATGTATTATATTTATTATTTACATACCAGTGGACTCAACATTGTCTTGTAATTAGTAGGTGGAGGATCACCAAACATAGGATGAACACTATGACCCTAAAAATTTATTATAATCAATCTACTAATTTAGTTAATCTTACATTCAAAATTATATTTAATAAATTGAATTTGAACTTGTTGAAACTAACCTGATTATCAATTCCATATGTTTCTGTGATCGATAGATTAGTATGGGCTGACTCCACTTGATTTGTGAGGATTCAAAGTATAATTATGCCACTAAACATTAGTCCAATAAGATCATTTAATGAAAACTAGACTAAGAATCCATTAAAACTTAACATATTAAACTAAAAAAGGTTTAAAACACCTATTCTAATCTATTGAAACTTATCCTATTGAGGGAGTGGTGTTACATTGATGTGGAAAGGTGATCCTTTCCCAATCCCATGAATAAATGAGCCTATTCCAATCGATTCTAATGAGAATCGACAAAACCACTGATAGATGTTTATGAAAACATGATTTAAAGCTAAATTAACATGTTGCAAGCTATTTTAACATGATGTAGACTAAGATGATTGATATGGATATATGCAAGCTATTTAACATGATGTAGAATAAGATGATTGGTATGGATATAATAAATGTATGCATCTATGTTACATGAAAGCCATTAATGTAAGCTAAGATAATATGCAAGTAAATTAAGCTAAAATGATGTTAAATGTGAGTGCAAGTGAAATTTATTTTAACAACATAATTTTTCTCTTAAAAGGTGGATCCATTTGTCTCCAAATAGTGACCTATTTATAGGAGGACACTATTGGAGTGAAAATACACTGAGACAGGGGGGGGGAGGGGAGTGAATCAGTGTTTATAAATTCTTTAACAACTTAATTGGAATTTGAAAAGAACCATACATATGTTCTCATTTATCAATGATAGAATCATTCATGTATTCGAATGCAATCATATAAACTGAAATGAGTAGTGAAAAATTGCATTTTAAAGTAGTTACCAATGACTCCTAGAAGGAAGTGAGAAGATTCTTTAGGTTTCACAAATACCCACTACCCAAAAATCCGAAACACAAAACTGATATGATGATCTTCAGATAATGTAGACAAGAAACGTTATAAATGAACCCAAGTGATAAACTAACCAGGTTCGAGAATATTATGATTTCCCATAACCAAAAATTATAAACCCTTTGAAACTATTATGATAATATTTTAAAATTGCAGTCACATTTTAAAGTAATCATTTTAGACATTTCACTTTAAAGGAATAGACGTTTTTCCATTTTCCCTTTTGCATAAGAGAGATAGCTTAGCTCGTAATAACTTTGACTATAAAGCAACAGATTTGCAAACTAGACTAAGGAAGAACCTAACAAATGTAATGAGTTTGTTGTCATAAGGAGTTTACCAGTCCTGCAGAAGAAGAAACAGCCAGAGTACCTTCCAATCTCGCCCCATCACCAGTCAACGGGAAGAAGACACACCAAATGACCATATTAATGGTCTTCTCACCTCCCCCATACGTTGTCCAAGATCAGAACACTAGAGATAACAATGAAACGACCAACATAATGATTCCATGGAGGCGACCAGAGAAGGGTTCAAGACCCTCGAGCAAGGAAGTAATATTTTGACCTAAAATTCCATCCAAACAAAAACATAATCCTTTGCAAAATGCGATAGCATTTGGAGTTTGAAAGGATAGTCATTGAAAAGACCCAAAAAACTCATGATAATGATGTTTGAAATCCGCAGCCAGTTCAAAGATAGACATGTCGATAGACATGATAACATTTGACTATTTTAGTCATTGTGAAATCATCGACCAACTCATTTTCCCGAATCAAAGATTAAGTAAGTGTAATTCCGACTTCCCAATGAACAAGGGTCAGTCACATCCAATATGACATTAACATAAATACCAATGCTTTTACTTGTTGTCAGCCTTTAGGCCCAAATAAATGTCAAACATTAGACCTGATGCAAATGCCGATTATATTATTCCTTGTATTATTGCTTCCAAATGACAAAGCTTAATCCACTTTAAGGCCCGAAACATGTGCATAGAAAATTATCAAATTGATTACCTTTGACCAAAAACAAATTGCTATCACAATGAAATCCAATGCTATAATATGTCCAATGGTATCCAAAAAAATGAAGACTGATTTCATGTAAAATTCACAAAGCCATAAACACAATATTGAACAAACCCTTATAGTATGCCAAAAACTGAATACTGAGAGCTTCATGAACATTAACAAACTCTTCATCATACTCATACAACTGACTGGAAATAGAGAAATATACCTTGACGAATATCAAGATGCTTGTAACTAATTAAGCCATAATTAATCAACCTGTAGAAGAACTGATCATGCCAATAACTTGTAATCAAGTGAAATACTGAAGCACAAATTATCAAAAAAGAAACATGTCACCTTAATAATGGAACATAGAACCTATAACTAGAAAGCCACAATTGAGATCTGCACATGGAGCCAAGATAACAAAGCCACCAAATATAATATAATCAATGAAGTAAATGTGCCAATCAGAAAAGCAGATCAACTGAGAAAGTAACCACCAAGATGCCAGAGGTAATACAAATTGTCATCAAGGACAAAATAGCACAAGAGGGATTAAAAAAACTCCCCCTTTGTCCTTGATGGAAAAAATTGAGCCACTAAGCCAAGATGAAGTACAAGAATCGAATGCTCATAATTCTCCCCCTTTTTGTCATAAGGACAAAGGAAGATATACAAGAACCAAATTCTCCCCATTTTCTCCATGAAATACAACAACCAAGCAATACCTAGCTGAAACAAATACATTCCCATGCAAAACTATGACCAGTAACATATACTAAATTCATGATCCTGAACAACCTTTAGCATAGTTTTCATTGTCATTTCAACAAAAACATAAGCATTCGCGAAGGAGAAATAGGGATAGTAAGCATGAATATCCTGAGAAATAGGTTATGTAAGTTGCCATACCATGAATAACAAAGGATATCATCTTAATGTCATGAATTTAAACAAATGTATCATACTCGGGTTTGACATCAAGAGCAAACCAAAAGGACTGAAAAAACCAACAACATCATAAGGCTGCAAATCTGAATATTACTATACAACCACTATCCAAGCAACTTGTCAAAAGATTCATAATCGAAACTACAGACCAAGGCTAACTGTTCCATCTTTTGGTCATATTAAGCTTCATCCTTCATTGTCAACTGTAAGCACACAATTACTAGTATGAATAACCATGCACAAGTGCATATCCTGTTGTAATGAGCATATGGAAAACATCAGTACCATCATATAAAAACTAAGAGCATGCCATGAAACATGTGAACCAAGAACCAAATGTTCTCAATATGTACCACCTAGAATATGTGAATGTGTCACCAAAGACAATATTGTTACCAAAGGAAAACAAGCATGATAAACATTTGAAAGCCAAACAACCAATGAAACCAACTTGTTTGTCAGAAAAAAAACATCTTCCACCACAATAACACAAAGCAACCAAATCTATAGTATGCAGTCCACTGCATAAGTCTCAAGTCACCAAACTATCATTATCAAGAAATAATCAATTGTCAAAGGTAAATATTGATCATTAGATGCAAATTGAAATCTTCATCATCCAATAATATCCAAAATTCTATCAATGTTGTTTTCTATCCTCAAGTACACGAATACAATACCAACATAATCAAAGTCAAAAATGCTGCATCAACAACCACAACTCCAAAAAAATGAATTTATAGCAACAACTTAGTATGATGTTCATGTTTTCCAAGCACAACACTGTAGAACTCAGCATTTACCATTTAAAGTTTTTCAACTAACTGCCTCTATCATTCTTTCAATTAAGACCTCAACCAATTCTCTGTCTTAACATGCTTTGCTGCTGAAACATCATTTACAAATCAAGGCACTTAATTTTATCAAGTTGCTGCTATATATGGTTTCAAAGTATTGAATAAAGATGAGACAATATAGCAAGATTTGATGACAAAGACAAAAAGAGCACTTATTGACTATTCAAGCATCTTAACCTCATGAATCTCTTTGACTAACACAAACCATCACCTATTCTGATAAGTACAAATAAAAGATATTGATCCTTCTGGCCCAACCAATACATTACAACAAAGTAAGGTTAATCACAATTTGTTCAGCAATGGTGGACATTGTAATTTTGTCACACGTATCTTTTACTGTGGACACTCCCAAAGACACAAAAGGTATCAATTGCAGCAACACCAAAAGTCATATGAGAAAATCATCTTCTAAATTAATGATGATATAGATGGATCATTGCAATAAGACAGTTATCATCACACACTGTCACTATTATTCCCAACAGGACAATAAAACAAATCTGTGTCTTGCATTTGATGATAAATGGGTTATGAAACAACAAAATTCTGCTACCTTTTATTTGATATCAAAGGGGTTTATTCAAAAAGCATTAATCATCTCCCCCTGTCTTCATACAACATTTAAATGCTCAGAGATGATTCTTGTGCAGCATGCACAAGATTTAGTTCTTCATTTTTCTTTTCTTGCTTTCTTCTCCATACTTGTATAGGATTTGTTTTCTCCTTACACACGGTATTATTTTCCTTTTGTTTGAACATGTAGTCCCTAGAAGGCTTTTTCAAACTTTTCTTACACCACTGTGCTTTGTGTCCAAACCTATTACACCTATAACATATAATAGAGTTGTCTAGGCCATAGAGAGAAGAATTTCTTCTAGTCACATTATATGAACCTCTCTTGATATTTCTCACATGATTGTTTTCATTTCCAGATGTGTCAAAGAGATTGTAGACATTTCCCTTAGTCCTCCTTCCTGCAACAATAGCTTTTCTAAGCTTATTTTTAATCTCACATCCCTGTGAAGTGAACAAGACCTGATAGCCACTGTTACATATTTGACTGACACTCAGAAGGTTGTATTTTAATCCTTCTACGTAATACACATTATAAATAGGAGTGTCTTCATTCAGAAAAAAAAAAAAAACTCTACCTTTGATTTGAATCCTAGAGTTGTTTCCGAACTTTACATATCCACCAACATAGTCTTCTAGATTAGTAAATTTTTCTTTGCCACCAGTCATGTGGTTCGAACAGCCACTGTCTAGGACCCATAATTCCTTTTTCTTGGAGTGGAAAGTAGTTTCAACAAGCATAATTTGTTCAATGTTGTTAACAACTTTGGGTTTCCAGACTTTGATAGTTTTCAGTTGTTTATTTTGCTGATCAACATTGAATTGCTTAGTAGAATGAACCAAAGACTTGCATGAGAAACATCTAATCTATCTTGCAAAACCATGATTCTGCCTGAAGCCAAATCTAGGAGTTCTAGAATTCATAAATCAGCAAGAGTTCACTTTGTGACCAAATTTATTGTAGAACTAACAATACCCATAAAAGAGAGGGTAGGAGTTGTAAACCATTCCATTGCTCCTAAAAGCATGAATATGATCCTTGTCAAAATCAAGATGTTTGAGTTCAAGACTTTTGTTTCCAACCACAACATTGTCATTTGCACTGTTATTGGAACATTCACCTTTCACAAAACCAATTCCTGTTTTATCATTGTTCAGTTTTTGTTTACTGGGCATGTCATTCAGTTTAAGAGTGCTTTCATATTTCTCAATAGTCTTCCTGAGATCTACAATCTCATGTTCAAGTTTTTGAATTTCTTGGTCTTTAAGACTTATGCCAATACAAAGACAATCTTCAACTCTCTTGGATTCTTCAAGTTGAGTTTTTAATGAAATTATCTCAAGATTTATGAGTTGCTCTTGTGAACTATCTTGAACAGTATTTTGTTCTTGAGCACACATCTATTTTTTAAGTTTTCTCAGCTCTTTTAGAGCACATTTCAGTTCTCCTGCATAATACACTTCACCTTCTTCAACATCATTGTTGTTAGTTTCATCTTCTTGAATGATTTCAGCCATGAATATATTTTCATCATCTAAAGAATCTTCAGATTCAGGGTTTGTTTCATTTTTGCTGAACAGGCTTTTCTTCTTTTTGAAATTGAATTTCTGTTTGGGTCTATAAGCCTTTTTCTTGGAAAATTTCTCATATTTTTTGTTATCACTGTTTGTATCACCATAGGGGCACTTTTCAGCAAAGTGGCCTATTTTTCCACAGTTAAAGCATTTGAAGGGAAGTTTTCCCTTATACTTTCCAGAACCCTTTTGGAGTTTCCTCACAAAGTGGGATTCTTTAGAATCAGAAAATTTCGATTCAGTGAGCTCATCCCTTTCTTTCCTTTCAACATTAAATGCTACTTCTTTTGTAGTGGTGTTGTTTTTACTAATCCTCATTTCATAGGCAGTGAAAGTGCCTTGAAGGCTGTCAAGGGTAAGCTAGGTAAAGTGTTTCTTTTCTTCTAGAGTAGCTATCTTAACTTCAAATTTTGTTGGTAAGGTTCTGATGACCTTGGTTACAACAACAAATTCCTTGAATTCTTCTCCCAGACCCTTCATTGCATTTACTATTTCATCAAATCTCAAAAAGTAGTCAATTACTTTTTCATCGTCCCTCATTTTTAGTTCTTCAAACTAGTGTTTTAGAGTGAGGACTTTAGACTATTTTACCTTTTCATTTCCTTGATAGATAGTTTCAAGTTTAGTCCAAAATTCACTAGTAGAACTGCAGTGCATGACTTTGATGAAGACATCTTTAGTCAGAGCACAAAGAAGAGCATGCTTTGCTCTTGCATTGGTTTCATATATTTTCTTTTCATCAGAAGTAGTTGGAAAAGTAGCTAGTACAGTGTACCTAGACAATACTATGCTCCAAACATCAAGGTCAATAGAAGTTAAATAAGTCTCCATTATGATTTTCTAGAATACATAATCAGTTCCATCAAATAATGGAGCTCTAGTCATGGAAGTACCTTCATGAGCTTGAGACATTTTGAATAGACTCCAAGTCCAGAATCAATCCTAGGTTGGAAAGACCTATTAGAAGACCCTAGGCTCTGATACCAATTGTTGGAGTGAAAATACACTGAGAGGGGGGGGGGTGAATCAGTGTTTATAACTTTAACAATCTAACTGAAACTAAAAAGAACCATACATATGTTCTCATTTATCAATGATAGAATCATTCATGTATTCAAATGCAATCATATAAAATGAAATGAGTAATGTAACAATGCATTTTAAAGCAGTTACCAACAACTCCCAGAAGGAACTGAGAAGATTCTTTAGGTTTCACAAATACCCACTACCCAAAAATCTGAAACACAAAATTGATATGCTGATCTTCAGAAAACGCAGCCAAGAAATGTTATAAATGAACCCAAGTGATAAACTGACCAAGTTCAAGAATATTATGATTTCCCATAACCAAAAATTATAAACCCTTTGAAATTGTCATGATAATATTTTAAAATTGCAATCACATTTTAAAGTAATCATTTCAGACATTTCACTTTAAAGGAATAAACGTTTTTCCATTTTCCTTTTTGCATAAGAGAGATAGCTTAGCTCGTAATAACCTTGATTGTAAAGCAATGGATTTGCAAACTAGACTAAGGAAGAATACTTGACAAATGTAATGAGTTTGTTGTCACAAGGAGTTTACCAGTCCTGCAAAAGAAGAAACGGCCAGAGTACCTTCCAATCTTGCCCCATCACCAGTCGACAAGAAGAAGACACACCAAATGACCATATTAATGGTCTTCTCACCTCCCCCATACACTGTCCAAGATCAGAACACCAAAGATAACAATGAAATGACCAACATAATGATTCCATGCAGGTGACCGGAGAAGGGTTTGAGACCCTCGAGCAAGGAAGTAATATTTTGACCTAAACTTCCATCCAAACAAAAATGTAATCCTTTGCAAAATGCGATAGCATTTGGAGTCCGAAAGGACCATCATCGAAAAGACACAAAAAACTTATGATAATGATGTTTGAAATCTGCAAGTAGTTCAAAGATAGACATGTCGATAGGCATGATAACATTTGACTATTTTAGTCATTGTGAAATCATCGACCAACTCATTTTCCCGAATCAAAGATTAAGTAAGTGTAATGTTGACTTCCCAATGAACAAGGGTCGGTCACATCCAATATGACATTAACATAACTACCAATGCTTTTACTTGTTGTCGGCCTTTAGGCCCAAATAAATGTCAAACATTAGACTTGATGCAAATGCCGATTATATTATTCCTTGTATTATTGCTTCCAAATGACAAAGCTTCATCCACTTTAAGGCTCGAAACATGTGCATAGAAAATTATCAAATTGATTACCTTTGACCAAATACAGATTTCCATCACAATGAAATCCAATGCTATAATATGTCCAATGGTATCCAAAAAAATGAAGACTGATTTCATGTAAAATTCACAAAGCCATAAACACAATATTGAACAAACCCTTATAGTATGCCAAAAATTGAATACTGAGAGCTTCAAGAACATTAACAAACTCTTCATTATACTCATACCACTGACTGAAAATAGAGAAATATACCTTGATGAATATCAATATGCTTGTAACTGATCAAGCCATAATTAATCAACCTATAGAAGAACTGATCATGCCAATCACTTGTAATCAAGTGAAATACTTAAGCACAAATTATCAAAAAAGAAACATGTCACCTAAATAATGGAACATAGAACCTATAACGAAAAAGCCACAACTGAGATCTGCACATGGAGCCAAGATAACAAAGCCACCAAATATAATGTAATAAATAAAGTAAATGTGCCAATCAGAAAAGCAGATCAATTGAGAAAGTAACCACGAAGATGCCAGAGGTAATACAAATTTTCATCAAGGACAAAATAGCACAAGAGGGATTCAACAGACATATAAGAAATGAAGGGTTGAGATTAAAAAGGTTAATCAATGGTAAAAAATGGAAGAAAGATGAAACATGGATCATGGATTCTCATCAATGGATGAGAATCAAGGATCACATGGATCAAGGAAAGAATCAAGGGTTCATATTCTTTCAAACAAACACACTTTTAACTTGCACAAGAAGTCTTGTAAGTTAACTTGCACAAGACGTCTTGCAAGTTTGTTATAAAAAAAAATTCTTTTTTCAAATGATTGAGGAGAGAGAATATTCTTTGGAATATTCTCATGGGTGAGGGGAAATTAGATATTTAGAAAATTAAAATAAATTTTTAATGTACAAAAGGGGAAATAATATTCTATGGGAATATTCCCTTGCAAGTGGGGGAAATTAAATTAATTAGTAATTGATAATTAAAACAAATTTTTAATTATGTCAATTAGGGGAATTTCATGATATTCATTAAATAAAGTGATTTAATGAAAAAGGGGAAAGTGATATGATATTTAATTAAATAACTTAGGGTTATTTAATTATACAAGAGGACTTAGGGATTTAAATTAAATAACTTGATGTATCTAATTTAATAGGATGAAATATTAGCATGAAAAGGGGTGAATTAACCCAATTAGATTAATAGATGAAAATAATATAATTAATTAAATAGGTAATCTAATTTAATTAATTAAGCGAAAAGAGGATGGATTTGAGGAGGAAATGATGTTAGTATATCTAATTCAAGTGCATGATATTATTCAAGAAATTTTTAAGTGTACATTTTTCCCCTCTTTGAAGTGAGGTACTTGTTACGTTGGTTCAGAGACTGATGCTTTTTAGATTAAAAATTGTTGCTTAGATCCAAAAAAAAACAAAATCATAATTTTTTTGATTTTTGGATGCCCCATTATTGTCCCAACAGAAGGAATAAGCTGGTTCCTTGCCTCCTCGAGAAATCAAGCAGAAATTTGGAATTTTGGGTCAATTTCTTGATAAAGGTAAAATGCTACCTCAAGGGTCTGAAAAGGCTTCGGGATGCAAAAGACATGCCAAAAACACAAAAAACGGTGCAAAATAAGCTTCAGTTTGGCAAAATTGGCAAAATTAGCAAAATTGGTGAACAACCCTAGTTGCATGATCAAATTAGAGCAAAAACACCCTAATTTTTAGGCATAAATAGGTGATGAAGGGTCACTTTCAATTCATTTGTGCATTCACACCTTAGAGAATTATTGCAATTTGAGCTCTGACCTCCTGACAAAATGGCACAACGAGTGCTCCTACGACACATTTCTGACTAGGTTCAAGGGTATCAGAGGCCTCCAAGCGCAAGACCAACAGTATGTGATTCGAAACTTGGCTTTCAATTTGAATTTTTAGTGCATTTATTACAATTTGCAATTTAGGTTAGGGAGATGTCACTATATTCCAATGCCATTTTGATAATTAGTGACGCTTTTTTCATTTTTAGCAACATTATTGTAATGAACGATGTAATTCATGATTTGAAATTAGGGTTTCTAGATTTCAAATCATGGCATGAGTGTGATGAGTGATGCACCTACCCAATTTTGATTTAGGGTTTCCAAATTTCAAATGGTGATGCAGGTGTGATGAGCGACACTAGTCACGATTTAGAATTTAAAGGTATATAACATCACTATTTAGAATTTGGACTATAATGATGCTTTCAAATATAGCAACTCTTTTGTCATTCGAGGGATAAAAACTCCATACTTTATCCAATTTTAGTGAAATTTGACATCGTGTGCTTTATGGGTGTAGGAGGTTATCCAACCTTTGATGTCCTGTGAGCATTGGCCTTCTATTTTATCTTGACTTGATGATTTATCTAAGCTTCGAGAGGAGCGTCTTGGAGAGATTGGATTATGGTACATTGTGTATATGCCTATTGTGTGGACCCACCTCGTGATGATGACAATACTATGCGAGCAATGGCATAGTGAGACCTCGTCATTCCACTTACCCACCGATGAGGCGACAGTGACACTGGAGGATGTATAAAAAATTTTGCGATTGCCCATACATGGAGAGTGGGTGATTTATGACACTAATGTAGGATATGATGACTACCATGAGGTTCTTGACTAGGAGTCTATTGTCTTAGTCAACTCCTAGATTGACCTTGAGATGTACAGAGGTTGAGTGTCTAGCTTCATATTGATCATTGCGGTAGTGATTTTGGGGTTGGTTTCCCCAGATCGACGGAGCAGGGGATTCAATCCTGGATGGGGGCTGTCATGGCATGAGATGATTTTTAGGAGGACCTAGTATGTATGGGCTAGTGATTTTGGTCTCCCTTTACCATGATATGCATGAATTTATGTACTGTGATGGTAGATCTATTGGTACAGGGGTCACTCTTCTACATATATGGGCATGGGATCACATGCTCTAACCGATTGTCCACATGGCCTATGTGGAGCTAGATGATCAATAATTTGGAGATATAGATGATCCATTACTCTTCAGCCCATAGGGAAGCTTGGAATTCCTTACTAGCATCGAGTGATTGATGATAAGACGATGTTTTGATGGCATCCATGGATATAAATGCTAGCATGGTATGATGATGTACAATAGTTATTCTTTGTTCGGTAGACCAAGTACATGAAGGGTTGTGAGAACACCACGATTGAGAGGCACTTGCCTAATAGAGTTTTCGAACAGTTTGGCGAGAGGCGGGATAGGCCTGACGATGCTTACACGACCATTTTTGTGAGATCGGCTTGAGAGGTGACTTGGGAGCACATGATACCACCCCACGAGGTTGTTGAGGGCTTCATATAGTTGGTTCTAAGGCCATGGGATTATTATTAGGCATAGGCAAATGCTCAGACGATGCCCGCATATGATGGATGGTTTCTATCCCTGCCTAGATCGATAGATCCAATAGGTATACCTCCATGAGGGAGGTCGAGAGGGACAAAAGTAGGATGAGGTCATGGCCAACCACATGATGGGTAGGACAGAGGATAGGATGGCCAACAATAGGATGGATATGTCCTAGGTGCACCCCACTACCATTGCATTAGCAACCACTTTAGCAACCACCCATATAGCAGCAAACAATACAACCACCACTGTCGGAGCTAGATCCCTATGATGCATAGATTTAGCAGTTAGAACATCAACTACAGGTGGTTATGGCTGAGTGAGATCAGGCTCGACAATAGGTACTAGCACTCACATCTGAGAGGGACTAGGCCTGACAATAGAGAGACCACAAGAGAAAACTCAAGTAAACATCAGATGTACGGTTGGCTTAGGAGGTTGGTCGATGGTAGAAGTTAGAGGTAGTGTCTCAGTAGTAGTCCTAGCAAGCTTAGGGTTTGGCTAGATAGACGGTATCTGCATAGCTATATGGTACAATGAGGGAGCAGGTAGCATAGTGGTGGACCTTGTACTACAGAGATGTCCCTCCCCGTCCTAGGTAGTCAAATTTTGAGCATTAGAGCTAGGTGCATCTGAGTGCATCCACCTCAGTTAGGCAGCCAGATCAACTAGTGCATGGTGATAGAGTGAGTGAGGGATAGATCTCATTTGATTTTGCAGACACATTTTTGTATAGCCTGATTATTGATACAAACATACACTCATAGGCTCATTTTTTATAGCCTCGTGTACATTGTACATTTTGATGATATGCATACACTAATTCAAATACTGTACCATGAGAATAATTTTTGATATATACGAGATGATATGGATTTATGATGTGTGATGTTCTTTATTTCATGCTCATGTATGGATGCATATGATGTGATATGATGTGCTTCTTTTATTTATGTTTATGCAATATGTGATGATGATCTATGATGTGATTATATGAGATGCAATGATATGGGATGGATGCAATGTAATGCAATCGATATGTTATATTATTTTTTTAGCATCTTTTTATGGTATATTATGGGATGGATGATATGATACACAGATGTTATGCTTATGCAAATGATATGGATGCATTTATTTTTTTGTGTAATTTTCTATGCAACTTATGAGATGATGTATGCATATGGATGTATGTGAATGTTCATGATATGTATGCTTATGCAGATGTTTGTACTTATGCTATGATAATGCAACATATGTTTATGCTATGATAATGCAATGATTTAAGATGCTTAGAATAAAAAATCTATAATATTCATCATAGCTTAAATGATAATGATGTTGCAATGAAATATGTTTTTCATATTATGATATGTTGTGATGATGCAAGATGTATGCATGATGATGATTTGTTGATGAAGGATGGATACATTGATGATATTTTTGTTGACTATCATGATACCAGGTTAGCGTGGAAAGAAGATAGAAGAATAAAAATGAATGATTTGACCATTGATTCTAAGGATTGATTCAAAATTTCCAACAAGTCTATGATCCACCAAGACTTTATTAGAGATGGTGACAAGAGAGATGATGATGATTTTCTCATATCTTGGGATTGGGATTTTTCATCATTCCTTATTTTTGATATAACACATAGACACAATGCATCAAGGTATTGATAACTAGGATGGCGTGGTACCTAGTGTAATGGACTTTGACTCTGCAAATAGATAAGATTGTTCTTGTTCAAACCTTGACATACAGAAACCTCATCAAAATGTAGTTTAGAATTTTAGAATATATCAGACCAAAGCATATGCAATATTCAACAATCTACTACAAACAAACTCTCTACACACAACTAAGCAAGTATGCGCCAATATTATTTTACAAGAATACCTACAAGCACAGTAAACAAAAGATAATGATCGATGCCCCTTTCCTTTCTCTCTAAATCATTTTGAAATAATTAGGAGGTCCTTGGAATGGGTCAATAAGATAAATCAAAATAAAATATCAAAGACAAACCGTTAGTGTTATCTATATCTCTTGCTAGTTTAACTTAGCTAAGGTGATTTCTGATGTTGATGTCCATTGCAAGAAGGATTCATCCTAGGACATTTTGATCAGATGTTTTGATTAGGATGAGGTGTGTGATAAGTTGTTGATACAAAATTCTTTGACTCATTTATCTATGATTTAGACTTAGATTTTGATATTTAGGTTTTCACTTTACGACTTGTGATACTTACTTTCTACTTGTCTCGCCAAAGGTTGAAAGTGAAATTTGATTTATTATGGATGAAGGTCTATTGCAGGTGAAAGTGAGATGGGATGGATGGTTTTGTTCTTTTTGAAATATTTCAATGTTTTTTGGTATTTTGAAAATGTTTTGAGCCTATTTTTGGTCTTTTTGAAAGTTTATGTGAATGTTTTGGTTTTCAATATTTTGAGGTTGTTTAGGGTTTTTTATGTTTTCAAATGTTTTTGGATTTCAAGTTTTTTGAATATTTTTGGTGTTTTCTAATTTTTTAAAACTTTTTTGGATTTTTCCAAGTTTTCAAATGTTTAGGGCTTTTAGATATTTGAATGTTTTAGGGATTTTTTGAGATATTTGGATGTTTAGGGGTTTTTTGATATTTGAATGTTTAGGGATTTTTTGATACTTGAATGTTTAAGGATTTTCCAAGTTTCGACCAAGAACCTAGTCTAAAAGACTATCCTAGGGCCTTGGGGGTTGATCAAAGATTAGCCTTTCCTATATTATACACACAGAGACCACGTAGTTCGACTGACTTGACTTATTTACGATGAGAAATGAACAATTGATGGATTTTAATTTTATTATTATAGACTCCTAAAGGACTAACCTAGGGTGTCTCGAGGGCCCATCAATGATGGCCTTGCCTACGTTCAAGATTAGAGACTTGTAGTTCGACAAGGTACTGGTTTTTGGATTTTTGATGTTTTGGCCTTTTTAGGGATTTTGATGTGATTTGAATGTTTTGGATTTTGACTTTACAATTTTTCATTTTTTTTTGGATTTTAGCTATATAGGAATTTGGATGTTTTTTTATTTTGCAAGTGTTTTTGGATTTTGATGAGATTTTATGAATGTTTTTGGGATTTTCGATGAGATTTCCAATAACCTTAAGATATACAAGAACTTGATCCAATCCAAAATGAATTTCCCCCAATGTGATGCAATAGACTACCTCAATATAGGAAATACAAGCTGACCTTAAGAATACACCAAGTAGTACTAAAGGGGACACAATTCTTCACAATATCAAGCTATGATATAGATGCAGATGGTTGATGGAAATAAATAGGATGAAAGATGCGATGGATGGATGTGATGCAAAGAATGATAGGATAGAGAGCATAAGAATAAATGGAGGTGCTTTAATTATGAAAGGAACCTGTTTTCCAAGTTTTCACCAAGGTACTTTCCCAAAGTTCCACCGAAGTGGTTTTCACTAGAGGATGATTATTTATCTTTACTTTTTTTTCAACCCTTTTCTCATTTTTTGGGAATTTTTGATAATTTTAAATTTTTTTTTTTGTATTTTTCAGATTTACACCCTTTAGGCCTAGGCATAATTTTTTTTAAGATGCGGACTATTGGTTGGTTCTTGCAAGGGTTCACCATTAGGTGTTGACAATTGATATGCTCCTAATCCATAACTTACTTGATGAAAAAGGGACCTAACTTGTTAGGCTCAAAATTTCCTTTATTGCCTTGATCTAGAAGATTTTTCTGATTCTTCTTTAGAATAGGATCCCCTACCTAGAAATTCCAACACTTGATCTTCTTATTATAGTTCCATTTCAGTCGGTTTTGGTATACTTGCAAGTGATTAAGGGAATTAAGATAACACTCATCCAAGAATTCTAGCTCATTCAACTAAGATACTCCGTATTCTTCATTAGTGATCATATTTTGTACTAACACTCATAGGGATGGAAGCTCAACCTCAATAGGTAGGATGGATTTTGACCCATAGATCAAGGAGAAGGGAGTTTCACTTGTAGACATGAGGATACTGGTTTGATAGGCCTAAAGGGTGGGATTTGACTGTAGATGCCAGTCATGTCCAACTTAATTGACCATTTTCCTTAGGATCTTTAGGATGGTCTTGTTTGTAGCCTCAACTTGACTATTTCCTTGGGGGTAATAATGGATAGAGAATCAATGTTGGATGTTGAATATTTGACATAGCTCTTTTACATTCTGATTCTTGAAGGGTGATCTATTGTCTGAGATAAGGGTTTGTGGAACACCATAACAACAGATAAGATAATTTAGGATAAACTTATCAATTTTCTTCCTTGTTATGTAGGTCATAGGAATGGTTTCTACCCACTTGGTAAAGTACTCAGTGGTTGTTATGATAAACTTGTAGCCATTAGATGAGGTGGGAGTATTTTTTACTATGAGGTCAAGCCCCCACTATTAGAAAGGCCAAGGTGTGACCATTGGTTGTAATTCCTGAGCTAGAGAATGAATAAGATCTCCATGCTATCGATACTAAACACACTTTTTCACATACTAACGGGATTCTCTTTCCATGGTTGGCCAGTGGTACCTTATCCTCAATGGTTTCTTAGCTAAAGTCATACCACTAAAATGGGAACCACATATGCCATCGTGTACTTTTGTTAAAGAGGTCAACGCTTCCTCTTGGTTAAGACATCATAGTAATGTCCCCTTGATGCTTCGATGGTATAAGGTATCACCTAGGATCACAAATTAGGATGCCTTCTTAACAAAGGTCTTCTTAAGGTTGGAGGTGATATCGGATGGGAGGGTTCCTCTGTTAAGGTAGGTGAATATGCCATGATACCATGGGGATCTATGACCAACGATGACACACAAATTATTTTAGGGATTTCAAAAGTTGGTACGAGAAGTTTTTATACCAAGAATTCATATTGGAGGACATTATGCAACATGTCTAACAATGATCCAATTTTTCCCATAGCATCTGCTACTCAGTTGTTCATGTGAGCAATCTATTCAAAATTTATATCAATGAAAAGGTCCTTGATATTTTCTACCATCTTCTTATAAGGAGTGAGTTTATCATCCTTGGTTTGGTAGTTGTCATTGACTTGGTTGATAAATAGCTGGGAGTCTCCATAGACTTTCATCTCTTGTATCTGCCATTAAACTGCTATCCTTAGACCTGTGATCAAGGTTGCATATTCAACTATATTTTTAGTGTATGGTAATGATAGCCTCTATCAATTTGGGATGAAATCTCCTTGAGGGGTGATAAAAATAATACCCACCCTCGATCCATGTTGGGTGAACAATCGATCAAAGTACATTTTCCATTGATTCATTAGGGAATTCATATTTCAAAGGGTTCTCCGCATAGATAGGTGCTTCCTCTAGTTGGTCCATGATCACTTGTCCTTTGATTTCCTTGTGCTCCACATGCTCTATGTCAAATTTAGTCAATATCATTACCCATTTGGCCATTCGCCCCATGAGAGTTGCTTTGGATAATAGGTATTTCAATGGGTCAATCTTTGCAATAAGTTTGATTTGATGTGAGAGCATGTAGTGTCTAAATTTTTTTGAAGCAAAAACTATTGCCAAGAATTTTTTCTTAATGGATGAATAGTTCATTTCATAGCCCACCAAGGTCCTGCTAATGTAGTAAATGGCTCTTTCCTTTCCATTTTCATCATGTTGTGCTAGAAGAGCACCTAGTGCTGCTGATTTTACTCCTTTATGGAGAAGATGCGAGAAAGGGTGGATCTTGTTTGATAATTGTGCTATGAACCTTTTGATGGACTACAAAATTCCTTGTAACCCTCTTCATATTATTCAACGTTTGTGGTGGTTCCATGTCTAGGATGTATTTTACTTTTGTTGGATCAACTTCTATCACTCTTTGTGATATAATATAGCCAAGAAGCTTTCTTGATGTAACCCCAAAGACACACTTTTTCGGGTTTAGCCATACCTTATACTCTTCAAGTCTTTTGAAGATGGGGCCCAAGACTTCTATGGGCTCACTCCTTTTCCTTGACTTGGAAAAAATATCATCCACATAGTATTTGAGTATTTTGTGGATCATGTCATGAAAGATGAGGGTCATTGCTCTTTGATAGGTTGCTCCTGCGTTCTTCAGCCCAAATGGCATCATGTTCCAACAATATGTTCCCCATGGATAAGTGAGCGTAGTTTTGTGTTGATCTTCCTTGGTGACCATGATTTTATTGTAGCCTAAAAAACCATCCATGAGAGACAGAAAATGAAGAGACAATTGAAAGGTGTCTCTCAAAATTAAATAAATAAATATTTAATTATGTGTGAGAGAAATATGAAAAGGCTTTAATTAAATATTGCAAATATTTAATAATGTGAGAAAAGAAAAATCCTTTTAATTAGATATTAAGAATATTTAATTTTTTGTGAGAAGAATGGGAAATTTGGAAAAATGATTTAATTAAATATCGAAAGTATTTAATTAAATGTGGAGGGAAGAATATCATTTAATTTTTGGAATTTAAACCTGTGATAATTAATGTAAATAAATTATAAAATTTATTTAATTAATTAAGAGGAAGGTAGCATTAATTAATTAAACTTTATTTATTTAATTAAATTAGAAGAATTAGAAAATGAACAATATAGATAAATAATTAAATTTATTTATATGTAGATGACTTAAGAACATTAATTAAATAATTCATATTTAATTAATTAACAGGTTCGATCGACCATGACCATTTTTAGATGTGTACATTTTGCCCCTCTTTGAAGTGATGTGTTTTATGCATTGCTTCAAAGAATTTGCCCCTGATTTTGAAAAATTACTGATGATGCTCTATCCCCCCTCAAGAGATAATTCGTGCGATTAGAATGATTATGAGATTGATTTGGAAGATTTTCAGATGATTTCGGAGAAAAAATGGTGATTTAACTCTTGAAATAGCACTTTGCATAGTAATTAATGCCATTTTTACCCCTTTAAAAGATGAAAAAGGTGAGAAGTCACTTTCATTTGAACAGTAACCTTTGAGGATTTTGGAGCTCTGAGAGAGAGAAAAGCAATGCCGATCCCGTATGAGCACCACATATTTAAGCGAGGTCGCCATCATCAGAGACCACCTGCATATGGACCTCCGGTAAGTCGATCCAAACCTCTCCGTCAAATTTTTATGAATTTTTGGATGCTTTTTCGAATTTTTAAATTTTTTAAAGTTTTGTTTTAGTGCATACAATAGGTATTTTAGCGCATATGGTAGATAGTTTAGCGCATCCAAAGTGGCGCATAGGGGTAAAACAGTCACACATAGATGCCAAATAGTTGTGCATAGGTGATTTAGCGCATAGGATAGATCAAGTAGTGCATCCATGAAACCTGTCTGCAGAAGATGATAGATTAGTGCATAGTGTTTTAGTGCATAGATGAACTATTATAGCGTATATGTGTGTTGAAATAGCGCATTCATGAAATTGTGCATCCATAGACTATTTTAGCGCATCCATGGAGTAAAGTTGTGGATCCATGGTTTTAGCGCATTGATTGACTGTTTTAGCACATCCATGAATTTTTGCCGATTTTTAATTTTTGAAGAAAAAAATTGATGCATGCTTGACAATTGTTGCTAGATTAGACAACATATTTTACGCATTTGAATATTATCACTGAATAGATTTGATAAATTTGTCTTCGTGCTTGAAGAACAAATATGTTTGATAAATTTGCTTCCATGCGATATGAAAACAAAATAGAAATGATAGATTTGCTTTCCTGATTGAAAGTCAAATAGCTTGAGTCACGATGACTGTTAAATTTGTTTCCATGCGATATGAAAAACAAATTGATGTGAACTTGAACTTGCTTGATGTACTGAGTGATTGATGATATCCATTGTTGATTAATTTGCATGCTTGCTTGATGATATTGTAAAGGAGGAATTTAGCCTCCTCTAGATCAGATAGAGATTTATGTAGACATGGGAGATGATTCCCCGACTCTCCCATGATGATTTGGGAGTGATAGACTGGTGTGGCTTGAGAGCGCTGTTGAGTATCCCACAGTATCGGGTCAACAGGGCACTGTTGACTGCCTTAGCAGAGCAGTGGCACAGTGAGCACAACACCTTCCACTTGCTGACAGGAGAGATCACGGTGACCCCAGAGGATGTTTACAGGATTTTGGGTATTCCTGTGGTTGGAGAGCTTGTGATTTATGATCACAAGGAGATTGGGGGTACAAATGCTTTGAGATGAGTCTTCTAGGATCCTCATGTCTATGGATATGAGCTTCCTTGGAAGGAGATGACAGAGAGATATTCCCCACTCCCTTCGATTTTAGCAGGGATGATCGGTGGTTTCCTTTGTCTAGATCGCAGGTCAAAGGGACTATTAGTTGGGTGGGGTAGGATCTTGGAGGACATGCTTCTCCACCATACTAGATATGCATGGGGGTCATGCATGCTTTCCCATTTGTACCATGACCTTCATCAGGTCATGTATACAGATGGGAAGAGTCTCTCTTGTGGAGTGACTCTTCTGTAGATATTCGCATGGGAGCACTTTGCGATTACACGCCCCATAGTCAGGAGAGATCGCCCCATCGGATTCCCCTATGCTTATGTGTATACAGGGCCCCTTGTCCAGCCGAGGTTGGGAAAATTGGAGTACTGGTAATGGGTACTTGATGATTTGGACACGGTCATCTGGCAACCGTATGTGGATTGTGACTCGTGGTAGGTAGACGACATAGAGCTACCATATGTGACGAGGTCCAGATACTTGATTAGACGTACCCCATTCATTATTGAGTGATTCCTAGGCCGGAGGGTTCTGAGGTAGTTTGGATGGGTGCAGATGATGCCATGGGGGGCAGCACACTATGCCAGGCATCGGGGAGATGTACCAAAGTGGGGGCCAATTTTGACTATTGAGGCAGCCAGAGAGGAGTACTTTGAGCTACAACCGGAGGATTGGACTATACGGTTAGAGGTTACAGATGCAGGGATGACAAAGGACTATGCTGCATACTTCTATACACATCCCTTTCCCCGATTTACCAGTCCATATGAGCCTACCCCATTGATGGGAGGTCCAGTTATTCAAGCAAGGTGACAGTAGCCATAGGGACATCCAGCAGTAGGGTAGCCATAGGATCAGGGACAGGTATAGGCAGAACAGGTCGTAGATATCGGCAGGGTGGCCATGGAGGTAGATGATGAGAGCTCCGAGCATGAGGAGATGGATGAGGAGTCAGATGACTCAGATGATGGGGATGATGGGGGTGGTGGTAGGCAGAGATTATTCTTTGATATTCCCTTCAGGATGAGACCATGGACATCTAGAGCGGTAGGTCAGGCTAGCACTTCAGCGCCACAGATTACCATCAGGGTTCCGTCAGAGGGACAGGTGGATGCCTTATAGATAGAGGTTCAGACTCTTTGGAGTTAGTTAGCGCAGGCACAGGTGACCATCAGTCAGCTGCAGGGATAGATAGCACAACCACCACCTCCTGACCTACAGATAGCTCAGCTTATGGTCGAGAGGGATAGCTTCTGGGAGAGATGTGTACAGGCTGAGGGGGTAGCCAAGAGACTACTGAGATCAGTAGAGAGCACTTCTATTGGAGAGGTCGTGGCCAAGGGATTAGAGACTTCTTGGGAGGCCGAGTATTACAGGATGCAATACTTTAAGGTAGTGTCACCTGAGTGGTAGATAACCTTTACCCAGTCAGGTACTCGAACTCAGACTCACTCACGCAGTCACTCTAGGAGTGAAACTAGGAGTGTGGGTCATCCAATCAAATGAGATATCAAAGCCTCTGGGAGTAGAGATCCATCGAGGCCCACTACCTTTGGAGACAATAGTAGTCATGATCCACGACCAGATGCCCCTCAGTGATGAGCATTGTTGTACAGATTTATGCCATTGTATGATATATCTTTTTGAAACATTTGATATCCTTGTATTCCTGGACATTTGTTTTGATGAGATCTATGATATGTAGTGGTGATTTGATTATGCATGTATTATGGATGATTAATGCACATGTTATGGATGTTTTGATTTTTATATGCCATGTCATGTATGATGATGATGCAAATGATGATATGATATGATCTAAATGAATTTTTCTTTTCTCTTATGATGTATGCAATGAATATAAAATGCAAGATGTAAATGTTTTAGATGAGATTATGATTTATGATGATGATAATGATGTAATGAAACTACAGTCATGTAATGAACTTATGATATGTGATGTAATGAAAATGATCATAATAATCTAAGTGATGATATGAAATGAAATGAATGCAATTTTATTTTATGAATGTGTGAAATATGCAGATGTATATGTTAATGAATGATAAAGATAACAATCATGCATGTGATTTGTAATGATGGATAATGATATGATAATGAAATTGAAATGATGATGTTGAGATGTAACAAATGTCCAGTCTTACTCAACCATTGTCAAAAAAGATAAATGTGATCACCCTTCAAAAATCTATTGAAAAGTCCTCAAAATGCAAATGTATTATGCAGTCCTAATAATGAAATATGAAATCCTAAATGAAATAATGAATCATTCTTCTTGTTGCCATTTTCTGCTGTGTTTAGTTGTCATCATCGAGCCTTTTGATATGTTGAAAATTAGTACAAGCATCAAAGGGTATGTTAGCAGCAATGATGACCTAAGTACTGCTTTCATAATGTTTGATGTAGCAAGTTAATACAAGCATCGAGGTATAATTGAACCAAGATGACCTGAGTATTGCTTGCATAAACAGACAAAAGCTAACCATTTTCTTATGCAAATTTTGAAATGTCATCAATGATCCATTATAGAGCATGTCCCGCGGCCAATTTGCACAATAGTAATGATGAACTTACAGACAACAATCAAAGAAAAATCATACTTCTTCCTTGTGATTCTAGTTCAGTACATCATTAAACCACTCCGAAGATATGATGTCATCAAATATCAAAACAACAATTTGCAACTTTTTCTTTTAAGTTTGTAATTCATTTTATTTAGATTAAGATCATCCAATTTATTTTTAAATCATTTGTCGAGATAATCATGTAAGCTCAGTTTGATTGGACAAGATTGTTGTTTCTGATATTCTGATATTAGACACACTGCTGACTACCTACTAGCAAACTGCCCCCTAATGACCTTGTACTCTGACTCTTGCTAAAGACAACTGTTGCGATGGATAAACCTCAAATCATCAAGCCATGATGAGATCCTTGTCGTTCCAAGGAGATGATGTAATGCAAATGTGATGGTGATGTGTGTGCGCAATGCTGATGAAAAGGACACATATGCAGAAGGAATCCTAATAGATGAGAGAGCCAAATAAAATCACAAACAATGCCTATTTGCCAGGTTTTCATCATTTGTTTTATTGCACTTTTTCCTGATTTTATGATTTTTTTAATTTTTTTTTCAGGATATTTTATATTGTTTTTTATTTTTTCTTAGGTGTAGAACCTTTTCAGATGAATGTTGTTGATCGGATCTTCAAACGGGTCCCCTTTTGCTATTAACAACTGATATGCCCTCGATCCATAGGCTGCAACAATAATGAACGGGCCCAACCAATTTGGTTCAAACTTGCCTTTCTTTTCCCGCTCCTATTGATTTCAAGGGTTTTTCCTGAGAACCAAATCACCCACTTGAAAACTCTGTGGTTTGAATCTATGATTATAGCTATAGGACATGATTTTTTGATATCCCTTCAAGTGATTAACCGCAGTTTGATGCCGTTCATCAAGCAGTTCCAGCTCTTGCAATCTTGATACTCTGTAGTCTTCATCATTGATTAACCCTTTGAGTGATACTCAAAGTGAAGGAATCTCAACTTCTAGTGGTAAAATAGCTTCTACTCCATAGACCAAAGCATAAGGAGTAGCTCCTGTTGGTGTGCGAATGCTTGTTCTGTAAGCCCATAATGCTGGATTTAATTGGACATGCCAATCATGGCTTTCTTCATTCACTGTTTTCTTCAAAATATTTAAAAAAATTTTGTTTGAAGCTTCAACTTGACCATTTCCCTACGAATAATAAGGTGTGGAGTACCTGTGTTGGATGTGAAATATTTCACATAGTTCATCAACATCTTGATTTTTAAAGGGTCTACCATTATCTGTGATAATGGAGTTAGGAATGCCATATCTGCAAATGATATAATTCAAGATGAACGAAGAGATTTGTTTGCCCATAACAGTTGTTAGAGGAATAGCTTCAATCCACTTAGTGAAATACTCAGTGGCTGTAATGATAAATTTGTGTCCATTTGAAGAGGATGGATGTATCTTGCGAACCAAATCTAATCCCCACTAAGCAAAAGGCCATGTTGTGGTGAAGGAATGTAATTCCTGAGCAGGAGCATGAATGAGATTCCCATGAATATGACATTTTGCACATTTCTTATCAAAGGCAAATGATTCTTTCTCCATGGTGGGCCAAAAGTATCCTAATCTTACAAGTTTCTTGGCTAAGGTTAGTCCACTTGAATGTGTCCCACAAATTCCACCATGGAACTCTTGTAAGGATTTTTCTGACTCATCGCGTTCAAGACACCTAAGGAGGGTACCATCCAGACCACACCAGTATAAGACGTTAGCAATTAAGGTGTAACAAGATGATTGGCAAATGAAATTTTGTTTTTGATTCCTAGACAAGCCTAAAGGTAAAGTAGTATCTTTTAAGTAAGTGTAGATTTGGCCATATAAGGAAGATTTAGAACTCGTCAAATGGAAAATGATTTGCGTTTTAGGATTGTCATGGGTGGGAGAAAACAATTGTTCCACTAGGAAATCATACCATTTTTTATTTTTTGACAATTGGATTGTGGCCATAGCGTCTGCTGCTTTATTATCAATGCGTGGAATCTATTCGAACTTGATATTAACAAATTATTTCTTGAGATCTTCCACCATTTTTTTGTAAGGTATCAATTTGTCATCTTTAGTGTGGTATTCATCATTGATTTGATTTATGACAAGTTGCGAATCACCAAAAACTTGAAGTTCTGTGATTTTCTAATCTACTGCAATTCTCATGCCAATTATTAATGCCTCATATTCAACTATGTTGTTTTTGCAAGGAAACATTAGCCAATAATATTTTGGGATTGTGTGTCCTTGAGGTGTAATAAAAAGAATTCCTGCTCCCGAACCATGTTGAGTGTAAGAGCCATCAAAGTAGAGTGACCATGATTGTTGGATATCTGCTGCGAAAATGTTGGCATCAGGAAAATCAACATGTATTGGGTGTTCTGTTGGTAGTGGTGCTTCTACTAATTGATCCGTAATTACTTGTCCCTTTATAGATTTTCGATCTACATATTGAATATCAAACTCGCTTAAGATCATAACCCATTTAGCCAACCTGCCAGTTAAGGTTTCCTTACTTAGAAGATATTTGAGTGGGTCAATCTTAGCCACAAGCTTTACTATATGGGTTAACATGTAGTGTCGTAACTTTTGGGAAGTGAACACCACTGCTAAACAAGCTTTTTGAATGAAGGTATAATTTAGCTCATGACTTGTCAAGGTTCGACTGATGTAATAAATAGCTCGTTCTTTTCCTGAATAATCTTCCTGTGCTAATAATGCTCCTAAAGATACTTCTGTGGCAGCAATATATAATATGAGAGGTGCCCCTTGTATTGGTGGATTCAATACTAGTGGATTCATGAGATACTGCTTTATTTGATTAAAGGCTGCTTCACATTTATGCTCCCATTTGAATGGAACATTCTTATGCAAGAGATGCATAAATGGTAAACTTGTATCTGCCAGTTGAGCAATGAATATTTGAATGGATTGTAATCGTCCCTATAAAGAGCGCAACTGACTGATGTTTCTTGGTGGTGGCATATCAAGAATTTCTTGTACCGTAGCAGGATCCACTTCAATTCCTTTTTCCGACATAATGTATCCTAATAACTTTCCAGATTTTACTCCAAAAACACATTTCTTAGGATTAAGTCTTACTTTGAATTGTTCCATTCTTCTGAAAATTTTAGATAAGATATTGATATGTCCTTCTCTAGTGTTAGACTTGGCAAGAAGATCATCAACATAATCCTCCATAAATGTATGCATCAAGTTGTGAAAAATTGTTGTCATTGCTCGTTGGTAGGTAGCTCTTGCATTTTTCAATCCAAATGGCATTACGTTCCAACAATATGTACCCCAAGGACATGTGAATGACATTTTATCCTGATCTTCTGGTGCAATCTTTATTTGGTTGTATCCTAAGAATCCATCCATCAATGAATACATCGCATGTCCAACAGTTAAATCCACAATCATATCAATGTTTGGTAAAGGAAAGTTGTCTTTAGGACATGCTTTGTTCATATCCCTGAAATTCGTGCAAATTCTGATCCTTCTATCTGGCTTTGAAATAGGTACAATATTGGAAATCCATTCCTCATAATCCATAGATCGAATGAATCCAACATCCAAAAGTTTCTTTAATTCCTCTTTAACCAATAATGCAAAATGTGGATGCATTTTTCTGAGTTTTTGTTTTATAGGTTTTGCCCTCGGTATAATAGATAGATGATGCATGATGAGATCTAGATCCAATCCAGGCATATCTGCGTAGGACCATACAAAACTGATTTGATTATCTTTAAGAAATTCTGTGAATTTAGGTACTTCTTCATCTGTCAGAGACGTAGCCAATTGCAAAAATTTAGGCTTTTCTGTAGTACCTATATTGAGTGCCTCCATTGGTTCAATTAAAATGGAAGATCGTTCCTGATAATACTCTGGAAGAGTGTCAAGTTTCCCATCCTCTGGCGCCTTTGAAAGGTTTTCACCATTGGATATGCTTTTTATTTTTCTCTTTTCTTGATCTAACATTGCCTTTGTTAGGTTTTCACCATTATATCTTTCTTTCATTTTTCTTTTTTCTTGACCTAATACTGCCTTTGTTAGGTTTTCACCATTAGGTCTTTCTTTTATATTATTTATTTCATAGTTGAGAAACTTGGCACTTTCCTATCGAAAAATTTGATCTTGTGATTCCCTAGTGGAACTTGTTTCGGGATGGGATGAACAAAGAAAGTTTATTATGGTTTCATCATTTGGAAAAGTTGGAACTTCAATGGGTGCAATTTGTTCCCAATCAATGAGTTCAGGATGAACCAAAGGTATTGGATCATTAGGATGAGTAAAGTCATTGGCCGTTAGGGTCATGATGTTATTGTCCATGTTATTATGGGAGAAGTCTAAGATGGTATCCTCCTCAAAATGATCTATCTCGCTTTGAATCGAATTGGTCTCACTAAAGTCCTGGTTGCTTTGTATGACGTATTCAAACGGAGGTCTTGAGATTTCTCCTTGTAAGAATGTAGGTGAGAATTTGTGTATGACATCCACCCTTTTTTTTGAGATGAAAGTATCATCTGAGAAGTCATCCCATTCATATTCATTTGAGTCTGTTTCAGAATTATCCGCTTGAATTCTCAAAATTGATTTAGCTATTTCTTCATTAGATGGCCTTTGTGTTAATTTTTCATTAGCATCTTCACCATATCATAATCCAGTCTTATCTTTTGGGTGCATTGTTTTTAATTGGACAGGTTCAACAATACCCTCTTTTCTTTTACCTAGAGGACCATTTCCTTCATAACCCATCTATTGCATGTTAGCATAACCCTTTCCATATTGTTGTGTGGGTATCTTGAGATGCTGTACAGATTCTTCTTCATCTTTGTAGAGCCAATCAAGAATAGCCCTATCTTCCCCTTCAGTTTCTTTGATAAACATCCCATTAAACTTGGTGATAGGGGTTGAAGTTGAGGCTAAAATTGCTGCAGCTTGTGGCATAGATGTTGACTGCTGACCATGAGATCTTGGTGATAAAGGTAGATTAGAGAGAGATAAAGAATATTCTCCCACCCCATTGTCTCTTAATTTTAACTTGGTGCCAAAATTGCTTATCATTTCTTGCACTTGTTCTTTGTTTTTGGAGGTAGAGATAGCCAAAGCCTCTCTATTATGTGGGACAAATGTGTCCTGAGTTGCTCTTAGGTTAGAACAAGTTTGACTGCTATTGTGATCAGCGGGTATCATTACTTCCTGTCCATCATATGGAAACTTCAAACATTGATGATAAGTAGATGGAACAACTTGCATGTCATGGATCCAATGATGACCCAATAGTATGTTGTAGGTTAGATCTCGATTGAGAACCTGACAAAAAGTATTCTTTACAATAGGTCCCACTCTGATTGGTAACATGATGAGACCTTTGGATATCCTTTCCTCATCATCATAAGATTTGATTGTAATTTTCCTCTGTGGATCTATAGAATCTGCTAAATATCCCAAAGCTAGGACCAATTTCAAACTACAAATATTTAATCCGGCTCCCCCATCTATAAGAACACGTCTAATGCGGGCTTTGTGAACCATGACTTCTAAATAGAGTGATGAATTATGCAGATGGGTTATGGATGAATCATCTCTTTCGGAAAAAGATAAACATGTGTTGGAGGACAAGTGTCCCACCATGGCTTGAAATTTATCGGTATCTAGATCAAGAGATATAGTTGTATCGACGAGAACCTTTTCCAAGATGTCCTTATGTGTAGGTGATAACTTTAAAAGCTCCAAGATAGAGATTTGGGCTGACGTTTTTTGTAATTGCTCAACCAAATTATATTGACTTGGAGGGGGAATTACTGCTTTAGATGAGCCGCCTTTGACAATGATCTTGGCTTGTCCCCTTGTCGTAACATTGACCTCTCGATATTCTGGCTTACCTTTGATTCAGATAGCATTGATTTGAGGGTCATCAATATAGATATGATTGATAATAATATCTTGGATGTTATTAACATTCTTGCCCTTATCCCTCGAGGATTCCCCTTTGTGATAATTAGGGAGCGGATTTTTGAATGCTTGATGATCATTATTGACATTATGTCCCTCAATTGTGATGGTACGATTATCAATCAAATCTTGAACAATATTCTTTAACCCTTGGAAACTGTTTGTCTTATGACCTTTGCACCTATGATAATCATAGAAGTGTGAGTCATTCCACGATGGTGGTTTAACTCGAGGCTCATAATCTCTTTGTGGTGGCAATGTAATAGCATTTTGATTCAATAACTCTTTGAGAATGGATTCCAAAGATTGGCCCAAGGGAGTGAAACTCCGTCGACTTGAAAAATATGATGGTCTGGGCACATTCAAATTTTGATTATTTCCAAAATTATTTCCATGAGCATTATTTATGTTTCCTTGATTAGAAACATTGCCTTGGGTGCTAGAATTTTTGGTATTATTGTTACGTTGAACACCTCACACATTAAGAATGGCGGGCTTCATATTCACGTTGTTAGCACCTACTACCCCATCATTTACAACATCTTTATTTCGAGTCCAAAATCATGACTTGTCATTGTTGTTATTATGATTGTTGTTGTTGTTGTTGTACGAATTTGAACCCTCTTTATCGACTTTTAGAACTCTACGCTTGATTAATGCACCTTCAATAGTGATTGCATTTTCAATCAATTTTTCAAATGATGGAGGACAATGAAGGTTTAGTCTATAACTCATTTCTTGATTAAGACTATTGATGAAGATCTCCATTTTTTCCTTTTCAGGAACAGGATGAGAGTATCTAGCAAACATTCTTCTCCACCTTTGCAAAAATGTAGTGAAAGATTCTCCTACTTTTTGTTTTATCTTACAAAGATCAAGCATGGTTACTTGGTGTTGAATGTTGTAAGAGTATTGCGATATGAACTTATTTATCAACTCTTCAAAGGTTTTCATGGGGGGAGTGATCTTTGAAAGCCACTCCATGGATTGTCCACCTAGACTTCGTGGAAACAATCGCATTAGATAGGTATCTTCATGCACAAATTCTAAGCTTATATTTCGGAAATCCCTTACATGCTCAATGGGGTCAGTTTTCCCATTATATCTATCAAACTTAGGGATTTCGCAATGTTTTGGAAAAGGAATCATTCGAAGATTTCTATTGAATGGATAAGCACATATTTCTTCCAAAACATACTTCTTTGGTGCTACCCCTTGCATTTCTTTTATTTGCCCTTGTAATTCCTTAATCTGTTGAGTAAGGGCACTAAAATTGTCGATAGGAGTTTCAGGATTTTCTTTAATCCCTTCCGTGTCAAAAACGGTAGGTAACTTGGCTCCTTGAATAGCTAAAGAAAGAAAGTATCTTTCCTTGTTTCTTTATAAAATATTTTCCATAAGAGTATGGAATTGAGGATCCTGTTTTGCTTCTTGAAGCTTTTCTTCCGTTACTTCCTCAGCATTTGAAGTGTTAAAGAGGTTTTCCTCCCTCTCACTATTATCACCCATTTTGCTCACTGTACTTTCCTCTTTTTCTATGTGCTTTCGAGACCTCGTAGTAACAGGCATAAGCTTTACTCAAATCCTACTAACTTTGATCAAAGGAATGAAATAGTGCAATAGTGATGAAAGTTAGGATAGAATGAAGATTCTATGACTTAAAAGATTTTTAATCTTTAGCTCGTGATTCCCTAAGTGAAAGGATGAAAATCTTGTTTGCGGGAATTAAACCAAAGATTGAAAATAAAGATGATTTTTCACTCTGTGAAGTTTGACCTTAGCTTTGTAGAGAGATGAATTTTATAGATGCCTAATGTGTTTGAGTTCTCTATAGCAGAATTTGATTTGGATGAGTAGCGTACGTGATAGCAGGTTGGGGAATATAAGAAGGATGAATGCGCTGATTGTGGTTATGCCTTTGAGAAAGGGCTCTTCTTTGAAAGAAAGCTCTTGAGTATAAAGGTTCTACAACATAATCATTAGTGAAACCTCTAATATAGTCGTGATATCGATGAATAAAGGTTTTGTGTTCAAGCAGGACCTTTTGACTTTGATATAGAAATTTCCTCTTCTTCAACACTTTCTTATAAGTGAGAAACTTCTTGGGCTTTCTGATCTTCCTTTCTAAGGACCTCTTGGCAAATATTGTAGACTTCCAAACTCTGAGCATGGGAAACACTAGACCTATAAAACTTTATTTCTGAAAGTCAAAAAATTCACCTAGACTCGGAAAAACAGATGCACCAAAACAGAGACTGAATGCGCCAAAACAAAGCACATATGCGCTGAAACAAAGCACAGATGTGCTAAAATAGAGCACAGATGTGTTGAAATAGAGCACAAATGCGCTAAAACAAATTACATATGCATCGAAACAGATATTGAATGCGCTAAAACAGAGACCGAATGCGCTAAAACAGCTCTAAGACCGACATGTTTTGATAGTTTGATAAAAATTTCTTGTTTTGGATGATCTTAATCTGATTTAAATGTGAAAAACATAGCATAGAAGCAGACAGTCATTTTGTTAATTCTAAAATCTAAACAAAGAGTGTATGTTCTTGAGATTTCCACAGGTTTTAGACAAGACAAGCACTTCAATCAGACTCATTCTTAATTTGTCAAATAGGTCATCCTAGTAATCACAACCCATAGCTTAAAATCATGTCGAATCACATAGCATTGTCACCCCCTAGAGGGCACCTATGTTTTTGTCTTTTCCAGGTGTGTACTCAAAGTGATGGAAGTGGATATCGAATCCCTTGAGCAAAAAATCCATGGCGACTATATGGTGAGTGTCTTGGGGGTAGATTCTTCCCTCCCCTTGCACCGTGATTAAAATGATGTTTGGATACTGACATGACTGGCTTTCTACACTATGGTTCGTAGTAAGGGTATATGTTCAGTGTGGAAAATAGATATACTCCCTCGACAGACCTCCCAACCTTTAGAACAAAGGTTTTGGGGATGGTTATCCTGCGCACTACTGTCAAGTTGGATTTTCATCAACAACTTGCTTTTGATTAAAGTGGGTTGGAAACCTTGGCTTTAGGTGTTCCCACTTTGGTCGTTCCTCTTGGGTGAGTACTTTTTCCCACAAGAGAAGGCCTTCTAAAGGATGTAATAAAACATTAAATTATGGAAAATAAAAGGTAAGTCTGGTATTTTGACCACCCAGTTAAGGGGAGAGCATAGACCTATTACCCACAATCACAACAAACAAATAATGGTTCAATTTTACATCCCAAATTGACAAATTTTCTATTCTAAGTGAACATGTTGCTTCACTAAAAGCATGGGGTTTATTTTAACCAAAAGAAAATTATGTTTGGTGACTATCCTAGGATTGGTTAATTCAAATTTAAATGTCTACCATAGGATTGGTTCATTTTGTTAAAAATAGCATTAAAAAAATCCAGTCCGCGGATTGCGTCGGAATCAAAATTTAAATTTTTACAACTGTATGCGCCAAAACAGAAGATGTATGCGCCGAAACATGTTATGTATGCGTTGAAATCGTCTTCGTATGCACTGAAAGATCTCGTGGATGCACCGAAACAGTCGTAGTATGCGCTGAAACATGTTATGAATGCACCGAAAGAGTTCACAGGGATGCACCGAAATAGTCATCGTATGCACTGGAACAGGTCATGTATGCGCCAAAATAGTCATCATATGCGTTGAAATAGTCTTCGTATGCACTGAACCGCGACTCGTATGTGCTAAAACGTGATTTTTACTCGTCACCAGCCAAAAAAATCTGCAAAAAGAGAAATGAAATGCGGGGCTTGGCCCCACGGTGGGTGCCAAAAATGTGTACATTAGAAAGTGTCAATCAAATTGAATCTAATCTAATACACCAATGAAACATTAGATTGAAGAAACTAAATAAAGTAAAGTAAATGCAAACTCAAAACCACAACTTCTTCAAATTCGTCCCATTGTCCTCTATCTCTAAGGATTCGCTTCAAGATGCTTGCTCTCAGTTGTTAAAACAACAGCTTGTAGAATGGCAGCTTGAGAGAATGAGATTAATAATGCATATGCATCTAAAATATTAAAAATATTGAATTGAAATTTTATGAATGCTAAGATGTGACTATAGTAACTACGCATGAAAATATGAGATTCGAGGTCCTTTTCAACTCATGAAAGGGTTGTATTTATAGATTTTTGAAGGTAGGAATTTGATTGGCCAAGATTGACGGTCGAGTTCAAACCTGTTGAAATGAACGGTGAGAGATCGAGAATTTGAAAAGAAGGTGGAATTCTGAGAGACAGAAAATGAAGAGACAAGAGAAAGGTGTCTCTCATAATTAAATAAATAAATATTTAATTATGTGTGAGAGAAATATGAAAAGGCTTTAATTAAATATTGCAAATATTTAATTATGTGAGAAAAGAAAAAGCCTTTTAATTAAATATTAAGAATATTTAATTTTTTGTGAGAAGAATGGGAAATTTGGAAAAATGATTTAATTAAATATCAGAAGTATTTAATTAAATATGGAGGGAAGAATATCATTTAAATTTGGAATTTAAACCTGTGATAATTCATGTAAATAAATTATAAAATTTATTTAATTAATTAAGAGGAAGGTAGCATTAATTAAATAAACTTTATTTATTTAATTAAATTAGAAGAATTAGAAAATGAACAATATAAATAAATAATTAAATTTATTTATATGTAGATGACTTAAGAAAATTAATTAAATAATTCATATTTAATTAATTAACAGGTTCGATCGACCATGACCATTTTTAGATGTGTACAAGGTCGATGTTAGGAAGATGGAAATCATCCTTTAGGTATGCCTTGTTTAGGTCTCTGAAATCTATGCATATTTTGATGCCCCTAGTGGGTTTAGAGACTAGTACCGAGTTTGAAACCTAGTTAGGATAATCTATCAATCAGATGAATCCAATTTCAAGAAGCTTTTGTAAGTCAAGTTTCACCAAGAGTGCTATCTAAGGGTACATCTTCCTTAATTTTTGCTTCACTAGTTTAGCTTCAGGATAGACTGCTAGATGATGCACAACTACTTCTGGATTGAGCCCTGACATATTTGTGTATGACCATGCAAATTTGGTTATTTTCTCTTTTAGGAACATTGCTAGGTTTTTCTGATCTTCATCCAACAAGGATTTGACATAAAAAGTGATCTTGGGTGCCTCTTATGTTCCCACATTCGCTAGAGTTGCCTTTTCTGTCAATATTGCTGAATTTTTTGGATGCATTTCACTAAGGGGGGGATTGAATCCCTCATCCTTGGGTGCCTTAGAAGAGAGGTTTTCACCTTCGGATGCATCCTTTATTTTTACTATTTTAGGATAAGAAAGTACCATAGTGTTGTTTTCACTTACAGATATACATGTTAGTTTCATGTCATCAATTTTACAACTGAAGGACTCAATTGTCTCCCTATAGTATGCCCCTATGTCTAGCTCTATGCCAAAACCTACTTTGTGATCTACCCATGGTAAGTTGTCGTGGAGTCCCATGAATTTTGAGACCGCTTCATTATTTTTGAGTAAATCTAGAACCGATGGTCCTTGTTGGTCCAATTCAATGAGTTGTGGGTATACTAGGCTTATTTTAATCGATTGATCACTCAAGGTGAAAGATGTCGTGGATATCATGAATATGGAGATATTCTCAAATAGGTTGGAAACAGCAAGGGGGAAGTCATCTAAGGCCATATCATGGGATGTTGGTAACCAAGAGGAAGCCTCATCTCGTTTAGTAGAAGTAACCTTGCCAATAAGGGTAACCTTGCTAGTAGTACATCCTAAGTCAAGATTCTTTGGATGTTTCTCAGGAATGATGGGTTCTAGCAAACCATTATCATTTTGTCCTAGTTTCTTGTTCTTGTTATATCCCTAGATCTTCATTAACTGCAAGCCTTTGTTTTCATCTTCCATGGGAAGAATAGGGATAGGTCATTCATCTTGATACAATAGCTTGGAAACATCTTCCTCGTTGACATCTTCTTTATTCAAATCCCCCCACTTGGTGAAGGTGGTAGCTGCCATTTTGATCGTTTCGGCCTCTTTGTTACTAGATGTGGGTTTCCCATGAGATTTGGGAGAAAGAGATATCTCCCCCATCACAAAATTTTCCTTCATTAGTGTATAATTTCTACAACCATCATCCTGGATTACTACTTTGATATCGAGAATGTTCTATAGAATGGGCGTTTTCATTTCTGAGGTAGATAGAAGGGATGATGGGTCAAAAAATGAGGAGGATGGTGTAGGACCTTCATCATTTTTAGGGATCTGGGGTATTTTGTAAGAATTGGCCTCAAAGTTCTTACAGTAGTAAAAAATCTCAAGATCTCCATGGATGGTAACTTCTCTGCCCTCAAAAGGAAATTTTACACATTGATGATATGTCGATGCTAAAAATTTTAGGGCATGGATTATTTCCAAACAAGAAAGATGTTGTAGGGAAGATCAAGGTCTAACACTTGTCATGTAGTCTCTGCAATGATGGGTCCTACTTGGATGGGTAGTGCAATGATTCCTTGTGATACCCGCTCTTGATCATCATATGCTCTGATGGTGGTACTTTTTGATTTTTCAATAGTGTCCTCTGAGTAGCTCAAGTTCTTGATCAAATGAAGGGTGCAAATGTTTAGACCAACACCTCCATCTACTAAGACTCTTTTAACTTTGTTCTTATGAACAATGAACTCAAGGTGTAAGGCACAATTGTGATATGGCTATGATGGTAGGTCTTGCTCTGAGAAGGTGGGGAGATGATTATTGATATTCCCTACCATAGCTTGAAACTATTTTGTATCAATATCCTCGAGGATGGATGATGAAGACAAAGTGTTATCTAAGATTTAACTATGTGAGTGGGATAGCCTCAATAGTTCTAAGATATAAATCTGCATGGGGGTCTTCTTAAGCTGATCTAGGAGATTGTACTTGCTAGGGTTTGATGTTGGAAAATTAGGTTTTTCCCTAGATTGAGATGGGACTCCTTGGATGGTGACCTTTCCATGTCGTGTGGTGACTCCACACTCTGCACTAGGTCCTTTGATGGTGACAACGGTGATGACACTATCATAGGAAGCGACTACATTGGAATATGTATGCTAAACATTTGTGTAATTCATAGCTTTTCCATTTTTGTTTCCTTTTTAATGATATAACATAGGGTTTTTGTATATCTTAAGATCCTGATTGCCGACTAGTACCTCAATAGATATGGCTTCTCTCTATATAAGATCTTGGATAATATTTTGAGCCTCATATAGTTTTTTGTTTTATGTCCTTTGATTTTGTCAAAGTCACAAAGATCATTTTCGTTGTGCCATGTTGGTTTATCCTATGGTTCTTGGTAGTTTTCAAAATTGGGAAGTGTTATCAAGTTTGACTCTACCAATTTCTTCATGATAGTCTAAATAGGTTTCAACAACAGTGTACTTGCATTTTGGATAGTTGTTTTTGTTGGGTGTTCGTCACTATTGTGTTTCAGTGTTGTTGACCTGTTTGTTTTGTGATGGTGTTGTTTGTTGCATTTTCGATTGAGTGTTAGCTATTTGATTGTTGTTTGGCATAGGAGTACTTAGGACCACCTTAGCATCTGTTGGTGATTTTTCTAGCAAAACCCAACAATTCTCTAGAGAGTTTCCAAATCTCATAATGAAGAAACTATAAGGTTAGTGGTCAACACAACGAGCCCATGACTTTGTGATCCTTTCTCCTTCACTTTTGGCTCTGTTAAACCAGGGAGGGTAATCCCAAATATGCTTTCATGAAATATATCAAATTAATAACAAATTGATTCCTAGTTAAATGCAAATAAAGCCCACCCGACTGAAGATTTGGCATATCCCTTTAGTGAGTGACTACCCATTTTCTATGAATCAAAAATACTTTCATCCCATACACAATTCCTTGAAGAAGGACTTTAAATGAATATTGTTCTTATTTTAAGTTCAAGGCTACGTGTGCTACTTCCTCTCATTTTATGCAATATTTTATGATAAACTGACTAGTTTCCTATCAATTGGAGCAACATAATCAAATATGCAAGGATTTGTAATATATGAACTACTCATTTTAGAAGTAGGTGAACTACCATTATATTGCTTTGCAGATTATGAAAACTCAAAATTCCTAAAATAAACGCTCACTACTTACCAATCCTAAGCAATTTCTTACAAATTTTATACCCTCTTCAAGCATTTTAATCAACTCTTTGAGTTAAAGTTAAGAATAGAATAATACATTCAAATAAAACCATCTGAAGACAAATGATAACACCATTAGAATTTCTATTCATAACTTGTGAGAAATATACATAGGAGAGTATTTGTTTCTAGACAAAGATACATTTCTACATCAATAGTTTATATAAAACTAATTTAAGATTGTTACATACAACACTTCATTCCAAAACCATCTACTAGCCTATTTACCCATATTTGATTCAAAATGTCTTTTTTGAGCAAAGAATTCACCCAAAACCCTATTGAGACCTAAAAGTACAACCCTTGTAATGAGCCCAAAAATGCCTTTTATAGAATAAGAGAGTGACAAGCATCAGGATCAATTACATTTACATTTCATTTCATTTTGAGAACATCTACACCAAAATTTGAGATGTGCAAAGCTTGTTACATGCAATCATTTAGGAAAATGGAAGAGTAAAAGACAACATTCCACATCCCTTGCATGTAGACCCACCGACTCATCAAAAGATAGGGTCAGTTGTAGTAGCATCATCCTAGTCCTTACTGACTAAAGAAGATTCTCCACTCACAGCCTCAACAAAAAACTTGCAGACTACCCAATGCTAGGAAGTCTAGCACCTCTCCTATACACTAGCCCAAAAAATTTCCACATCAACGCTAGAAACAAGAAATCATATGAATGCTAAATAGGAAAATCTTAACAGTGGGGCCATGGTGTCATAAAAAAAAATGGGGCATAGTCATCACTTTGAGTCATTAGCCTTAGAAGATACTAGCCCACACCTTGCTTATGGTGTAACTAGAGGAACTGTCACCACCACCTCATCAAAATCATCAGATGGTACCAGGGAGATAGGATAATAATCACCCTATGAGTTAGTGTCACCCTCAATTTCTGGGGGCTATCAAAGAACTCACCAAAAGAATTAAGTCCTCCCAAAAAAGCCTTACAATAATTGCACCTTTTCTTTGTCTTCTTTTCATATTCCACTAACTCCTTGCCTTTAAACTTGACTGATTCTTCTGAAACCATTTGGTTCCTCATGCGGCAGTTGCTCCTAACACCATAATTTTTAAATTTCCTACATCCCCTCCTATTCTTTGGTGTATTAGAATCTCCCTGTGTATCGACCTCATCCTCTGGGGCATTCTTCTCAGACTCTAGGAAACTCAATCTCCTAGATCTCTGAACTTGTCTAATAGACTCTCCTGACTTACTCATCCTTCTAGCGACAAGAACCAGAAGACACCTACCAACTTTTCTCTCAAACTCAAACTTATGCAATGTCTGAATGAGAAGTATCATAATCAATCCTCCTTATAACAAGCCATGCACGTGTGCCAACCATTAATTCTTCAAATAAAACCAATGTGTGCAGGCTGACAACAAATCCATCTTGATCCATTTAATCTTCACCACTGTTCATGTTTTAAAAGATAAATAAATGGGTAAATCATAATGCAACCACTTCCAATTAAGTTTTAATTGTGCTTTAATGCTTCTTTAAATCAGAAAATCTCTGAGTAGATATACATCTACTTTGTACATAGCACCAATTAAAACTTTCTTGCCATAATTACCCACTCACTCGTAGGAATTATTTCACTTGTATTTCTTCTTATCAAAACATTGAGGATTGATCCTGATATGATCTCAAAATATCAGCCGATACATTGCCATTCTTTGTTCCACCTTTTCCACACATATCATTTGCAGTCAGAGCTGACGGTCGAAATTTCAAGCATGTGCCTTAAAGATTCAAGGCTAGAAATAGCACAGTTCAGAAATAGCATCTTCTCGACCAAATTTGGAAGTATTCCAACTTAATTTAGAGCCCACTAGAGATTTTAAGCAAGTCCACATGGCACTTGCCCGCTTTCCCATTAGAAGACACAAAACATGGATAGGGCCCCTACGGGATGGTAGGGAGTGGCTGTGATTTAGCCACATCACTGACCATCAACCATAGAATTAATATTTTTCTAAAAAAGCATTCATCTACAAAGACCAATGGGTCCCACAAAGTAACAAGTGTCACACCACCCACTAACCCGTGTGACCAACCTTCCTTACTATTGTAGACAAATGGGAGTGTGGAGAACAAATTTGATGAAAACATGTGTAATGACATCCACTGTTGATTTCCATTGGGCAACATCCACTACATCATGGAGATGCTAGTCCCACCATCAAATAGTACCCTGTGGTCATCACCCGCTAGCCCGTGTCTTTAAAATAATATGCAACAAATCAAGACAGGTGCATGGGGAATGGTAGAGATATGGCCATGTCTTTAGTTTCTCAACAACTGATCTTCTTTGCATAGCACCAGTCATCCTCACTGAGGATATTGGGCCCACCAATAAACTAGACATGTGGTTGAAGCCCACCAGCCTGTATGAATAAAATAAGAAGAGGTCAAACAACACGGGCATACAAGAAGTGGCTAGGATTAAATCCCACAATTGGATGACCAATCATGAAGCATTATTTCTGCACATGTAACAAAAGTTAGTCATAAAAAATGGCCATCTCTAAGTAATGAGATATTGACCCTCCACAACGAAGGCTTAGGATATAAAATAGTTTAAGATTAAGCCTTCGATCACACGAAATTAAGACCAATGAAATCATAAGGTAACCGAAAAACCTAATCATAGGGGTTGGTAATACAACAATTATGATGGCACAAGTGACAGCTGAAGTGACTGGGAACGGGGAGAGCAAGCCAATGCAGTTTTAAAATGATCAAGGGTTCTTGATTAATAGACCAATCTTGAGGAGTGGTAAGGATACAAAACCCTATCATAGTGATATGAATATGACCTAAAATCAAAAAACAAGGGACCAAACCAGAATTTGGAGAAAAATTAGAATGGGACCAAAGCTTTTTGGAAGGGTTCCATTAGCATCTACCACACCATCATTCGTCATGTTCTTGTTCTTATCCCATACATGAGGCTTGTCGTTTGAATCGGTTGATGGGAGGTTGTCTTTGTAAGCTTGAGTGTTTTCCTGTGAGATTAGACATCTCTCAATGTTAAGGGCTCTAGGGACAAGCTCGTCATAAGAGGTAATGTATTGCATTTTCAAGTGGAAGCATAAATCTAGATCTAGATTCACTATGATGATACCCACTTTTTGCTCATGAGGAATTGGACACTTTCTTTTACTAGCGCTTTCTCTCCATCATTGCAAGAAATTGGTGAAAGATTATCCTTTTTTTTTGTTTGAGAGTGTACAACTCTTCTAGGCTTACATCCATGCCAATATTAAAGGAGAAGTGATCTATTAATTTATCGATAAGTTCTTGGAAGGTTTTTATAGATGGAGGCAATTGAGAAAACTGTTCGATAGATGGTCCTATCAAGCTTCGTTGAAAGAGGCACATCAAATAGGACTCATCATAGGAAACCTCCATACACATGATGTTAAACTCTTTGAGATGGTCCACAATCCACATGACTTCCTCTCCCTTTGTATTTATCAAATTTTGGGACTTCAAAAATGGGAGGGAATGGTGCCATTGTGATGTTTCAATAAAAGGGATATGGGCATAGGTTCTGTGTATGGGGTTTCTTCATTTTTCCCATTCGGATATCCCACATTTCGTGTGTTAACACCTTGAGTTGTGATGGCATATCATCTTGTGGGTTTGGTGGAGGAACATATGTTGCATATTGTGGGATGGTGGATGAATTGTATGTAGGATTCTGATATGATGAAGTGTTGTATGGTGTGTATGGGGTGTAGGATATTGTGACGATGATTGTGGTGTTGATGTATATGTTCCTAACATGTTTGTATTGATGATGTTCTATTGAGGATTATAGTAGGAATTTTGTTGTTGTTGTTGTTGGGAATATTATTGATCTAGTAAGGCTTGTTGTTGTTGTTGAACCACAATGGCTTGTTGTTGTTTTTGTGCCACTAGGGCCTGTTGTTGGGCTTGTTGTTGTTGTTGTGCCACTAGGGCTTGTTGTCAAGTTTTCTATTGTTGTTTTTCTAAGGCTATTTTTTGTGCTGCTATGGTTGCTTATTGTTGTTGTTATTGTGTTGTTAGGGCGGCTTTTTGTTGTTGCTGCTATTCTTGTGTTGCTAGGATTGCTTGTTATTGTTATTGTGCTGCTAGGGCTGCTTGTTGTTGTTTTTCTTTTTCTTGTGCTACTAGGGCTACTTGTTGTTGTTGCTACTATTGGATGACTTGCTGATAAGCTTGTTGTGATGGTTGTAAAGCTAAGGATTTTTCTTGCAATGTAGGATCAAGTGGTTGTTGGGACATCTATGATGGATTTTGGGTGTTGATGTTTTGAGTGGGTAGCGAATTGTTGATGAAAGTTTGGGGGTTCCCTTGGTTTAACATTCCTTGTAAAATGGTGGATTGCGATGGAGGAATGTATGTTTGAGGTCCTATTTGATTTTGCATGGTGAGAGGGACTATGGGGAAGGATGGTGATGATGCCATTAGGTATTGTGACGGTAATGGCACATTAGGACCTTGAGTCCATTGATTGAAAGGGTCCCCTTGACCACTATTTTGGGGATTTCCTTGTGTTAGGGATGTGATCAAGGTATTAACTAGGTTGATGGGGTTTGTGACCAAGAGATTTTTTTGATTCAGGTTGGTGATAAATGGGAAAGATGTGTTTTGTGAAACCAATGACACAAATAAACTAATTGGGGGATTGGATAGAGATGTCCCTATTTGTGTTAAGTGTCGATTTTGCGTTAGGGTGTTGGCATGCATTTTTTGGTCTATTTGAGACACAAGGCCTCTACTACCTTGTGTGATGTCGGGCACACTTGTGGTACTTGTAGGGATGGATAAAGATGGATGACCTTGATATGTTGACGTTATCATGGATTCGTGAAGTGTAAGTGGCTTATTTTGATGCAAGGGATGTTCAAGGACAGGGGAGCACCAAAGTTAGGTGTCCAAGTGGTGGTTTGAGGTGGATTGGTATTTAGGGTACCCACAAGTGTGTTGCTTTCAAATGGAAGAGTATGGCCAAAGTCCTTAGCAAGACTAGGAATGGGTGTTTGATTTAGCATTTGCAATGGAGTTATTTGCAAGGTGGATGAATTCAAGCCTTGTGTCAATGATTGCACAACAAAAGACAAGGAAATTGGAGCAACATTTTCTAAGGCTTGATGTTCCATAATTTCCTCCCTAGTATGTTCAAATGGGTTGTTTGTAATGTATTCCATCTCATATGGCCCTGATGGAGATGAGGGTTGTTGTGAAGGGGTAACCTGAATCCTTGGATAAAATTCTTGAGGATTTGGATCACTTGAGGTGAATGTGACTTTGGTTTTCTCCACGATTCTCTTGTGTTGTGATGTCTTTACCATAAATTTTGGGTCACCTATGGGAGAGTTGTGTTCAGATTTGTAATGTTTAAAATCTCTAGTTGTTACACCCCAATTGTGTAGTTACTACATAGGGTAAATATGAATGTAATGTGAATTCTAGAGATGAATAAATTATGCTTGTACTTTTTTATCAATATGAATGTTATCTCATTTGATATTACCTTTGTTGGTGTTATTCATGGTGAAATATTGCATATAAGTGAATGAAAGGTTATTGAATTATTATTATTCTAACTTTGGAGATGTTTATGTATACTGCATTTATTATGAACAATTGACTTTCTTGTGTGCATTTTTTAGTGGATGTAAGTATGTGTTCCATTCCTTTGGGCAGAGGGGAAGTATCACTCAGGAGAAGACCTTGGTCGAGTAACCGATAACAGTAAACTATCATAGAATATACACACACCACATTAGAATGATTGCATTGAGTCAGTTTGTGGTTAATAGGTAAGTCATCCTTAAGTGATGTGTCTGCATTTGCAACTCTTGTTTACTTCTACATGCATTGGGTGATGCTTATCTATTTGATCTTTTGAGATCTTTCTTGTGCTATTACAACTATATTGACAAGTGGGATGTACGTGGAAGTATATATATATGCATATTCATGTCAATGGGATCTAATGACACATATATGCATACATAAAGATGTACCACACGTAAAAATCTATCAATATGATGGTAATCATGAATGACTATATGTGAATAAGATGTGAACATATATATATATATGTGTGTGTGTGTATAGTATATAAATGTATCCATATGTATATGTATATCAATACATGCATACATTGGAGAATGGACACACTCATACAGATGCATCGATATAGATATACCTACACACACATGTACATATAGGTATATACATTTATACATATATATGTGCACACATTTAATATAATGTGTTTATTATATACTATCTCACCTGTACTCATATATATATATATATATCAAAAGTATGCTTAGATTATAAACTCACGATATATATATGCAAATATACATATGAATGGATATATATAAATATATAAATATACATATATATACTACATGTTAATATTTAAATATATATGTATATAATATATATTATATATACATATAATAATATATATATATTAAAAATACTATATATGAAAATTGAGATCGACTAACTCTTATTCATTGAAGCCAATTATAAGACTATTTTGTAGTTGATAGAGACTATAAAATAGAGGTCGATATTGACTATGTCAATTTAGGCCGATTTAATAGCTTATGACTATTAATGCAACTAATTACTATATGGAATGACACACAACTTAAGTCATTGCATTACATTTGATATTTCTAGAAAATTTATGCTTGACTTGGTCCACGCCTTTAGTGAAGACCATGCTTGACTTTGTCCAACGTAATAAACTGCTTAAGTCAATTCATTCACTAGATGGGCCGGTGGAAACCTACTATCATATAATGTAATTTGATTAAGTTTAGCTATGCCAAATGTGAAGGAAATAGAATAGGAATTAGTGCCACCTTTGAGTTTTATTTTTTGTAGATGTATTCTCATTGTAACTATTTGATTTATGCATATGCTGATTGAATTAGACTTCTAAATGTTGTCACAAAACAAGTTGACCTATAGGTGAATAAGTTGAGTATTAGCTTGAGAATTCACCACCTTTTAGTTAAGTAGGTTTTCATGGAGATTGATGTCATTTTTCATGCATAAACTATAGGCCATGAGGTTGCTTGAGTGCTCTATAAATAGCTGAACTATTTCACTTGAGAGGGACACATTCCTTCAAGATATTACACATCTTTTTCAATTCATAATTTAGTTGTTACCCAGCCATAATTTTCTTTTCATAGAGAGAGTGAAAGGAAGTAAGTTCATATGGTTGTGAGGAGATTATATTTTGAGACAAGTAAAGCTATCAACAAGCGAGATAGAGATATTGTGATATTCTTGAGAAGCTGATTATCAAACTATTTTTGTTGGAGAGGACTGCATTGTTGTCTTTATTTTGGATAAGCGATAATACACACAAGGAACCCTTATTCTTTTTTATTTTACTTTGAATGATGTGTCTTGCATGCATGGCTGAGATGTCTTTTCTAGTATATGCATTAGAGAGTTTAGATTAATTTGAAAAGGAAAGTGAAGCTATTATGTTGTTTTAATAATGTGTTTTTATGTACTCCATAATAGGAGATGGGTGTTTATCATAGGTATTACATTCTAGGTATGATTGAGCATGAAAAGCACATATGGTACATATAGCTAAGTTATTTATTTAACTAGGAAAGCTTGTGTTTACTCCTATGAGAGATAATCTAGTATGGGATGGATTTTAAGTACTTACATGTAAGTAGGGTTATCCAATTATATAGGTTATCTTTGGAACAATGGACTATCCATAGAAGGAAATAAATAACTTGTGTACTTACTAGTTAAGTAGGTTTATTCCAAGTAGATTAATATGGTTGTAGGTTATTTGGGATGATGAACTATCCATTGAAGAAAATACCTATGCGTATCTTAAGATAGCCTTAAGTCAAATAAACCCTGAGTAGTGTATGTGATAGATGACTTCATTCAAAGTACTAAATGAGAACACTTTGGCCAAAGTAGTGTGAATTTCCAAGACTCCACTTTAGTTGTGTGAGTATTGAGACTACACTATCAGTTCACCGTGATCGAATATTATATGCTAGACAAAGATTGTAGGGTTACAAGTTCTAGTTATGTAAGACACAACACTATGATTAGTTGGTTTTCGTTATCGGTTACTCTACCAATCTCTTCATCAAAGGGAAGAGAAATCTATCAAATGATAGATGTGTGGGGTACCACATTATGAGTCTGTGGTTGGTGGGAAAGTGCCTGAGTGATGCTTCTCCTCCACAACAAGTGACAAAAGAACAAATATTTGAAAGGAAGGATCTTGGATCATCTTACAACTATTTGTTCTAAAGCTCTTTGAGCTATGTATGTAATTGTATGTTTTCTTTGCATTGATGTATTTTAAGAAAATTAAAAGGAATTCATGTTGTATATTTAATGCATCTTGAATGGAAATTATCAACAAAGAAAAGAAATATTTTTATTACAATGGCTCATTACTTTATTTATTTACTTGTTTTGTGAAAATTTATAAATTTTTACTTCATAGAAGGGTTAGTAAATTACATGTGGTATCAGAGCTACTTGATTTAGCTATGGAACCTATGATCTCATCATTCTTTTCATCCAATGTTATCTAATGTTGTGAATTCTTGTGCCAGGATGGTGTATCTCAAATTAACAACTCAAAAGTTAGTAATAAAAAATGAGCATTACCTGAAGGCCAAGAATTCCAAAGGGAAGCCATCATTAGAACAAGAGAGGGAACCAACTATGATAATTCTATTTGGTTAAGTGACACTAAAACCTTTAGTCACACACTTTCTTAGATCAATGATGTGAAGAGAAAGATGAAGATGAAGGCTATGTACAATTACTTACCAACCATCTCACCAGAAAAGTCTGAATCATTACTACTTTCTAGGGCTATGCCTTCAGAAGAAAGTGTTAGTCCGACATTCATCTTTAGGGATCCTAGATTTCTACCACTGGCTGAAGTAATCGTAAATTCTTCAAGTAATGAGTCCAAGGGATATGTACCACAGACACCTCCAGATGAAAAATAGTCTCATGAACAAATGCCTACAAAAAGGGTAGAATACATTTTTGATGAACATCATATTGGCATTGCCTCTCAAAACTATGTATCGGATGATAAATTTGAAGGTTATTATCCTTTTTGGGATATGTATGAACAAATGAGAGATGAACAAAAAGATAGGGAACAAAAATTGTCTCAGTCTATAGGTTATACTCCTTTAAGTTATGTGTTTGAGATTGAATATGAAGGATACTCTTCACTCGCCTATCTGAATAGTCACTCCATGTAATCGAAAGGATATTGAAATTCTCAAGAAATGAATAAAATTATGTTTATTATAAAAAGTGTATGCTTAATCTTATGTGGAATTCTTGTGTACATGTGAATTTTACTTTTATGTTTTCCATAAGATAATTGATAACATAATTTATTCTAACATGGAGAAAACATTTAGGTAAAAAACAATCACATATGGATGGTGAGGACACAAACTAATCCCGATGGAAGTCAGGAGGTTGGACAAGGAACCACTAGAGTAGAGGCTAGGCTTGACCAAATATTGGCAAGGTTGGCTAACCTTGAAAAAGAAAGAGTTAAGGATAGGGTAGAAAAGGATATACCTATTAATGAACATGAGGGAGAAAATTATTCCCATGGGCATAATGAAACCTATAACCAGGAGAAGGAAAAATCACCTATGTCGTCTATGGAAAGGAATAAGAAGCTTGTAGCTTCAAAAATTTCTAGAGTCATGAAGACGGTTATTACACCTAAGTTTGATGTACGTGTTAGAGATGATGAGGCTGAGGTGTCACTTGTTCAAATGGAAAATTTTTTAAAATAAAAAACTATGATGAGGTTACTAAAGTCACATGGGGTGCATATCACTTAGCAGGGGAAGCCTCTACTTGGTGGATGAACAAGAAGTTGGAACTTAATATCAACTCATGGAAGCTGACATGGGGAGAATTTGTGGATATTTTCTATAAAATATGGTTACCATAACTATAATATGACCAAAACTTTTAGATTTCCAAGATTTGAGACAAGGTAACATGACAATCAACGAATACTACGAAAAGTTTACTCAACTTTTGTGCTATGTTCCCATATATCATAAGGATGTGCACTTCCGTATTAGGAAATTTATAAAGGGACTCAAAATTCATATTGGAGGAGAAGTGGATATGCATGGTCCAACAACCATGGACCTTGTATATGAGAAATCAATTAAGCAAGAGAAAAAGCTTAGGGTTAATTCCAATCATCAAGAAAGAAAAGAGAAAAAGAAAGATGTGGAAGTTTCTGACAAGATAGTTCCTATGAAAGAGGAATCTATGCAAAATGCTCCAAAGAAAAAGGGGAAAAGATGCCACAATAATGGAAAAGAGATTAGGAGAGAGTGGAAATGGAATGATCCTAGCATGGGGAATACCAATAAGGCTAGTGATAATTTCAAAAAGACTGGTGAAACCATAGGGAAAAGAGGAAGAGCTACAAGATGTTTTATATGTAGAGTGGATCACTATGCTAATGAGTGTCCCAATAAATTTTTTGGATCGTGACCATATGGTAATCCATTACCCACTCAACAAGCAACGTTTCAGCATAAGATGCATGCAACAATGGACGATCATTAGGCAGAGTACCAAGTAACTCCAATTGAAATGTTAGGTATTTTGTTTGGCTTACCTATTTCTATTCTTATTGATACTGGTGCAAATGAGAATTTCATTTCACCTAGAATAGCTAAAAAATTATCTAGAAAGGTGGGACACATGGCAATGTCTTGGAATGTAGAGTATGGAAACTAGACAAGAGGAAAGGTGGATCAATGTCTATTTGAGGCTAGGATATAACTACCTAGTTTTACTACAGATGTTAACCTTTATGTCGCACCTCTAGGATCATATGACGTTATACTAGAAATGAATTATTTGTGGAAACATAGAGCTATAGTAGACTGCCATACTAAGACTATATAATACCTAGATGATTTTGGAAATCAAGTTAAATTCCAAGGGATACCTAGGGAGGTTAGGGTTCAAAAAATTATGACAATGCAACTTATAAGAGCTAAGAAGAAAGGGTGTAAACTCTTCACCATAAAGATTGAAGAACTTAGGAAGGATAGAGATGATTCAGAGTTCCAAAGTTTACAGGAACTAGAAGATGGAGAAATAGATGAAACTAGAAAATTGAATATGGAGAAGTATCTAATATTGAGGAAATTTTTGGATGTGTTTCCAAAGGAGTTACCAAGGTTTCCTCTGAAAATAATATTTGACTTCTCTATAGATATAGTTCCAGGGTCATAACCTATTTCTAAGGTACCCTATAGGATAACAACCATTGAAATTATAGAACTCAAGACACAATTGGATGAATTGTTGTCGAAAGGACTGATAAGGCCAAGTGTATCACCTTGGGGAGTGCTAGTCATCTTTGTTAAGAAGAAGGATGGTACTGTAAGGAAACTCAGGTGCGGAAACAGCTTCCTACACTAATCTCTTAAGGAAAGTATGGTGCAAATTCGTTTTAAACCCTTACAATTTCAGATTCGTTAATCTACTTAACAAAGATATTGCAGCAATATACCATACATACAGAAAATGAAGAATGACACAATGATTTACCCTGGGGAAAACCTTTCGGTAAAAAACCCCAGCACTCCAAAACCTGCACAATGTATTATCTTCAACACAACGGTTACAACACACTTGCAATGCAAGTTCTTTCAGGAGATTTCCAACTCTTGAAGACAAAATGCGGCAGCATGAAAAAACGTTCCAACAATACACTCACATCACAAATCTTCGCAACCCTAAAAAACGCTTATATCATGCGCTTCCCTTTTAGGGCAACTTCCGAAGATAACTGTATTAGGGTTTTACCATTCTCCGAGAAAATAGGAACTCGAAAATTTTTTTCGGGGCGATGCCCCGAACCCCACTATCGTGGAAGAGTGTACAGTACTCAACTTTATCAGTTGCCACATGTCTTCACCTGTCATTGAATCTTCCAGACATAGCTCTTACGTGTCATAGGAATCCGTCATAACCGTTTCAGCCATGATCTCCTTACACACAATTCAAGATGCCGACACATTAAGTGGAGTGACACATCAACATGCAAACTAGACATGTACACTCACACTTAATTACATTATTTGCAAGAAATACATTTTACAAAACAAATAATAAGAATAGGAATTATCCAAGGTTGAGACACCTTATTCCTAACAGGTACATTGCGATTTTGCATTGACTATTGTATGCTCAATAAACCTATAGTTAAGAACAAGTATCCATTTCCACGCATTGATGATCTTTTTGATCAAATGAGGGGTGACGTCGTATTCTCTAAAATAGATCTGAGATCTAGATATCACCAATTGAGGGTTAAAGATGAAGATATCTTTAAAACTACATTCAAAACTAGATATGGACACTATGAGTTCATTGTTTTACCTTTCAGTTTAACAAATGCACCTATAGCATTCATGAACCTAATGAATAGTGTGTTTAGGGATTACCTTGAAAAATTTGTACTAGTTTTTCAAGATGATATATTGATTTATTCTAGAAATGAGGAACAAAATTGCAAGCATTTAGAACTGGCCCTACAATGTTTGAGAGAACATATGTTGTATGGTAAAATTTCCAAGTGTACATTCTTCCAAAAGAGGGTACATTATTTAGGTCATGTGATTTCGGCAGATGGAATTGTCAGAGATCCAATAAAGATTAAAGCAATAATTGAGTGACCTATACCTAAGAACATATCAGAGATAAGAAGTTTCATGGGTTTGGAAAGATATTATAGGAACTTTGTTGAAAACTTTTCTAAGATCCCTTTTCCAATTACTTCTTTACAAAAGAAAGGAAAGAGATTTGAATGGACTGAGAAGTGTCAAAATGATTTTGACCTACTCAAGGAAAAATTAACCACCGCACCTATCCTAAAAGTACCAGATCCTGAAGGTAACTTTATAGTGATAATGGATGCATGCAGAGAAGGGTTAGGAGGTGTATTGATGCAAGATGGGTAGGTAATTTCATATGAATCTAGAAATTAGAAACCATATGAGATGAATTATGCATCACATGATATAGAATTAGTAGTTGTGGTTCACACATTACAAATGTGGAGGCACTATTTTCTAGGAAAGCCCTTTGAATTGAAAAATGACCATAATGGGTTAAAGTACCTTTTTACTCAACCTAATCTGAATGCTAGACAAAGAAGATGGTTAGAGTTAATAGCAGACTATGATTTTAATATCAATTATATTAAGGGAAAGGAAAATTAGGTAGCCGACACGTTAAGTCGAAGATGACACATTGTTTCTATAGTAACAATTCAAACCAATTTTAAGGGACAAGTACTCCAAAAGTGCAAGGAAGATGAGTATTACTTGTAAGTTAAGCAAGCACTCATTGATAATCCACAAGATTCTACGTATGAAGGTTTTCAATTTGAACTTAATGGATTACTTAGATATAAGGGTAGAATGTATGTTCCAGACTTAAAGGAATTAAGAAATTTGGTATGGAAGGATATACACAAAGCACCATACTTTGTATATCCTGGAGTGACAAAAATGATGGTTGATATAAAAACATTATACTTCTAGAAGGAAATGAAGGGAGATGTTGCTAGTTTTGTGGCTAGGTGTCTTGAGTGTCAAATGGTGAAAGCTGAGCATCATCATCCTATGAGCTTGTTATACCCACACGATATACCAGAGAGGAAGTGGCAAGTCATAATTATGGACTTTTTACAAGGATTTCCTATGTCAAGGAATAAGCACAATGCCATTCTGGTAGTAGTAGATAAGCTTACAAAGGTAGCACACTCTATACCAGAGAACCTAATTGATAGAGCACCTGCCATATCAAGGAAATTTGTGCAGGAAGTGTTTAGATTGCCTGGGATTCATAAAAATATTATTTCAAATAGGGATGCACGAGCCACTTCAAGGTTTTGGCAAACCTTGTTTTTTGCACTAGGGACAGTTGAATATTAGTTCAACATATCATCTAGAAATAGATGGGAAAACAGAAATGGAAAACCAAGTATTGGAAGACCTACTTAGGATGTATTGCATGGATCAATAGTACAAATGGGAGGATTACTTCCCCTTAGTTGAATTTTCTTACAATAACTCTTATCATTCTACAATAAAGATGACTCCTTTTGAAGCTTTGTATGGATGAAAGTGTCACACTCAATAAGTTTGGATAAACTTGAGGATCAAGTAAGTCTTGGGCCAGAAATGTTGGATGAAATGGATGAACAAGTTAAAGAAGTTAAGAAAAGGTTAGCTAAAGCTAATGATCAATAGAAAAGCTATGTTGACGCTAAGAGAGTGCCCCGTAATTTTGACTTAGAAGACAAAGTATTGTTGAGAGTGAAACCTCATAAAAGCTCCATTAAATTTGGAAAATATTCTAAGTTAGCCCAGTGTTATGTTGGACCTTTTAACATTCTAGAGAAAGTGAATCTAGTAGCCTATCGAATCACGTTGCCACTAACTCTTACCAGAATGCATAATGTCTTCCATGTGTCCTACCTTAAAAATTATATACCAGGGGATAATCATCTCATTGATTGGACTGATTTATAGGCACAAGACCCTAGAGTAGTAACTCTCAAGCCTATCAAAGTGCTAGGAACACATAAGCTACACTTGCATAACGAAGAGGTCTTGCAGTGCAAAGTCTAGTGGGACTAGTACACAAAAGACACAACTACTTGGGAGGACTATGTAAACATTCAATAGGAAATTCCTCATATTCTTAGTGCTTTTGAGAATTTTTGAACAATATGATGTTAGTTGCTATGTTTTAATAATACCTTAGGTCATCGGGGACGATGATACATAAGGGAAGGAGTATGTCACACCCTAGTTGTGTAGTTACTATTTACTATTACTACATAGGTTATTTATGATTGTAATGTAAATTCTAGAGATGAATAAATTATGCTTGTACCTTGTTATCAATATGAATGTTATCTCATTTGATATTACCTTTGTTGGTGCTATTCATGGTGAAATATTGCATATAAGTGAATGAAAGGTTATTGAATTATTATTATTCTAACTTTGGAGATGTTTATATATACTATATTTGTTATGAATAATTGACTACTATGTGTGCATGTGTGTTAGTGGATATAGGTATGTGTTCCATTCCTCCAGGCGGAGGGGAAGTATCACTCAGGAGAAGACATTGGTCGGGTAATAGGTGAAAGTAAACTATTTGAGCATATACACACACCGCATTAGAATGATTGAGTTGAGTAGGTTTGTGGGTAATAGGTAAGTCATCCTTAGCCGATGTGTCTGCATTTGAGAGTCTTGTTTACTTCTGCATGCATTGGGTGATGTTGATCTATTTGAGATTTTGAGATCTTTCTTGTGTTATTACGATTATATTGAAAAGTGGGATGTACATGGAAGTATGTTTATATATATGCACATGCGTGTCAATGGGATCTAATGACACATATATACATACATATAGATGTACCACACACAAACACTTATCAGTATGATGGTAATCATGAATGACTATAAGTGAATCAGATGTGAACATATATATGTGTATAGAATATAAATGTATCCATATGTATATGTATATTGATACATGTGTACATTTACAAATGGAAATGCTCATACAGATGCATCAATATAGATATACCTACACATACATGTACATAGATGTATATACATTTATACATATATATACATATATGCACACATTTAATATAATATGTTTATTATATACTATCTTACATGTACTGATATACATGTATATATATCAAATGTATGCTTACATTATAAACTCATGATATATATATAAATATATATGTGTGTGTAAATATATGATAATTGAGATCGACTAATTCTTATTCATTGATTCCGATTTATAAGGCTATTTTGTAGTCAATAGAGACTATGAAATAGAGGTTGATATTGACTTTGTCAATGGAGGCCGATTTAATAGCTTATGAATTTTAATGCAACCGATTACTATATGGAATGACACACGATTTAAATTGTTGCATTAAATTTGGTATTGTTGGCCAATTTATGCTTGAATTGGTCGACACCTTTAGTGAAGACCATGCTTGACTTTGTCCAATGTAATAAACTGCTTAAGTCGATTCATTCACTGGATGGGCCGATGGAAACCTGTTGTCATATAATGGAAGTTGATTGAGTGTAGCTACACCAAATGTGAAGTAAATATAATAGGAATTGGCACCACCTTTGAGTTTGATTTTTTGTAGATGTCTTCTCACTGTAACTATTCAATTTATGCATATGCTGATTAAATTAGTCTTCTGAATATTTTCACAAAAAAAGTTGACTTGTAGGTGAATAAGCTAAGTATTAGCTTGAGAGTTCACCACCTTTTAGCTAAGCAACTTTGCATGGAGCTTGTTGTCATTTTGCATGTCTACACTATAGGCCATGAGGTTGCTTGAGTTCTCTATAAATAGTTGAACTATTTCACTTGAGAGGGATGCATTCCTTCAAGAGATTACAGATCTTTTGTAACTCATAATTCAATTTCTACCCAACCATACTTTGATTTGCATAAAGAGAGTGAAAAGAAGTATGTTCATATAGTTGTGATGAGATTATATTTTGAGAGAAGTAATCTATCAACAAGTGAGATAGAGATATTGTGATATTCTTGAGAAGATGATTATCAAACTATTTGTTGTTGGAGAGGGTTGCATTACTATCTTTATTTTGGATAAGTGATAACAGGCATGAGGAACCCTTCTTCTTTGTTATTTTACTTTGAATGATGTGTCTTGTATGCATGGTTTATATGTCTTTTCTATTATATGCATTAGAGAGTTTATATTACTTTGAAAAGGAAAGTGAAGCTATTATGTTTTTTTCATAATGTGTTTTTATGTACTCCATAGTAGGAGATGGGTGTTTATCATAGGTATTGTATACTAGGTGTGATTGAGCATAAAAATCACATATGGTGCATATAGATAAGTTATTGATTTAACTAGGAAACCTTGTGTTTAATCCTAGGAGAGATAATCTAGTATGGGAGGGAGTTTAAGTACTTACATGTAAGTAGGGTTATCCAAGTATATAGGTTATCTTTGGAATGATGGACTATCCATAGAAGGAAATACCTAACTTGTGTACTTACTATTTAAGTAGGTTTATTCCAAGTAGATTAATATGGTTGTAGGTTATTTGGGATGATGGACTATCCACTGAAGGAAATACCTATGTGTAGCTTAAGATAGCCTTAAGTCAAATCAGACCTGAGTAGTGTATGTGATAAACAACTTCATTTGAAGTACTGAATGAGAACACTTTGGCCAAAGTAGTGTGAATGTCCAAGACTCCACTTTAGTTGTGTGACTATCGAGACTACAAGTTTTCAGTTCACCGTGATCTAGTATTACATGCTAAATAGAGATTGTAGGGTTACAAGTTCTATTTATGTAGGAAACATCACTATGCTCAGTTGGTTGTCATTATCTATTACTCTACCAATCTATTCATCAAAGGGAAGGTCCATCTATCAAATGATAGATGTGCGGGGGACCACATTATGAGTCTGTGGTTGGTGAAAAAGCACCTTAGTGATGCTTCTCCTCCACAATAGGTGACATAAGAACCAAGATTTAAAAGGAAGGATCCTAGACCTTCTTACAACTATTTGTTTGAAAGCTCTTTGAGCTATGTATGTAATTTTATGATTTCTTGCATTGATGTATTTTAAGAAAATGAAAAGGAATTCATGTTGTATATGTTATATATCTTTATTGGAAATTATCAATAAAGAAAATATTTTTTTTTATGACAATGGCTTGTTACTTTATTTATTTACTTGTTTGGTGAAAAATTAGAAATTTTTACTTCATAGAAGGCTTAGTACATTACACTAGTTGACTCAAATCTAGGTAGAAGGGATGTTCTAAGTCTTTTTGGAGCAATGATTGTAGTGGGAGATGAAAAGATGGATGATATTGGGAGTGATCTTTGCAAATGTTTTGGGACAAGGCTTTTGACTTAAGTTTGATGTTTGGATGTTTGGATAAAGGATGTTTATGAACTTGTGAATATTTAGGGTAGACTCGTGACCTTCAAGATAAACTAGTCCAAGGATGATAACTAACTTAACTAGGTGCATGGAAAAGGATTCATTTCACATACAAAGTAGCTAAGTTAGGGGCTGGGTTGATAGATGTTTAAGTCCAAAAGTGTTGGTGTGTTCAAACGTTTTGTAAAGTTTGGATTTTGTAAAGGGATGGATGAAATGTTTGACCCAATTTTGACCTAGAGTGAACCTTTATTTTCCAAGACCAAGGTTGTGAGAAACATGCTAGACCTCTTAAGTTTTCAATTCCTATGATCAAGAAGTTCTTGTGAAATCTGTAGATCTAGTTTTTTCATGAAATATCATACAAACTGTCTCCTTAGTGATTTATCTCGATTGTAGTATTGCCTTAATATATGTTTCCTAATATAATTGGCACTATGATGTTTAAGTTTGAAATAACGGCATGTAGACCTTCTCTTATGGATTTTGATTTTGTGTGAGATCATTTAAGATAAGCCTAAGTTTGTGAATTTGACCAATGTTTGAATTTAAATTAGGGGTTCATATTGAGCATACATGTCTAGATTATTCATGGAAGTATGTCTATAATTATTTTTTACCAAACGGTTCTTGTTTTGGTAGAGAGACACAAAGTGTTGTTTGACATCTTTTGGACTATGATGCCTAAGTTTGAAAAGATGACATGGGGACCTTGTTGAGCTTCTCTTTTGGTATTTGTCCTTGATGTCAAAATTGTGTTTCAGATTGGCATCTTGGTGATTGATTATAATTTGCATTGTTTATATTCAGATGGTTCACACTCTTGTTTATATTCAGTCTTGGCATACTTTTTTTGGCTTCAACATTGTGATGATGGTTTTGATGGTACTGATCTCTTGACTCCATGTGCAGATTACAAGGCATCTTATTTATAGGATTATGATTCTATGTTTAGGTGGTATAATTCTAGTTTGATAGGTTTGACATTTTGAGCTATATTGTGCTAAGGTGATCTACACGTTTTCATTTTGTATATCTGTCTATGCTCATGCTTTTATTTCATATAGCTATTTATATAGCTCTGGCTTACAAGTTGATATATTTTGGCCTCTTTTTTGAAAAAGGTTATTTCATGGCTATTTTGTAATGTTGATTGGTGGCATCACTTTGGCTTACCTACATTTGAAAATGAGTTAGAAAGAAGTCACATGTGTGTCGGGTCCTATAATTGATATTTCATTAGGCCTTAGGGCTGACAACAAGTATGAGGAAATAATTATAAAGTCACTTGGAAAGTTATTGGCGTCGACTCTTGGTAATAACGCTTTGTTGATTAAAGTGGTCGACATTCTTTTTAAAAGTCATGAAAATTATCAAAGTGATAATTGTGTTGACATAATGTGTCTTTGAATACGTTTGGTTTAATGATTATTATGAAGTTTGAATCGATGGTCAATATGCAATTCAGAGGTAATGATAAGTGTTGGCATACTTGGCAATTGTTATAACCGCAAACTTGATGCTTATGGTATGGTTGATAATCATTATGTTCTTCTTCGGAATTCAAAAGGATTATGATTTTGTGTGGCATCGAATATCTTGGAAAAAAAATGAATTTAGGGCTTTCCTTATTGAGTTTTCATTTTGCTAAGGGTGTAGACCCTAGCCATGCTACTGCCATGAAAGAATTTATAACTACTGCTAAAGTTTAATGTCTCCTCTTTGTTGTGAATTTGTTCATTGCTCTTTTGATATCATGATTGGCATTTCACTGTGTATGGAAGGTTGCTGACAAGTGGGCGTTGTCAAGGATGAAATAAGGCAGGCTGAGACTCGGGCATATAAAACAATCTCACTGGTATTTACATAATACTCTTATTTCTTGAACAAGTACTATCATTCCCTATTTGAAGAAAGCTTTCAGTTTAAAAAATTTAAGGCAGTTACTTTTTATGTTTTGAAAGTAAAAATGCTTGAGTGGTTTCCTGCAAGGAATGACAAGATTTCGATTACCTAAGTTGAAAATGATACCTTGATAGAATATCATATCTATTTGGTTCTACTATGAGGGGTTGTGTTTTTCGGTTGGTGGGTAATCATGCATTTTGTGAAATCTATCCTTATAATCATGGATTCAAAGTAGCAGTTGTTCTTAGTCACTGGATGCACAATAATGAGGGTTTAGTTACAATTTGTAGCAGTGATATTTAAGGATATTTGTATTCCATTAAAATCCTTCAGATATGAAAATGTTAATTGGTGCATTCATTATATTGATTCTTTTTCAGATAGTATTGATGGTGCGGATTTCTTGTGTGGTTAGGGTTCAATCTTCTTTCTCAAAATACACTTTCTTGGCCATTATGTTAGAAGCAATCTTTTATTTTGGATACTTCTCCAAATCTCTAATCATACCTGGAAAAAAAAAAACTTGACAGAAGTTAGTCATTATTAAAATTACCTCATTTTGATGGGAAAAAAAAATATGTTTTTGGTTGTAATTTTGGGTAATTTTTCCTGAGATATTAGTTAGAGGAAAAAGAGGGAAAAATCACTGTTTTTGAACTATGAAAAATGACTGAGAAAAAGTGTGAGAAAAAGAAAACTATTGTATTGTCTATACTGTGAGACATGTTTTCATATTGAGATTTTATTTCTGAAATATAAGTTCAATAAGAAGCTGTCTCAAGATAAGATAATGGCTAGAATTCTGGAGGTTCATTTTTGAACTTTGAGGATTGTAGGTATTGTTTGTTGAAAGGCACTTGTGAGAAAAGAGAGAAATAGAGAGACCCTCTGTATCATTGTATCTTCTGTAAAAGGGGTTGGTGCTCCTTGAAATTGGTGTTTCAAAATGAGGGGTTGGTGCTTAGAAATCAGCCTATAAGGCATTGTTAAAAGTGGTTTTTCAAAGATAAGCCTAAAAAGGCAGCAGTTTAGGAGTGGTTTTTTACCCTAGGATGGTTTTCCACTCGACATATCTTGTGTCACTTTGCTCATCTGTGGTTCCTCTAATTTATTGTGTAAATGCTTTATTATGCAGCGTTTCACTGTCATACTTCTCATTTCAGTTATATGTGATTGCATTCAATATATGGATGAGTTAATCATTGATAAATGAGAGCATAAATCTATTTTATTTCAGTTTTAGTAAAATTTGTCAAATCAGTTCATGACACTGATTCACTCCCCCCTCTCAGTGTCTTTTTCACTCCAAAAACCCTTCTCTTGGGGATTTTGATTTTGTGAGAGATCATTTAGAGAAGTTAAAGTTTATGGAAAATAGGAAATTTATTTCCATGTGAGAGGTGGTAATATAGGCCTTCCTACCATAATATTGGATTTTTCCTCTTGTTCATCTAAGATGTATGTCATGTTTCTCCTCTGGATGGGTGTTTCTTTTGTTTCAAAAGTGAAACTTCTCAAACTACTAATTTTATCGATTTGTTCTCCCTCAATTAGTTCCAATTTAGGTTGAATGATAGTGGGCATAAGGTTTGGTTGTTCAACCGGAGTGATCAGACACCAAATGGTCATGTGGGGTTCAATTTTTTAATTTATCTTGCTTAAATGAGTTTATTTTTACCACAAACACTTTTTCTTGATTAATTTCAAACTAAATGTCTATGTCAAAAACATCATCAATTTCACAAAGTCCATTTTGTGGAAAGGATGAAGTTAAGGGCATAGTTACCTAGGTTAACTTTGGGAAGTATGGATTGAGATGTAAACCAAAATATTTAGAACTCTCTAAGAATAAATCCTTAGGACAAGCATCAATATCAAGGTTTTTTCAAAGGGTATCCATACTTAGACCAAAGGGTTTGAAATTTTGAAAAGACTTGTTGATATTTGTTTGCAATTATTCTGGAATCAAGCAAGTGTTAAACTGACTCACAAGAATTTTACAATCCTAGATAGATCAAGTATGTATTTCTCAGTAGGCTTACCATCATCAGAAAAGATGATTAATCCATGATGATGAAATGGAAAAATAGGCTATGTCAAGGAAATTTAACATCTTGACATGCCAAGCAAAGGAGTCCCTTCCCCATTTTCTTTATTGCCTCAATCAAAAATTGGACATGGTTAGTAACTTCTAGGCACGGTGCTACTCCCATGCACTACTTTGAAATACATTTCATAATTGGACTTGGTTAGCCACTACAAAAAGGTTTTTAATGACCATATCTAGGATAAATTGATGCCATACATGCAATGATTTACTCAATTAAGAGGACTCCGAACCATTAGAAACATCTAATGGTTTTAACACATCACAATGATACTAGGGGAGACATTCATCCGTATGAGACAACCACAACCAACTGGTTAGTGAATTCTGTCACTCCAAATTATTTATATAGCAAGTTGGATAGAAAGAACTGCTTAAGTCATTCCCTCTCACAAGTTGGGAGGTAGGACCTCTAAAGGTAACACATGTTTGAAGCATAAAATTATTTTCATCACCCAAGATTTCCAATAGGCGCGAGGGGAGAGGATAAGTGCTTCCAAGTAGAAAAGTAGACTTGTGTGTTTCTCTTCACCCAAGATCACATGAAGCATAATTGGAAACACACAACAAGAATACATAGACAAATCAAACACATGCTCATTTTAATCCATCATTAAAAAAAAAATCATTTTAAACACCAATTTGAAGTGTGAAAGTTGTGTTCAATTTTAATCCAACAAGCAAAATGATGTGAGGGTTCAGTTTTAATCAATTTGAACATTCATTTTAAAGCCCAAAAGAAATTTAGTTTGGCCCTAAAACATGAAATAAGAAGCATCATAAATGGGTTAGAATTGACCCATAAGTGTTGCAACACTTGTTACAATTATAATATTAAACAATAATAATGTGCTCCTTCACTCCAAGGTGTATTGTCCAAACTTGCAAAACCTAGTTATCTTAAAAAAGCTAGAAGCTAGTGATGTGTTGAAAAGTAGATAAAATCAATGATTTGAAGCACATGCTAAAAATCACTCACTATATTTCCTTACCAATAAAAAGCATCACTATTTGTGATAGTTTTTCCATAATTAAAATGAGCTTCACTTTGGTGAAAAATAGCATCACTTTGTGGTAAAACAAAGATGATGATAGCATAACTATTTGGTGGTGTCACTATTTTTAAATCTTCGATACTTCTAAAAATTATTAGCATCATAATTTATTTTAATCGGTGTTAATGTTGTAATTAGGCATTGTATCTTCTTGACAGAGTGTCACTATATGACGATGCCTGACAAAGGCGTCACTGAAATCTCCAAGAGTGTTGTTGTATCCACAAAACCAGAAAAATGGATTTTGAGAGAAAAATTTGTTAAATTTGATCAGTTATGCCCTCTTTTTAGCACCAAAATGTGACTGATGTATTAGTATGGGCTGACTACACTTGATCCATGAGGATTCAAAGTGTAATTATGTCACTAAACATCAATCCAATAAGATCATTCGATGAAGACTAGACTAAGAATCCATTAAAACTTAACATATTAAACTACAAAAGCTTTAAAAACACCTATTATAATCCATTGAAACTTATCCTATTAGGGGAGTGGTGTCACATTGATGTGGAATGGTGATCCTTTCCCAATCCTGTGGATAAATGAGCTTATTTTGATCAATTCTATTAAAGATAATCGATGAAACCACTAATAGATGTGTATGAAAACATGATTTAAAGTTAAATGAACATGATACAAGTTGTTTTAACATGATGTAGACTAAGATGATTGATATGGATGTATGCAAAAATAATCTAAGTGGAATTTAAGCTAAAAATATTGAAAACCTAATTACAAGATATACTAAATGTATGCATCTATGTTATCATGGAAGCCATTAATGGAAGCTAAGCTAGTATGCAAGTAAATTAAGCTAAAATGATCTTAAATGTGAGTGCAAATGAAAGTGGTTTTAACAATTTAAGTTTTCTCTTAAAAGGTGGATCCATTTGTTTCCAAATAGTGACCTATTTATAAAAGGACAAATAAGAAATGAAGGGTTGAGATTAAAAAGGTCAATCAATGGTCAAATATAGAAGAAAGATGAAACATGGATCATGGATTTTCATCAATGGATGAGAATCAATGATCAAATAGATCAAGGAAAGAATCAAGGGTTCATATTCTTCCAAACAAACACACTTTTAACTTGCACAAGAAGTCTTGTAAGTTAATTTGCACAAGAAGTCTTGCAAGTTTGTTATAAAGAAAAGTGTTTCTTTTTTCAAATGAGTGAGGAGAAAAAATATTCTTTGGAATATTCTCATGGGTGAGGGGAAATTAGATATTTAGCAAATTAAAACAAAGTTTTAATATGCAAAATGGAAAAGAATATTCCATGGGAATATTTCTTTTGGAGGAATGTGCAAAGGAGGAATATTCTCTTGCAAGTGGGGGGGAATTAGATTAACTAGTAATTGATAATTAAAACAAAGTTTTGATTATGTCAATTAGGGGAATTTCAAGATATTCATTAAATAAAGTGATTTAATGAAAAAGGGGGAAAGTGATACTATATTTAATTAAATAACTTAAGGTTATTTAATTAAACAAGAGGACTTAGGGATTTAAATTAAATAACTTGATGTATTTAATTTAAGAGGATGAAATGTTAGCATGAAAAGGGGTGAATTAACCCAATTAGATTAATTAGATTAATAAATGAAAATGATATTATAGACACATAAAATTGACCTAGGCCTACAAACTTTATCTTTCCACATTTCTTCTCAGCATAATTAAAATATTTAATTGTCTTATAGTCCAAATTCAACCAATAATTAAATAATTCTTAATTATTTAATTAATTCATATATTTTATTCCTCCCATCTATTTAAAGAAATAAATTACATTTATTTCATTAAAATATGTTGCTAATTTCTTATGTCATTCTATAATTAAATAAATTCCTAAATTTATTTGATTATCATTTATATATTATTTCTTCCTGATTATTTAAATAAATAAATTTTATTTATTTACTTCCTTATGTCTTCTTATAATTAAATAAATTCCTATGATTTACTTAATTATTGTCCACCTTATCCATTTTCTCCACAATTAAATAATTATTATTAATTATTTAATTATCTCATTGACTTTTCCTTAAATCTAAATAAAGTCAATTATTTAAATTTTCCACTTTCTATTTTCCAACCAAGTAAATAATTTGAAATAATTATTTACTGTCACATGACCCCACCACTTTTGAATTAAATTAATTTTTAATTCAAAAGGTCAACATCACCTCTTGAATCAAATAATTTTAAATTTGTATTTGATTCTCCAACAACCTCTTTTTCCATGTCCAATATCTCCTTGTCACATGCATTATTCACCTTTGATTTGATTTTCACAAAATCAAATATGAGCCCTTCATTTCACATTTTAACCTAAGTTTTCCCTAACCCTATTTCATACTTCAAATTTCAATCTTGGCCATTAATTAAGATATCTTATTGACATCCAATCTCAACCATCAATCCAAATCATACCTTGCCTATAAATCAACCCTCTCATAAGCCATTTGGGGGTTCAATTCTTCAAGAATCCTTATCCTGTCAAAATCATTTTTGAATCTTTCATTTATCTTTATCTATCATCCTTCATCTATCACCATCATCATATCGTTATGCTATTGATTTGAACAACCAACATACCAAATCAATTGATTCATTCATCCATCATTTGCATATATTTGAGGTATTGAAGATATGGATTAGGTAATGCATATTATTGTTTTATCATTTATTATTTATCCAATTTTTTCATATATATTTTGGTGAACCCAACGTGAACCCCCTAACTGATTTTTGGCTCAATATTTTGACAAATTTTGAGGAATTTTGGAGTTGGATCCTTTTTGTTGCAAGTTTTGCATCATTTTGGGGAAAAACCCTAATTTTCAAAGATTTGACCATATCTCTCAAATGGCTGCATAGTTTTTCACAAAAAAAAATCTACAAGTTGGGGACAATATCAAGAACTTTTAGTCTGAAAATTAGATTTTTTGGATCTGTTGTTTAATTTTTCTATAATTTTTTTTTAATTTTTCATGAAAAATCAATTTTGAGAGAAAATTAGCAAGTTTTTCAGATATTTTTATATTTATAGAAATGTCTCTAAATTATAATAGAGGTCTATTCATTATGTTTTTAATTTGGATGAAAAATAGTTAGACAAAAAATAGATTTTTTAAAATTAGGGTTTTACAAAGATTTCCTTATATCTCACAAATGGTGTTAGATATTTTCACAATATTTTTTTTGTAGATTTGGGTTGTTGTTAGGAGATTTCAATCCAAAAATAAGAATTTGTGGATTGGTTTTGAATTTGTTATAATTTTCTATTGATTTTTAATGAAAAATTAATTTTGGGTGCAAAACAACAATTTTTTTAGATTTCTTTACATTTTTGGAAAGCTCTAGAAATTTTAGTATAGGTCTATTCTCTGTGTTTTTATTTTGGATGCAATTTTTTTTCCAAAAATCAGATTTGTCTTGACTTGCTAACCCTCTAATATTAGTGATCATTTATCTTGTTAGGGTTTTAGCTTTGTTGTTGGATTTGTGAATGTGCAGAAAAATAAACACTTCAAAAGAAAAATTGGATCAAGTGGACAAAATTTTGGAGCTAAAGAAATTCTAGATGCACACATGCCATCTTTCATCAATAATCATTTCTTGTCAACACACTTCAATTTGGAGCTTAAAACGAACATCTTGTTTGCAATCACACTTTGAAATTGGGCTTAAAAAGAATCATTTTCTTCCACCACAAATTTTGGCTTTGGGTTAAAAAGAATAAGTGCTTCCATTGTTTTCTTATACACATTTCAATTTTCTAAAGGGAAAATAACAACTGCAAGTGTGAATCAAGTGTGTGTGTCCTCCAAAACACCTCACTTGGTTCGCTTTTGTCATACCCTTCTTAGGAGGCCTGCTTGGAGAACATGCCCCTCCAAGGGATGACATCAATCAAGGTGTGAATCCAAAGAAACACCTCTTTGGGAGTTGAAATCTTGTCACTCTTAGCTAAGCCCCAAAGAACTTTATACCTTTGGGAAGTAAAGGTGAAGGGTGGGTTACCCCTTTCTCCTAGTTGTGTGGCAGTATTTTTCTTTCAAATCATCTCTATTCAACCTTGTGCATCCTAGCTTAAGACCTAATGGATCTTAACTATTCTGCTATAGGAGTAGTGTGGGAGTGTCCTTTTCCTACCCGGGTGGCTCGTGGTCCCTTATCAATGTTTATGCTCCCAATCAAAGAAATGTGAGGAATGACTTGTGGTAGGTTCTTTCTGGTTGGATTATAAACAATAGTGGTTCTCGTTGGTTGGTGGCTAGGGACTTCAACTCCCCCTTATATCCTTCAGAGAAAAGCGGTGGACTTGTGGATTACTCAGACAACATGAGCGATTTGGCTAACTTCCTAAGTTCTACTGGTCTAATTGACATTGACCTATTTGGCCAAGCTATTACTTGGACCAACAGGCACCTTGGAGAGGAATTAATATGAGTGAGATTGGATAGATTCCTCAGTTCTAGTAACTAGACTAGCTTGCTCAGTGCCAACCTTTAAGGCTCTACTCAGAACAGTGTTAGACCACAATCCTCTACTGCTAATCTCAAATGACCTATCTATTGTGGGACCTTTTCCTTTTTAGTTCGAGATAATGTGGAATTCCCAGCTCGAATTTAAGAACAAAATTTTTGAATGGTGAAACATTCTTATTCGTGGTTCCCCCATGTTCAAGATGTTTTTTAAACTTAAAAATATTAAGTGTATGGTGAAAGGCTAGAATAAATGTATCTTTGGAGATGTTTTCCAGAAGAAAAGAATTATTGGGGAAAATTTGAAAGAAATACAAAAGAAAATAGAGGAGGGGGATGTCAGTTTGCCTACCTATAATCAGGAAAAAGAGAGCCAAAGGGAGTGGGAGAAAATTCTAAGGAAAGAGGAGATTTTTTGGAAACATAAATCCAAATTCCAATGGCTGAAAGAAGGTGACAAGAATACCTCTTTTTTTCATGTTTCAGCTATCAAACATAAAAAAAGGAATCAAATATCTAAATTTATGAATGAGATGGGGGAGGTGATCACTAATCCCACTCAGATTGGTCTCTTGGATACTGATTACTTTTAGAGGGCTTATTCGGCCCTTGTTGAGGCGCCTAATCGGACTTTGGACAGTTTGTTGTTAGACCCTCTCCCGACCATCATTACCCAGAACGATAACCTTGGGATTCTCAATGTTATCACTCTTGAGGAGGTTAGGTTGGCCACGTTTAGTATGGGGGCTTTCAAAGCATCTGGCTCAAATGGTTTCCCTCCTGCCTTCTTTCAGATCTTTTGAGAGATTGTTGGTGAGGACCTTGTCCTAGCTACTAGTGATTTTTTTAAACTGGTAAGATTTTCAAACAACTAAACCACACTTTACTAGCCTTAATCCCTAAGATTGCTAATCCCTAATCCATGACTGATTTTCTGCCCATTAGCCTCTGCAATACCTTCTACAAAATATTCTCTAAAATTATTGTGAACCGCATCAAACCTTTCCTTGACAAACTCATCAACCTCACTCAAGAAGGTTTTGTGCCTAGTCATCATATCCTTGATCCTACCATAACCACCCATGAACTCCTTCATTCCATGGAAAGATGCAACTATGTTGGTATGGCCCTTAAATTAGATATATCAAAAGCCTATGATAAGGTTATATGAGAATTTATCCCTAAATTTTTAATCAAGTTTGGGTTTTATCATTCTGTGGTCAAACTAATAATGGAATGTGTTACTATGGTTAAGTACCTTGTCCTGGTAAATGGGGATCCTTTTGGGTTTTTCTCTATTGGGAGAGGTATCAGACAGGGTGATCCCCTCTCACCCTATTTATTTATCATGATTGCGGATGTGTTGAGCTAGAATTTTGCCAGTCTACTGTTGGAGGGGTTGATAAAGGGAATCAAGGCTACCTCTTCTTTAGATCTGATTGTGATCCAAAAATTTATGGATGATACTTTCCTATTTGGGAAAGCCTCTATGATTGAAGCCAAGAAATGGAAAAATTGTGTTAAAAAGCATCCTACTTTCTCTCGTCAGTGCATTAACTATAATAAAAGTATGATTTACTTCTTTAACAACACTCGTAATCTGCAAGCTAGGGTGACTATTGTGCTGGGTTGTATGAGTGGCTCCCTTCCTTCAATTTACCTTGGTCTTCCCCTCACTGTCAAGGAGGTCACTCCTCAATTTTGGAATTCAGTCCTTGAAAGAATCCAAAGGAAACTGGCTGGGTGGAAGGGCTCCATCCTTAGCCATGCTGGTAAACTTCAACTCCTCTCTACTACTCTTCAAGGTATTCCTGTCTAGTTCCTTTCTATATTTAAGATCCCTAGATATATAGCTGAGAAATTGAAAGGATTCAAAGGAACTTCCTTTGGTCTAGGATCGAGGACAAGAATAAATTTTCTCTGGTTAAATGGGAAAAATTCTGCCAGCCTAAAAATTGTGGAGGGCTTGGGATAAGGATTGTCTCTCACACTAATAAAGCTTTAATGGCCAAATTTGGCTGGGATCAACTGAGGAACACTAAGGATTGGTGTAAAATTATGAATGCTAAATATTTTAAAAACAAACCTTTAGTTAATTGTCTCTCGGAGGTTCACCCTTCGGGTTCCTTGGCTTGGAGGAGAATTTTCAGCCTACAGAGTCCCCTAAGGATGGGGATGAAATGGAAGATTGGTAATGGTGATAAAATCATATTCTAGGAAGATCCTTGGTTACTTGATACCCCACTAGAAATTTCTGAATTTAGAAATCTAAAGAGGAAAGCTCAATAGTTCTTTGGTATTTATATGTGTGACTATCTTATTGGGCCTCTTGGTGATAGGAAGTGGAATTTTTTGGATCTATTCTACCCTTTATCCCCTGAACTAAGCCTCTTGGCTAAGTCTCTATAGGATTTACTCTCATTTACTAGACTCCCCTCAACATCCTTAGGGGATGAATTCTTCTACTTTAATGATAAGCAGGGAGACTTTTCTGTCAAATCGGTTTACAATCTACTAACGGACCAAGGTGTTGTTATTGAACTTTGGAAGAAGGTTTGGAACTGTCACATGATCCTAAAAGTTAACTTCTTTTGGTGCACCGCATGCCACAATAGGATTCTTACCTAGGACAACTTGAGAAAAATGGGATTCTAGATCCCCAACAGATGTTTTCTATGTAAATGCAATGAAGAATCTGTTGACCAATTGCTGCTACACTACCCATTTGTTGTTGATGTGTGGGGAATGGATATGGAACACTTGGGAATCCAATGGACCATGTGTAAAGATATTAAATCCTTTTTATTGAGTTGGAATGGTCCGTTTGTTCACCCCCTACCTTGTAAAATTTGGAACCAGGTACCTCCCATTATTTTTTGGTGCTTATGGAAAGAGAGAAACAACAAGATTTTCAAGAACATTGAAAGGTGTCTGAAGGAGGTCTTTGGTATTGGTTCTCGGATCATTGAGGAAAACATTTCTCTCTTCAAAGGGATAAATCTGATTAAAGGACCTTATGAGAGAAATTTTAATGGCTAGGGCTTGGCATCAAAAATTGGATGCAAGCTCCTATGACAACTCTAGTTCTCTGGCCACAAGTAACACTACATGGAAGCCTCTGGATAGGGGTTGGTTTAAAATTAACTTTGATAGGGCAGTCGAAGGCAACCTAGGTAGAGCTAGCATAGGGGGAGTTATCATTGATTTCAAAGGAAATTTTCTAGTTGGTTATGCTGGGGGAATTGGATTGCAATCTTCTATGATTGTGGAAGCCCATGCACTACTCAAGGTCTTAAAAATTGCTACTTCTATGGGGATTGAGAACCTTCACATCGAAGGTGACTCTAAGTCTATTATTGATGCTATTAATTTTGGCAGATTACTGGGGTGGAGCACTAAGGACATCCTTTTAGACATAAGGCTTTTTGTGTCTAAGTTAAATTTAAAGAATATTACCCACATTTATAGGGAGGGAAATCATGTGGTTGATGCCTTAGACAACTTTGGTACACATTGGAATTGCTCTAAGTGTTGGCGCAATTTAGGGAACCTACCCCCAGGTATTCAAGGTCTAATATTGAAAGAACAAAGCCCTTACTTAATCTATGATCATAACTAAACATGTGATTTTTGGGGTTTTATGGGGGTCCACATGCTTGTTGATTGGGCTATGAGATCGGGTGCTAATGCTGAGGTAGCCTACAAGTGGCAGAATTTGAAAAATGAGGTGATTCTCATCTCTGGAAAAAAGGGCATTATGAGGAAGTTTGGCAGGTACCTTGTGATCAAGGCCAGGAAGGACCGTACCTTACATTATCTCCTTCTGGGGATAGTGCTAAGCCATCATATTTTCACAAAATCCTTTGTTTTAAATACTGATGTGACCTTTCATTATGAAGAAATTTTTCTTTTAGCCCTATCCTTTTCGCTATTTTTTCTCCTCTTCTAAAGGCCGAGCTCCTTGTTATTACTAAATTTGGCCCCGCGACCATCCTACCTAGCTTTTTGTGTAAGAGCAATATGGCTATCAAACCTTACTTTCCCATCATGTCCTGCTTACCTAGCCACAAATTTTTTAAATCTCCCATTAATGACCCGCCAAGATTGCATTAAGTGATTTTTCTCCTCATGCATGCGTCCTACACTTTGCTTTGATTAACCAACACTACTTTGTTTGGCTAAAAATCCTAAGTGTGCGGATGATTTTTTTTCCTAAACATTCTCTCTAACCTTTTACTCTCACTGGTTCTCTAGTTTTTCCTTATGTAGAGTGGCATCATGGGTGGTGATCATGTGCAAATAGAGCCCGATAACTATGGCGAATTTTGCAAAGACCCATTGGTGTGGCATATTTGTGTCGAAGGCAGTTTGGCTCCTCTAATGGAGAGTCTGGTGGGTAACAACCCTAATTTATCTATGATATTTTCCAACTCTTGGAAAGACAAAAGAGTGACTCTGGGTGGGATTTCCTTCGAATTAAACAAAGAGGTGATTGCGCAAGCGATAGGGCTACAGAGCACTGGTAAAAAGTATCTGAAGCACACTAAGACCCAAGATAATGATAGCATGAATGCATTTTTTGTGGGGAAGGAGAAGTCGGTCTGTAACCAATCGGGATTTGAGAGAGAGGCCCTTTCGCAACCATGGGACCAAGTCTTCCTAGCCCTCATGAAGTACGTGAGTCTTGATGGTAGATACAATTTTTTTTTTCTTCTACGATTTCCCTCTATTAAATCACATTAAGCATAAAATTTTGTTAAGCTTTCCTTTCTTCCTGCTTAAGGACTTAGAGAGCTCTATTGAAAAATGCATTGAAGCTGCTGGCCTTAACCCTAATGATACCTCTCCCCTGTCACTGTACCAAGGTCTCATTATGAGATTCTACCATTTCCATCTTGCTTTATGCTCGCCCAAACCTATATCTATTGTTTGTAGTGAGGAAATTGAACCGCTTGTTGTGGCCAACATTTCCCTGGCTGAGTCCAAAGGCCCTATCCGAAAAACCCACCCGGTTGCTGCCGATACTCACAAACCTAAATCTGCTACTAAAAATATTAAAGGAAATGTAGGAAATTCCCAGGCTAGTGTTGCGGGTAGTCTTTGTGATCTCAAGTCAACCCCTACCAAGCTTGTTGTCAAACCCACCCTGAAGAAGAAAGGAAAAGAGGACATGAAGGGTTTGAAGGAGCCTTCGGTGAAGGAAAGCAAAGGTAAAAATATGGTGGGTAAGGAATCTAAAGGGGACACGATGGTTATGGTGATGGTTGTGATGGGTGGTGAGACTATCATCAGAGGGCCTAGTAGATTTGCTAAGAACAACAAAAAAAATAGGTGGTTTTGGACTCAAAGGAGGAGCAGTTAGACAACAAGGATTGCAGGGATGAGGACGTGTCTAGGGATGATGAGGAGTATGTTGGTGAACCCAACTCCATCCTTGATATCAACAAAGTGCAGAAAGAGGACTCGACTTCCCAGTCCTTGGACCCACTGGACAAGGAACATGCTGATACTGTGAAGGTTGTTGATGGTTATGTGCAGGATCATGATGGAAAAAACAGGCCCTTAAGTGGCAATAAAAAGACAAAAAATCAGAGTTAGACAACTTGACGTAAAAATTTGAATAAGTTATCTATATTATTTCAAAAAAATGTGAAAATAGAATCTGTAGCAAATTGAATGTAGTTTCTAAACTACTAGACCTTTATTTTTTTTAAAACAATCTATTTGGTGAAAATTTGAAATTTCAATGCAGTAGTATTTAAATTTCAGGGTAAAAATAAGAAGTAGGTGTCTGTCTGACCACCCTAACCACAATAAAATTATAATATTTTTTTATAAGATTTTAGATATAAATAGAGGACTCATGTCCCGATGTGATACATATATTTTTATAAAAATTTTCCAAGTAAATAATTAATTATGAATTTTTTATTACAACTTTTAAAAAATATTAAAGCTCATCTATCTAACCACCTTAACTTGGTCAAAAATTCATTAAATTCAATTTTTTTCTTTTTTAATCCTATAGTATGGAAAGCATAGAATGTGATGCATGTTTTAGATTCAAAAAATGTGATACCATTTGAAAGTTATAGATGTTTTTCAATCAGCCTATCAATCAGGACTTTATTCGTAATTCTAATAAAAAATGAATAATAATTATTTATTAAATTCAAAGTAAAGCATAATTTATATTGGTGGAAAGCTTAGAATCTCCTCTAAAAACCCTTTTCGTTTCATCAATTTTGGGTTAAAAAAAAGTCGTCAGCCACATGGACCATCATATGGCTTACATATCACCACTTTTTGGCCCATCATGATCCTGCACATACCCTAATGATGGGGAGGAGCGTCGTGTGTTATAGGAGAGAATGGATAGTCTGGACAAGAAATTTTGTGGCTTGACCCATTTTACTGTTAAGCTGGTTCACTTTGTTACCAACACTCTATCTATCATTATAAAGGATGAATTGGATGAGAAGAATGCTGATGAAAATCAGGAATGGGTTGGAGATGATTATGTTGATCTCTTGTCTAAGAACTGGGAAAATGCTAGTTAGTTTTTTGTTTTTTGGTGTTTTGTCTATCTGTTTTTGATCCATGGTCCGTGTTTCCTTTTTTGGCTTAGTTCCTATGTTTATTGGACTTGAACTTTTTGGCCCTTGTGGCCCTATGTGTTAAGGGTACAAAACCCTATAAATGTTGCTTACCTTATCAAAAACATTAGGATTGTTATTTTGTATTCAAGTGTTTTCTTAATCATAATATTTAATCTTGAAAGAAAAATTTATCATTGTTTTTGGTGTGTGTGTTCATGCATTTACATGTGATATATTGTGTTTGATATTGCCCAATTCAAACTTCCAATAAACACTTGACACAATATCCAAATTATACAATCTTGTCATTCCACATCATATCCTAATCATCATCATCTCTTCAATCCAATCAACATCATTTTACACCATGCCAACATTAGAAGACCTAGTACCCCAATTCCAAGACCTCCTCCAATCAATTTATCAAGCACAAAAACCCTTAGACCAACAAATTATACATGGGCTCCAAGGCCTCATCCAATGATTTAAAATTCAAACAAACCAATCACCTCAAATGCAACAAATCATTGCACAAGACTAATACCTCATAGCCACTTGTCAAATCCAACAAGCACAACATCAAGTCCAATCATCACATCAATAAATTTTACATCAATCCTATGTGTCACCTATATCATTATATCAACCTCATCCATCCACATATCATGTTACCCATTCATCAAGTTATCACACCTCTTCTAATGTCAACCATTATCCATATCAATCCACCTCTCAACAACCATTATCCTATTCAACCCCTCCATCATTATCACAACAACAAATAATACCACAACAAGTCCAAACACCATTTCAACTTCAACACATTCAACCACAATCCTATGTGTCACCTTCATCATCATTCCAACCTAACCCATCTACCTATCATGTCAATGCCACATCAACATATCCACCTATATTACAACAAGAACATAGGAGTCCAAGTCCACCTTGGAAACAAAATCAAGATCCTTTCAATTCTCATGCTCCATTTGAAAAGGGGAACACCAATCTAGTTTATGCACCCTATAAATTTATCATACCACCATCCAATCAAATGCCCATCCCTAAGCCACCATGTCCTAGTCCTAATCCATTAGCCTCTCCACCTTCTAACCCATCAAACTCTTCATTAACCCCACCATCATCTAATCCTCCATCAAATCTACACCGTAAATTCAAAAATTTCAAAAGAAAACCTATGGAATTACCCAAATCCACCCATCCACCTACAAAGGATGTGACCCAAGGGCTACTAGCAAGGAATAAAACATTGCCATGTCATCCAACTCATGTTATTGAACCTACCAAATATTCTTCAAACATCATGCCCATCCTTACAATGCCATCATGTAGTCTCCCCCTTGAGCCTATTCAAGAGTCTCCCCCATTGAGCCCAAGTCAACCTCCATCATGTCTCCATGTTGTTAATCATCTAGAACATGTCGATCCTATTCAAGAATCATCCCCTTCCACTTCCATTCAAGAAACCCAAGAGATATGTCAAGAGCATTATCCTAAGCATGAGGAAACATTAACCCCTCATTCTAATCAAGATCTAGGCCCTTATAATGATCCCACTCATAACATATTTGGTCCTATTTATGATCAAGCTCCCCTCTATGATCTTACCTATGATCAAGAAGGCCATGGTGATCCTCTTAGCCAACTCTATGCATTCCATGGCCAAGAGCCTATCATTTCAACTATCCATGAGCAAGATATCCCAAATTCACCTACACCTAGTCCTATCCATGATCCATCAACATCCACTTCCCTTGATGAGACATATACCTCCCAAGCACACATAGAAGATCAAAAAAATACCACATATCTAAGTGAACACAATACTAATCAAGCTCCTAATGATCCTCCATCACCCACTATCGACCCCATTGTAAGTCCTACATCATATCCTATTGGTATTTCCACCCTCATTCATGAATGTTCCTCCTTAGAACAACAACAATCATTATCTTCCCTTGCTTCATTTTCTCCACCCATTAAAGGGACTCGTGTCTAGTGTTCCACCTACACCTAGTCCCATTGTCCATGGCATACTCCAAAACATGAACCACAAAGGTAAAGATTTGACCTTCATGAACAAGATATTTTGGAGCCCATCCATGTCAAAGTCCCTCCATGATTTTATGCCCTTGGACATACACCCCAAGGATACCAATCTCAAGAGAATGGTACTTCCTCCATGCATCCTAAGTCCACCTCCTTCCATTATAAATCCTATCATACACCTAAAACATATGTTTCCATCCCTCCTCCATCATCCTACAAATGTCAAAAGCATGTGGTCGTACACCTTCCACCATCAAATTTTCCACCATTGCTTCCAACTCCTAATATGCCTCCATCTAATCTACCTTCGTTACTCCCAACACCTAATATCTCCATTATACAATCCCCTTATCCATCCATCCATAAGTCATCTAAAATTCCTAATCATGACCAAGCGATGCACACATTATCTAAACATGAAGCTTCCACTCATTCCACCAAACCCATGGGATTCAAAAAAAAAAATCAATTCCTCTACCTATAAATTAAAATATTCTAAGGACCCTCATGCTTTAGGACATTAATACAAAAATTGAAAGAAAAATCCATCTAAAAAGTTATATAAGCCCATACCTCCAAAATAAAAGGCCAAAACTAAAATGGTTTGGGTCTCTAAGAAAAAGGAAGGCAATTCAAATGAGGCATCTACATCACAAAAATCCCAACCATCTACTTCCACCTCACATTTCCACTCTACTCAAGAATCTCATATTCCATCCCACAAGAAAAATAAAAGTCATAAAAATACTAAGTCTGTGGGTACCTAAAGCACTTCATCACCCATCTCCTAAGCAAACATCTCCATTGCTTCCTACACCCCATCCACATCATAAGCTTCAATGTTTATCACAATGTGTACAACCATTGGTCATGGTTCCCTTCCATTTCACAACAATTCCACATACCTCCATATCCTCACCCTTCACTCATTAGCCTACATATCTCCCCCACCACCTTCCTATGGTCCATGCTTTTGGCTAAGCCTCCCCATTCATCTTTTGCATAAGTCCTATATAATCCCTATCATAATCCACCATCTTCCCAACATAATCCGCATCATAATCCACTATTTTCCTCCATAATCCACATCATCATCCATTATCCACCTAATCCATATCCATTTTTCATGCATCCCCCTACCAAAATCTATGAGCACATTTGACATGGTCCATGTAATGACATCCATCTCTAGTGGTACTATCACCTTTCATGGAGCTAGACACTTGAGTCCCTCCTATCCATATTCTCCTTCTCCTATTCAAAAAAAATGGTCAAAAGAAAAAAAGAAAAATAGAAAAGAGTAAAGAGAAATCCCTTCGTCCAACGATGAAAACCTGGTAAACAGGTGCCCTGGATAAGTAACTTGATGAAAACCTAGAAAACATGCGTCATGTGTAGGTTGATCTTCTATTTCACTTACACTTGGGGGCACAATGTCTCATCTATCCAATCTATCATTTTCATGTCATATCATTCTATCTTACCATTCTACCATCTTTAGCCATCATACCTCCCTATCATATTTGAGTTTGTTCATTATCTCTTCCTCCTTTTGATCTTGATGAAGATATAGGGGCAAAAGATTTAAAACATGTTTTGTGTATCTCTTGATATACCTCATCCTATCTAAAACAATCCATCCCATCATTCCCTCTTGTCATAAGATTTGTCAGGAAAAATCCTAAGTCTACAACCTAGAATAGGGCATGTTACTCCTATGTGACATAGTCCTTGGAGATCAAATCCTAGCTCCTCATGATGCCTACATCCATTCCACTATATCTTATCCTTTTACCCATCCATTTATCATTAGCTTTCCATTCACTATGACCTATCCTTTTTATCCATCCATCTATCATGAGCCTTTTATCCCTCCCACCCTTCCATCCATCAATCTCATCTATCTCCTTGCACCTAGACTTGGTTTTCCCTTGTCATTGGTATCTAGCACAAAGGCTACCCAAATTTTCATCCATTGACATTTCAAAAAATACAAAAAAATCAAAATATTCCCAAAATTAAAAAAATAAATGGAAAAAGGTCCTAAAAAAGATAAAAAAGTCAAATATCCATAAAAAATCAAAGCAATAAAATCAAACCAAATCATTTCTTCAAATCAATTCTTTAAAAAAATTCAACGCATCAATTCAACTCGTTCAAATCAATCTTCAAATTGTCAATCAATCAGTCCTCTAATCAAATTGCTCCAACCTAAATCATTCCAATCACATCAATTCTTCTATTCAATTCATCACATCCTTTCATCCAGTCAAATCATCAAATCAATCATCATATCATTCCAAACCATTTCTTCAAATCAATTGAACCATTTCAATAAATAATCCAAATGCAAGGCAATCCTTAATCCATACCAATCAATTCAATCAATCTTACCAAATTATCCAATCACATCCTTTGGTCTTGATCCTAACCTTGTTGTAAACCCAATCAGTCAAAGCCAATCAATCAATCAATCAATCAATCCTTGTGTTGCTCTAGGGATATGTTGTTCCCTGCAATGACATCACTATCATCATCAATCAAAATCAATCAATCAATCAGTTACTCATCAGTTTACAGCTTGACAGGGTCAATACCTTGTTTATTTTTGTATCATTTGTGCATGCTTGCTTGCTTTCTTGTGTGTGTTATCATTTTTATCTTGCATTTGCATCCAATCCAAATTACTCCCAGCTAATATTCATATCTTGTATCTTGAAAATATTGTATTACGCTCGGGCACAAGACACATCATCACCTTGGTCCTTATACCTTGGTGCATCATGGTTTCTCACCTTCTTGCAACATAACGTATTATCTAGACCTCTTTATCCATCTTTTATTATTTCATTCATTTCGAGGGCATACCCATGTTTGTTCAACCTGCCTATTCTCTCGAGGGGGCATCATCATCCCATCATCATCCTATTCTTATATCATCATCATCCCACTCTTATTTCACCAACATCCTATCTTTCTATCATCATCCACTTTCTTCTATCCATACCTGAGCTTCTTTGAAATGATGTTACTTGACACAAATCTCATCATCTCAAACATCATCTCAAAGAGGGGCAAAATGTAGACACATAAAATTGACTCAAGCCTACAAACTTTATCTTTCCATATTTCTTCTCAACATAATTAAAATATTTAATTATGTCCTATATTCCAAATTCAACTATTAATTAAACAATTCTTAATTATTTAATTAATTCATATATTTTATTCCTTCTGACTATTTAATTAAATAAATTACATTTATTTCATTTAAATATGTCGCTAATTTCTTATGTCTCTCTATAATTAAATAAATTCCTAAATTTATTTGATTATCATTTATCTATTATTTCTTCCAAATTATTTAAATAAATAAATTTTATTTATTTACTTAAATGCATCATTAATTTCTTATGTCTTCCTATGATTTATTTAATTATTGTCCACCTTGTCCATTTTCTTCACAATTAAATAATAAATAATAATTATTTAATTATCTCATTGACTTTTCCCTAAATTTAAATAAAGTCATTTATTTAAATTTTCCACTTTCTATTTTCCCACCAAGTAAATGATTTGAAATAATTATTTACTGTCACATGACCCCACCACTTTTGAATTAAATTAATTTTTAATTCAAAAAGTCAACATCACCTCTTGAATCAAATAATTTTAAATTTTTATTTGATTCTCCAACCACCTCTTTTTCCATGTCCAATATCTCCTTGTCACATGTATTCTTGACCTGTGATTTGATTTTCACAAAATCAAATCTAAGCCCTTCATTTCAAATTTTAACCTAAGTTTTCCCTAACCCTATTTCATACTACAACTTTCAATCTTGGCCATGGATTAAGACATCTTATTGACATCCAATCTCAACCATCAATCCAAATCAAACCTTTCCTATAAATCAACCCTCTCATAAGCCATTTGGGGGTTCAATTCTTCAAGCATCCTTATGCTATCAAAATCGTTCTTGAATCTTTCATCTATCTTTATCTATCATCCTTCATCTACACCATCATCATATCGTTATGTTATTGATTTGAGCAGCCAACATACCAAATCAATCGATTCATTCATCCATCAATTGTATCTATTTGAGGTATTGAATATTAGGATTAGGTAATGCATATTATTGTTTTATCATTCTTATTTATCTAATTTTTTCGTATATAGATATAATTAAATAAATAACTAGGCTAATTTAATCAATTAATTGAAAAGATGAGGGGTTTGAGGATGAAATGCTATTAGTATATTTGATTCAAGTGCATGATATTATTCAAGACATTTTTAAGTGTCTACATTTTCATTCAATATATCATCTATCATTAACATCTGATATCCTATAGATGTATCCTGGTCACATGCATCTTCATCATCCTCATACCCATAAACACAAACAGACTCATAATTTTTGGCATAAATGAAGTGGAAATTGAGGCCTAGAAGAATCACCCACATCGCCATGTGATTGAGGACTACTACGTTATATAAAGGTCTGAGTTAGCATGCTAATGGACTCTACTTCCTCCACCTCAACACCCTCCTTCACAACAAAAGGAATAGTGATATTCTCAAACTTTGGTCTAGCTCTAGGGGTCTCAATGCCTAGTTTTGTGCAAGTTGTCTCCCCAAAACTCACAATATATTTTCCTCAAAAATTATTATGGTACCTCATTATTATTGTATGGAGGATGGTAAAAAAAATTCACCAGCTACACCAAAATTTATTCATTATCCCTTAGTGGTGGCACCAATGGATAGGGAACCTCCCGAAAGTGCTATGTAAGTGTGCATTGGTTTGTGAGTAGGTGAATAGAGCACACAAGTCAAATCTCATGTGTTTTTGTTTAACTTGCTCATAAGATAGTTTTTCTACATGAAATTGTTTTAGTTCTTCCCTCTTTCTAGACAAACTGTTGATTTTACCACTCACTAATACTATGTGAGATACATGGATTGTAATAATTCAGCGAGGGTGGACCTATGGGAGTTTGTTGTTACTCGATCTTTCAGCTTTTATAATTTTATTCCCTCAAGTTCTATTTTATTATTTTCTATTTGACCTAACATGTTTTCTTTCATTCCTAAAGGATGTCGAGGCATTGAAGGAGGGATTTTTGTGGTTGTTCTTTAGAAGGGCTTTGATGAGGAGGTGAATCAGGGTTTTCATCAGCTAGTGGTTCATTACCAGCTTCTAAAAATTATTAAAAAAATAACTCAAAAAACTAATTCAATCCATCTATTAATCATTTTATTACAGTAGAAAACAAAAAACTTATCTTTTTGACCTTGGCGATGTCATATCAACATTTTGGAAAAAAATTGGTTGACAAACGATGATGAAATACCTCTCCCACAACACACACACACTTCAAACTAATTGCAGGCCATGACCTAGGTGAGGGCAATAATGAAAAATGAAGTTTTGATGTGTTTATTATTTTTATCATAAACAAAAAATAATGTACTTGCATTATAACTTGAGCACATTATGGCTTGGGATGGGTTCAATCACTCCATACCATAACACAAGTGTGTTATAATGTGCTTTTGTTATGGTCTCTAGGGGGTAAAAAGTGGAGTGACCACTTTTTGGCCCCCATCTTTGTGCAGTTACCCATTCTATAACAACTCTTATAGAAGTTCATTCATTACATGGGGTGCTCTAAGGATAAATTTATGTTTATCAAGCTACACATGTTCAAGGCTTATGATAGGGTTAGATAGTCCTTCCTCAAGAACCTCTTATCTACTTTTCTTTTGGTTAATGTGGATTGATTGGGTTATGAGTTGTGTGACATATTCTTCCTTCTCTATTATTATAAATGATATCCCATCTCTCTTTGGCTTCTAGAGGGATGTGGTAGGGTGATTGCCTCTCTCCCTAACTTTTCATTCTTATGACTAAGGGTTTAGAATGTTTCTTAATCACCAAAGATTTAATGGAAGTATTCAATGTTATAAAGTGGCTAGGGATATGCATTCCCATTCTCATCTTCAATTTATGATTGATACTAATTTAATAGTTGCTGCTAAAATTGAAGAGGCTATCAGTTTTATACGAGATTTTAATATGTTTTGTTGTCTTGTGGTCAGCGGATTAATGAGGATAAGTCAAATTTTATTTTTTAATTTATTCCTTTGTCCATTCAACAAATAATTTATCTTATTTTGTGATTCAAAATAGGACATATTCCCTTGGGTTATCTTGATATTCCCTTGTTAGTCCAAGGTATTTCTAATCAACTTCAATGGAAGATGATTCTTGACTTAGAATGTAGATTTCTCTTTAGATATTCAATGGTTTTATTTTGTAGTGCATCTTACCCTTTTATAATTGATGCTACAAGATCTTTCTATTTATATATTTTTGTTGCTTTCTACTCTTATTTTTTCAAAGGATTTTGATTCTCTTTCTAGGAAATTTATTTGGGAAAGGAACATTGATTTTTAAAAAAAAATTCTAATTAGTTGGGATCGAGTTTATATGCTTAATAAAAATGGTGTTATTGGTCTTAGGAAATTTGAGTTGAATAGTTAAGCCTTGGATGCTAAAATTTATTATATATGGTGTAAGCAACAAGATCAATTATGGGCCAAAATTCTAAGTTATAAATATTTATGAGATGTTCATGCTAAAAAGGTTTTGAAAATGGGTTTATTTGGGAAATGATCTTTGATTTGGAATACTATTAGAAGGTTGCATCACTTATTGAAAAATTCCTCTTTTGGATTGTAAATTGTAGTTGTAATGCTCTTTTGAATGAATTCATGGGATCTTCATCCTCTAATTCTCACCTCTTTTCTCCATATATTAGATATTTGAGTAAGGCCTTTGGATGTTGGTTGGTCTAAAGTGTCAAAATTTAAGTCTTCTCATTTGGTCCAGTGGAATCTCACATTTATCATTGAAATGATATGAGTTGATTACCTTTTGGGGGAGATCCAGATGCTTAAGTGGCCCTATCTTCTATTATGGTAGATCAACCATGTTGTTTATTGGATGAGTCTAATTCTCTTGCTTGGGGCTATGATCCTCAACATTTTTATTCAATTTCTTGCAAGTACCAAATCTTAGAACATGAAAACACTTGTAATAGGGATTTCACCTAGTTAAAAAGGGTTTCAAAAATTATTGTTGGTCTAAATGTAATTTATTTCTCTAGCTACTTTGTCAAAACAAATGTTCTACCTGCAACATAAGAAAGAGAGGATTCCAAGGGCCTACCAAATGTGTTCTCTATGGGGTTAATGAGGACTATGTGGCTCATATTTCCTTTCAATCCTCCATTTTTTAATGGTCTTTGGAGGTGGTGGTAGCACATATATAGCCAAAATTTAATTCATACTAATTATTTGTATGATTTTTGGGCTTGTTTAAGACATCCTCCTACTTCTTCTTGTTTAATTTTAATAGCTTGGGATATTGGTTTTAGCTTTATTCTTTGGCAACTTTGGTTGGAAAGAAATTATCGAATCTTCCAAGGCTATTAGAATCTTATTGGATGTGTAATAGAATATTTTGTGTTCTTGATAAAATTAAATTTGGTGGCTAAGTGTTCTATGGATGAAGTCTTAGCTTCTTGTGATATTCAATTTTTGAGGCAACTAGATTTTACTCATTTGGTTGTCTAACTTGCTCATTTTAGATCTAGGATCAAATCTTCTAGCAAGGTGAGTAAAATAAATAGTCTCCTTCTCCATTGAGTTGTTTCAAAATTAACTCTAATAGTTCTTCTCACAACAATCTTGGTTTAGAGGGGATTCGTGGAGTTGGGTGAGATAGTGTTGGTTTTGTTCACTTCTTTTTCTCTTTTACTATAAGGTTTGACACTAATAATCAAATGGAGACCCATGTCATCCTTGTTGATTTGGTGAAAGTGTGTGAGCTAGGTTGGAAGAAGATAATATGTGAGATGGGTTCCATGATTTTGGTCTCCCTTCTAAATAATGGGATGTTTCATGAGTTTTCTTGGAGGCTAACATCTATTGTGGAGGAGATTCTTTTACCTTTCAAAAACTTTATTTATAGTTATATTTTATTCACATTCCTTGAGAATGGAATGTTCTTCTGGACTATTTGACCAAATGATACTCTAATGTTAATTGAAACTAGAATGTAATGGACTAAAAGTCCATGTCTTTTGCTCAATCTTCACAGTTGAGTTTCTTCATAATGATCTGGTTTGGTCATCCTAGTACATTTTTCCTAAAAAAATTATGTTTTCTTAATTTCATGGTTTCCTTTAGTTCTTGAAGGAACTGAGTATGTGGATTTAACCTCCTTAAATTTTTATCGTATAGAGTTTTAGGACATATCTTGCTATTTTTTTTAATTTTCCAGATTCTTTATTCATATATTTATCCTTTTACAAAAAAATATTTTAAAATATTATATTATATTTATAAATTAAATTAATATATAATTGTCTTACATTTGTAAAAAACATAAAACTTTTACAATATATTTTTAAATTTTATTTTAATGATGTTATTAATTATTTATATTTTTATCTAAAAAATATAACGAATAAAATGATGAAATTTTTATTTAAAAGTAACATTCTCGTTATCTTAAAAATAAAAATAATATTTTCAAATTTTAAAAAATATTTTTGATTATAAAAATTATAATAAATTTGTTTCTCAAAATGATAAAAAATTATATTCATTTGTATAATATTTTTGAAAATGAACTCATCTGTTTTTTTCATAATTATAATATATTAAACTTTAGTCTAAGAATAAACTTATTTATAACTTTTAAATAAAGTGTATCTTTATATTCTTATTGTTTTAATATATAAAAATAGACTTATTTTAAAAATAGTGTGTAAAAAGAAACAAGATTTCTATTAACTAGCAATCGCACCTTAGTGTTCAATGGGTACGCCGAAGAAGTGTGGAAGGTCAATTAGGATAAATTTTGGTCTATTTTTTGCATACATTTATGTAGTACATTAGGTCAATTGGTTGGCCATTTAAAAAATGATGTTGTTTGTGCAACAAAGGTCTCAATAGAGAAGTGATAGCTTCAAATAAACTACATCATCCACTTATAAGGATCTAAACATGATTGAAATAAAACCTCTGAATCAGGAAGATAATCAAGCTCCATATAGGGGGAGAGAGGGATAGAAAGAGGGAGAGATAGAGGGGGTAGAATGACAGAGAAAGGGTAAGGAGATATAGATAGAAAGATAGAGATAGAGATGGAGATGAAGATGGAGAAGGGGAAGGAGAGAGATATGGAGAGAAGGAGAGGAGGGAGAGATAAAGAGAGAGGAGAGAGGGATAGATAGATATGGAAGAGATAAATATATAGATGGGGATAGAGAGGGAGATAGATGGATGGATAAAGAGAGGGAGAGATGCCGGAGATAAAGGGGGGGAGAGGAAAATATAGGTAGAGATGAAGATAGAATGAGAGAGGAAGAGAGAGACAAATAGATAGACAGATATAGGTAGAGGGAGAGATAAATATAGAGAGAGATAGGGAGATAGAGAGATAGAGAGGGAGAGAGGGAGAGAGGGAGAGGATGAGATAGAGAGATATAGAGGAAGAGGGAGATGAAGAGATAAAGAGATATATATGGTGAGATAGAGTGATAGAGATATGAGGAGATATAGATAGGGGAGGAGATGGAGAGAGAGACAAAGAGATAGGTAAATAGAGATGGAGGGAGGGAGAGAGAAATAGGGGAGATAGAGAAAGGGAGAAATAAGTAGGGGGGATAAAGATATATGGGAAGAGAAAGAGAGAGATAGAGATATATAGGAAGAGAACGGGAGAGAGAGGTAGATATAGAGAGATAGATAGGAGGGTTAGGGAGGGAGGGAGGGAGGGAGAGATGGGGAGAGATAGAGAGAGAGGGGAGATAGAGAGAGGGATGGAGAGAAAGGGAGAGAGGTGTGTAGAGGAGGAGAGATAGAGAAGAGGGGGTGAGAGGGAGAGAGATAGGTAGAAGAGGGAGAGAAAGAAGAGGGGGGAGAGAGGGAGAGAGGGAGAGATCTAGCTCAATATATATAGAGGGATATGGAGAGACATATAAATGGGATGATATGGAGAGATAAAGGGGGATAGTGAAAGAGATAGAGAGATAGTGATAGAGGTAGAGGAAGATATGGATATAAAGAGATAAAGAGGAGTGAGAGGGAGATAAATAGAGAAATAGAGATAGAGATATAGAGTAGGATAGATAGAGGGAGAGATGGAGTGAATGAGAGAGAGAGGGGGGGAGAGGGAGAGATAGCTCAATAGATAGAGAGGGGAAGAGGGAGTGACATAGATAGTGGGAGATATAGAGAGATAAAAAATGATATGGAGAGATATATCAATCACCCTCCTTATATCTCTATCTATTCATCTTTATATCTTTATCTCTCTACCTCTCTCCATCTATTTGTCTCACTCTCTATCTATATGTTTCTCATTATCTCCCTCTCTATATATAGATATCTTATCTTCCCTCTATTTATATTTATCGCCTTATCTCTTTATGTGACTTTATCTCTATCTATGGCTCTCTCCTCTTCTCTCTTTCTCTTTTCCTTTATCTATTTTTCTCTATCTCCCTCACTATCTCTACCTCTTTTTATGTCCCTCTTTGTTCCCCTATATCTCTACCTATATCTCTCTATATCTCTTTGTCTCCCTCTTTATCTCCCTATTTATATTTATCTCTCTTTCTCTCTCTATCTATATCTCTATCTCTATCTCTGTTTCTCTCTCTTCTCTCTTTTTTTCTCCCTATCCCTCTTTTTATTCCTTTATTTCTATCTTTTTCCTCTCTTTATCTATCTTCATCTCCTTTTCCTCCTTTGTCTCATTTTTCTCCCTCTCTCTTGCTCTCTTTCTCTTTTTTTCTCTCTCCACTTATCTATATCTTATCTCTATCTCCCTCTCCCTTTTCTTTTCCTTTTTCTTTATCTCTTTCTCTCTCTATATGTTTGTCTTGTTAAGTGTGCAATGGGTACATTGAAGAGGTTTTAAAGGTGAATTATCGTATCCTTAATCAAATGACATGCTACCTTGAGCATAAATCCCCAAGGACACATGCCATCCTTGGATTTTTGACATGAAACAACCAATCAAAAGTTAGTTTCTCTTTTCTATCTCTCCTTTTTCCTTTGTATCTCTTGTATCTCTTTCTCATGCTCTATCTCTCTTTGTCCATTCCTCTCTCTTTTAATCTCTATCTCCATCTCTTTCTCCTATCTATCTAAATTTGACTCTTTCTCTCATTCTCTATCTTTTGAGTTTCTCTTGATTTATTAGCCGATAGGCTACATATAGTGTAATATTTGAGCCTGAAACAAGTCTCACACCTGCAAAACAGTATTGAGTCATTGGAAAATAATTTTTAGTTTCCATTTAATGGTAAACCGACTGTAGTTTAATGGTAAAATCCTCTAAAATATCAGGTAAAAGCCTCCAAAATCTCACTTATCACATAAAATCCAGATAAATATTGATTTGACAACTAGATGGGAACATTCTATAAATCCATTTGCAGTATTTTTTTTATGACAATTTTCTTTTTCATTTGCATTGGTTTATGTTTTAAATATGTATGCAAATATTTCATAATCATATAATACTTAATTTCTTTAAAGAAAAAATCTAGATTTGTCTAAATTTATTTCATTCCATTATTTAGCACTTATTATTAATTGTTTAATCTAGCCACATGCAACTAGAATTTGCAGCGCATCCATACACAAACACATACTCTCCAACATATTAGCATACATATAGTTTTTTGTCAGCGTAATCCTTGAACCTTATCTAGGTGCAAGTGCTAGTATATATACCTCAAGCTCTATGTAGAATTGTCTCCCCCTCTATCTCTCTTTTTTTTTCCTAATCTCTCCAATGATCGATTAAACTTTCATATTTTTTATATATTAATTTAATTTTTTCTATATTAAAACATATTAATTATTAATTATAATAATTTCATATTTATATTTAATAATTTTGATATTAAAATATAATATATAATAATAATATAACCTATATATACTATTATATATATAGGTAAATATATAATATATTAATTATATTTTGTATTATATTTATATATTAATTATTTTGTATTATATAATATAATTATAATAATTTTATATATGTATGTAATAATTTTGTTAAAAAATATAATAAATAATAATAAGTAATATAATTATATTATTTATAATTTATTTTTTATTATATAAAATATAAATTATGCTAATAAATACTTAACTACGTATGGTAAAGCATGCTGGAATGTTAAAACCTAAATGTGCTCATTATTATGAACATGCTTTTAACTCATGTACTAATTTAGTAAGTTTAACTTTAGTTACGAATCGCACGTAACTTTAGTTGTGTAAGTTTTACTTGTTTACAAGGATTTGATGGTGACCGCAATTTTCATTTTCATTTAACTTTAGTTGTGTTAGTTCTACTCATTTAAAAGGATTTGATGGTGACCAGCAAAAAAATGAAACATGCCTTTAACTCATGTAATAGTTTACGTAAGTTTCGTTCAAACATGCCGTCGTATATGAATCGTGTCACCGCCAAAGGTTCAGACATGATATTTTATTTATATTTATACTCATTTTTACATCATTTTCTCCCTCGATGTGAATTTATTGAAGTAGTGGGATCTTTCTTTTCTTGTGTCCCTTTATAAGTATTAAATAAAATCCGACGAGGTGGCGGGGAGTGGTGGAGATTCAACCACGTTATCCAAAAACCACCATATATTTCCCTTTGATACCATTTGTCGATCATAAAAATATAAGGCCCACCACATAAAGGCTACACATGTCCAATGCCCACTAGACTTTGTGACTTCTTCACCTTAATACGTAGAACAGATGGATGCACGAGGAACAACCTAGATGAAGACACATGTAGTGATACCTATTGTTGATCTCTCTCAAAGCTTCACCCACTGACCCCTTGGAAGAAGTGGTCCCACCGCCTGACATGGCACATTGCACTCGCCTACTAGCCCACTCAAATATTTTAATGAAGAATACAACAGAGCAGGCACACAGGGAATGGTCGAGATGTTGCCACATGATTTATTGATCATCGTTGATTTCCTTTTGATACCACCTATAGTCTTTAACAAAGACATCAAGCTCGCCCATGCACAAGAAATGTGGCTTAAGCCCACCAACCTTGTGAATAAAATAATAAGCAATGACATAGGATAGATGCGCGAGGAATGGCAATGATCTACTTGTGACGATCGAACGACCACCATGGATTTTCATATCTGCACATGCCAACATTGTAATCTTAAAAGAGGGACCCGACTAGATCAATGAGACTCAACCATTGGGAAGAAAGACTTAATACATAAGTCTTTAAACATAAATTATTTAGCCCAAATATGGAAAATTTGAAACGATAAGCTTGTAGATGGTGACCGAAAGACTTAGACAAAAGGGGCCAGTAAAGACAATGTTGCAAATGGCTCAAGTTGTAACTTGGGTGGCCAACAACCAAGTGCGACAGATCAATAGAGAATTAGAGCGTTCAACGTTCAAGACTATAAATTCTGAAAAGAGGGTTTAAACCTAAAACCCTAAGCCCTACTGTCAAACAAAAAAGCTTAGAACCATAACAAGGAAAGATTCATCACAAATTTTCAAAAGTTTTCACTAGCTCTACCATAATGCATCACAAGGATACTAGGGGAGACATTCGTTAGTATGGATCAACCACAACCAACTGGTTAGTGACTTTCGTCACTCCAAATTATTTATATAGAAATCCAGATAGAAAGCATCGCTTGGGTCATTCCCTCTCACAAGTTGGGAGGTACGACCTCTAAAGGTAACACATGTTTGAAGCATCAAATTATTTTCATCACCCAAGATTTCGAATAGGTGCAAGAGGAGAGGATAAGCACTTCCAAGTAGAAAAGTAGACTTGTGTATTTCTCTTCACCCAAGATTGCATGAAGTGCAATGGGACTAGAAACACACAACAATAATACGTAGACAAATCAAACACATGTTCACTTTAATCCATCATAGCAAAATGAGTTCATTTTAAACACCAATTTTAAGTGTGAAAGTTGTGTTGTTTAATTTTAATCCATCAAGCAAAATGATGTGAGGGTTCATTTTTAACCAATTTGAACGTTCATTTTAAAGCCCAAAATAAATTTAGTTTGGTCTTAAAACGTGAAATAAGAAGCATCATAAATGGGTCATAATGACCCCAGAAATGTCGCAACACTTGTTACAATTATAATATTAAACGCTCAATAATAATGTGCTCCTTCACTCCAAGTTGTATTGTCCAAACTTACAAAACCTAGTTAGCCTAAAAAAGTAAGAAGTCAGTAATGTGTTGAAAAGTAGATAAAATAAAAAATTTAAAGCAATGCTAAAAATCACTCACTATTTTTCCTTACCAGTAAAAAGCATTACTATTCATGATAGCATCGCCATAATTCAAATGAGTGTTTCTCTAGTGAAAAATAACATCGCTCTGTGGTAAAACAAAGATGACAATAGTGTTAGTATTTGGTGGCATCACTATTTTTAAATCTTTGATACTTCTAAAAATTATTACCGTCGTAATTTTTTTTAATTAACGTCGGTGTTTTAATTAGGCATCATTATATCTGTTGGAAAGAGTGTTGCTATATGGCGATGCCTAACAAAGGCGTCACTGAAATCTCCAAGAGCATCATTGTATCTGCAAAACTAGAAAACGAACTTCAAGAGAAAAATTCATTAAATTTGATTGGTTGTGCTCTCCTTCTAGCACCAAAATGTGACCGACAAATTAGTATGGGCTGACTACACTTGATCCATGAGGATTGAAAGCATAATTATGCCACTAAATATCAATCCAATAAGATCATTGAATGAAAACTAGACTAAGAATCCATTAAAACTTAACATATTAAAGTACAAAAGATTTAAAAAAACCTATTACAATCCATTGAAACTTATCCTATTGGGGGAGTGGTGTCGCATTGATATGGAATGGTGACCCTTTCCCAATCCCGTGGATAAATGAGTCTATTCTGATCGATTATATTGAAGATAATCAACAAAACCATTGATAGATGTGTAGGAAAACATGATTTAAAGCTAAATGAGCATGTTGCAAGCTATTTTAACATGATTTAGACTAAGATTATTGATATTGATGTATGCAAAACTAATCTAAGTGGAATTTAAGCTAAAAATATTGAAAACCTAATTACAAGATATAATAAATGTATGCATCTATGTTATCATGGAAGCCATTAATAGAAGCTAAGCTAACATGCAAGTAAAATAAGCTAAAATTATGTTAAATGTGAGTGCAAGTGAAAGTGATTTTAACAACATAAGTTTTCTCTTAAAAGGTGGATCTATTTGTCTCGAAATAGTGACCTATTTATAGGAGGACAAATGAGAAATGAAGGGTTGAGATTAAAAAGGTCAATCAATGGTCAAAAATGGAAGAAAGATGAAACATGGATCATTGATTCTCATCAATGGATGAGAATCACTGATCACATGGATCAAGGAAAGAATCAAGGGTTCATATTCTTCCAAAAAAACACACTTTTAACTTGCACAAGAAGTCTTGCAAGTTTGTTATAAAGAAGGATATTCTTTTTTTTAGATGAGTGGGGAGAGAAAATATTCTTTGGAATATTCTCATGGGTGAGGGGAAATTAGATATTTAGCAAATTAAAACAAAGTTTTAATGTGCAAAAGGGGAAGGAATATTCCATGGGAATATTCCTTTTGGAGGAATGTGTAAAGGAGGAATATTCCCTTACAAGTGGGGGGGAATCAAATTAATTAGTAAGTGATAATTAAAGCAAATTTTTAATTATATTAATTAGGGTAATTTTATGATACTCATTAAATAAAGTGATTTAAAGAAAAAGGGGGAAAAGTGATATGATATTTAATTAAATAACTTAGGGTTATTTAATTAAATAAGAGGACTTAAGGATTTAAATTAAATAACTTGATGTATTTAATTTATTAGGATGAAATGTTAGCATGAAAAATGATGAATTAACACAATTAGATTAATTATATTAATAGATGAAAATGATATAATTAATTAAATATCTAGGCTAATTTAATTAATTAAGCGAAAAGAGGATGGGTTTGAGGAGGAAATGATGTTAGTATATCTGATTCAAATGCATAATATTATTCAAGACATTTTTAAGTGTGTACAGTTTCATTCAACATGTCATCTATCATTAACATTTGATATCCTATAGATGTATCTTGGCCACATGCATCCTCATCATCCTCATACCCATAAATACAAAGAGACTCATAATTTTGGCATTAGTGAAGTGTAAATTGAGGCTTGAAAGACTCACCCACATCAGCATGTGATAGAGGACTACTATGTTATATAAAGGTATGAGTTAGCGTGCTAATAGACTCTACTGTCTCCACCTCAACACCCTCCTTCACAATAGAAGGAATAGTGATATTCTCAAACTTTGGTCTAGCTCTAGGGGTCTCAATGCCTAGTTTTGGGCATGTTGTCTCCCCAAAACTCACAATAGATTTTCCTCAAAAATCACTATGGTACCTCATTGTCATTGTATGGAGGATGGTAAAAAACATTCACTAGCTACACCAAAATTTATTCATTATCCCTTAGTGGTGGCACTAATGGATAGGGAACCTCCTGAAAGTGCCATGTAAGTGTGCATTGGTTTGTGAGTAGGTGAATAGAGCACACAAGTCAAATTTCATGTTTTTTTGTTTAACTTGCTCTTAAGATAGTTTTTCTACATAATTTTTTTTTAGTTATTTCCTCTTTCTAGACCAACTATTGATTTTACCACTCACTGATACTATGTGAGATACATGGATTGTAGTAATTCAATGAGACAGACCTATGGGAGTTTGTTGTTGCTAGATCTTCCAACTTTTACAATTATTCCCTCAAGTTCTCTTTTATTAATTTCTATTTGACCTAAAATATTTTCTTGCGTTCCTAGAGGATGTTGAGGCATTGAAGGAGGGATTTTTGTGGTTGTTCTTTAGCAGGGCTTTGATAAGGAGGTGAATCAGTGTTTTCATCAACTAGTGGTTCATTATCAACTAGGGTTGGATTGAAATAAATCGTCCAAAAAAAAGAAAAACAATATTTGAAGCTCTGTATGGTTTCATGTAAGACTTTCAAATCCTTTTGAGAAGCAATTTTCTTAAAAAAGAAAGCAGGAAAACAAGAAATTTGCTCGACTGAGCTTTCAAACAAGAAATTTTTAGTTAAACAAGTTTCATGTTGTTTAGGCACATAAGAAAGGATTGGAAAAAAGACAAGATAAAATATGTTCGCATCAACATAAAGAAAAACTATAATTTGAGACTCTCAATGGACTACATGTAAGAGTTCCAAATCCTTGTAGTCAATCAGTTAAATTTAATAGAATTATTCCTCAAAAGCACAGATAATGGAATAAACCACACTGGTGTGTAGATGATTAATAAATAAACAATATTGCTCAAACTTAAAAAGTTAAAAGAAAAATCACTTTATCTGGAAGACAATAACCATGATCAATGGGAACAAGCCGGACTGGTGATTCCTCTCCTTTGCAAACCAAGATGTTCCCACCATGCCTATCTGTGTTTTCCAAATGCATGTCCAACATAGTAAGCTTGTGCACCTCATCCACAAGAAATGTAACTAGACCCATATCTTTAGTTACTATAGATATCCACAAACTTTTGTAGAGAACCCATCTTTGATTCTTTATGTGACCTATCAAAATCTGCAGCTAGATGAAATGCACTATGAGAGCACTGAATCATCATTATGGGAGGTATTGGACAACAAAGCTTGTTTCATCAATACCCATACCTATTATGCATTTATTTTATTAACAATTTTGTAGATATTTTTTTAAATGGTGAAACAAGTGAACACCCTTATTAATAGTTCTGCATATATTTTTTTGCATTGGTTTATTCAAACAAGCAAGTGCAAACGATGGCTTTAGTCCCCTCACATTCTGCTTTATTTGTTGGAAAGCATAGTAAATTTAGACAAGACTTCATGACGCAAGGCTAGTTTGTTAGCTAATTGTTGGAGAGAGGCGAAGTTTCTTCCCGAACATAGGGCAAACAATGACATGTTGTTAAGAAGGAAATATGATTGCAAAAAACAACATATTCAGCCACCCTCCATGACACTTCCATTTAATAATACATGTCTACAACCATGACAAAAAAACTAAAAGAAGTTTAATGGGAGACTAAAAGAGGCTTAACGGGAGCTTGTATACTAACGTGAGACAAGTTTTGGCTGAACATTCACTTTATATAATCTATTGACTAAAAATATATAAAATATATTAATTATATTTTGTATTATATTTATATATTAATGTTTTGTATCATATAATAATTATTAATTATTATAATTTTATATATGTATTTAATAATTTTGTTAAAGAATATAATATATAATAATAAGAAGTATAATTATATTATTTATAATTTAATTTTTATTATATAAAATATACATTATGCTAATTAACCGATAGACTATTATACGTGGGGAACCTCCACCGGCATTTCCAGCAGTTTGACGCCAGGCAATTTACAAGAGGACAAAATCATTTTTAAATTTTTAAATTTTAAATCCACAACACCCAAAAAAAACAATAAGTACTTTTCAAAGGGACATCGTGGAACACAAAGCATAAAAGTACGTCAATCAGAAACCAGCTGTATTTTCGGCCATGCCGGCTCTCATCCAACCTCGTTTATATCTATCACACAAAAAATTAACTAAACAAAACTAAATCAGCCTATGCTTTTGCCAGATCAATACAGCTCAAATACATAACGCCATTAATGAAAACAAGATAATTGTTTATATATTTTAATATAAATAAAGTCTGAATTTACTATAAATTGTTTAGGCGATAAATGGATTATTTTTCAAATTTAAAGATGTTAGATAAATGAAAAAGGAGATTTAAAGTGTTAAAATATAAGTAATTTAATTGGACAATTTAAATTTACAAAAATAATTTATATAATAAATAAAATAAATAATAATTTATGTAATAAATAAAATAAATAATAATTTATATAATAAAATAATAATTTATTTATGTAATTTATATAATAAAATAAATAATAATTTATGTAATAAATAAAATTAATAATTATTCATATAATAAATAAAATAATGTATATAACAAATAAAATAAAATAATTCTTTAAATAAAATAATATATATAAAATAAAATAAATAATAATTTATGTAATAAATAAAATAAATAATAATTTATATAATAAATAAAATAAAATAAAATATTTTATATACTAATTTATATAATAAAATAAACAATAATTTATGTAATAAATAAAATAAATAATAATTTATATAATAAATAAAATAAAATAAAAGAATTTGTATAATAAATAAAATACAAAATATTCTTTAAATAAAATAATTTATATAATAAATAAAATGAAAAAGATTCTTTAAATAAAATAAATAAAATCATATAATAAATTTTAATAAAAATAAAATTTGTTCTGTGTTATAAAATCCAAACAAAAATAAAATAATGTAATAAATTTTTAATAAAAATAAAATTTGTTTTGTGTTATAAAATCCAAACAATAAACAAATAGAAAAATGAAAAACTAAAGTTGTATAGGAAGTGTTGTTTTTGGAATGAATTGGAGAGAGGGTAAAGAAGTAGAGAGGGAAGGATAGAGAAAGAGAGAGAAAGAGGAGGGAAAAGAAGTAGAGAAGGAAGGATAGAGAAAGAGAGAGAGAGTAGGGAAAAGAAGTAGAGAGGGAAGGATAGAGAAAGAGAGAGAGAGGAGGGTAAAGGGACAAAGGGAGGTAAAGAGGGATAAGTGAGATAGAGATAGCGAGGGAGAGAGAGGTGGGATAGAAAGAAGTAGATAAGGAAAGAGAGAGCCAAAGAGAGTGAGAGAGAGAGAGGGATAGGGGAGATATAGAGAATTAGAGGGGGAAGGAGAGAGAGGTAGAGAGGAATAAGTGAGAGAGGGAGAGAAGTAGAGAGGGAAGGAGAGAGTGAGAGAGAAATAGGTGGGATGGAGGGAGAGACAGGTAGAGAGGGATATGTGATATAGAGAGAAATAGAGAGGGAAGGAGAAAGCAAGAGGGAGATAAAAGGGGGGATGGGGGGATGGAGGGAGGAAGGGATGGAGGGAGAGGTAGGGAGGAATAGTTGAGATAGAGAAAGAGAGAGGAGGGTAAAGAAGTAGAGAGGGAAGGATAGAAAAAGAGAGAGAGAGAGAGAGAGGAGGGTAAAGGGACAGAGGGAGGTAGAGAGGGATAAGTGAGAGAGATAGGGAGGGAGAGAGAGGTGGGATATAAAGAAGTAGAGAAGGATAGAGAGAGTGAGAGAGAGAGAGAGGGGGGAAGGTTGGGAGAGGTAGAGAGGGATAGGGGAGCTGTAGAGAATTAGAGGGGGAAGGAGAGAGAGTTAGAGAGGAATAAGTGAGAGAGTGAGAGAGAGAGAGAGAGAGGTGGGATGGAGGGAGGGATATGTGATATAGAGAGAAATAGAGAGGGAAGGAGAGAGCAAGAGGGAGAGAGAAAGGGGGAGGGAGTGAGGGAGAGGTAGAGAGGGATAGGTGAGATAGATCACTGCTTTTTTCATGTCATGCAGTGTTTTTCATGGCTGTAAATAATGTGAGCTCAACCTATCGACATAAATATTGCACCTTATTGAAGTGCAAGTGCTAGTATATACTTAACTACGTATGGTAAAGCATGCCGTAATGTTAAAACCTAAATGTGCTCATTAGGCTATTAGGAACATGCTTTCAACTCATATACTAGTTTACGTAAGTTTAGTTACGAATCGTACGTAACTTTAGTTGTGTAAGTTTTGCTCGTTTAAAAGGATTTGACGGTGACCGTAATTGTCATTTAACTCTAGTTTTGTTAGTTCTACTCGTTTACAAGGATTTGACGGTGACCAGCAAAAAAAACGGAACATGCATTTAACTCATGTAATAATTTAGTTCAGACATGCCGCCGTATACGAATCGTGCCACCGCTAAAGGCTCAGACATGATATTTTATTTATATTTATACTCGTTTTTACATCATTTTCTCGCTTACTGTGAATATATTGAAGCAGTGGCTGTGGCGACAGTGCTTTTGTTGAAATCTTGATCATTTTTTCGCTTACTGTGAATATATTGAAGCAGCGATCACTTAAAAAACACTTCTGCTTTGGCAGAGTTTCGGAATAAACACTGCCCATTATTTCTCATCGGCGTCGTTGACAACACAACTGAATTTGTGCAGAATCTTGAGGTAACTCACTTGCAGCCTTGGTTTCGATCAGACCTCTTTTTGCTGTGTTTTATTTCATTCGAGAACAAGTCTGGTGTTGTCTGGTTTTATCTATGGCTGTTTTTATATATGATATTATTGAATTGAATTGAAGTGTTTGAGGTCCAATTAGATGGGTCGGCGTAAAATTCCAATAGAACAATTGAAAGACAGCCACAGCAGAAACGTCACATATAGTAAGCGAGGGAATGGGCTGATGAAAAAGGCCCGTGAGCTCTCCATACTATGTGACATGGATGTGCTTCTTCTCATGTTTTCACCTTCTGGGAAGCCATTACACTATCTTAGAGAGACAAGGTATTTCAGAATTCTTATTTCCTTCAACAAGATTTGTTTGTTGTAGAGTGTTTTTCCTAACAGAGATTCAATTCGATTCAGATATAAAAATTTGAAAGAATAAAACTACTTGTGATAATTTTGTGGGTCTATGTATTTGATTGAATTTTTGCTTTCTTTAATTAAAATATTAAATTGGGTGAAAATTAAAATATTTAATTCACCTATTGAATTGATGAAAATATATGGACTTGATTCACCTGTTCTAAAGTGGAATCCAAAAAAGATTATTTAATAATTTAAAAAAGTTAGGTTAATTAACTATATAGTACACATCTTGTTTCATATTTCTTGTTGATATCAAATCAATGGTATTTTACAATTGAAAATTTGATCTGCAGTAATTTTGAAGAGGTCATTAGAAAGTTCAGTAGTTTGACACAGGAAGAGAGATCCAAAAGGTAAACACTTCATTCTGCTGCAACAAATCTAATTTCTAGCTCTATAATTTTTGTTGTTTTCATAGACACATTTTCTAGAAATTGAATTCTAACAAAGAAATTCTTTTCTGTCATATTTTTTTTCGAACAGAGAATTTGAAAGTCTGAAGGTATGTTCACAATTATTTTTCATTCCCTCTATTTTCAGAATTAATTATTTATCCTAGACTTACAAAGCTTATGTCAAATGCACATCCATGTTCCTCTTTGCAGGATCTCAAGAAGACATTTAAAATGTCAAACCATGATGTAAATATAAATGATTTTCTTGAGAAGAGGTGATTAATAATATTTTGAATTGATTATGAATTACCTACCATTATTTTCCAAAGATATAGAAACTAATCTTATTTATTCCCTTGGTTTATGCATGCAGCCCACAAAGCACAAAGGTAACTTCCTTACCAAGTTAATTATAATATTAGAAATAAATAAACTATTAACCATTAAATCCAATAACATGACAATAATATCTGATATCTTCAGAAACGATGGTTGGAGGATCTTGAGAAAGAAAAGGAATGGATCAAATCTCAAACATTTAGTTATGAAGAAAGAATATCAAGGTAGGTTAAATTTATTCACTTTAAATGAGTATGCATTTATAAACATTATTGGGTTATATGTGTATTGATATTGGTTAGATTATAATATTTTGAGTAAGAATATATTTATATGTTTTTTAGTTAAATTGTTATGATTAGTAGGATTTATTCTATCAAAATTATTTGGAGATTGAACAATTAATTTTAAATATTAAATCTAGTTCAATGAAAGAAGATAAATTTTAGATAGTAAAATAGAAAGATTATTTATCACTTCAGAAATGTAAAATTACTATTAACTATTTGAGTATTAAAATAGTTAATTTTTAAATAAAGTAAAATCAAATTAATGAAATCTCCAATAACATGATAATGTCGTCCTCACCCACTCTGTTAACTAATTTATTTTAAATTTAATATTTAAACAAAAAACAAAAACCATTATATCATTAATGAAATGTGTAAACTTTAATATTGTTGTAAAAGTAAACTACAAAATTGAATGTATTATTTTTCTCTTTTTATTAAACAAAAATCAGTTGAGCTACATTTTAAATGCTTATATGAAGCCATTTGATTTTAAACTAATGTTTAAATGCTGTCCACAGTTATTTTGGGGTTGATACCAGCCAAATCAACACTCTAGATCAAGCCAATCATGCAGAGAAAACTATTGAGCAAGCACTTCAAAGAGTACGTGCATATAAGGTATGTTCATATTTTATAATCATCTTGTTTCATTGATTGATTCTAACCAACTCACAGGAATCCAAAATTCAAACATTCAACTTTGTTTAAATACATGCATTCTTGTATTGTTTTAAAAAAAAAAAATTTATAAATTATTTATGTGATTTTATTTTTGTCATAGATGATGCAAGACCAGACACAGATTGGTGGAATTCCAACATCTAATCAAGTAAGATTATGATTAAGTTTCCTTCACTTGCATTCAATGAACACAATAATTTTTTTAAACATTACCTTTAGACATTTTTAAGTTCTAACAAATATCTTTTTCATTTCTATAAATGCATCAGAATCATGATCATGCAAATTTACCTACAAATAGTGAATGTGCCAACAAATCGCAACCACTTTCTTCCATGCCAGATGAGAGGACACAGATCGTGGAAGACATCCCAGAGCTCCCTCAAAGGTGGGCTTATATATTTCTAAGCGGATAATTGACAATAACTCATTTACTATAACTTATTTATGATAATTTGACTTTTTTTGTTTTACAGATATGTGAACTATTCATCAGATGGATCTGTTTTCGCTTCTCCTGGACCCATGCCACATTATGATATGCATTCTGAAGGAAGCGGCATAACAATTTGGCCAGAAAATGCCTTCGATTGTTTAAGTGAAATATTTAATGATCCTTTTGATTTTTCGGGGCTACCTGATTATGAGGATTTCCATTCAAATAATTCTCATGTTGTTAGGTGAGCAATTTATTTTTTTTCAATTATTTTCCTTTTTATTAGATCATAGGTAAAATGAAGATTACTAATATCTAACTTCTTAAGTTAAGTGATTTAATAGAGTTTTTATATATATGATATTTAACTTTTTAAGTTTGGTGATTAAATAGAGTTTGTTTATAGTGGATAAAGAACTACTTTGTCAGTTTATTTTTTAAATTATGTTACTATGAAATAAGTGAAAGGTCATAAGAATACAAAGATATTATTTTAATTGAAGTTATTAATATTTTTGCAGTAACGATTTTTATGGACTTGATTCAGCTATGCCATTCACAAATATGGTAAATATGGCAATACAAGGATAGAGTTATGGTGTTTTTAAATATTGATATTCAAAAGGGAAAATGTTCAAAGTCTGTTATACTCTGTGTTTATAAATACTGATTTCTTGAAAAGGGAAAAAATTATAATTTGTATTGCACTTTGGACCAACAAAATTGAGAAAAAAATTTGGTCAAAAATTAATATGTTTGTTTTGATAATGTATATTAGTCAAAAAAAATGTTAAAATGTTCTTTTTTGATAAATATTTTTTGTTAATATGTTTGTTTTGACAATATAAATTGGTAACTTTAGGGGAAATGATAATTTGAAAGATAATGCATCAATTTAATTGTGTATTAAAAAATGATTAGTTAGATGAGCATAAGGAAAAAAATTATTTTGTTGTTTTATTTATATATATAAGTATCTTAGTTAATGATTGTGAAATATTATTTGCATTTTATAAGTTTAATTGATTCTTAGAAATTAAAGAGGAGAGTTTAACTAGTTACCTCTAAAAGATTGGTCTGATCAACTTTACAATCTTACAACTTTTATATACATATATAATCTAAGACATATATTTTTCTCTAACAGATTTTTGTTTCTTGAATCTTAATAACATATATATTTTTCTCTAAGAGACTTTTGTTTCTTGAATCTTAATATGCCAATTTCGGCCAAATTTAATTCGTAAAAGAAAAAATAGTAATAATTTTACTAAGTTTTAGTTCTTTTGAAAAGTGATGGACGCATAAACTCACCGTGCCTTTCATGCGCAGACCACATGCAACTCAGCTTTGCCTTTCATGCGTAGATTGGTAGTTTTAGACAATCAGTTTAGTCTTAGTTTGCTTTTGTTTAGTTTCAGTTGATAACTTAACTTTCACGGTTTCACCGCTTTGTTATCAACGTAAGGAATTATGAATGTAAACTGCATGCTTTTCTTTTTAGATCGATGTTCAGGAGAGTTCATACATGTCTTCTTCACAATCGCAAATAATTTTTCATGTTTGTTTCGATATATTTTCTGGAGCAAACCTTATTATTTGATGCAATCAATATAAAATTATCAATCAGTACATTATTTGTAGGATCAATCAGAAAGCTCAAAACAGATTGTAGATTGTATAATATTATATATTGAAAATTTTAAACTGATATTTGATAATTTTTTATTAAATTTATTGTGTCTTCATTATTATTATAACCATCATTTTTTGAAAAATTAATAAGATATTCTTCCCTTCAATGCATTCTTCCCTCTTTCTTCCATCAAGATCTCCATTTCCTTCCTCTGCTATCTCTGAGCGCCATTTCTCTTTGGTCAATCTGTAGATTAAATGTCCTAATTACATGATTTTTGCAGTTCTTTCATTCAGATCGTCCTTTGCATCAATGGATTTTCTTCTTTCTTGAGAATTGAAAAGAGTTTCTCGAATTTTGCTATCCCCCATAATACGTTCAAATTCCTTATCAGGAGGTCAAAGTGTTCTTCAAACAGCTTAGCGATCCGCAAGTCAAGAGACCATCTTAAGCAAACATGTAAAAGAGTAATGTACTACCAATTCTTGGGCCATAAAATGTAGCAAACATGCATTCCCACTTTCATGATTACAAGCTGTAAATCTTGGTAAAGAAGACCCACATACATAATTTCCTTAATCTTAAGTATATTCAAACAGTGCAATCAAAAGCTGCTCCATAACCTCTCCAAAAATATACCAACAAAGAAAAAATTAAAGAGCATCTATAAATAGAAAATTATATAAATATTTTTTGCAAATTTCATGGACTGAATTTTTCCTTTCCCATGTGTGTTCATCATTATGATATCGTTTCTAAATATGACAGTAAAAAAAGATTGAGTGAGTGATATAAGCATTTAAATGAGGTTCTAGGAAAATTCATCGCCCAAGGAAAATTCACCATCAGCAATTCACGGCCATGGAAAATTCACCAACCGTCGAAAATTCACTGTCAAGTAAAATTCACTGTCAGCAATTCACCGCAGGAAAATGTCAGCAATTCACCATAAGAAAATTAACCACATTACTGTGGTGAATTGTTGACAATGAATTTTACTTGGCGGTAAATTTTCCATGATGGTGATTTCCTGGTTAGTTGCTGATGATGCATTTAAATGGGCAATTGATAAGCTATTAAAGATTAAAAAAAATCTATATTTTGTAATGTTAGTTTGAATATTTCTGAATTCAATTGTGTAAATTTTTCCTTTATTAATGTTTTGGATCATATTTTATGATCCATCATCAAGATGAACAAGTAAGACAGTTGATAATGAAAAATGTCTATTTCTATTTGTTCATCATTATGAAATCGATTCTGAACACGACAATTAAAAAAGATTGAATGAGTGCAAACATTTAAATGAATAATTGATATAATATTAAAGACAAATTTCTTACAATTTACAATGATAGTTTGAATAATATTGAATTAGATTATACAAATCTTTTTCTTATTAAAGTTTCAGATCATATTCTATGGTCTTTTCTCTTGTTTGTTCATATTGATGATAGATCATAGAATGTGATTCAAAAATTAATGATATCATTCTTTTCTTTTTTTTGTTTATTCTAATGATAAATCATAAAATATGATTCAAAATGTTAATGATATAATATTTATCATCAAATATTTACTCGTTATTTTATAAATTACCTGAAATTTCTAAGAAAATTCTATGACTGCATCAAAAATAAAAACTACCTTCAATGAAATCAATTGTATCGATTCTACACAATCACCAAAACAAACAATTGTGAAATCAAGAAACTTTTTAGATTTGAACACTAACCTGTCATGTATGAAATGTGTCTCACTTGTTTTTAAGTAGTCTTCCATTTGACTCTGAAACTGAATGCAATCATAAACAAGTTTGAATTTATAACTGTTAATTCATACGAGAAAAACTAATCAGCCAAAAAGTATAGCAACCTATATAAAAATAGGTCATTTATATTTTTAGAATTCTAAAAATAGAATCTATTTTTTTTGGTGGATTAATTTTTTTTTAAACAATGTTATATTTAGTAATTATGATCTATAAATAAGACAAATTTTAAAATAAAGATTTCTTTTTAAAAAAATTGTCATAAAAGGTTAAGTTTATGTCAATTAAGTAATTTTGTTTAAATTTTTTTAGAAGTATAATAAAGTTATTTTTATGTTAAGAATTCAATTTTAATATACAATTTTAAATTATAAATATTTTTTACAGAAATAAGGAGATAATTAGTCTATCTTGTATATTTTTATCAAATAGTAATTGTACAATTTTAACTTTTATATTTATCTAAAATTAGATTCAAGTCTCCAAACAATAACAACTCCATTATTATAATAAAATATTTTAATTTATCTTTTCTAGTTAATTAGTTATTTGCATGTCTCTATCTATACTATAAACAATAAATTTAGTTAAAAGACTACATTAAATTACTCTTAAAAACACTAAAAATTAAAAAATTAAATTAAATGTAAAATTGCAATTTTAATAAACTTATATAATATATTTATTTATTTAAAATTAAAAATAAGATAAAACAACAAAACATAATCTTCACTTGGTACAAACTATTTACACATCTCCACAGTCTAAGAATGAACCTTTCTCAATATACTACATCTTGTTTTAATACAAATACATCAAATTAAAAATTTAATATATAATATAAATTTATATATAGAAATAGATAACATGTATATCTCAAATACATGTACCTAAAAGATGACAAGATTCAATAGTCTTGAAACATCTATATTTATTTAAGATAAGTATTTTTTGAAAAGATATTTTAAGATATTTATAGTAGTAGCTTAATATTGATTTAAAGAATCAAATATTTTCTTTTGATAAATAATAATAAATTTTAAAATATTATTTTTGATATTTTTCTTTGTAATAATCAAAGTATACTTTATTTATGTAATTACATCATATATATGAATTCAAAGTGTATTTTATTCATCCAAATACATCATATACATTCTTAATTACATATTGTCATATATTCAAATTATAGAAATGAAAATAAATTACTTATATTTTATATTTTTATATAAATATTAAATTCTAATAACTATTTATTATATAATCTATTTAAATTTTATTTAGATAAGTAGATATTAAAAATATATATATTTTAATTTATTTTAAAATTATTTCAATTATGCAAATCTACAAAAATATATATTTAATATTTTTTTTTAAATATTTTTACATTAGTTTTACTTAAATAATTTTTATTTTAATATAAAATTCAAATTTAAATGAAAACAAAGTATTTTTCATAAAACAATAAAAAATATTTTATTTATTATTAATATTACATAATTTTTTGAATTTTTTTTTTTTTAATTACATATATATAATTTTCTTAAATCTTTTAAAATACAATCATGCACATATTCTAAATAATTTTTTGAATTTAAAAAATATTGTGTGAAACAATAATATACATGCTTAATTGATTCATTAGGACAAAGTTTGTAAATCCTAGGCAAAAGGTGGGGTAGGGATCAAGAACATGAAGGCACGGAAGTTAGCTCTAGGAGCGAAGCTTATCTAGAAGATGTATCAAAAGCCTACATTACTTTGGTGCAAAATCGTGCAGAGGAAGTACTTAGATAATTTGAATCTGAAAAGAATTCTAACAATAGCAAATGCTAGGAATGGCTCTCATGTGTGGAATTTTATGTTAAATTGCAAACACAGAATAACAATTCATTTGACCTAGCAGATTAATGATGGGTGCAAGGCATATTTTTGGAAAGATTCTCACAGGAAAGACATGTTTGTCTAAATAGCCAACCAGACAAAATAATTTGGTGTAGAGCAAAATCAGGTAACTATATAGCCAAGATGGGTTATCTAATCCAAATAAAACAAGAAGAAAGTAATTGGCCAAATAAACTCTATTGGGGAAAATGGATACTACCAAAGGCTGAAGCATTTACATGGACTTCCCTTCATGAAATAATTCTAAAGGGAGACCGACTAAAAACAATAGGATTGAGGGGCCCAACTGGTGCTTTATATGTAATGAAAGTGAAGAAAATATGAACCATTTTCTACTAAGTTGCCCATATACAGCACAAGGGTGGGATTGGTTGAAAAGAATATTGAGGTGGGAAACACCAAGAAGCAGCAAATTGTGGTACTTCTTTATCAGTTGACCTATCCATAAAAAGGATGTGTTTAGGGGCCAAATATGGTAGGAAGCTCCATCAATCCTAATTTGGAATATTTTGAAAGAGCGTAATAGAAGAATTTTTCAAAACAAATCCATGGATGTAAATGAAGTATTGCAAATGATTGAAAACAATATATCTAAAAGGATGAATTCTCATATCAAATTACAAAGGAAAGAAAAATTCTCAAACTGGGATGATGAACTTATGAAAAGATGGAAAACATTAAAAGTCCCACCCTTTTTTCATTTTGCATCATACTCCAAAGCCAAAAAACTAAAAGCAAAGTGGAAACCCCCTCCAAGGGGAAGATTGAAATTAAATAATGAAGATGCATCTAAGGGAAACCCCGGTCTATCTGGTATAGGATGCCTAATACATAATGAGGAAGATAATTTAATTGTAGCCCTATCAATAAAATTTCTTGCAATAATGAATAATGCGGTTGAGATTAAAGGTATATTACATGGATTATAGTTGTGCAAAGAGAAAGGACTAAAAAATATAGAAATATAATGTGACTCCACAATATGTATAAATTCAATTCTCAATGGAAGAATGTGGCGGTCCCATGGAGGGGGGCTTCCTAAAAATCCGAAGCAGAATCTGCTTAAATTTTAAGTAGAATATTTTGAAGCTGGTGGTCCCATGAATTTGGTTGTGCAGTTTAGCTAGTGGTGGAATGGAGTGTTGTAAATAAAAAATTAATAAATAAACATAATTTCCCTCCAAATTTGTGAAAAATGGTAGGAAAGTACTGTTAAGCAAGTGGGGCAATTTCTAGCCCCACCTCAATCTCGCCAGCTTAAATTTTGGGCTTGGATTGAAAAAAAAATCAATTAATCCTATAGCAAAAAAAAAATTCTCATGAGACTACCTGCTTCCATGAAAATAGGAGCCCAAGCCCCCAATGGGACCATACAGTAAGTGGCGATGGAGGTTAGTAATGAGGGAAGTGACAGTAAGGGTCACTTCGATCAATTGACACCAAGCCTAGTGTTAAAATTGCCAACTCACCACAGTCGTCAACCAATCATGTGAACTGGTGAAAAGGGTCATTTAAACATAGGTTAATGATCATTAAAGACTATAGGGTTACTAAAATAATAATAGTTACTCCAAAGGTAACATCTTGCCTATTAAAAAAAATGTGAAGAGGTATTTCAATGGGGCAGCTAAAGTAAAATCAGGACAGTCAAGGGTGGGAATATGTATAAGAGATTCGTGAGGGAACCTAATTGCAGCCTCCTCTTTCAACCTATATCAAGGTATAAATAATAATGCAGAAGCACAAGCATTGCTTATGGGTTTGGAACTAGCATGGGGTTTAAAGTTGACAAAGCTACACATAGAGGGAGATTCCATGCTAATCATAAATGCTTGTGGGGAGAGGAAATTATATAATTGAAATCTAAATTATATCATGCAGAAAATCTTGTCACTTATGGACGAATTCCAAGCCATTGTGATCTCGCACACCTATAGATAAGGGAATAAATTTGTAGATTTTCTAGAAAACTCAGTGTATCTGGATAAGGAGATCAAGGTTACAAATGATTTAAAGCAATTGTCTAAATTCTCTCAATTAATTCAACTAATTGAACAAGAGGCAAAAGGTGATTATGCAGCCGAATGATTTTCAACACGTTTGTGTGGAAAAATAAATGGCGGCAAGTTAAGAATATTAATGGCTTCTTTTTCCCTCAATTCGCTTGTGGGAAATATAGTAATTGTACAAAGCCAACACAAAAAATATGTGTAAAGGATTTCCCAATTCATGGTTGCACGTCCCAAGGTATTTCAATGTCATGATAGAGCATGAAGATGGTAAGGATTCAATTCATGTTCTTGTTGAGATCAACATTTGCAGCGTTCGCACGATTTAGGCGATCATTTCAAATCCTACCTCCAGATTTATTGGTCTCGCTAATGGTTTTAATAAAAATTTGCTTTCATCCAAATTTGGCAAGATCTAATGAAGATTTGCATTCATTGTTAAAAGTATCAGCTCATTTCTTCATTAATCATGCGTTGGACAATGCATAATTTTTTGGATGGAGGATAGGATATTTAGTTGCCACGTTGTGGATTTGTAGTCATGCAAACACTGAGGATTTAACTCCTTCAACAAAGGTAGGACTCCTACACAAGCAATCCTACGGTGAAGGGCTTATCGTTCTAAAGGGTTGGCTTCAGTTTCAATGTAGTTAAATTCTTTAAAAATATTGTAAATGAAACAGTTAGCAAAACATTTGAGGAGAGACATAGAGGTTGTGAAGTGTGACTGGAGAGTGATATCAAGTAGTGCCTGGAGGTGTTCAGCAATCAAGTTAAGATGATGACGAGGCCATGGAACTTGCGGCTAAATTGTCCAATTGCACACAACGAGCGACCTTTTGAGGGCTATCTATCACATGGTGATCTTGCATAGGTGTTTAGGGTTGACTGCCAAAGAGTGGAGGATGCCATCAAAGTTGTGCTTGGAGTGGAAGTAACAAGCCCTAGAGCACAAAGGTTGCTCTTCCCTTCTCAAGTTTTGTCCATCTTATCAAATGCGATAGACTTGTTTCAATCTCTTGATGATCTGGAGGTAATTGTAAGAAAATGTGTAATGTCGCAAGTTTTAAATAAAGATGCATTGTTGTAGGTAGTGCAAGGCTATAACTTTTTCATAGGGGACGGATTTTTTGGGGGCGTTTTTTAGAGAGAACACTTAAAACATCATCTGGGCTTTGTCAAAATATTTGACAGAATAAGGCTAGGTCTACAAATTAAGAATGATGGCATTATTGTCAAGGCTTTGAGGGAAAATGGTAATAAAATTGGGGCAACACTGGCTTTTGACACAAAAGAAAAAATTTACTCTCTTGCTTTCATGTGCGAACACGCTCCTCATCTAACAGACGTTCCTCCAGTGTTAGAGTTGCCTTTTGAACTAGCACCGACAGTGATAGCAGAAGCTAAATGGGATGGAACAGAGGTTTTCGAGGCAAATACAAGTTTGAGGGACCAACATGGTCGTCCTGCCAGAGCTTGAATTCAGTAGGAAGGAAATGAGGATGAAGAACTATTCATGGGTTATGATTTTTTTGCTAATGATTTGGGTCTCTAGGGTCTACTTGAGGGATAGGGTGAAAATTCAGTTCAGGGTGGTGATCAAATGGAAGAGTGAGTGTCGGAGTTGGCACGATTTTGATTGTCTGTCTACCATGGTTTTGTGGATGTGTCATCATATTGACTGCTTTCTAATGCACGAGGTTTATGTATTAATTGTGGTTTGGCTTTCAATCTTTGTACTCTGGGTGGGCTAATAGTATTGAATTGTATATAGTTGTAAAATTAGTAGATTTTTAGGTAGGGTATATAGTTTTCCTTGGTATGGCTTGTCAGATTTCTCTTCGACATTTTGGGGTGATTTTTGTTAAATTTAGAATGATCAATCCATTTGTACAAAACTTTTGGGGCTATAATCGGAGGTTTTCTCCCTGGCTCTTTCCTATCGGTATGCCCCCTAGAGTTAGGATTTTGTATTACCTATCTATTATACTATTAATAATATTGTGGTCTACCACTCTTGCTTATTAAAAAAAAGATTTGTCTATTTTAAATTTTTTTTTTATTTTTCTTAAAAGAATGATGACAAAATTACTTATGGGATATCCATGGATTTGATGGATCATTATATCTAATTAATATATTAATATTTTTAGGTAATTTGATATATACCATTGCACAAAAAAATCATCCCTCATATTTCAATAAACTATAAATAGTTTATCTTACCACATCCTAATAGACTATATACAATATAGATAATTACATCAATTTCACTATGAACATGATTTGAAATGTTGTTTTTTATTTGAAAAATAAAGATTTAAAGTAATTTTCTTTATCTATTAGGTGTTCATTTTAAAATCTATTTTCTAACTCCTTTTTATAAATGTTGATCATTATTATGATAAATTTTAAAATTTCTTAAAATAAAATTATCTATATTTCCAATTAAAATAATTTATTTAAATATAAATTATATATAACTTTAAGTTTAACAGGTATCATACATAATTACATTAAATATTTCATTCTTGGTATTAATTTCATTAAGAGAGTGCATTTAGGAAATATTATACTCAAGATTATTATTAATATATAAATATTTATCAATTTTTTAATATATAAAATATTTAAAATAAAAATAAAACTAAAGAAATGCGATGAAAGATATAAAATATTCTATTAATTATTAGAGGAATTTATCACCAAAATATATATTTTCCAAATAAGGAAAAATGGAAGGGAAATAAAATATACACAGTCATTGCAAACTTGACATAGATATAAAATTAGATGTTGTGTGTGAAATCTCTCTTGATTGTCCTTGGAGATTAATAGAAAGGAAGAGATAAAAATCAAACTACTTTTTATATCTTAAAAATTAATGTTAGCATTAGGCACATGATTTACCTTGTAGTTGTCCTAAGTCTTGTAATTATAATTTAATTATTTTGACTATAAATAATGTCTAGTTTCTAAACATCATGGAATTGAGTCAAATTTAGTGCCCTTGTGAGGAAGGAAATTCATTTATTATTTATTAATTATTTAAGATACTTGGGATATTGAGTAAAATGATAATATATAGGGATCTTACAAAGAACCAATCAAAATTGCAAGTTGTAAGAATATCTTTCTCATTTGATGATATGACAAGGAAATCAATGCCCTCACGAAGCACCTAGGATTAGGATATGTTATGGCCTCCACAAAATTTCCCCTTTTTTTTAATTTAGGGACAATTTTTATTTTCATTTTAGCATTTGGTTTGAATTTTTTATTGCAGGTTTAATGGATTGCATCATTTTAGTTGTATTTCTAGATCAATGTCAAGGTTGTATGATGCAAGAGCATTCAGGAGAATGGGAAATCTCCATCACCCAAAAAACATTTTAATTTAGTTTTGTTGTTTTAGTTTTCATTTTCATTTTGGTTTTCGGAGTTCAATTTAATATTGGATTTTTGGATGATTGAGAAAGAGCAAGATGACATTGTTGTCATTCTATTGATAAAAATTCATATTTTGATTTATGTCTTCATTTTAATTATTTGTTGCAATCAATATTAGTTGATTTTGAATGTTCAATTATTGCAATTAATGAATGATTGTTCTTTATTTTATCAAGTTTAATTTCTTCTTATTGTTTGATTAAAAATTTGACTTCAATGAAGCCAAGTAATTGTTGGCTTTGTTGTCATTAATAATAAAAAATAAATATATTTTAATTTCAGCATATGGAGGTGGAGGGGTCACACCTATAGAAGAGGAAGAGGTGAGGTAAGAGAAGGGAATGAGAATAGGCATAAAAAACAAACCAAAAAGAGGAGGAAATGTGGTATGGAAGTAAGCAGGGTCAAATGGTAGAAATAAACGAAGGGGAAAATATAGAAGCCAAATATAAAGGGGTTTTGTGGAAGTTGGGAGGATAACACAATCCAAGGAAGAAGTCACCAAGAAAAAAAACATAGGAAATTTGAAGGATTTTTGTGGTTTTATGGGAGAAAAGGAGGAGAAAAACAAAGAATGCATGCAAAGAGAAGAGGGGGTATGTAGCTAGAAGGTGAAAAGAATTCATCTTTGAGTAAAAACAAATAACAATTGCAAAGTAAATGGAGGAGGTGTAGGGAGTAAAGAGAAAATATATGGAAGGAGGCGAAGAACAGAGGATTTGAAAATTGAAAGACAAATTAAAATTTGCAAATTGTACATGTTAGAAGCCTATGGAATATAAAATCAATACAAATTTATTGATTTACCTCTAAATTTTGGTGTCATTTAAACTTAATGTTGCAAATTGGGATTGTTTAATTGCTTATTTTGTTTGTCTGTCAAGATTATTTGGTATCAAAACCAAGTTTGTAGTGGTGTTAAAGAAAACCCTAAGGGGTAGTGTTGTGGGTAAGTGAAAAGAGAGGAAGACCCACAATTGCAAGGGGTAATAAATATGGAACAAAGAGCATGTGGGAAAAGAATGCCATGAAATGGTAACATAGTAGTCATGGAGATGTTGAGAGGCATCACAACTAGGTTGGATGCAATAGAAATGGAACAATAGCGATGAATTTTGATGATGGACATCAATTATGATGATGAAGATGAAGTTGTAGCACCCAAAATTGACCTTGAAGAGAATGGAAAAAATGTGGTTGAGAGAAGTTTCCTAAAAGCAATGGTGAAATTAGTATAAAACCTCAATTGGATCCTCCAAATTACAATGGAAATTAAAATTTGAAAGAAGTGATAGATTGGATACCAAAGATGGAGAAATATTTTGACTATGATTCAACAGAAGACCCAAAGAGAGTTAATTTCGCATGCACAATATTGAAGGGACATTTGTATTTATGGCGGGATCATATGTAAATCGAAAGGAAATGTAGAGGAAAGGACAAAATCAAATCTTGGGAGAGAATGGTGACAAAGTTGAAGGAAAAAATTCTTGTAGATTACCAAATTAACTTATTTAAAAAGCCACAAAACTTGAAGCAAGGGGCAAGCATGTACAAGAATACACCAAGGATTTTTATAAATTGAACATACAAGCAGGGCATGTGGAAGATGATGTGGAGAAAAAGCCAATATATGTGAATGGGCTACACAATTTGATTCAAGATGAGTTAAGCATGATACAAATAACTAGCATGGAGGAACCATATCAATATGCATTTAAGGTAGAAGAGAAAATTGTAAGGAGACAACATAAAAAATCCCAAGGTAGAGGTAGATTTTCACATGGAAGAGGACACTCTAGCATTGGTGGAGGATATTAAAATAATCAAGAGGAAGCAAGCACATCTCATGCAAGAACACAAGAAGGCAAAGGAAGAAACTTCTCTAGAGGATGAGGAGATTATTTTTATGGTAGAGGGTATATTGGTAGAGGTAGAGGAAGATGATTTAGCGGTACTTTTTTTCAATGTGGAGAAATGGGATACCATGCATTTGAATGCTCACAAATTTTTTAGGATGGTGGAAAAGGAAAAGAGGCAAGAGTGCATGTATCAAAGGGTGAAAATGAAATTGAGATTTCACCAAGGCATGGAGAGGATATTGAAGATGGATAATTATTAATTTACTGTGAATAATCTTGTTGAATCTAGACAAGGAGAAACTAGAACTAATTCAAAAAATGATTTTATTCTAAACAAGGTGTAAAGTGAGTGGGAAATGTTGCAAAGTCATTGTGGACAATGGTAGCACCAATAACATAGTATCGAAAGAAATGGTAGACAAGATAGAATTGAAGAGAATCAAACATCCAGCCTATACCGAGTTTTTTGGTTACAAAAGGAGCATCATTTGTTGGTAAATGAGTAATGTTTGGTGAGTTTTAAGATTGGAAACTACCAAGATGAAATTATGTGTGATGTGATTTCAATGGATGCGTGTCATAAAATTTTAGGAAGATGAATATAAATTTTAAAAACATTTTTTCATAATGGTAAATTGAATACATATGCAATAAAGAAGGATGGAAAAGAGTACACTCTAAATCCATTGAAGGATCAAGAAGAGGAAGTGGAGACTAGCTCCAATATTTGTTTTGTTTCCAAAAAGAAATTTTTGAAGGACATATTGATTAATGTAAGGGATTTTGAGAAAATTGGAAGTGTTGTAGCAATGAGGCTTGGGAAAATCCTTTTGAAAATGGATAAAGAGAAAAATGGAGTTGTAAGAGTATGCCTTGTTGGGGGCATGGAAGAAAAAAGTAAAACAGAAATTACAATAGAGGTTGTGGAGAAAAGTAAAATTGTAACCTTTGAGTAAGAACATCAAGTTGTCACAATATTGAGTCCTTTGGAGGACACAAAGATAATGAAGAGAATAAAATAAGAAATCATAAAGGTTTTGAAATTCATTTTGCACCAATGTATTTATGAATGGGTTGACATGAAAAAGAAGAGTTTAAAGGAGAAGAGGTAGGTGCAAAAATTGAGATGATGGAAATATTTAATTTCCATAATTTTGATATCAATATAGGTACAAATGTAGTGGTGAGTGAACATTGGAAGAAGATTCTTGGTGGAGGAGGATGGGTTTTTATGGGTTAATTACCCCAAAAGAAGAAGATGATAGAGGAACATGATTGAGGTGGTCAAAATATGGTGGATATATCCCACAAGAGAAGAATAATACATAATCATTTGGTGGAGGTAGATGGTTCATGGTGAGTTGAATCCCATGAGAGGAAGAATGAGTGGAAGATACAATTAGAGAAGGGGTTCAGATTATGGTGGAAGAAATTTCTTGAAGGGAAATAAAAATAAAGAGCATATTTGGTGGAGGAAAATGGAAAATATTTTGGCCAAGTGTTGGAGAATATGGAGAAATAAAATTTGCAAGGTACCTATCACAACATGTGTGTGTGCTAATATTTGCTTGCAACTTGAAATATTAGTCCTACTACTCAACTCCATTTTGTGAGTTCATTCTCACAAACCTAGCATGTCTAATGCAATAGCATCTAAGCAAATGGGCAATCTACATTACCAAAAAAAATATTTTAATTTGGTTTTGTTGTTTAACTTTTTGGTTTCATTTTTGGAGTTCAATTTAAACTTGGATTAGTGGACGATTTAAGAAGAGAAGGATGAAATTTTTGTCATTCCATTGGCAAAAAAATCATATTTTGATTTATATCTTCAGTTTTAATTGTTCGTTGCAATGAATTTTAATTGATTATGGATGGTCAATTATTGTAATGAAATGAGCAATTAGTCTTTAATTTGTTGGGTGTAATTTATTCTTATAGTTTGATTGAAAATTTGACTTTAATAAAATCAAGTAATTGTTGGTAACTTGTTGTCATTAATAATAAAGAAATAAACATATTTAAATTTTAGCATATATGGAGGTGGAGGGGCCATGCCAATAGAAGGGGAGGAGAATGGGTGTAGTATAGAATATCAACACATCCAAGTGATAGTAGCTCACTAGGAAAGAATAAAATGATACCAAGGGTCATGAGAGAGGAAGGAGGGCGTAGAAAAAACATTATGCACAAAATGAACCAGAATGAGGACACATGGTATGGAAATCAGCACAGAGGAAAAGGGAGAAGCTAGATAAAAATAAGAAGAAAAGGGCTCACATGGAAGTTGGAAGGACAACACACTCCCAAAAAGAATCTGCAAAGCAAAGAAAACAATGCAAATTGGTTAGAGGTGGTAGTGCATAGTAAATTGGAAGGAGCTAAAGGGTCACAGTTTTATGGGAGTAGAGGAGGAATAAAACAAAAATTGCATGTCATGGTAGCAGAGAGAAGAGGGTTTGCACAACTAGAAGGTGAAAAGAATTCAACTTTGAGTAAAAACTAATTACAATTGTGAAGTAAATGGAGGAGGCATAGGGAGTAAAGAGCAAGCATATGGAAGGAGGCGAAGAATAGAGGATTTGAAAATTGAAAGAAAAATCAAAACTTGTAGATTGTACATGTCAGAATCCTATGGAATATGAAATCAATACAAATTTATTGGTTTACTTCTAAATCTTGATGTTATTTAAACTTAATGTTGTGAATTGGGATTGTTTAGTTTCTTATTTTGTTTGTTTATCAAAATACACAAAATTCGATATGCATTATTGTATACTTTGAGTTTAGTATTTGTTTAGATATCAACCATAATCTATATTAGCATAATATCACATTAATTAGTAGACATGATATTATCTTAGGAATTCAAGTATTTGTATATTAATTTTAGTGTTGTGAAGGTCACATTGTTGTAGAGTGAGTGTGTTTATGTGATCAAGTTTGATCATTATAATGGAGGTTTCATTTTATGTGCAGAGGTCCTTATAAAATTTTCATAGGTGTTTTCATGCATAAGGTTATCATATTAAAGGTTTAGGTGTTTTAATGTTATATGTATAAGGATGACACAATGACATAATTGTAAGTGTTTAGATTTGGTTTTTTATGTGAATGACACTTTTATTATATAGGTTCATTAAAAAAGTTCCTTTGATAATAGTCATCATTTTTATGTCATTTTATTTCATGGTCATGTTGAATCCATACACCTTTCAAGTTGGACATTTGGATTTTATTTGGCATCTTGTAGTTTAAATATTTATTTACTTTGTTTAGAAGTGGCATTAGATTTGCATTGTGAACCCCATTAGTCCTTTGTTTAGGCTCTCAAACCTAAAAGAAACACATATGAAACTATTTTAAGATATCCAATACTCATATGGAATTCATTCAAACTATTGAGTTGTTATGGTAATTTGTGAGTTGGTCATTTGATTCCAAAATCTACAACATCATTAGAATTGGATTTAATTATCAAAACATACAATTGCTATTGTAGTTCAAGCCTTCGAAACTCATCTTCACATGCTTCATAATCCATTTTGAAACCATATTTAAGATATGTTTGAGCCTTATAGTTCTATTGAAAAGGACCATGAATATTTTCTACAAATATATTGAATTACATTCAAGCTATAAACCTTGAATATCATTTTTGACCCCATAATTATTTTCTATTTCAAACTAGTAGCCTGGTCATTTGATTAAATCAAAAGGTGGTTAAATGTAAATTAGGGTTGTATTCCAAATGTTTAATTGATTTGAATTTAATAATAAATTCATTTACATACTTTTCATTTTTTTAATTTTGAACCATGAAAATGTCATTGTGTTGGAACATTTGATTAAAAGTGTAAGTGACAAATTTATTTTGAAGTCCTGAAATTTTTATCTCTATTCAAGTAATTCAAACTCACTTGCATAGATAATTCAAGTGAGCTTCACAAAACATAACAAAAAAATTAGACTCATAAACTACAAATGATTATTGGATTTTCACAAAATAGTATTATGTATATTGGGAAACATTATGAGAAGAATTCTTTGCACTTCAATTATTTTAGGAAAATTTTTTGCAATATCTATTTATATTTGTGTATTTTTCACTTTAGCTTCTACTAAAAAATCCCTTGAATTATCCCAATCATGATTCATGTCAATGGAACTATTGTGGCCACTATATTCTTAAATCAAATTGTTAACTAATACATCTTTTGATAGTGATAATTATTTTTAATACTACTTTTTATTTTACTGATAATTCTTATATTGTAATAGTAAGCAAGGATTAAATATAAAATTTAGGATGTAAAATAAATTAACATTTCACCACATCGTTATAAAACCAAGCACCTTGTATATGGTAGAAAAAATCAAGAAAAATTTAAACCCTATTTAGGATTTCACATATGTGTTAAATTAAAATGTATCACACATAGATAAATGGTGACCTTGTGGGACTACCTTGGCTCTTGAATAGTAGTGTTCCACCCTTATTTATTCCAAGTAGCTTATTTGTGGGTTTGGTATTTTATGTTGGAATATGAAGTCAATTTTATTGTTATTCCAACAATGACAAATAGTCGACATTGAGTACCTAGGTAGTGCTCCAGGTATGCGTCTGATGCAGATGAAGGCCTATTTATTCAAAGGTTGAAATGATGGGGGGGGGGTCTTAGAAGGGCTTGTTTATCCCCCCTAAATGTTGAATGGTGTTACATCGTAGGGATTCATATCAAAGGTGTTTCTGGTGAAGATAATTTTTGGGGGGACTCACTATTTATGGTAATTTTAACAACTATTCAACATGTAGTTGCATGAGTCATATTTTCTATTTTTGGAAAAAAAAAATTCAAGGACTCTACAACTTGGATTTCTTATACTTTTTCAAATTCATTTTTTCAGTTACATTTTGAAGATTGTTGTAATTGTGAATTTCTTGAGAAATAAAAATATGAGAGTTCTTTGCCCATGATTTTTCTTGGTATAATTTTACCAAGTTTTCCACGTAAATAATATGTTAAATTGTGCTTATTTTTTTCTCTATCTATTATATACTATAAATTTTCCTACATTTTATAGTATATTTCTATTTACCATTTACACCCATAATTTATAACAAGCATATTGATACTATTGAATTTTAAGTCTTTATTGTCTTAATATATAGAAAGCAATATGATTCCTCAAAAATTATGTTGTTATATAACACTTTTATATCTATGTAGTAATAGCATATATAAGGGGTTACAATTTTATGATATGATGATGTTTCAATGATATCTCTATTGATAGCATTGAAGACATTTTAGTTTTTCAACAAGTATAGTTCTATTCTACTTTTTTCTAAAAGCATATGCTTTTTATCCATTGACATCTATAGTTCTACAACAAGTGGCATGGTATAGTACAATATTAATTATTTGTATTCTTTCCACATGGAAAGGATTATAATACTACAAATAAGTTTGGTGGTAAATGGCATTTATAAATCTTTGTACTCTTGGCTTATAGAAGAGATTACCATTTTATAGTTTGGTGATATTTCAATTATATAAATATATTCTTAGCATATTGAAGACATTATAATTTAATAAGTTTGGTGGTATTTTATTATTTAATATCTATGTTTCTTAAACTATTCAAGATTTATAATCTCTATAACTTTGGCACACTAAAGTTTTATAATATATTTGTAGTCTTAGATGTGGAGTGAGTTCCTTTACATCATTATCTATTTCTATTAGTACATATGTTGGATTTCCATACACTACTTGAAAGCATCCATATTAGTATAGGAAAGGAGGATGTTGATAAATATTATACAAAAACCTATTCAACAAATCCATTGTGTGCATATTATACAATCATTGTAGCCCAAAAGGACACACCAATTTGAGGAATCATGTCAAATAGTTCATATTACTTGGCATGCTTTCATATTTTACATACATGTCTACTAGGATAATTTTACAACTAAATTATTTGAAAAAAACAACCCTTCCTTTATCCTTTGATGCATCTACATCCCCTAATCAAAAGATACTATTTTGGCAAGGTAGGTAGTATGATAGCATAGGTTATAGGATTTGGATTACACAAGTCCTAGTGGTATTTTTAACAATCCATCAATTCTATTAGCTAAAGTAGTAGTATGCATTTTTTTAATCATAGATAGGATAATATAGTTATAATAATATTGTTAAAAAATAATAGTTTCAAATGTATCCATTGCATCCAAAAAACTATCCTACGAGTTCATGGTAGAAACTAATCTACAATGCAATTCTTGTTCACTACCCATGCACACTGTTTATTACTCCATTTTGAATCAATTGAAATTTTTGAAAGGATAAAAAAGGTGGAAGCAACCATTAACAAGCATCTATAGCTCCTAAGATAAGAATTATATCAAGTGATAATATTTTTTTAGCTGTTGGTAGTGTAAGGGTTCATTTGAAGGTGATGTATTTACTTATCTTCACATGTATGAAATTAATTTAGGTCCTAGGGTTCTCGGCGTATCTATAAGCCTAACTCCAACCCTTATCTGTATGATTCCTCCATTTCTCTCTAGGTCCAAACCTCTGAGTGAAACCAGGACCTTGGAATATTTCCAAGATCTATGTTCCCCTTGACACTCCAGACTCAATAATTTTTATTTACTACCTCTTTACATCACTTTTATCCTTGTTTCCTCTCTCATATTAGCCCTACATCCCAATTTCCTTACTTTTTAAAATTATTTTTTAGGTTTTATTATGCTCTTATCCATGGTTACAATTTTTTGGGATTCTTATAGATTAGAAAATTTTGATCTAGAGAAAATTTACATTGGACAAAACATTCATAGATGCCATGAGATTTGATAATTGCTTTGTCATAATTTGGTTGTTTTTTCTCTTAGTGTTCTTAAGAGACTATTTCATAATAGTGTACCCTACAAGGATTGGGACCTAGAGAATAAATGGATGCCTCTAGTATTATTCACTCACACACCCTAACATTTTGACTTAGTCAATTTGGCCCCACCATGATGGGAACATAAAATATACCTATATCCATGTTTTCACTACTCTCAAATGATATATTTTCAAGATCATAATCATTTTTGAAATGTTTAAATGGTGTTGATTTGACTATAACCGAGATAGGGTACTATAGAGGGACCTCATATCCGCCAACAAGTATAAATAGAACATTTATAGGTGTCACGAGCTTTGAGAAAAATCAATGGTACATTGATAATAGTTTCTCAAGCCATATGATTGTAGATAGGAGAAAATTCTTCCCCTTGAAGGAAGTGAATGGAGGGATAGTGAAATTTGGTGACAATTCCACGACAAAGATAACAAAAAAAGGTACTCTTAGCCTAGATAATGGAAAGGAAAAAATTGAGAATGTTCTATATGTTGAAGGGTTGAAGTATAATCTCCTAAGTGTGGATCAAATGTGTGATGAAGGACACACTCACATTTCATGGTGAAGGATTTGAAATCAAAAAGTCAGGGAAATTTATTATAAAAATTAGTAGAAAATCCAATAACCTTGACATTCTTAGTGATATCAAAGGTAAAAAATGTTATATGGGGCAAGAAGATGAGAGTTGGTTATGCAACAAAAGAACGAGGCATATAAACTTTGACAATCTTGTAAAAATCAGCACTAAACGGGTTGTGAGAGATATGTCCAAGATTGCAAAGCCCTCTAATACTATATGTAAATAGTGCAAACATAAAAGAAAACAAGGACGAGTTTTAAATTGAAGGAGTATTAACCCTTGGAACTTTTCCATACAAATCAATGTGAATCAACAAGAACAAAAAATTTTACAAGGTGAGAGCTATTCCATGTTGTTAATTGTACATTATTATTCTAGGATGACTTGGGTGACATTTTTACAAGAAATTTTTGAAGAATTTGAAAATTTAAAGGCATTCAAGGCCTTAGTTGAAAATGAAATTGACTTAAAAATCAAGTGCTTAAGATCAAATAGAGGAGGTGAGTTCAAATAAATTTGAATAATTTTGTGAACATGTTCATGATATAAGGAGATATCATTCTACTGCAAGGAATCCACACCAAAATGGAGTTATGGAAATAAAAAATAAAACTCTCCAAGAAATGGAAGGAACCATGTTAAATGAGTCAAAGCTATCAGACACATTTTGGAGAGAAGCAGTGTTGGATGTTGTGGTTATGTTGCTGATATGTGGTTGTCATTGATTTCAACACTATTAGCATTGGTGATTCTGAAGGCTATGTATGTCGAGGAGATTAAGAAAATTGTAAAAAATATATAGCAGGCAGCCAATGAAGCTAAGAAGGTCAGAGTGATGGCAAGTGTTGTAAGCTGATGGTCAAGTGGCGTGCACTAAAGGGTTTGTTGTTAAGTCTATCTAGTATGTTTTCTGAAATTTATTGTGGTACGCATCAAGATTTGACGAAGTTATGAAGATATGTGTGCCTACAGTTATTCAGTTTATGTAGTTGGTGTTCTTGGAAGAAGAGGATGAAATTCTGGAAATTTCAGTTGTTGCACATGTACCTGTGGCATCCATGGATGATTCTAGATCATGTTATATCCTTGTTGTATGTTCGCATTGATCAAAATGTTTGTGATCAGAGATTTTTCTAATGTGTGCTCGATTTTTCATGTTCTTGGCCGACATGATGGTGGTAGCGTGTTGCAGATCCATGAAGATTAATATTTTATTGTTTTTCATGCTCGAAGGTGTTTATCTAGGTCCTCCTTATGTTGTGACTGACTTGTGTTGGTGTGCGTTAATATTTATTCATGTATTGAGGCCGACAATTGTAATTTATTCTTTATTTGTGGCCGACAGAATAGTTGATATAAATCTGTGTAGTGGATATAAAAGAGTGATATTTTCCTCATCTTGAGGTATGCTCGATGTGTGCAAGTGGTGTACATGTGAAAATAAAGATAAAATCATTCAAGAGCAGAGCAGAGTGTGAAAGAGATTGAGCAGAGTGTGGAAGAGTGTGTAGAATTTTTTTTGTGCCTAACCAGAACTATAATCAGGCTTTTGTAGAAGCTAATTTCTCAATTCAACCTCATTAGATGGATTTAATATGATTATTGAATGTAAGGCAGTGAGCCTTCCTCTGAGCAGTGAGCTCTAGGTAGTGTGCCTGAATGCAAGTGTATTCCTTTTTCATTCTTCATTATACTTCTAACAGGGTATAATCTTGTGGACTAACATCCATCATGGTTTTTCCCCTAACAGGGTTTCCACGTATAAAATATTGGTGTTCATATGTCTTTAATGTGTTATTGATTTATGCTTGCACTGTTAATTATCATATCTAAGATTAAAGGTTGATTAATGTTGAGTAAGTTTAATTTTGGTAACAACTGATTCACCCCCCTCTTAGTTGTTTATCCTTGTTTTTCCAACAATTGGTATCAGGGCTAGTTCCTCTGAAGAAGCCTAACATATTGAGGTGATCTGAGATGGTATCATACAAGAAGGATAGTCCTAGATTCAATGGTACAAACTACTCTTTATGGAAAGTTAGAATGGAGTGTAATCTGAAGTGCATTGGTGAACTTTTCTGGAAGATTACACAGAATGCATATACTATTCCTCAGAATGGTCCTTCCTCTGAAGATGAGATCAAGCAAGCAGAATTTAATACCAAGGCTATAGAAGCATTGTTGAGTGCTTTAACAGATTCAGAGATGACAAATGTGATAGGATTGAAGACTGCATATCAGATCTAAAAAAAGCTAGAAACATTGTATGAAGGAGATGCACTAGTGAAAAGTGCTAATCTACAAAGCTTGAAAGGCAAGTGGGAGGACATGAAGATGAGTGAAGATGAGAACATCCTCTCTTTCTCTCGAAAGATAAATGAACTAGTGATGAGAATTAGATGTGTCAGTGGAGTCTTGGATGAAGAAGAGATTATGGCTAAAATACTTAGATTTGTGCCCCTTCCTACAAAACAAAATCTCATGTTATTGATGAACTCAAGACAGTGACAAATGTGACAAGAGATATATTGATTGGAAAGTGAGTTGCCTTTGAGTTTAGTGAATTTGGTGAATCTAGTCCTAAGACTGAATCTGCATTCAAGGTTACTGTATCCGGAAAAAGCAAGCAGAGATATGATCTGGGAGAGAGTTCCAAAAGGATATTCAAGTATGAAGATGAGATGAAACAGATTGAAGATGAAGTTAAAGAATTAGAAGAACTAGAAGCATTGATTGTGAAAAAAGAAGCTAGAGGTTATGGTAAGTACAAAGGAAAGTTACCTATTAAATGTTTTTCTTGTAGTAAGATAGGTCTTTTTGCATCAAGATGTCCTGAAAGAGTTTCTAAGTACAAACCTGTGAAGACTAGATTTCAAAGGAAATGCTATTATGTTGAAGAAGGTTTAACTAATGAAGAATCTGATAAAGAAATTGGAAATAAAGATGAATAGGTATTCATTTCTATCAAAGAAAATGGTCAAATGTCCATTGAATCTACTAGTAATGTGAATGTTGAGAAAGCTCTTACAGAAAAAATTAAAGAAAAGGATGAGTGGGTAATTGAGAGCGAATTCTCACATCATATGACTGGTGATAAAAGAATTTTTTTAAGCTTGGAAAACTATGATGGTGGTGTGTAAGATTTGGAGATGACACTTTTGGTGTGATTCGTGGTAGAGGCACTATTTATTTTGGTGGTAAGAACAATACTGATAATGTTCTTTATGTAGAAGGCTTAAAGCATAACTTGTTGAGTGTTGGACAGATGGTAGACAAGGGTTACAATGTTTAGTTCAAGGATGGTAAGTGCAGAATAAGGGGAAGTTCTTGAAATATGATTGCTTCGGGTAAAAAGACAAAAGGTAATATCTTTCATTTGAGTGTTTCTAGTGAAAGTTGTTTGATTTCTCAAATTGATATAAGTTAGTTATGGTAATGGAGGTTGTGTCATGTTAAATTTTATAACAATATCAAGATAAGCTCTACTCAAGTAATCAGAGATCTTCCTAAGTTAGTGAAGCCTACTAACACTATGTGCAAGGAATTTCAGATGGGAAAGCAAACTAGAAGTTCTTTTCGGAGCAAAAATTATAGCTCTAATGGAGTACTGGACTTGATACATATTGATCTATGTGGTCCATAAAAAATCAGAAGTCTACAAGGTGAAAGGTATTTTATGTTGCTCATTGATGATTATTCTAGAATGATATGGGTTGCTTTCTTAAGATAAAAACATGAAGCATTAGAAAAGTCCAAAAGCTTCAAAGATATGGTAGAAAATGAGATAGGTCAAAAGATCAAATGCCTAAGGTCAGATAAAAGGTGGTAAATTCACTTCCTGGGGATTCAATTCTTTCTGTGAAGAGCATGGAATCCAAAGACAACTATTTGCTCCTCAGACCCCTCAACAAAATGGAGTTGTTGAAAGAAAGAACATAACCATTCTAGACACTACTAGAACCATGATGCTAGAAGAAAATGTTCCTCATTTCTACTAGAGAGAAGTTGTAAGTACTTCTATGTATACCATTAATTGGGTGAATGTCAATAGTAATTTTGGTAAGACCCCTTCTGAGCTATGGTTTGGTTATAAGCTCCTACTGTCAAATATTTCAAAAAAATTGGAAGCAAATACTACATCAAGAGATATGATGATATAGGCAAGTTTGATGCTAGAAGTGATGAAGGAGTCTTTTTAGGTTACTCTACTAAGAGAAAAGCTTACCGGTGCTTTAATGAAAGGTTGAAGAAAATAGTTGAAAGTGAAAATGTCAAAGTTGATGAAGATATTAGCAGACCCTCTAGATCTAGTGGATATGATTCAGATGATCAACATGATAGTGCTAACAATGGAAATAATGTTCAAGCACAAAATCAACTTCAAATTGTTCTGGTGAACCAAGGGAATCAAGAAGCAGAAACTAGAAGACGTGCAGAAGAAAGAACACAAGAACAAGAACTCAAAGAAAATCCTAAAACTCCCAAGTATGTGAGGCAAAATCATTCTGACAGTCAAATCATGGGAGATAAGAGCAAAGGTGTGCAAACTAGAAGAATAATTTTAGAAGAGTATTGTCTAATTTCCAAAACTAAGCCTAGAAATATCAATGAAGCATGCAAAGATAAATATTGGATGGAAGCCATGGAAGAAGAACTAATGCAGATACAGAAAAATGATACATGGGATCTTGTTCCTAGACCACAGAACCAAAAAGTGATTGGAACCAAATGGGTGTTTCAGAATAACCTGAATGAGCAAGGTAAAGTGGTTAGAAAAAAAGCAAGATTGGTTTGCAAAGGGTACTCACAAATGGAAGGTATTGATTTTGAAGAAACTTTTGCCTATGTTGCTAGAATTGAAGCTATAAGATTATTTCTTGCTTATGCTACTTTCAAGAATTATAAAGTCTATCAGATGGATGTAAAGTTAGCATTTCTAAATGGTGAGCTAGAAGAAGAATTCTATGTTGAACAACCAAATGGATTCCAATTGAATGACAAAGAAAACATGGTATGCCGATTGAAGAAAGCTCTATATGGACTCAAGCAAGCTCCTAGAGCTCGGTGTGATAGATTGGACAAATACTTGTTGAAACTTGGATTCAATAAAGGTATTGTTGATAGCAATTAGTATTTCAAGTTGGATCAGAATAAAGAATTGATCATTGAAGTCTTTGTTGATGACATTATTTTTGAAGGTGATGATGATTTGTGTATGAAGTTTGTTGATGAAATGAAAAGTGAGTTTGAAATGTCAATGATAGGAGAGCTGAAATTCTTTTTAGGATTACAAATCACTCAGTTAGATGATGGAATTTTCATATCTCAGTCTAAGTATGTGAAAGATCTACTTAAAAAGTTTGGCATGGAAGATTCAAAGCTAGTTGGAACACCTATGGTAACCGGATGCAAACTTACACAGAATGATGATTCTCCTAAAGCAAATCAAACAAGATACAGGTCAATGATTGGTGGATTAATCTATTTGACTCAAACCATGCCAGATACAATGAATGTTGTATGCATGGTTGCTAGATATCAAGTTGATCCTAAAGGTTCTCATGTGACTGTTGTGAAAATAATTTTCAAATACTTGAAGGGGATAGTTGATCTTGGTCTTCAATATCCTAGGGATGATGATCTTATCCTAAGAACTTTCACTGATGTTGATTGGGTAAGAGATGTGGATGAAAGGAAGAGTACCTGTGGCGGTGCATTCTTCTTAGGGAAGAAGTTGGTATCTTGGCTAAGCAAAAAGAAGAACTTCGTTTCATTATCTACTACTGAGGTAGAATATATTGTTGTTGCAAATAGTTGTACCCAAGTATTGTGGATGAAGAAAATTTTGAGAGATGTCAGAATTGAGTATGAAGAACCCATTGCCATATTATATGAAAATTCAAGTGCCATAAACATTTCTAAGAATCCAGTATTGCATTCAAAGACAAAGCATATATCCATCAAATATCACTTCTTGAGAGACAAAGTAAGTGATAAAGAAGTTAGACTAGAGTATATACCTACCAAGGAGAAAATTGCAGACATATTTACTAAGCCTTTACCTAAGGATACTTTTGAGTACCTTAGAGGCAAGTTAGGGGTGATTTCCCCTCCTAATCTAAACTAAGATGTAGGTCTTTGCATCAGTCTGTGAATTCATAGCCATGTCTTATTCTGGATTGATGTTGTGGTGGTTGCTACTTAGGGGGAGTAGTCAAATGATTCAAATATGTGATCAGAGCATGTGTACCTTTTCCATTGATGTCAAAGGGGGAGAAGAACAATGTGGAAAATATGGAAGAAGAAGGAAACAAGAAAATAGTGCACAATCTAAGGGGGAGATTGTTGCAGAACAGCTAGTTGGGTTGATGGCATTATTTTTCACATCATGTGTTGCCATCAATGCAAAAGGGGGAGATTGTTGGATGTTGTGGTTATGTTGTTGATATGTGGTTGTCATTGATGTCAACACTATTAGCATTGGTGATTCTAAAGGTTGTATATGTCGAGGAGATTGATAAAATTGTAAAAAATATATCGCAAGAAGCTAGTGAAGCTAAGAAGGTCAGAGTGATGGCAAGTGTTGTAAGTTGATGGTCAAGTGGCATGCACTAAAGGGTTTTTTGTTAAGTCTATCTAGTATTTTTCTGAAATTTGCAGTGGTACACATCAATATTTGAGGAAGCTATGAAGATCTGTGTGCCTATAGTTATTCAGTTTCTGTAGCTGGTGTTCTTGGAAGAAGAGGATGAAATTCTAGAAATTTCAGTTGTTGCACATGTGCCTGTGATGTTCATGGATGAGTCTAGATCATGCTATATCCTTGTTTTATATTTGCATTGATCGGAATGTTCTTGATCAAATATTTTTTCGATCCATTTTTCATGTTCTTGGTCGACATGATGGTGGTAGCATGTTGTGGATCCATGAAGATTAATATTTTATTGTTTGGTATGCTCTAAGGTGTTTATTTGGGTCCTCACTGTGTTTTGACAGACTTGTGCTAGTGCACATTAATATTTATTCATGTATTGAGACCGACAATTGTAATTTATTCTTTATTTGTGGCCGACGGAGTAGTTGATGTAAATCTGTGTAGCAGATATATAAGAGCGATTGTTTTCCTCATCTTGAGGTATGCTCAGTGTGTGCAAGTGGTGTACATGTGTGAATAAAGATCAAATCATTCAAGGGTAGATTAGAGTGTGAAATATATTGAGCAGAGTGTGGAAGAATGTGTAGAAGTTTTTGTGTGCCTAATCAAAATTATAATTAGGCTTTTGTAGAAGCTAATTTCTTAGTTCAACCTCTTCAAATGGATTTAATCTGATTATTGTATGTAAGGAAATGAGCCTTCCTTTGAGCAGTGAGCTCTAGGAAGTGTGCCTAAATGCAAGTGCATTCCTTTCTCATTCTTCATTATACTTCTAACAGGGTATAATCTTGTGGACTAACATCCATCATGGTTTTTCCCCTAATAGGGTTTCCACGTATAAAATCTCTGTGTTCATATGTCTCTGATGTGTTATTGATTTATGCTTGCACTATTAATTATTAGATCTAAGATTAAAGTTTGATTAATGTTGAATAAGTTTGATTTTGATAACAACTGATTCAACCCCCCTGCCCCCCGCCCCCTCTCAGTTGTTTATCCTTGTTTTTCCAACAAGCAGTTCATATCACAATCTCCATTATGAACCAAGGGAAAATAAAATTAAACCATAGTAAAAAATCATATGAACTATGGAAGGGTAGGCCTATAATAATGATTTATTTCAAAGTATTTGGGATAAAATTCTATATAAGAAAATATGAGGAAGATTAGGTAAAATTTGGTTGTATATCTAATGAAGGTATCTTCCTTGGTTACTCTTCAAGGATCAAAGCCTGCAAGTGTTATAATAAAAAATTGCAAAAAATTGGTAAAAGTGCAAATGTAAGAGTGGATAAGGAAAGGCATCAAAAATAAAAGACACATGAGGTTGTGTTTGGAATTAATGTGTCTCAGCCTTAGTATTTTTTAGCATTGGTTTAATTCAAATTTTATTTATTTATGCCTATGTTATATTTTCTTGCTCATCTTATTTTGTCATCTAGTATGACTTGGCATGGTGAGTTTTCATCATGTTGGTAGGTGACATAGGAGGTAACTAGGATATTTTTTCCCCACATGGGAATTTAGGCATCCCACTTTCTGGTAAATAATATTTTCCAAGTTTTAATATCTTGTAATTATTTTATGATAGATTCTATGATGGTTGTAAGGTGTGTAAGAGCATCTATCATGCCTTTTTTTGAGTAAAAATGGGGTGGCCAAGTTTGGAGGTTTGAATGAGGATTCAAATAATCTTGTACAAGTGTCATTTTCATGCTTGGAGGTGGTAGAAAAATCTGCCAAGTGGATTTGGACGCCCATATCTTTTAGCTTCCTCTAGAAATTATATTCATACTTATACTCTCTATATATTGGATGTCTTGGAGTGGGTTATGCATGTTACATTTTCAAGTATCATTACACTGTCAAAATAGCTCCAAAATCAACATTGTATACTCCTTAAAGAATACTTGCTTTGCAAGATTGAAAATATTATTTTAGTCATAATACATTGAGCAAGCTTTTGGAGTGTGGGGTTTTTTCTCCTAAAAGGGTTTTCCCCACATATATATTATGTTGTGAGTCTTTTGATATTTGCATATGTGTTATATTATCTTCCTTGTATTGTGTATCTCACTATATTAACTAGTTAAAAGAAAAAATTATACAACTCTCCTCATTAGATTGGCATAGAAAGTGTTTTTTGCATACCTTGCTTCCTTTTTGTTGGTATCAGAGCTTGAAAACCTTAGCAAAACCAATTTGATTATATGGGAAAAATAGGTTTTGAAGGGATTGAAACCCTTTACATCACATTACAAAAAAATGTTGTTATGAAAGATAAACACATTATAGCATAAACAGTAGCCAAAAGTAAACCAACAGGAAACAGCCAAAAAGAAGCGACCCAACAGCAAAAAGCAGAGACAAAAAAAACAACAAAAACATAGAAACTATTTCATGTTTTTGAAGGTGTAGGCCACCTCAATCGCTTGGTTGCAATGCAGATTAACCATGTCCATTAATTCTTTCTTTTCTTCTTCGAACATATTCCTAAGGCTCCCCCTTGTTCTAGTGCTTGGGCCTTTGGCCTCTTCTTTAACAACATTCTTCCCCTTACCTTTAGAGGAATGCTCCTTCTCAATCATGTATGTGAAGTACAAATGATCCTCCTTGAGCTGATTAATCTTACCAAAGAGAACCTTCAGGGACTTTGCACTAGTTTTAGTGAAACTATGACTAACTTATAGTAATTTCTCAATATCTTCATTTGTTTCCTTAATCCTTCCCTCCATTTCACCAAGGAGGTTTTCACACTAGGCTTTGAAATTAGAAAATAATAATTCTAACTCAACCAGCCTCTCAATAAGAAGGTCTGGCCCCTTCAGCTAATTCAACATGTTCTCCTTCAAGCCCCTAATCTTAATATTGACCTTGTTGAATTCCTACAACACTCATTTAGCAAGTTTAAAGGTCTGCATAGCACCCAACCAAGCCATATCCAATAGCTCAAACATGGAGGTATTATCATCATTGAGATAAGAAAAATCATCAAATAGAGGATTAACCTTTAACGGCTCCATCTTGCTGAGGTTCAAATTCACACCATCATCCTCACATACAATCCTCTCATCCAAGGCCTCCTCACTACCCAATTCCCCAACACCCTCCTCACGAGGAGAAGAATGTTGAGAAAGGGAATTTTCAATATCAACATTATTATTTGTTGCATCCTTTACCTATTCCGAAGAAGCATTATTACCCTTCCTACCACCTTTTGACCTCTACTTTTATAATTTAGTGATCCTTCTAGAGTCCCTCTGAGGAGTCTCCTTAGCCACATTAACCCTAGCCTCAACAAACTACTCCTCCACCTCACAATGAGACACACCAAAAACCTAGCCATGAAGTTCAGCATTCTCCTTGGACAAACAGCAATGAGATCCACCTAAGCTTTGATCAATGTCTTCCCCATCAGATAGGGACCCACGGGAATCTAACTTTTGCATAACTAACTTCTTGGTGGGACCCTTCTTCTTTAAATTCCCTTTTTTTCTTTTTTTAGAAGGGGCATCCATGGGGGACAAGGAAACCCCCCAAAGCATTATCCTCATCCACATTCCAATTAGCATCACCATCAACACTCATCTCTGATCAAGACAAAAAAGAATCCCCACATGTGGCCTTTTCTTTCCCCTTAATAGACTTAACTAGAGTATGGGCTCTCACATGCTCCATGATGACAAAAATGAGGCCTTCATGAAGAATAGGGCCCTATAGTTCTTTAAGTCGGCATAAATCAAAACTTTCAAGGACGATAGGAGAAAAAATAGGAAAGATACATGAAACCCGTGTCTAAAATAATTAAGAAAAGTAAAATGGTGCCCTAGAATAGCAGTAAACCATCCATCAAGAGTAACATAATACATTAATACTTTCACCACATCTACCCAAATACGCTTCAAAGAAGCTCGTTCATAACCCCACAAGGTCATCTTTACCAAATTTTCTCATTCATTGTCCTTGAAGAATTGATCCATAGCATCATTGTTGCTCTTTCTTTCCTTAAAAAATTTGTGGTGATCACTCGATACCCTAGTAATGAAGGAAATAAAGTCTTCATTGATAAAAAAACTTCATACCTTTCACCTTCAGACATCTATTATGCTAGCAGTGAACAAACTCCATTAAGGCTTTGGGGTCATGGCCATGAAGCCTTTCGAAATATGGTGTAAAATTCCCATGTCTCAATATTCTCCAAATTTTACGCTTATTTTTCCACCTCTCGCAAGTTAGAGGTTTGATCCTAATCCTATCTCCACCCATCACAATTGTCAACATTAATAGATACTAGAGTCGAATCACACTTGCAAGATTACAAATGAGCACAGGATTAGGTAATACATAACCCACAAAGTGTGTGGTAATTAAGAGGGAGATAATTTCTTGATCACCCCAAATCACAAGCTCAAATCTAGCTATATTTTCACAATAAAATCTTGGCCTTCTCGAGAAGGGAATATTACTCCTCCCATGCCTTGAAATTATTAAGGCCGATAGCCTCATTTGCAAAAAAATCAGCAGTGGAATTACCTTCCCTATAGATATGTGTGACATGGATCTCATCAAAGGATCTCAGCATCATGATTGAATCCACAATAAGTTGTTCGATTTTCCAACTTGGCTTCTATTTTCCAAGAAATGAATTAATAATATTGAGGGAGTCTCCCTCAACCCATAACTTCAAAAACCCTTATCTAATGCAAGCTTGATGCTGGTGTAAGCAAGTTCAACTACAGTGTGGTGATTGGTCTAGTTTCCCAATGGGAGTGCCACCATTCCTAAGAACCTAGTACCATACTCATTCCTCAACACCCCCACAACTTGCAAGCTCAGGATTTTCCTTGGTTGTCCCATCAAAATTAATTTTGACCCACCTTGAGGGTGGACACTTCCACTTAGTATTCAATTTGGCATTAATGTTGGAATTAACTAAACCAAAAGGCAAATAAATGATCTTCTAATTATAATCACCAAGAGATCATAACCAACCAGAAAGGAGGATATAGCACATCGGGTGGAGTCCTAAAATTGAAGGGAAAATTTTTCCATAATTGCCCTTTGAATTTTGATAAAGACACTATCCACTTTAATTTTGGAGTCATGAAAAATTTTGTTATTCCTTTCTTTTCATAGACCCCAAGTAATATGAGGATCCATGAGCACCCATAGCATTGAAAGAGGAGGGGAAGATGGACACTTCCATTGATCACCAAAGCTACAAAGAGAATCCGGGAACACCCAATCTAGGTTCCAGAGAGAAAGGAAATTGCTCCAAATGAGAAAGGAAAAATTGCAACCAAGAAGGAGATGAAAAGAACTCTCTACATTGTACTCACAAAGCACACATCTATTAGGCATAGAGAATCCCCTTCTACAAAGGTTACCTTGAGTTATCATCTTACTTTGCATTGAGATACATAAAAACATATTCACCTTAGGGATCAACATCTTATTCCACAACTTCCCCCAAACGGAATAGGGGTCAGGCTTTTCCAAGGAGTTGACAAAATCTGAAGACACACAAATGAATCAATTGGCTTGAGGAGCCCAAATAACATGATCAATATTTGGGAATTGGGGAATACAAATACAAGAAAGGAAATTATGTAAAACAAGTAGAAAAGGGTCTCAATTTACAAAACCTTCCATGACCCATTATGAATATAATCAGCCACCATATGACCAAAATTACACTTGTAGATGGCAACCAGGGGAGGAGCCCACGAAAGATTCACCAATGGACCACCATCACACCACACATCCTCACAAAATAAAATCATAGCACCATCACCTAATAGCCACTTAATTCCTTTGGAAATGAGGTCCCTGCAAGGGATGATATTCTTCCAAAAGCAAGATCCCAAAGGGATAGAATCAGCATGAAAGAAGTCCCAAACTCTCCGCACCCCAGCCAAATATTTATTCTTGACCAGAGAGGACCAACCAACCTCACCATTAAGGAGTCTCCAAATTTTCTTCGAGAGGAGGGCCTTATTGAAGGATCTGATGTTTCTTAACCCTAGACCACCCCACTTATTCGGCTTATAGACAAGGTCCCAAGAAAAAAAAAGGATCCTAGACTTGTCTTCCACTCCCGACCACAAAAACTGTCTCATGATTTGCTCCATTGTTTCTTCAAATTTTGTTGGAATCTTGAAAAGGCTCAAAGCATAAAGAGAAAGATTTTGCAAAGCAGAGGAGATGAGCTGAATTTATTCCTATGTTGTATTTTCTTGCTTGTCTTATTTTGTCATATAGTATGAGTTGGCACAGTGAGTTGTCATCATGATGGCGAGTGACATGGGAGGTGAAAAGGATGTATATGTCCCCACATGGGAATATAGGTGTCCCACTTTATGGTAGAGAATATTTTTCAAGTGTCTACATCTTATAGTTATTTTATGATAGATTTTTTTATGGTTGTAAGGTGTGTAAGAGCATTTGTCATACCTATTTTGAGTAAAAAGGAGGCACCCAAGTTTGGAGTTTTGAATGGGGAGTCAAATAATCTTGTACAAGTGTCATTTACATGCTTTGAGGTGGTGGAAAAATGTGCCAAGTGGATTTGGATGCCTATATATTGTAGCTTCCTCTAGAAGTTACCTTCATACTTGTATTCTCTATATATTGGATATCTTGGAGTGGGTTATGCATGTTATATTTGAAAGTATTATTATGATGTCAAAATATCTCTAGGATCAACATTGTATACTCTTAGAAGAATACTTTCTTTACAATATTGTAAGTATTATTTTAGTCATAATACATTGAGTAGGCTTTTTGAGTGTGGGTTTTTCTCTCGAAAGGGTTTCCTCGTGTATATCTTATGTTGTGAGTATTTTAATATTTACATTTTTGTTAGATAACCCTCCTTGTATTGTATATATCACTACTATAACTGATTAAAATAAAAAATTGTGCAACGCTCCTCATTAGATTGGTGTAGAAAGTGTGTTATGCGTACCTTGTTTCCTTTCAAGTTGATTATCAAAAGGAATCAAGTTGGAAATAAGAGGAAGTAGAGGAATAAATTGAAGATGAGTTAATTGAATGAAAGGACACAAAAAATCCATCAAAATTTGTAAGAAAGAATCATCCAAAAATATCTAATCATTGGTGACAAAGATACATAAATTCAAACAAGAAGAATATTGGCCAATACATCAGAACATGAAAATGTGTCCTTGATTTCTAAAATAGAACCTAAGAGCTTTGCAGAAGAAAGCAAGGAAAAACACTTGGTGAGTTCCATGGAAGAGGAATTGAACAAAATTGAAAAGAATGGAACTTGTGAACTTATCCTAAGACCTAAGGATAAGAATGCAATTGGCACTAAGTGGCTGTTCATAAATAAACTGAATGAGGATCGCCAAGTTGTGAGGAAAAAATCAAGGTTAGTATGCAATGGATATTCTCAAGTAGAAGGAATTGATTTCAAAGAAACATTTACCCATGTTGTGGGTCTAGATTCTATAAGGATGTTGTAGGTATTTTCTTGCTTTAAAAACTTCAAAGTCTACCAGATGGATATCAAATCAACCTTTCTGAATGGAAACTTAGAAGAGGTGTATATTGAATAGCTTGAAGGTTTCATCCTATTAGAAAATTAGGACTATGTATGTAGGTTAAAGAAATAAATTTATGAGATGAAACAATCCCCCAAGGCTTGGTACTCATGATTGGACAAGTATCTATAAGAGGAGGGCTTTAAAAAGGGCATTATTGAAAACAATCTATATATTAAAATTAAAGGTGATCATCAGTTGACTATTTTAGTCTATGTAGATGATATCATATTTCATGGAAGTAGTGATAAAATGTGTCAATATTTTTCCATAAACATGCAAAAGGAGTTTGAGATGTCCATGCTTGGTGAGTTATCTTTCTTCCTTGGTCTACAAATCTCTTGATTTGATAAAGAGATATTTATTTCTCAGACCAAGTAAATTAAGCATATGTTGAATAACTTCAAGATGGATAATCTCAAACTTGTGAGTACACCCATGGTCACAAGATGTAAATTGAGTAAGGATGATGAATCGAAACCAATCAAACTCTCTACAGGTAAACAATTGGGAGCTTGTTATATGTGTCAACTTCAAGACTTGATATTATATAGACAATAAGTATGGTGGAAAATTTTCGAGCAACTCCAAAAGAAACCCATGTATAAGCGATTAAAATATTTTTTAAATATCTAAAGTACACTTTGTATTTATGCTTGTGGTATCAAAGAGGTGAATATTTCACCCTAACAATATACATTGATGCAAATTGGGTTAATAGAATTGATGACAAAAATAGTACAAGTGTGTTGAACACTCAAAATACTGAGAGGGGGGTGAATCAATATTCTTTGAAACCACTTAAGCATTTAAACATTTATTCCACATAGAATATTTAATTTGCAGTAAGAAAGGAAAGCATGAAATCAACCATCAAGATCACATAGCACATGAACACCAGATTTATATGTGGAAAACCTAAAAAGGGAAAAACCATGGTGAGGGTTATCTCACAATATATTATAACTGATTATAAGATATTACATAAATGATCACTACAGGTGGACTCAATGTCCACAAAAAGAAGAAAAGATATAAGAGAGTGGTGAAACTTAGTTGAAATGAATTGTTACAAAATCATCTAAAATATTTTAGAATACAGTTCCACTAAAGCTCAATATATAGAGTCAACACACTTCATATCACTCTACTCTAACACTCTACTATGATCTGCAGTTGCATCACTTTCACCCAATTTGCATTAACAATACATGTCTATTCGTTATCCATCATCTCCACACCAAAATGAACTCACACACACACACACACTCACACACACACACACACACATATATCCATCTCAACTTCAAACATCAATTAGGTCGATCTAATTAGATGCATCATCACCCACACACCACGCACCTTAATTCAAACTTGTAACACATAACATAGGTCGGGGTGGACCTATAATAGCATCCTTATGATAGATCAATACTTCTCAAAACTTTGCAATACCCCAAGGATACTAGGTCGGCATCGGTGGTGACCAAACATCAAATTTCACCAATTTTTTAACCACAAATGGACAAGTGGACCTCTAAACTTCATGCCACTTGGAGTTAAGATATTCCTAACAACTTTCAACACTCCCATAAATTTAAAAGACTAGATACCAATCTGTAGTGAAGTGAAAACTCACCAAAACTTACACCATGTACTGGTAACCACTGTCATTGCCAAACCTGATATTTTTTTATCCATAACTTCTTCACCAAAAAGAAACAATGTCAAAACTTGGTTTTAGACTCTTCTAACATTCATCAAAATTGAACCAAAATTGTAGAGAAATATTCTTCAAGGCAGACCAATGTGGACCAAGATATCGGATGTCCTATACACTGAAAACACTATTTTGACACACAGCCAAATTTCCACTTCAATTGTTTGCAAATCAAACCTTCTTGCAAATAAGCATTAGATTACCATCCTCATGCATGCTCAAGCTACACAAAATGATTTTCACATCAATCTTCATACATGACCACAATGTTGACATCAATGACAACACAGTATCTACAAAATATATAACTTATCTCATACCTCATGCTCATATTGCCAATAAACATATCAATGACAATCTTCTTATTCTTCCAGCAATCTCCCCCTTTGTCATTGATGGTAACATGCCAAAATTTATCTCCAAAACTATTCTCCCCCTTTGACATCAAGGGAAAAGGGAACATATATATTATATTCTTTGTTCCCCCTTTGACATCACTCACAAACTCTTTACCGGATTGCATACATACTCCCCCTGAATGATATATACATGTAGGAATGAGAGTACCAAAATTTTGACCAACTCCCCCTATATCTACCATCCACATATATACAATGAAATCTGACTACGAAATTGAAATTCATAATAAGAAAGAAATATACATTCTAGAAGAATTATTAATCGAAAGATGTATTTGACACTTGTAACTTCTCAAGGTGTGCTTGTTAGTCCTTCTTCCCTTCTTCCCAACCCTTCTTGGCTAGGCCAAGCATAAAGCTCTAAGTCTCAAACTCCATAAGTTCTTCACCATCATCTGGAGTGTTGGGTACCAAATCTAACTTCTTTACCTTCTTTGCACTCATTAGGGCATTGGAGATAGGTATGAATTTGGAATTTACCAGATCCCTGAGATTACCAAATTGCACAATTATCTTCTCTTTTTGTACTTGCAATTGGAAGAAATTTGCATGCATATTATCAATCACAGAACCTGTGCTCCCATCAATTTCATGTGTCAGATCATGGGCACTAGATGCCTTATCAATTTGGGACTCAATGGAGTTCATCTCATCCTTTATGTTTTGGTGGAGCTAGGCCACTTCATACAAAATTGAAACAACATTTTTGCTTCTTTAACAAAATCATGTACATCTATGAGATTATCCTAAAATTTAGAGTGTGTGGTGGCACACCTTTCTATTATGTCCATTAACCTCTTATGTTTCATTTTTTTTATCTATCTCTTTCTCCAACTTTTCTTTCAACCCAATGGAGTACTCCTTAAATAAATTAGGCATGAATTTCAAATTCTCCATACCAATTAAAGAATTATCAATGCTAGCATAGGGTATGCTCTCTTGTAACACCTTTACTGCTTCATCAATAAGTTATGCACTCTTTTGATGAATTTATAGAATTTCCTTTTGGCAAAGGCATGAAAGGAATCACCCAATTGAAGCTTGTGCAAAGGAGAGATCCTATCCATATCTATCTGCCCTTGTTGCATTGGAAGTTGTAATAGATGAGTAGATGCTACCAATTGGAACTAGAGCTACATACTCAAAAAATTCTTCAATGAATATTTGGAGGTACCAAAAGATTCTCTATTTCCCTTTGCATCATCTTCTACAACCTTCTTCTCAAGATCATTTTCCTTGTCACCAATGTTGACTTCTACATATTCATCCTTTTTCTCAGCATTTTTTGGCATTTCCTCGTCCTTTTTCTCTTTAGTAACATATTTTTTTACAATATTTTCTTCATCATCCATAAGTCTATCAGTGTCATCCAGAGGCATATTCATCTCTAGGTGGCCTTGTGTATCATTTATATTTACCTCACATTCTAGAGGAGGTGATTTATGTCCTATAGGGGCATCCTCCTTTTGTGCTTTTATATCATTTTCCTCTACAGTGGTATTTGTTCCTACTAGAGGAGCATCACCTATAATACCTTCTCCTATAGTGTTCTCTTCACCAATAATACCTTCTACAACAATTTCTTCCACATCCAAAAGACTTCCATCCTACACTTTTTCTTCTTCAATAGTATGCTCATGTTGAGCATCATCATGTTAAGCTTCTTCTTCCTTAACATCTCTAGCTAGCACATCATCATGAATTTCCTTTGCACTGTCTAGAGTTATACCTAGTTTTGGTGCCAAATATAAAACCTTTTCAACTGTTTCATTTTGAATACTTTCAAAATCATCCTAATCTCTACTCATAAGGGTAGTTACCCTTTGATTTGTTTGGAACTCCTTATTGTACACCTAAGCCAATGTGGCTTTATTTTCATTCGAAATGGGTGCACTAATCTTCTCCAAATAAAAAGACCTCAAATTTTCTCTTCATTGATAGCCTCATGTCTTCTTGCATACAACACATCCCTCAACTCTATAGGCAATTTCTTTTCAATGTTCTTCATATTAACTTCAAAATTAATAATATAATTTATAATTGCTTCTTCAATGGTAGCCTTATCAACATCATCCACAATAGTGTACAATGTAGCAGTCTCTTCCAACATTTCATGTTCTACAATCTCATTGAATAAGGCATCTAATTTCATAGGGCTATGTGACCTTACCAGAGTCTTTTTCTTCTTCTTTTTCTTGTCTTCTAGTGACTTCTTCTCTTTTCCAAACTCTATTTTATTTCCCCTCGTATGTATTTTGTAGCCTTGTTTTCATTTCTCAACCTCAGCCTTGTTGTCAGTGTCCACAATGTCAATATTTTGTTTCTTTGCACTTGCTTCACCTTTTGAAGCTTTAGATTTCCTTTTTTAGACCAATTGTGGACCTTCTTCATCATCAACATTCACTCTCAAGTATGCTTCTCTTGTTGCTTTAGTTTTAACTCTTCTTCTTATAGGGCATGTTTTTTGTGTTGCTCGAGTGGCCTTTTCTCCTATAGGTTCCTTTTGTTGCTTTTTTGGAGATGTCTTCTCCTTCATTGGAGTACTTGTAGACTCTTTCCTCTTCTCTCCAATAATAGACTTAGTCCTAGAGGACTTTGGGTCAACTAAAGGAGTGTTAGTTGTTTTACCTGATCTTCTAACACTTGATGATCCTCTTGATGAACCATACATGGCTTTATCATTCTCTACTTGTTCTTTTGTGAGGCCCATTTCCTCTGCAACTATTGCACTCATCTTCTCAATAGTATTCTTTATCTATTTTTATCTTTGATCTATATGCAACTCCATGGATTTCTCCTCATAGGTGGCATACCTCTACTCAAAGTTGTATCTAGGTTTTCTCAGCATAAAGTCTACTGAGCTAGTGATTTCTTCCTCTGTAATCTCCTATCCCATCTCTGGGATCCAAACAATCCTAGGCTCAACAAACTATATAATTTAGCAGTCTTTTGTCACCAACAATATGATATCATTCTTGTATTTTTCCACCATGCTCCGTGGAATCCTTTCTCTATCTTGTGTGTTCTTCTAAAAGGTCTTGGAAAATCCCTATAATGTTGCTTCTTCAGTTTCCACATTACCTAGCCTCCTTAGGTGGTCTCTAATTTGATGTGCTACTAATTTGTCCTTCAACCATACTATATTCTTTGTTCTAGGAACCTCATTCAAGAAATAAAACAAAAAACAAATGATCAATGTGTCAAAATTGAAAGGATATTTTTAATCCTTTATCTTTTGCAAGTTCTTAATAATTTGTGCCCTCATCAGTTTGCACCATTCACCATCTCATATGCAGTGTTTATTATGGTGGTTGATACTTATTTTTCCTTGTTAGTGAAATATATTTTGTAATTGATCATGATGGCGGCATAATTGATTACCAAATATCTAATATTCCTGATTGTCAAATCTCGCTTGTCATGCGTCACTCTTGATAACTCTATCACTACTTCATTCTTCACAGAATTTAGTGTTGGAATTAAATTGGTTAAGCATAAACCCATAATAACCTGTTATGCCTTGCATAACCACCCCATATTTTGCCTTGGTCAAAATGGGTCCCCCTTTATGTTTTTATCCTTGGTTGATTTTCAAACAAAGTTTGGATTCTTGCTTTTCCAATACTTTGTTTTTCTTTGGTTTATTTTGTCGGAACCAGAGCCGGAACTAAATTAGGTTTTGAAACTTCTTTCAAAGCGCATTCCAATCCCCATCCCAACAATCTTTCTTTTGAGATTTTTGTTTTGTCGGAGTCGGAGTCGGAGCCGGAGTGGAAGTTAAGTCGGTATTTATTCAAAATTTCAAAATCAAATCTCGTTCCACCTCCACCTCCGCTTTTTGCTCTTTTGTTTTAACTAGGTTTTGTATGTTAAGTTTTCTTATTTCAGTCTTTTTGTTTTAATTTTATGTTTTCTTTTGTTTTATTCTTTGTTGGTGGAATCGGACTCGGAATGGGAACCAAGTTGGAAATTTTAAAAAGTTTCCAAATCAGTTTTCATTCCGATTCCACTCCCGTCGTTTCTTGGTCGTTGACTTTTCCCGAAGTCGCGCAGTAGTAATGGGCTAGTTCTTCTACAGTTTCAACTCCGCTCTACTGCATTTAATGCATTAATGACAGGTGTCATGCATGCGTGAAACTCTGAGTTTTACCTTAATTAGGGATTAATGCATAGTTACTATCACTATTCTTAAGAGATTGAAGAGCGAACCAGAGTTGCAGTGAAGCTTTTGTGCGAGTGAATCGATTGATAGAGAGACTGTTGTGCACATATTGATTTAGGAGGTTAGCCTATTTATTTGCATTCGAGGTAGGGTTTTATATTCTCGTTCTTCTTTTTACATTCATGTTTTCCATTTCTATTCGTGTTGGATTGTTTTGCTTTGGGTAGGTTCGTGATTCTCAGTAATTTTGCATGTTTTGTTTTTCATTCTTTGTTTGTTTAGATTTCTAGTTTTCTTTTAACTTTTCTGGTTGTTTCTCATCTATTTGTTTTTCAACACGGTCGTTTTCACGTTTTAGTCATGACCAAATCGTGTTGTTTTTAATGCGTAGATTAAATTAGCATTCCATAGCGAGTAGGGCTTTGTAAATGGTTGTTTTTACTTAGGAATCTTGTTTTGCATTCAGTCTAGTTAAATAAATAGGGTTAAATTTGTGCCCTAGTTTTTATATTGAGGTTTTTAGTTTAGGGTTTTACGCATTTCTATGTTTGTGTTTTTAAATAATATGATGCCCTAGAAAGGTATAGTCACCTCTCGGTCATATGGGGATGGTCTTATTAGGTTATATTTAAGCCCCTTTCGTGTAGATGTGACCTAGCCTTTAAAATCATGAAGTCATTTACCAAACTGTTAAAAACACTTATGACGTCATGGTTATTTTAGGCGGAGGTGGGATTGGAATCAATCTAGACTTTGAACCATGTTTTCCAATAGGTATCGATTCCATTTTCATCCCATCTTCGACTCCGCTTATAGTGAGAAGCCTTCTTTCAAAATAGCGATAATCTATGTGGAAGCGGAAGCGGAACCGAAACTGATTATGAAATTAGAAAATCTGAAAGAAACCAAATCAGTTTCCATTTTGGCTCCAGTTTCGATCACCATTCTAGTTCCGACTCCGATCTCACTTGTTTTTATTGTAATCCCAATAACGGTTTTGGCCCTGAGCCCAGCAGTGTTTTAAAGGAGACTATTTAGAATGTTTTATGTTTGGTTCTGCCTCTGATATATATATTAAGGGTAAGGTTTTAAAGAATATTTTGTGATGTTTATTCAAGGATCTAATTAGAGGTTGTGTTGTAGGAAAGCTAAAGGATGTCAGGAGTATCAAGAGAAGTCTCCCAAAGGAATCCGCCTGCAGAAACATCAAAGGCAACAACTAAAGCCAAGAAGATAAAGTTGGAGCATCTACCTTATACTTTGAGGTATAATCATAGGGATCCTATTGTCACTACAAGAAAAGTGGAATCGGATTGGTCTGATATAACCAACACCAATCTAGGCTCATACAATTTTGAGGAGCTGTATTCGAAAACATTCGTTGAAGATATAACAGGAACTCAAACAATTGTTGAGTCTGGTTTGGCTCATATCACTTTATTCCCTCTATCTATCCAGTGCTTGGAGCTGATTATGATGGCAACATGTGCTTACAATCCAACCACTAGGCAGTGTGTGGATGCACAGGACAATGTTATTATCGATTTAACTCCTCAAATGTTTTAACATATCTTTAGTGTCCCGGATCCAAAGAACCTGGTATAGTTAAAGGAGGTTGAAGCTTTACAGAAATATAGCAAATACAAGGAGTCCAAAAAAAGCTCACTTGAATAAGAAATGGTTGAGAATAGAGAAGAATTCTCTAACCAAACTTCATGATCAACCAAAGAGGACAACATTCTACAAAGAAGTATCAAACCTGATCATGATGTTGTCTACAGTCTTTGGGAAGAGGGATACATTTCACTTCAAGGAGTGGATGTTTCCCTTCATTCAGACCATCTTGAATGGAAAAAAATACTTTGATTGGTCAATGGTGGTCTCTGATTCTATTCATGACCAGCTAACAAGGATAAGGGAAACCAAATGCTTCTTTATGACTTCTTATGTTGTTTATGCAGTAGCTAGAGGAGGTATATTTCTAGGTTTAAAGAGAGTGGGGATATTGGGAGAGGCAGATGGACAAAGGAAAGTGTGGAATCATTATGATTAGTTATCTCTACTAGTATCTGAAATACAATTTAGAAGGGTTAATGATGCATTTCTATATGTGATGATTAACCAACTTAATGAAGATGCAGGGTATAGACTAAGCCAAGAAGCTATGGCATTTATCATGGAATGGGGATGTTGGTACATTCAATACCCCAAGTTCACATACTTTAGGTTGGCTAGATTTGAAGGTCATCCACACTTGCTCCCAAGATGTTGTAACAATAGGATAGTTCTAATGGAATTTGTATATCAAGCTCTAGGGGTTAATGCCCGGTTTGGATTGAAGCACAAAAAAGGATGTCATAAGTTCCCAATGCAATTGGGTGAATAAAACTGTCGCCATATTCTGGGGGCTAAGGTAGTGTGTAGTGAGTTGATACATCTAAAACCAGGTTTGTACATAGCTCGAAGGTACTTTGACCCAAGGAAGAAAATGAATTCCTTGCTGCCTTTTGTTTTTGATAAATATTTCAATTTGTTGGAAAAATTTTGGAGTGACCTTTAAGATAAGTATGACCTCAGCAAGAATAATTATGAGAGGTTACCCGTCTCACTCATAGTAGAGCTTGGGATCAAGGATGATATCCCTGACGTATTAGTGGATGATGGATTGGTATTAGATCCATCATATGAAGCATTAAATATTAGCACTAAAAGTTTGCATCTGATGGACTGGGATGGTGAGTAGACCATTGACATAAAGCAAATAGGGAGGCCAATTTTGGATAGAAGTATTCATAGGGTTGTCCTAAGAACCAAAACTCCTCAAGAATCGGCTTCTAAGAAGGGGAAGGGATTCAAAAGAATTAAAAGGAAATTGCCTTCTAAGGAGCCCTTGGAATTCTTTCCTCTTGACATTGAAGAGATTGAGCTCAAAGCAATGGCTCAAGATGAACCATAGGTACAAGAGAAGGAGTCCCAAATAGAACCTATGGCTTCAACACCTACATTAGGTGAGTCCTCTACTCAAGTCCCACTTGCAAAACAACAAAGTGAAGAAGTGCAAAAAGGGACTCTTCATGATATTGTGGAATCCATGAAGGGAAAAGGAGTAGAGGTGGAGATCCATGATGTTGGATTAGACTCTGATGAGACTCTGTCAGAGAAGGGTGCACAAGAAAGTATGCCTCTAGAGGAGGATACTGAACAAGTTTTGACAAAGGAGGATCAATGGGCATTATTTGAGGAGGCAAAGAAGGCCTCAGATGATCAAGCACACGTTGTAGCAATAGAGAAGAAAAAGGTAATTAATGCCAAGACATAAGCCGATGCCTTACTCTAGCAACAACAAGTAGAAGCCCAACAAAGAGCTGATGAAATGGAAAAGAAGAAAAGGCAAAAGGAGCAGGAGCTCATAATCAAAGAGGAAAATGATAAGCTGGAGTTAATACAAAAAATTCATGATTTAGAGGAAGAAAAGGCAAGACATCGAAGAGAATTAGAAGTTCTTGTGGCTAAGTTGAAGCTTGTCAAAGAGGCTCATAAAGAGAAATACTAAGAAAAATGAGTGCAAAAAGAGAAAGATGTTGAGGAACTGATCAAGAAGCAACAAAAGGAAAAGGAAGATGCAGAAAAGCTTAAGGCATTGGAGGAAGAGAGAAGTCAAGAACTAGAGAAGAAGAGATTAGAAGAAGTTGAAAAGGGAAGAAGAAGAGAAAAGGATACAAGAACAGAAGGATAGAGAGGAAGCTGAAAAGATTGCTAAGACAAATGAGGAGCAAGAGCAGCAAGAGAAACAAGGGGTTGATTCTCAACCTCAAGTAAATGTGCAACCACCCTCTATTACTATTGGTGCTTCTTCTTCAACTATAATGACCACTACTCCAGGTGCTCCCAGTTGGTTAAAATTGGATCTTCAGAAGAGATCAGTGACACCTTCACAACCTCTCAATTGGGATGACATGATGAAGGAAATTGAGTAAGAAAGGCCCAAGAAGAAGGCCAAGATCCTACATTCCACCAGACTTACCGACAAGGGAGAAATTATTATTGAATGTGCCATACCAATGATGGACAAGGATGTAGGTGACATGCAATTTACTAATTACCAATTGGGTACTGTCAACTTGGGAAGACCTACCAGAGATCATAAAATGAATTTAATAGATGTGGTAGCTTCTTCCACTAAATCCATAATGATAAAAGACAAGCAGAGAAAGGATGAGCTTAAGGCTCAGTTAGATCAATTGCATTCTTTCTTGAAAAGTGTTTCTACTCCAAGGTCACAACAAACTACCACCATTGAAACCCTAGTTTTTCTTAGTAAGAAAGAGGTGGATGATTTGGTATAGGTAAGGAGTAAGGCAGAAAGATTGGATAGGTGGACTAATAAGATAAATCAAGAAATAAGTGAAGTACTGGATGACAGTTTTGGGGTTCACAAAATGACTGAGGAGCTAATAGAAGAAATCAACTAGTATATCAAAGTATTGGGAGAACAGGAGGAGGAATACAGAGGATACAGTCAGAAGTTGAAGGAGGTTAACAAATTTTCAAGGTCCACTCTTCTAGAACAGTCAATACTCAAAGAGGACAATAAAGATTTCTTGTCAAAGACTTCCAACATACTTCGATTTAGGTCTGATTTTCTATACAAACATAAAAGTGAAGTTTGAGATTCTGTTAAAGATCTGAATGAACAATTTGAGGAGTTGGAAGCAATTATTGTTGTTATAGTGAACGTTGATATCCCTATAAAGGAGGGCTTTCCTTTGAACCAAATAAAGGAAAAATGGGATGATAGGTTTAAAGAGGCCATACAAAAAGGAGATGACGGTGAAGATCTGCGCTAGATCGATTAATGGATATTAAAGAAGAGATAAGGGTAGCTAAGAGGGAGTTGATCAAGCTAAAGGACATGAGGGGATTTACAGCTGCAAAGCTAGAAAGGATCAAGTTTGAAGATAGCTGGGTTGATGGGCCGGATTTGGAGGTGCTTCAACAATTCTTCTCCAGTTATGACGAGTACATTGCAGAGCAAGCTTCTCATGCATAATTGATAACCTCACGCATGCATGGTTTTCTTTTTTCTTCTTTGCATGCACAATTGGCAGTTTGTGGGCGCATGGATTTCTTTCTCCTATCCATTCTTTTCTTCTAGTTTAACTGAGTTTCCAAGAAGACTTTAATCCCTAAAAAGGTGGATCGACCTAAAATAGAGAGGACTTCAGAATTTTGTATATCTATAAATACCCTTGGGGTATCATATTGTAAGGGTCGGCTAATAGAGAATAGAATTGGCCACCTGATAGTAGAAGATAGAATTTTTCATAGTTGTTACAGAGATACATTGTTACTTTATTTACAGTTGAATATAATTACAGGTTTTACGCAATATGGATTTAGAATTAAGTTTTAGTTGATAAGGTTGATGAGTTATAATCTATTTGTATGCCAGTGATTGTGTTGAAGCATGAGTGTTTCTTATGTGATGAAAGTCATTAGAAGAAACTAGATTTAAGGATTATCTCATTATATTATCGATGAATTGAATTTATTGAAGTCTGTTGATCTATGATCTTGGTGATGAATGAAAGTGTGTTCTTTTGGAATCTTTGAAATATTTAGGATATGTGATTGTGATGTTAAATTAAGCACCTTAGATGCATGCAATAGTATGGAATATTTTGTAAATTGTATCATGCTATGGTTTTCTTGATCTATTGGAGGAACATTCGTTGTTGAAGATATATGTCCGGATTTTAGATAAGTTTTATTCATGTTTACTGATGTACGCCCTAATTTTTCTTTTTCTTTTATTTAAAAACCTCCCTTTTTATTAAAGAGTCTGATGAATAAGTCATTGCTTGTATTCCTTGTTACCAACACAGGCCCCTTGAATATTACAATTGCATGGACCAATTGAGTGACACCAGACAGTTGAGAACCAACTACCAGGACCTTGGGAGTTAGGTTACTATATGTTGTGTGTCTTTTTCAGGAGAAATAGAGTAGAAATATTTTGTTTAAACGTTGTTTGTCTCATTTTCACCATCAACATAACCCTAATTTCCTCTTTGTTGATCAAGTGAGGTATTTCAATCCAGACAAATCTATCATGGATTATGTTTAGGGTGAATCTTACACACCCATCATCATGAATAAAGTTAGGAAAATAGATTCATACATCGAGCTTCTTCTCTATCAAGCTCTCAAATAACATTTTTAGTTTGAATTTATCTCTTATGAGTTCATTAACCTACAAATCACTCATTTTACCATGATCATATTCTTCCAACTTCACATAAATATATGCCCTTACATTTTTTGTGTGCAGAACACCATATGGAATGTGTGAAAATGCACCATCCAAATCATCCACCAATGATTTTTGGGATATCATTTGAATTTGGGTCAGGGAAGATCCATTACCTCTATAACTTGTGGTGTATACATTATGGTACAATTTCAAACCACTTTCAAAACTTAGGGTGAATAAAAACTGTAAATACCTCTTAATCACCTTTCGGTTAGGGTTTCGTGTGCAAGAACTAAAATTCTTCAAACACTTCACTTTTCTCTTTCACTACTCTGCTCTTCTCAAATTCTCATTTTCAAATGACTTAGATTTTTTATGAAATCACTTATAAACCTTTTCAAACTAGCCTAATTTTGCATTGAATACATAATTTGAAAAGCTGGTAAAAACCCTAACTATATACACAATCAACTTCAAATGCTCTGCAAACTTCCGTAACTCAATTTTTTTCATCGATTCTTTCTTCAACAAATCAAGCATATTGACCCACACCTCATATACATGTGGTGAAACATAAACACCATTTCTTTGGAAGGGGATAAAATATCTTCTATTAATGCTTCCCCTAAGACAAATCTTTCTTCTTAGTTTCTAGAGGAAACATATGCGTCAAATGTTGGTATAGACTCAGGCTTAGTCTTACTATCTTCCTTATTTTTCCAAATCTTGGCCATTTCTTTCTTCATCTCTACTAGATCAACCTTTTTCACTGGATCATTCTTCTTTATCGAATTGTTCCTCTTTGCATTCTTGCTTCTACAAAATTTAGAAATGTGTCCTGGTCTATTACAATTGTAACAAGTAACAACATTTTGAACAGGCTTACTTCCACCCATTTTGGACCTACATTGATTAGCTTTATGCCCAAATCCATTGCATGTATTATATTAGCCTTTGAAATATTGAAACCTCATACCATTGTTAAAGCTATTCATCATTTTACTTTTACATTCACTAGCCTTATGACCAAATATTTTTCATGTAAAGCACTAACCGAGAAAGGATTGAACATTTTGATTCATTCTTCTTGTACATTCCATAGCCTTATGTCCAAATCTATTGTAATAATAACATAAACCATTAAAATATGGGTGCCTTTGTGCATTTGGTTGTCTGATAGGTGGTCTTTTGAAGTCTTCCCTTTGATTCTAGACCTAGATTCCATTACTCTTCTTGTCCTCAATCTTCTTTTCAGCCCAATTTTGAGTTTGATATGTCTTTGATATTTCACCTTTCTCAAACCATAATCTTTCTTTGTCTCTAGATCCATTCTAATTTTCAATCATTTCATCAAGATTTTTAGAACTCATCTTGAATTTGTCTTCATGATTCTTTACTTTTTCAAGATCTAATCACAAGGTCGCAACTTCAATTTTTGAACATTCTTCAAATTTTCTTTTCACGTTTGCACTTAGACATTCTACAATTAGTTTTCCTTCATCAACTTGCACTTTTAGACTAGTAATTGTTTCATTGGCCTACTTCAACTACTCATTGACCTCCTTATGTCTTTATTTGAGATTATTGATTTTCTCTCTCAACTTTTTGTTGCATTCATTTGCTTCTTTTACATTTTCCTTCAGATATTTGTTCTCACTTTTAGATATTTCCATATCTTCAAGGGCTATTCTAATTTATCCACTCATGTCAACTATGCACTCTTCTTCTATGAATCCAATAATAGGAATTTCTTCCAAAGGAATAATTCTTATATCCATGTTGTTCAACCTCCAAGATCTTTCCCAAGTGGTTAAGCTTCTTCCAAGGAACCAAGCTTTGATACCAATTGTTGAACACCCAGAATACTAAGAGGGGGGTGAATCAGTATTCTCTGAAACCACTTAAACATTTAAAAATTTATTCCACATAGCATATTTGATTTTGAAATGAAAGCATGAAATCAACCATCAAGATCACATAACACATGAACACCAAATTTTTACATGGAAAACCTAAAAAGGGAAAAACCACGGTGAGGGTTAGCTAACAATATATTATAATCGGGTATAAGATATTACATAAATCCTCACTATATGTGGACTCACTATCCTAGTGGACTCATTTCCCACAAAAAGAAGAAAATATAGAAGAAAGGGGTGGCACATAACCGAAATGAATTGTTACAAATGCATCTACAACATTTTGGAATATAGTTCAATTGAAGATCAATATACAAAGTCAACGCACTTCATATCACTATGCTCTAACACTCTACTTTGCTCCACATTGGCATCACTTTTGCACAATTCTCATCAAAAATACATGTCTATTTTCTATCCATCATCTCCAACACTAAAATTAGCTCTCTCTCTCTCTCTCACACAAACACACACACACACAAATATATATCCATCTCAAATTCAAACATCAATTAAGTCAACCCAAATAGATGTATCATACAAAATATAACTTTTTAGCTTCACCCACACACCACGTGCCTTAATTTAAAACTTGTAACACTTAATATAGGTTAGGGTGGACCTATAATAGCATCCTTATGATGGATCAATACTTCTCAAAACTCCACAATACCCTAAAGATACTAGGTCGGCACTAGTAGTGAACAAACATCAAAGTTCACCAACTATTCAACCAAAAATGGACATGAAAACCTCCAAGCTTCATGCCACTTGGAGCTAAGATACACTTGAAACCTTTCAAAACTCCCATAAATCCACAAGACTAGATAACTATCCGTAGTGAAGTGCAAACTCACCAAAACATACACCTTGTATTGGTAACTATTGTCACTGCCAAACTCGATATTCTATTATCCTTAACTTCTTCACCAAAAAAACAAAAAAAATGTGAAATCTTGGATTTTGACTCTTCTAACATTCAAAAAAATTGTACCAAAACCACAAAGTGAGATTCTTCAAGGTGGAAAAATGCAGACCAAGATACTGTATGTCCTATACATTGGAAACGTTGTTTTGACACCTAGTCAAATTTCCACTTCAATTTTTTTACATTGGATCAAACCTTCTTGCAACTAAGAACTATATTACCATCCTCATGCATTCTTAGGCTATACAAAATGGTTTGCATATCAATCTTCATAAATTACCACAATGTTGACATCAATGACAACACTATATCTGCAAACTATATAACTTATCTCATACCTCATGCTCATGTTTCCAATAAACATATCAATGAAAATCTTTGTATTCTTCCAACAAAGTGGAGGTTCATTCTTTCTAGATAATAGTAATGTGTATTGTTTGAGTAATAAATATGCTTTAGTCTCTCTATACATAGCAGAGGTTGAATATATATCAGCAACATCTTGTTGCACTCAGGTTCTTTGGATGGGGTAAACACTAAGGGATATTATGGTGGAATATGACCATCCAATATCAATATTTTTCAATAACACAAGTAAATATCTCAAAGAATTTGGTTATGCACTCAAGGACAAAAAATATTCCAATTAAATATCACTTCTTAAGAGAATAGGTGATAGATCAACATGTTAAGTTGGAGTATATTTGTAAACAAGAACAAATTTCAAATATTTTCATAAATCCCCTACCAAAAGAAAATTTTGAATATCTTTGATAAATTTTCGGAGTGATATTTTTTTATCTAGCTACTAAGGAGATGCATTATTTAGGGGGAGAAGTAGAGAAAGAGGGAGCAATAGAGACAAGGGGAGTATTGTGTTCTTACTATATTCGTAGATTATTTATTTTCAAGATTGTCACCAATGAAAAAGGAGGATATTGTTGAAAATGTTGTCATTGATGTTAAAGAAGAAATCAGTTTGCTACTATCAAGAAAATTGCTCATGAGCATTAGACATATGAAGGCCAAAGGTCACTAATTCGTATTGTTCCAAGGGCATATCTTATCCTATCAATATAAATAAGGAAATTAGACAAATTTTATTTATTAATACTGATCGACCCCCTCCATTTTGGAACCCTCCTTGGGATTTAAAAATTAAATTAATTAATTAATTAATATTTACTAATGGGTTAACCCATCTCTAGCACCCAAAAAAAAGGAAATTAAATAAATTTAAATTTAAATCACAATGGTTTCAACCCCATCTCAATGCCCATAAATATAGGCATATAGGAATGCCTCCTTTGGGAGAAAAATTTTTATTTTGTGAAGCATTGCATCTTTTCATGAATTCACTCCCTCTCAAGTAGCTATCAAAATAAATTGTGAATTGTGGAGAAGAATGAGTGTGAAGAATAAAAGATACATCATACAAACACAATCAAATTTAAGGAGAAGAAAATAATAGAATATTATTAAAGGAAAAATTTTAAGGAGATTTATTCTCAATAAGACAAGACTGTTGAGTTAGAGGTTGGTGCCTCATATTGAGCTTAATGCCTCATATTGGAGAGGTCAGTGCCTCATATTAAATATATTGGTCTCTTATTGAGTTGGTTCTTAGTGGTGGGGATTGGTGTCTCCAAAGGGTTTGTGCCTATAAATAATTATAAATGACTATTTATTTTAGTGACTCGATTTAGATAGTAGATCTGAGCAAACATTATTTCATGGTTTTCTCCCAAAAGGGTTTCCACGTAAATATTGTGATATTATTTTGTTCTTATTTGTTGATGTTGTGTATTTGAAGTTATTGTGGTTATTAATTTGAAAAATTAAAAAATAATCTTATACTAATTAACCCCCCCTCTCAGTATAAGGGTGTGCTCATCAAGACATAATAAGGAAATAATAAATTTGAGGAAGTGGTGATTAAATATGAATATTCATCTTCATGTCTTCTTACATAATCGATAGATCATGTTGCAATTATTTCCAATGCTTCATAAAATATGGGACAAGTGTAACAAGTAGGGTATCTTTTTTTTAACATTACTTCTCTAAAATTTCTTTTGTGGTAATTTTGTAATAGCAAATATTCTAGAGTTGTGACCATTTCAGATCTGCTTGAGATGTGTAATTCACACCCACTTCTCTTGGAATTTATCAATTGAAACATCTTTTATTGCCTTGTCTCAAAAAAATGAATCTTTCCAACAGGACTATTAACATTGAAATCCTTTTTAACATATAATAGGAAAATGAGAATATAAACACTATTGTTAACAAGGAAAACTAATAATTCATCACATAATTAGATTAACATTGGTGTGAATAGAGTTATTCCCTATTTTATTTCCTCTTTGTAGTGTGAACAAGGAAAATTATGTAAATAGTCATTAGTTAGGTCCTATTCACACATGTTTGCATGTTAAGTTTGCTTAGGGGTCTAGGAATATTTATAGAAGTCTATAGTAGTCATGTGATCTTATCTTATCTCTAGTTGTCTCATGACATAGTATTAATAAACTTTTCATAATCTTTTCTAATTATACCTCTCAACCTTGTCTATATAGGCAAGACCTCATATACATTATGTAACAAGTGATATCATTAATTTATTATTGGTCATTGTATCATTATTGCACCATATCAAGCAATCTAGCCTTTTTCTACTCTCTTGTGGAAGGTTATCTTTGGTTTTTTAGGTGATATTAGGGTATTATAGTTCACTACCAACTATTACATAGTATCAAAGCTTTAGATTTGCAAACCCATTCTTAGCTCTAAGGTTTATTCAAGACTAAGCTTTTATTGGATGAATTTTGGAGGAAAATAAACCTCACCATTGAGTTCAAAAGGCCCAAAAACCCCTATTTTCATATAAAATAGCTTCATATTTTGGCATAAAAAAAATCAACCACTTTTGGGGGTCTTCAAATTTTTAGCAAGCAAATATTTTGTATAGTCATAAGGAATCCATACAAATTTGTACTTATACAGCTAGTAATTGTCATCCTAAGTGTAATCATAAGGCATATTCACATAATATTATCTACTCTCGACATTTTTGTTGCTGATTAAAGTCAAATATCCCATTTTAACCTATGAGCTCATGATTTTCACCTCTTTATCCAATTTTCATGATTCTTGTGGCATTAGAAAGGTATTGAGGATCTCTTTTGATCTATCCATGCACTTTTCTAGATTTAGACATGGGTATATTTTATTTAGTTGATTGCATATTTGTACTCTAATTAATAAATTTTACATCCTAAAACTTGGATGTGTTTTATCTTTTGGTGGGATTCATTTTCAATACTCATCATATTTGAGAGTTTATAATTTCTATTGAAGGTTGTTGTCTTTGTAATTTTGGGGATATATCACATTTAATTATTGGTTGTTGTCTTTGTTCATCTTGAAAAGGGGAAGCTATAAATAATGAAGAGATGGCATCTTGAAACATCTTTGTTGACTTCATCTTTTGCCACATTTATATGGTCTTGCACCCCCTCTAGATACTACTAGTAAGAAATTTGTTTAGAGTTTCAAAAAGGACCATTTCCTGGGAGTGTTTTTTTTCATGTTGATGATGACACATTGAATGTCATTATAAATATTGAGTTTCCTCATTCTCTTTGGACCAAAATTTGGGAGGACTACGGAGATCTTGATACGTATCCATTCCCAAATGATCAGGTTTCATAATTTCTTGTGTCTCTTGATGATTTATATAATATGTCATATGAATATGGTACTATTCAAGAGTACTTCTTTAGAGAGATTTGAATCTTCGAATGATAAGGATGATGAGGTTTCTTTAGAATCTCCTTACATATAGATAGATTTCAATCCTTCATCTTTATTGATTCCTTGTTTAGAATCATTGATTAAGACTCCTCTCACTCCTACTTCAAAATTGAGTGTTTCCATCGCTTCCAGTAATTTAGTTCAACAAGATCACCAACTTTTTAGATTTAGCTTTATGGGATGTGTACTTGATAAGTATAGGGTGAAATCACAATACTGTGTCACTTTTTGGCCAAGAAGGACATTTATATCATAATTTTAATTGAATATTCATCTTCTAAGACCTATAGAAAATAAACTATTAAGAATTTGAAGATGATGCAAACTAGTGGTTTGTGGCAATTTCTATGTAGATTCTAAATATATATTTTAAAATTTTTTTCTGAAAAAAATCATGAATATTTCAACATCTCCTTTAATAATTGGTTTTAAATAGAAAACAACATTTTCAAAAATTAGTGTTTGTGTCATTCGACATAAAAAAAAATTATAAAGGATAAAATTCTAATTTTTGAAACATAGATTATTAACATCGATATCTAGGGCAAGGATATTTTTTCATAATTTTATGTTACACATTTTTTTAATTAATTTTTGAAGTCACTATAATAATTTGGGCATATGTGTGTGTCGTCCAACATAACTTGTTGTGTATATATTAAAATCCATTTTTTTTGGTGAAACAAGGACATCAATACCTAGGGCAAGGATATTTTAGAATTTTTCTTACAATGTTTTACTATTTTTCCACCTCTGTAGAATGAAGAGCTTGATGTTCAAAGAAAAACCTGTGTTTAGTAAAAAATGAAAATTAAATGCATGATAAAATGAAAACATATCAAAACTATACTTGTTGGAAAGCTTGTTTCAAGGGATACAATCTTGAAAAATATCTTGTCAAGCTAAGTTCATTTGAAGGTCCAACTCGAGGTTGAAAATTAATTTTTTGAGGAAATTTTGATGCAAATCTAAACCTATCATACTTAACCCATTAGTTCGAAGGACCTTCAAATGAAGTTACCTTTGTTTAAATGTGTTACCTTTGCTCAAAGGGACCTTCAAAAAAAGGTCACCATTTAAAAAATCTATTTTATAGCATTAAAAAGATATTCTATGGCAAACATCTTTGAGTGAGGGTGTTTAGTTGCATACCTTTGCTTGAAGGTCCTTCGAGAAATTATTTTACTTCGCTCAAAGGTGTTCAAGTGAATCAAACCCGACCACTCAAAAAAATTCCTCTTGCCAAAAGTGAGACACAGTTATGTGATTTCACCCTATATCAAATTTATTTTGTGATTCTCATATTACATATTTGGAGGACACATTTGGGGGGTTATATCTCCTCTTTGATGACAATTATAACATAATTATTATCACCCCATCATTATCCTTGGATCATGTTCTACATACATCTTCAATAGGTTCTAGATTATCATCTTGTTTATTGTGACCTAGAACACGCAACTTGATTGTGACATTTTCAACATCGACATGGAGACACTTGATTATTTTTTAGAGAAACATGAGACTTCTTCCATCATCTCTCTTCTTGGATTTGAATTTTATTCTACCTCCACCATTGGAATTTTTTCTTCTCAAGGGGAGGAATGTTGTTTGTAGGTATTTAATTGTATTTTGTCATCAAGCATTCTCCATTAACAAGGGAGCTACTTCGTTATGGGAGGGATCTATAGTCTCACTCCTTCTCTCCTATGCAAGGATATCTATTGTATATTTATAATGGATGTAGTCCTTAATGGTCATGTTGATTCTCCAATCATAACTTATATCACTTATACATGATTGTTTTCTTGCATACTCTCTTTTGGAGAGGGGTATTTTCTCCAATTCTCTATTTATGAGAGATTATTTGTAAAAGGGTACATAGAATGGCCTAGTACCCAAGACCCATCCTTGTATATTTGCATCATATTTATATTCTTTCATTTATTTTATTCTCCCTAAATTGCACTTAAGGGGGTGTTGGTGTGAAAAAGAGTATTTCCCATCTGATTTCCCCTTTGTAGTGTGAACAAGGAACAATATCTAATTAGTCATTAGTTAGGTCCTATTCACACATGTTCACATGTTAATTTTACTTAGGGGTCTAAGAATATTTCTAGAATTCTCTAGTACTCATGTGATCTTATATTATCTTCTCTAGTTGTCTCATGACATAGGATTAAGACACTTGTCACAATCTTGTCTAAGCATATCTCTCAACCTTGCCTTTATAAGCGAGGCCTCATGTACACTATGTAACAAGTACTATCATTGATCCAATATTATTGTGCCATATCAAGAAATATATCCTCTTTCTCTACTCTCTTTTGGAAGGATATCTTTGGTTTTGCAAGTAATCCTAGCATTTAGAGCTCACTATCAACTCTTACAATTAATACCACGATAATAGGGTTTTTAGATGGTAAATTAAAGGTAATTTTAATAAATATATGAGATCAGTATATGCCTCACCTCTAACATTCAAACCATGTTTCATATATTTTTTATGTCATCCACCTCATCTCTTTTAAGAGAAATGCACGTACCACTTCATCAAGTTTTAACTTTAAGATGGTACTACAAATTCCCATAATCAAGTTGCCTACTAATTTAATAAATTAAAAATCTAACTATATTATGTTCGAGAGTTGGTTGGGAATTCACATACAACCACATTCTTCTTCTTTTTGAAAACATTTTGGTTTTGGGGAATTTTTTCATGTTGTTTTTTGGAAGAGAAGGCAAGGAATGGTCTATAAATTTTATTCTATGTTGGGAATTGGGGGTTATTTTGGAGGAGAAATGATTATCCTCTATAGATTGGTTATTTGTGGAAGGATGTACTTGTTCTGGGGATTCACCGGGTAGCATGGCCAATCCATCTCTTGTTCCTCACTTTTCCTACGCCGCAACAAAACTACTTTGCTGAAAAATAATTTATTAGTGTTAGGGTAGAGAATATTAGATAGGTATGGTAACTTTCCTATTCTCATTTAGTTTCCCCCTTTGTTTAGATGCCTCATCGGATCTAGTCATGTATCATTTGGTTTTTACGTTAACTTTGATGATCTTTAAATGCTTTCCTCACTACATGCATTCAGGTTCGCCCTAGCAATCAATATTATCTCAGACTCGATACTTCTTCTTGTAACATATCCTTCCTTCAGTCTTGGTCGAGTTGTTACACTTAGTTGATATATCTCCCCATTACATCCATATTATGTCTTTTTGCATGTTTTGCCTATAATAGATTCCATCTTAAAATCTCGAATATCACATGAATAACTAGCTCCTCTCATGAATCTATATGACCTTCTAGCATAAGCCATCACTTTAATTATTGAATGTTATTCTGCTACATGTATTATTCAATATAGTTTCTTATACAACATTATTGTGATATGAACATTTTCCTCTATAGCGTTACATTACCAAACATTATGTGTTTTCCATTGTGAAGGGAAGGAGGGTTGGATCTAATGACCCAACATTGTGGAATCCTTTCCCTTAACACCAATACAACAAAGGAGTGAAGCATAAACTGATTCTAATAGCTTCTAAAACTACTTGAGATGCATACAACCATTGAAATGAGATAACGGAGAATGAGCAAACATAGATGACACAATATTTTACGTGGGAAAACCTTTTCAGGTAAAAAACCCACCACACAAAGTCAACTCTATTGTATTACAATAATGAATCGATTACATACAATTTCTAAACTTCTCTGTTCTGCTCACAATCGCCCAGAGAGTTTCAGATCCACTGTTACAATTTTTTCTCAACATATAGTTCAAACTCTCTTCAAGAACTCACATTCTTCTTCTTCTTCGTTCTCCAACCTGCGACTGCAACTTATATTATGAATCATATTCTTTAACTTACACAAAATGATGTATATAATCAAAACACCAGGTTCGTAGTGAAAGTCAAACCCTGCCATTAAAGCCACCTGCCAATCGTCGACCAAGAAGGTCCAACAAAACATGCCATCAGAAGAGTCCATGCCAAAACCTACAGCGAGCCACCTAGGAATTCAATACCATGCCAAAAATGGGTTTGGCTCCACCACCTTTCCATGGCCATGCACCTGCAGCAATCACCAATTAGGTAGCCATCCAATCAGCTTCGATCAGACTGCCATGTGTCACCATCCCATTGCCTATCACAACTGACATCGAGTCCAACTCGGTCAAACAGGCACCGAGCTTGTCCAAGCCATTCCACAGTTCCACCAAGCTCAATCGGGACCGGAGCAAAGAAGGAACCCAACACTGAGGAAATTGGAGCCGGAGTCAGAACCGGAATAGGAGACAAAATGGACACCACCGACAAATACATGGTTTAGGAACCATTTCAGTTCCGCCTCCGCCAATGGCATGGAACAACAATCCCAAAATGGAACCAAGCAGAGGAAATCATCTTGAGGAAAAACCAAACCACAAGGAAAACCAGATCGCACAAGCAGGAATCAGATCTGGAGCCGGAATGGAAACAGAAATGGGAACCTTACAAACTGCCAAAGTTAAGTTCCAAAATTGGTTCCACCCCCGACGCCACCAAAGAAGAACAAAGCCATAGAAACAGTCTATGGGAAGTGGAGCCGAAACTGGATCCGGAGACAAACCCAAAACAAGGCCAAAAGAACAAAGCCAAGGTCCAATCTGGTTCCGCCTCCGCCAGAGACAAACCGAAGAACACTTAGAAAGTGGGGAGCAGAGTCGAGGCCAAAACAGGAATGCAAACCGGAACATGGCATAGGGAACAATGCCAAGTTCCATTCTGGTTCCGCCTCCACCAGACAAAGTAAAAGGCACAAAATTTTGCCAAGGCAAAAGAATGAGGACTTCAAGCTGGAAATTGAGACACAATTTCTCAACAATCTCCCACTTGGAAAATACTTCCAACTTCCTCATGATATCAAACCTCATTGATGATCATAGGCCCCAAGGCCCATCGATTTTGTGCACCGCCTGAACTTGTATGTGCTCACTGGCTTTGTCAAAGCATCTGCAACATTCTTCAAAGTGTCAACCTTTTCCAAATTGACCTTGCCATCTTCAACCATATCCCTCATGAAGTGATATTGCACATCTATGTGTTTGGTCATGGCATGAAAGGTAGGATTCTTTGCCAAGAAAATGGCACTTTGACTGTCATAGCAGATTGAAATCTACCCAGCATTAAATCCAATGTCTAAACACAAATTCCTTAGCCACACTGCCTCCTTGCAAGTGTTAGTTGTTGCCATATACTCAGCCTTTGTCATGGACAAAGCAACAACAGCTTGATTTTTGCTCATCCAACAGATTGCTCCACCATTAAGCATGAAAGTGTATCCACTGGTGGATCTCCTACTGTCAATGTCACCTCCCCAATCCGAATCAACATATCCCTGAATGCTAAGAGTCCTTTGTGATGCAACCATACTACCATGGTAACACAAATCATAATCTGAAGTACCCTTCAAATACCTGAACACTCTCTTCATAGCATCCCAATGTGATCTTCCTAGATTTTCCATGAAACGGCTTAGAACTCCCACTGCTTGGGAAATGTCTGGTCTTGTGCAGACCATACCATACATCAAACTGCCAACAACACTTGCATAAGGCACATTGGTCATTTCCTCCATCTCAGTAGCAGATTTAGGATAGTCTTCAGTAGATAGTTTCAATCCTTGCATGATTGGAACAACTAGCTGCTTGCAATCACTCATACTAAACCTCTCTAGAACTGTGTTCACATACTTACTCTGACTGAGCCAAAGTTTTCTGCTTGTTCTATCCCTGGTTATCTTCATTCCAAGAATGTACCTTGCTGCTCCAAGATCTTTCATTTTGAACTTAGCAGACAACTGAGTTTTAAGATCAGAAATCATAGTCTTGCTATTGCCAATGAATAACATGTCATCCACATATAGAGTAATAACAAGCACATGATCATTTCACATTTATAATAGATGCAATTATCATATTTTGATCTCACAAACCCAATTGACAACACAAATGTGTCAAATTTCTGGTACCACATTCTAGGAGATTGCCTTAAACCATAGAGAGATTTATTTAACTTGCAAACCAGATTTTGTTTACCTCTTTCAACAAAATGCTTAGGCTGAGACATGTAAATTTCTTCTTCCAGCTCACCATGGAGAAATGTTGTCTTCACATCTATCTGCTCAATTGCAAAATCATACACAGCTGCCAATGACAACAAACATCTTATGGATGTCATCTTTGCTACAGGGGAAAAGATCTATCCATAATCAATTCCCTCAATTTGGGAAAAACCCTTTGCAACTAGTCGTGCCTTATACTTCTCAACACTGCCATCAAGGCCTATCTTCCTTTTGAATATCAACTTACAGCCAATAGGCTTTCGCCCTTTAGGCAGTGGTACCAACTTCTAGGTATCATTCTTTTCCAAGGAATCCATCTCCTCATTCATGGCTTCTAGCCAAGAATTTGAATCAGCCATGTTGATTGCTTCTTTCACAGTCCTAGGCTCATCAATGTTGGTTATTAAAGCATAAGCACAATTTGAATCTAACATAGAGAAACCATACCTTTCCGGTTGCCTTCTCTCTCGTGTAGATCTCCTTATAGGCTGAGGTTGTTCTTCATCATCAGAACTTTCAGAGCTGCTTGAGCTCTCCTCAGTCTCAGGTACACCATGCAACTCTTGCCTTTTTGGAGTTTGGGGAATCTCCATTCCATCCTTTTCCTTGTCATTCTAATCTGTCTTAAGCTGCTGATCACTTACTGAAGGTTTCAGCTCATGAAAAATCACACTTCTGCTATACAAAACCTTCTCAGTGACAGGGTTCCAAAGCTTGTATCCTTTCACACCAACTCCATAGCCAATGAGAATACATTTAACAGCCTTTTTATCCAACTTAGATCTCTTTTCATTTGGCACATGAACATATGCCTCACAGCCAAAGACCCGAACATGCCTTAGTGAGGGTTTATTTCCTGACCATGCTTCCAAAGGTGTTTTTTCAACAAGAGTTGAACAAGGAGATCTATTTATCAAATAGCATGTTGTAGCAACAGCCTCAGCCCAGAACTTCTGCTCCAGACCAGCACCACTCAGCATACTCCTTGCCTTCTCCATCAGTGTCCTATTTAACCTTTCAACAACTCCATTTTGTTGTGGAGTGTAGGGGGTTGTCTTATGCCTTTTAATTCCATGATCAGTGCAATACCTTTCAAAATCTACAGAATAAAACTCACCTCCATTGTCTGTCCTTAAACACTTTATTTTCCTTCCAATCTGATTTTCTACCAAAGATTTGAACTCTTTAAACCGACTGAACACTTCTGATTTACTTTTAAGAAAGTAAACAAACATAATATCTAGACTTTGATAACGAAGGAACATTAACTGGATGAAATACATTATAATGAACATAATCCAATATACCAGAAGATTTGTGAGGACTAGAGGAAAAAGAAACATGGTGTTGCTTTCCATAGATGCAATGTTCACAGAAATCGAACTCAAGGTTACAATCATCAATCCCTTCTACAAGGTTTTTAAACCTTTCTCACCAATGTGACCAAGTCTATGATGCCATAACATGGTCTTCTCTGCTGCGAGTTTTACCTCCGTAGCATTTGCAGCTAGAGAAGAGTCTTCGTCTTTCTCTATAGGTGCAGCATTACATGGCTTTACAAAGGCACTGTTACAAAGAAGAGGTCGTGCATCCAGCTTGTACAGGGTGCCAGTACGAACACCCTTAGATAGCACCATTGCACCTCTAGCCATTTTACAACCTTTACTAGAAAAAGAAACTTCTACACCACCATCATTTAACTTACTAACAAAAAAAAGATTTTGAGCCAAACCTGGAATGTGAAGAACACCACCTATTCCTTTGACTCTCCCATCAGGAAACTGAATTTTGACTCTTCCTCTGCCAACAATCTCTAGCGTTGAATCACTTGCCAATTATACCTTTCCACCATCATACTTCTCATACTTTGAGAACCAATCTCTATTGGATGTCATGTGAAAAGAGGCACTAGAGTCAACCAGCCAGACATCATAAGATGCCTGAGTTGTCACGGCTACTGCAATGAAGGCGTCTACATCACTATTAGAAGATTCATTGTCAGAAGCAAACTTCTTCTTCTTCACTTTACAATCCTTTCGCATGTGACCAGGTTACCCATAGTTCCATCATTTCACCTTGGACTTTTTACCAAGAGACTTTGATCTCCCTTTAGACTTGGATTTTGACTTGTTGTCTTTCTACTTGCCTTTCTCCTTTGGTCTACCTCTAACAGCAAGAGCCTCTTTGGCCACCTCAGAATATTTCCTTCGCATTTCTTTAGACAGAAGCGAAGCAACCACATCATCCATCTTGAAAGCAGTGGTTGTGCTTCCAATAGCCATCACAAGATGATCCCAACTATCAGGTAATGAATACAACAGGAGCATGCAATGATCTTCCTCCTCAATCTTTACACCTACAGACGCCAGTTGAGTAACACTCATATTAAACGAGTTCAGATGGTCTGCAACAGATGCACCATCATCTATCTTCAAGGAATACAACTTCTTCCTCAGGAATAACTTATTTACCAGAGACTTTCCCTGATAAATATCACCAAGCTTCTTCCACAAAGAAACTACAGACGTCTTCTCATGAACATTCAAGAGCATAGAATCGGCTAGACTCAATCTTATCAAGCCTCTTGCTTTTCTATCAGCAAGATCCCAAGCTTCTTGGGTCATATTTTGTGGCTTAGTTCCAGACACTGCAATCCACAGGTCTCTATCCACAAGTAGGTCTTCAATCTTGAGTTTCCATAACTTGAAGTTGTTGCCATTAAACTTCTCAATCTCAACTCTACTAGATGTACTCACCATCTCAAAATAGAAACAAGTTTATCAATGCAAGACTCCCACTGGAAACAGTATTGGCACAAAAAATTGCACTTTTCCTTCAAGGATAAAAAAACCGGCCAAGCTCTGATACCACTGTGAAGGGAAGGAGGGCTGGATCTAATGACCCAACAGTGTGGAATCCTTTCCCTTAACACCAATACAACAGAGGAGTGAAGCATAAACTGATTCTAATAGCTTCTAAAACTACTTGAGATGCATAGAACTATTGAAATGAGATAACAGAGAATGAGCAAACACAGATGACACAGTATTTTACGTGGGAAAACCTTTTCAGGTAAAAAACCCACCACACAAAGTCAACTCTATTGTATTACAGTAATGAATCGATTACATACAATTTCCAGACTTCTTTGTTCTGCTCACAATCACCCAGAGAGTTTTAGATCCACTGTTACAATGTTTTCTCAACATACAGTTTGAACTCTCTTCAAGAACTCATGTTCTTCTTCTTCTTAGTTTTCCAACCTACGACTGCAACTTATATTATGAATCATATTCTTTAACTTACACAAAATGGTGTATATAATCAAAACACTAGGTTCGTAGTGAAAGTCAAACCCTTTCATTAAAGTCACCGACCAAGAAGGTCCAACAAAACACGCCATCAGAAGAGCCCATGCCAAAACCTGCAGCAAGCCACCCAGGCATTCAATGCCATGCCAAAAATGGGTTTGGCTCTGCCACCTTTCGATGGCCATGCACCTGTAGCAATCACCAATTAGGTAACCATCCAATCAGCTTCGGTCAGACTGCCATGTGTCACCATCCCATTGCCTATCGCAACTGACATCGAGTCCAACTCGGTCAAACAAGCACCGAGCTTGTCCAAGCCATTCCACAGTTCCACCGAACTTAGTCAGGACCAGAGCAAAGAAGGAACCCAGCACTGAGGAAACCGGAGCTGAAGTCGAAACTGAAACGGGAGACAAAATGGACACCACTGAAAAATACATGGTTCAGGAACCATTTCGGTTCCGCCTCCACCAACGGCATGGAACAACGATCCTGAAATGGAACCAAGCAGAGGAAACCATCCCGAGGAAAAACCAAACCACAAGGAAAACCAGATCACACAAGCAGGAATCAGATCCAGAGCCGGAACGAAAACAGAAACGGGAACCTTACAAACTGCCAGAGTTAAGTTCCAAAATTGGTTCCGACCTCGACGCCACCAAAGAAGAACAAAGATGTAGAAACAGTCTGCAGGAAGCGGAGCCAGAACCGGATCTGGAGACAAACCCGGAACAAGGCCAAAAGAACAAAGCCAAGGTCCAATCCGGTTCTGCCTCTGCCAGAGACAAACCGAAGGACACTTAGAAAGCGGGGAGCGGAGTCGAGGCCGGAACAGGAATGCAAATCAAAACATGGCATAGGGAACAATGCCAAGTTCCATTTCAGTTCTGCCTCTGCCAGACAAAGTAAAAGGCACAAAATTTCACCAAGGCAAAAGAATGAGGACTTCAAGCTAGAAATTGAGACACAATTTCTCAACACATTGATATGCATAGCTAATACGTTTTTCTTTCACAATGTATTCGTCTATATTTAATCCTCATTTTGGCTTGAATCGGTTGTGACCACCATCTTTAGCTATCGATTTGTATCTATCTCCTCATATTCTTGTGAAGATGTGTTGAAAGTAAATGTTCTACTTGTAAGGGTTCACTTATGTGTGATTGAGGTGTGCATTACTAATGATTTAGATTCTATAGCTTACCCATGTTCAAGAGTGCAAGTTTCCTAATCTCTCTCTGTCCTTCCTTCATTATCAAGAATGATTGATAAGATGTCAATGATTTATAATTGATTCCTTGCTTCCTTGAGTGCAGTAATAGAAGCCACCATTTTTTAGAGTAGAAAATATGTAATGTTTTTCTCATAGCCTATTTATTATCAAATATTCATTACTTCAAAATTCTTGCCAGACCATTTGTGTAATTACTCAACTATGAAACCTTGCTTGATTAATTATTGATATTCAATATCATTGATGATTATGTTAAAGAAAATAAAAGTCATTTGCTTGAAGGTTTCTAAGGCTTTTCAACAAATTTAATTTGTGCACCTCCTACTAGCATATCATTCCATGAGATGACATCTATTTACGGTTGCTAATTGCATTTGCCTGAAAGTTTCAAAAATTCATTTGGTGCATATCCTACAACCATTGCATTCCATGAATTGACATCTCTTTGAGGTATTATGTCAAAGAGTTTTGGTGTCTTCTCTACGTTACCAATTTTTGTATACATGTCTACCAAGGAATTTATAACAACAAAATTTTATATACACACACACGCACAGCCATATACAATGGTGTTGGGAATAATTCCAACTCCTGATTGCTCCTAATGCAGTGTGACCAACTCCTAATGGCTCCTAAAGCTCTAACTTCTCAGTTTTCGATAGCTCCTGATAGCTCCTAATGGCTCTTGATGGTTCCTGGAGAGTCTTCTTTTTCATGAAATTTTTTTTGTGCGACTGGGATGTATTCCAGTAGTCTCGTGTGATGTTTTATGTTGGTTGGTAGCATTTTTAATGTTTTTATTTTGCATGAGTCTTTTATTTTTAAAAGAACAATGTTTAATCTAAGCATTTAACTTTTAGAGGCTTTAATATGGTTTTGGTAATAAGAAAGTGAAAAGGTATTTACTTGAATTGTAAGTCAAGTTACTAGAAAAGTAATTTGTAAGTTTTTTTTTTATTTTTCTATTTTCTTGGGAGTCAAGTTTTCAGCAAAAGTACTTTTTATGTAAGAGGTTTTTATTATCATTAAGAAGAGAGAAAATAGAAGATTGGACAAAAAAAATTATGTAGAATGTTGGAGAATGCTCTATAGAGAAAGTTTGAGCAGCAGCTCAGTGAAATCAAATATTTTGAATGAATGAAATTATCAATCTTGTTGAGTATAATTTATGTGTTCTAAATTTCAGCATTATTCTGTGATTTAAATTTTTTTGAGTGAAGTTATTTTCAGATTTGTGTCTTCTCCTTTGCCTTTTGCCTTCAAAGTGGTATCAGAGTAGGTTTATAATAGCAGGTTTATAAGAGCAGATTTGCAGCAAAAGGGTTTTCTAAAAAGCTCTAGCAAAAGTTTTCTCAAAGCGAACAATTTAATGGAAAAAATTATGACTAATAGGAAATTACTATGAGGGAATTTTTTGCTCACAAGATTTATGGCAGTTAGTAGAGAATGGATTTCCAGAGCCAACTGATGCAGCAGCATATAATTCTTTAACTCGAGCAGAGAAGCATTTATTGAAGGATAATAAGAAAAAAGATTCAAAATCTCTTTTCTTTATTCTCCAAGGAGTGCATGAGAGAATTTTTCCAAGGATTGCAGTAGCAACAAGGTCCAAACAAACATGGGAAATATTACAAATAGCCTATTAAGGTATGGGAAAAGTTAAAACAACAAAGTTACAAATACTAAGGGAATTTGAAACTATGTATATGAAGGATAATGAATCAATAGATTCATTCTTCACCCAGATTATTGGATTGGTAAATCAAATCATATCGCATGGTGAGAACCTTAAAGACAAAAGAGTGGTTGAAAAGATTCTAAGGAGTTTACCCACAAAATTTGAGAATATTGTTGTAACCATAGAGGAAACAAAGGACCTCACCTAGTTTTTAGTTGATGAGCTACATGCATCTCTCATTTCTCATGAACACAGGTTAAGTAGGTCAGAAAACATGTCATTGGAGCATGCTTTCAAGTCACAAGTTTCAATTAACCAAGGAAGAGGCAGAGGTAGATCAAATTTTAGAGGAAGAGGAAGAGGAAGAAACTCTTACAGATGTGGAAGAAGCAACCCATCAAGCTGGAGTGGAAGAGGTAGCAATCATAACCCAACTCAAAATCAACTTCAAGGCCAAAGGTATGGAAAATCTCAAGTCCAGTGTCATTATTGCAAAAAAATTGGGCATTATTTGAGTGAATGTAGAAAGAAGCGGTATGATTTCAGTAAGTAAAATGCAAATTTTACAAAAGAAAATCAAAATCAAAAGTCAGAACCCAGCACAATGTTTTTGGCATGTAATGTTGTACAAGCAAATGAAAAGATGTATGGTTTTTAGATTCAGGCTATAGTAATCATATGACTGGGAATTTAGAAATGTTTTCTAGTTTGAATGAGAATGTAAACTCTGAAGTCACATTGGGCAATGACAACAAACTAGAAGTCAAAGGAAAAGGAAATTTCAACATTCTAACTAAACAGGGGGAGAAGAAGTATATTACAGATGTGTATTTTGTGTTAGGTTTAAAACATAATTTAATGAGCATTGGACAACTTGTTCAAAAGGGTTATAGAGTATTTTTCAAAAATAAACAATGCACAATTTTAGACAAATATCCAAGTAATCGGCTTATAGCTAAGGTTTAAATGAGCAGCAATAGAATGTTTCCCCTGAAGATAAAACTAGATTTGAGTGTAGATTGTGCTTAAGCACACCATTCAATGTCTCCACAAGAGGGTAAAGAAGAAAACACAGCAGTCATGCAAGCAATATTGCAGGCAGAAATAAAAGATGAAGATTGGCTTTGGCATTTAAGATTTGGGCATTTAAACTTTGTTGCTCTATATTTACTTCATAGGAAAAGCATGGTCAAGGGATTAGCTTTAATAGAGAAACCAAAAAGAATATGTGAAGGTTGTATCTTAGGAAAGCAACACAAAGAATCATTTCTAGCAGGGAAGTCAACTAGAGAAAAATCTCATTTGGAGATTGTACATTCATATTTGTGTGGGCCAATGCAAACACCTTCAATAGGTGGTAGATTCTACTTTTTGGCATTCATTGATGATTACTCAAAGAAAACATGGGTTTATTTTATAAAGCATAAGAGCAAAGTGTTTGATTACTTTCAGCAATTCAAAGCTCTTGTTGAGAAACAAAGTGGGCATTACATCAAAGCATTGAGAATGGATAGAGGTGGTGAATACATTTCAAGAAAGTTTTTAAATTTTTGCAAAGATCATGAGATTCACAAGCAGTTTAAAACTAAATATACACCTCAGAAAAATGGGGTAGCTGAAAGAAAAAATAGAACAATCATGGAAATGGCTAGAAGCATGTTAAAAGCCAAACATTTTCCAAATGAATATCGGGTTGAAGCTATATCATGTGCAACATATATAATGAATAGGTGTCCAACAAAAAGTGTCATCAATATGATTTTGGAAGAAGCATGGACTGGAACAAAACATAATGTTCCACACATGAGAGTTTTTGGTTGTATAGCATATGCTCATGTGCCAGATGAATTGAGAAGAAAGTTGGACAGCAAAAGAGAAAAGTGCATATTTGTGGGATACAGTGATGAATCCAAGGCATACAAGCTACACAATCCAATCATAAAAAAGGTTATAATCAACAAGGATGTGCAATTTGTAGAAGATGAAGCTTGGGATGGAAGTTTGGAGAAAACAAGCAATATTGCAGCCAACTTACCACAAGAAGATAATGAAGGTTTTATACTAGAAAATACTCCATCAAATGTGACTCCTTCCACACCCATTCGTGGTCAACAAATGACACCATCATCAAATGTAAGAACAGCAATAAGAGGACAGCAAACACCATCTACAGAAAGGATTTCAAGTGTTGGATCAGCAAGTCCACATTCCACAAGTCCAAGTTCAAGTGACATGTCAAACCCCACACTAGCAAGCTTAAGGAGAAAAAAAATTAGAAGTTTAAGTGAGATTTATCAGCAAAATAAAGGTGAAAATAATGCAGGTCAGCATTCTCTCTTTGCTTTATATTCACATGTTGAAGATCCAATTCATTTTGAAGATGTTATTAAAAAAAGAAAAATGGGTGAATGCAATGGATGAAGAAATAGATGTTATTGAAAAAAATCAAACATGGGAGTTAGTGAATCTTCCACAAGGAAAAGAGATGATTGGAGTTAAAAGGATTTACAAAACCAAATTGAATGCAAATGGTGAAGTACAAAAGCATAAAGCAAGGCTTGTAGCCAAAGGATATTCATAGCAGCTCAGAGTAGACTATAATGAGACATTTGCACCAGTTGCACGTTTAGACACTCTGAGAACAATATTGGCCATAGCAACTCAAAACAAGTGGGCAGTGTATCAAATAGATGTAAAATCAGATTTTTTGAATGGTTATCTTGAAGAAGAATTTTATGTGGAACAACCACCTGGGTATGAGATTTTGGGTCATGAAAACAAAGTTTATAAGCTCAAGAAGGCACTGTATGGTCTCAAGCGAGCCCCAAAAGCTTGGTTCGGTAGAATTGGTAGTTATCTTTTACATAATGACTTCAATAGGTGCAGCAGTGAGCCAACTTTGTACACCAAGATAAATAAAAAAGGTGAAATTTTGATTGTGTGCCTATATGTGGATGATTTAATATTCACAGGTGATCTATCAATTGACATGTTCAAATCAGCAATGAAGAAAGAATTTGAGATGACTGATTTGGGTTTAATGAGGTACTTTCTTGGCATTGAAGTAAATCAAAATGAAAATGGTGTATTCATTTGTCAAACAAAATATGCAAATGACGTTTTGAAAAGGTTTAATATGGTGAATTGCAAGGCAGATCCAACTCCTATTGTCATGGGTTTGAAATTGAGCAAAGATGACAAAGGAGCATATGTAAATCCAACCTTGTACAAAAATTTTGTTGGCAGCCTTATGTACTTAATAGCCACAAGGTCAGATATAATGTATGCTGTAATTTTTATTTCTAGATTCATGGAGACTCCAAAAGATACACATTGGAAAGATGGAAAAAGAATTTTGAAATATGTTAGTGGAACAAGAAACTATGGAATTTTGTACTCAAAGATAAGTGATTTCAAGTTGATAGGATACACTGAGAGTGATTGTGCTAGCAGCATAGATGACAGAAAGAGCACTTCAGGTTATATTTTTAATTTTGGTACTGGTATAGTTTCATGGGCTTCAAAGAAGCAACCGATTGTCACACTTTCATCAGTTGAAGCAGAGTATGTAGCAGCCACAAGTGCATCATGTCAAGAATTTTGGATGAGAAGAGTGTTGAAAGAGTTGAATCAAGAACAAGAAGGAGCAACAAAGATCTATTGTGACAACTTAGCTATAGCACTATCAAAAAATCTAGTTTTTCACAAGAGAAGCAAACATATAGACACAAGATATCATTTCATCAGAGAACTAACCAACAATGGAGAAATATTTTTGGAAATTTGCAGGTTTGAAGATCAATTGCATATATTTTCACAAAGGTGCTTGGAAAAGACAACTTCATCTATCAGAGAGATCGTTTGGGTATCATTGACAGTAGTAGTTGTAATTAAGGGGGGGTGTTGGAAATAATTCCAACTCCTGATTGCTCCTGATGCAGCGTGACCAACTCCTAATGGCTCCTAAAGCTCTAACTTCTCAGTTTCTAATAGATCCTAATAGCTCCCAATGGCTCTCGATGGCTCCTGATAGAGTCTTCTTCTTCATGACATTTTTTTTGTGCAATTGGGATGTATTTTATTAGTCCCGTGTGATGTTTTATGTTGGCTCGCAGCATTTTCATTTTTTTAATTTTGCATGGATCTTTTATTTTTAAAAGGACAGTGTTTAAATCCAAGCATTTAACTTTTAGAGGCTTTAATATGGTTTTTGTAATAAGAAAGTGAAAATGTATTTACTTGACTTGGAATTCAAGTTATTGGAAAAGTAATTTGTAAGTTTGTTTTTAATTTTTTTGTTTTCTTGGGATTCAAGTTTTCAACAAAAAGTACTTTTTATGTAAGAGGTTTTTATTATCATTAAGAAGAGAGAAAATAGAAGATTGGAGAGCAAGTTTTTTGTAGAATGTTGGAGAATGCTTTGTAGAGCAAGTTTGAGCAGCAGCTTAGTGAAATAAAATATTTTGAATGAACAAAATTATCAATCTTGTTGCGTTTACTTTATATGTTCTAAATTTCAGCATTATTCTGTGATTTAAAATATTCTGAGTGAAGTTATTTTCAGATTTGTGTCTTCTCCTCTGCCTTTGGCCTTCAAACTTGGCTTTACACTAGCCAATCTCATTTTCTTGAAATTTTCTTAAGCATTCTCAACAAATTCAATTTGTGTACATCCTGTTATCATTTCTTTCCTTGAGACAAGATCTCCTTGAGGCCTTCTTCCGCAGTCCACATGCCTCCCCAATGCGATGCCCATCGTTGCCTCCGCAAAATGCATCCATTATAGCTTGTGCATCTCACCCTATAGTTGTACTTAGATTAATTTGGAATGTTCCAATCTTTGCACCATAGACCGAGATCGTGACAATGTTTTCCTTGATCTTAATAATAGTTTCCTCAGCCAACGATCTATAAAGACAACTACTAGATATGCTTTATTGATGCTTAATTATCTCTGTAGCAGTGAATCCTATACTTAATGTTTAAAGTGTATACTTGGTGTTTGCGAATTCCTTTGCATTAATTTCTAAAATAGCATCTTATTTATTGGTTTAGATTTTATAATCAATTTATAAGATCTAGTGTAGTCCCTCTATTGCAACCTTGCATAGCCCTCTTGGCTCGAGGCTACATAATATGGTCAATTAATGTTCTCTCTTTGCAACGTCCCAATATAATAAGTTCTTTGCATTGTGTTGATGAGTTTTTATATTGAATCTTAAATTATGCAACACTTCATTACTTGATAGTTTGTGAATAAACATTATGTAATTAACTTATGTACAAATATTAGTTTAATTTTGTGTGTTAATAAAACATATCAATTTAATATTAGTAATAATTTCCCTAAGTTTTAGAATGAAAATTATCTACACAATCTCATATTTTATTAGCAAAATTGTTTAAATTCTCTCTCAAATTACTTTTCTTTGGAATACAAAATATATAACTTATAATGTGGTTTTTTCTTGAATAGTGGTAATAAGAAAGTTATTGTATAGCATTTTCTTATCATACCTTTAGGAATATTTTTGACCTAATAGTAATTTATCTTTATTTAATCCTTCTTAAGTTTGGTTGTTATGTTTGGATAGCTATTAGTAAATTGAGCATTCAACTATTATAGGAAATGAGTTGTGTATTTAGTTAAAGTGAATAATAAGTAAGTTGAGATAATGCCTTATTTAAGGGAATATTTGCATGGTTATAATGTTATGATTTTTGTTTGTATTAAACAATGTGTTTTGATTATTGGGATTGGATGAATCTGTAATTGTTTAAAAAGTGGGTGTCATTTGTGTAAAGTTGTTTAAGGTTGGTTTCTAGAGGCCTAGGAGGGGGTATGTAATGTGTGAATGGTCTTTAGGGTTGTTTAACCTTCGAAGTGGTTTGGCCATGTTGTGGGTCACATGCATTGTGTGAAATTTAAACTCTAAGGGTGTTTCCTTCTATCTATGTACAGTTTCATGTGATTGTGATAAGTGTGCAAGATGGGCAATCCCTTGCTTTGTGTTACCTAAAAAATAATATCGCACTACAAAGATCCCACTCAAACAAGAATTTATAAATATCTACTCATCCCACAATCTAACAAGATATCTAGGATCTGATACTAAATTGAAAGAAATGAAACTCGTACCTACTTTATCCAAAGAGCGAAATAATACAACTAAACTAAATATATAACAATTTTAGCAAGGTAAAAACAGAAAACTAGAAGATAAATAGAGATAAAATAAGATATTCTTTGGAAACCCCTCATAAGGTTAAAATACACTTCAGAACATACACAAAATTTATGATTCTTTAAAAAAAAATATAATACAATATTTGAGTTACAACACATTAATACAAATCTACACTTGATATTTAGAGAAATTTTAATAACATAACCCTACATAAATTTGACTATACAATCTCCATATCAAGAGATCAATATAGAGACTTTGGAGACCTATTAAACTATTAATAAATTCCTAAAATTATGGGCTCAAAACTATGAGCCATCATAGTCAAATTGGTCCAAAATAGACCCATGCACCCCTATCCAAGATAAAATGCTCCACAATTAGAATGTAATTATCTATTTGATCATTTGACTCATATGACTAAGGTGGTCCAATTTGAATTCCAAGCACTCTAATATGAGGCCAAAATTATATGTTCACACCTCTTACAAATATTTATAATTAGCTACTTAAATATGTTAGTCATAGACCACCTAGTAACCCCTTATTCAATGACTTCTTATAATCATCAAAATACCAATGACATATGATGGATAGTTAAAACTAAGGAATCTCAATGTTCCTTTTAAATGGGGTTCCCTTTTCATGTAGGCACATTATTTTATAATATTTAATGAATATTAAATAATTACTACAACCTTAGCACTAGGACTTATGGATTTCATGTTGGTAGAGACAAAGTTGATTTTAGCATTTAAATTTTTTAGTTGAAAACTTGTAAGGGTGGATACTCTATTCCTATTAGGTTAAAAACCTATAAATGTATCCTAGTGGAGGCAAATGTTGAAAACTTTCAAGGGAACTAAAGGTTGGAATTAGATATTCCCCAAGGGTAGGATGTAACAAGATTCATTATAGGAACTAGAAAATAGGATGGTGGTATAATCATACACTTTGCAATGGATCTAGAAGGGCATAAACACAAAGGAATGGGCCTAGGGATATATCCCCATACTTAGAAATATATAATATAAATATATGTGTATCACACATAATGAAGGATTTAATAGAGAGAGATGGGAGAATAATAGAATATAGGAAAGAATGTAAGACCCCTTCATTTTGCTATTTAGACCGAACAGTGTCTTGTTTGGTTATGTTGTATTTTTTGTTAATGCTTGGACTTTGGTACTTGATTACTATTTGATCATTGTCTGTAAAAGATGTGCTTGTTATATTTTGACATAATAGTATTTTATTCAGATGTTATTATTGTGACATGCTTTAGATTAGCATTGTGATATTTGAATTAATGATACTTTTGTGTTCGGATAATATTATTCATGCTAGATTCATCAATTGGTAATATTGTACTGGTGAAGGGGATGGGATTGCATCACTCGCTTGCGAGCGCCCTACAATTTTGTGATTCCCTCTTCATGGTGTGTTTTATATGATGCAAATATACATGTGTGATATACTTTGTTCTCAGGTTGACAGGTACAGGACATCGACTCCACCTAATTTCACGGGGTTGAGTGTGTCCATTGTCAATGGCATTTGATTAGGAGATAGTAGCTAGCTTTCTCATGCCAAGTCATCACCCTATTCTTGAGTGTGTCGTCGATTGTAGTCTGGTTCAGTTGTTTTTATATTGTTCTTTTCCCTTGATCTTCTTAATTGCAAGATTAGAAAGGTTAAATAAATGGCTTTTTGTATTTAAGTTGTTGATTTAATTAATCTGATTATAATTTGGAAATAAAAATGTTATTTAATTTATTAATTAATTTAATTTAATTTATTAATTAATTTAATTTAATTAATAAAAAAATTTAATCTTGGATTAGATTTATTTTATTGATTAATTAAATTAATTGTGTTGATTTGAATTAAGTTATTCATTTTGGAAATTAATAGATATTTTGAATTGAAATTAAGTTTGAAAATTGAAAAAAGGGTTTTAATTTCATTTTTGAAAATTTTAAATGCAATTTTTTTTTGAAATTAGAGATATTTAATATATTTTCTGTTTTGTTTTTAGAAAAAAGGAAAAGTTGTTCATTTTGGAGGATTTTTGCTCTAAAACCCTCTCCTTGTCATTTTCTTTAAAAATGGGAATTGGATGCATTTGTGGATGGAAAGAGATGGGATTTGTTTTGGATTGGATAGGAATGGGTGGAGGATTGCTCGGGTGTCTGGATTCTTCATCTGTCTTTGTGTTTTCCAAGCTTTGTGTGATTGTGTGTGGCAACAAAATTGAGGTAAGTTCATCTTTTCTTTCTCCCTTTGATTGTGTTTTGTCATTTAGAGGTCATGCTCACCCTTAAGGGAGCATAGGACTTCCCATTTAGATTTCAAATTGAGCAAAATTAGTTCATTTAAATTGTTTTGTGATTTTTTTGGAAAATGTCAATTTGTGCCCTCATCATGGCAATTTTTTTTCAAAATCATTGAAAAGTGAAATTGACATTAAAAGTGTGTTATTGGGCATATTTAGAGCCAAAGGGTATTTTTAGAAAATTGAAATTGAAACTTTAAAATTTGAAGCTTTTCATCAATGAAGTTTTTGGGAATTTATGGTTTTCCAATGTAAAATAAAATTAGAAAAATTGAAATTGTGCATGTTTTATGATGAATTTGAATGCGGGGATAGAATTATCCCTATTAATTTTTGAGTTAGAACCAAAGGGTATTGTTAGAATTTTTGGTTTTTGAAATTTAAAATTTGAAGAAATTTCAAGCTATTTTAATGGTGTTTTGAAAAAAAAAATTGGTCATTGGCCATTTAAAAAGTTGGAAAATTTTGAAAGTTTTAAGTGAATTATGATGTTTTGGAATGTGTGAGTGAAGGTGTACCTTGTGAAATTTTGAAAGAAAATATTTTATATTTTATATATTATAATTTATAATATTAAAATTTTAAAAATAATATTAAAAGATTTGATATTAAAATTTTAAAGTTTACACACATATATATATATATATATATATATATATATATATATATATATATATATATATATATATATATATAATGGTTGTTTTTTTATAATGGTATATTTAAAGGTAATGGAGGAAATTTTAAACGTTTTAAATGAAATTGGAGAAAATTTAAATGGTTAAATGATGATTTAAATATTTATATTAAACTATCAATTTAAATAATGACATGGTTTAATAATTATTTTAAAATATGATTTATATGCTTAAATTTATCTAAATGATGATTAATGATTTAAATATATATAATGAGTTGGGAATTTAAATATTGGTATGTGTTAAATGTAATTGGGGAAATTTTAAATTGAATTGAAATAATCGGAATAATATATTTTGAAAGAATAAATAATTGAATTTCCAGAGATTGTGCTTGTTAGATGAATTAATTGTTTTTATATGCTTTTATTCATTTTAGTTAATCTTTTAATTTATTACCCCTCTTTGTAATCGAGGTGGAAGTTGTAATTATGTAATCATGTTCTTGGTTTTACCTCATTCGGGGAATGAGTGTTGTAATCTTATTGTTAATCGAGATCTTATGGTGTCTTTATTTTCTTTGATGAATTTATCTTTTATGGAATGTATGTGCTCTTAATTTCTTAAGTATTTAAATGTTGTGGTTTCTATTCTTTAATGTTGTTTGTGGGTTAATAAGTAATCGCAGTCTCATAACCTTAGAGGTTGTTGCAATGTGTAGTGAACTTGCATATTAAATTATACTTAAAAAAAAATAGTTCGTTTGTGTAGTTAATTGCAACTTCCTCTAGGGTTGCGTGACGGGGCATTACAAAGAACATAAGATAGAATGTACATACTAAAATATATATGTAATGAGAATATGAAGAATACAATAAAGACTTGATTATTTACTCTAATTGTGTGAATGGTGTATGAATAAAGCTATATTTTCTTTTGTTTATTTTATAATCTTACCACATATAACTTTATGTTCTTCTTTATACATCACATTAGGTTAAACTTGAAATGATGGTTTATGTTTTCTTGCCAATAGTGTATAATATCTATTCTCACCATTATTACAAATGTCATAAGATTAATGAAACATAGTAGAAGGTGCTAAATAAAGAATACTAACATCACATTCAAATGGGATTTCCTTTTACATGCAAGAATATGGTTCTATAATATTATAAAAATATTAAATAATTATAACATTAGTACTAAGACTTACAAGGTGTACAACACCTAGTCTTAATATATTACCTAATGCATTTTCATGCTTGCACTTAAAATGAATTTGAATTTTTCTATAGACATTCTCCCTAGTACTAAAATTTGGTACAAGGTTTCATACATCATTATAATTCATATTGAATTTCTCAAGATCAAATCCTAATTATAATCATTTAGATAAATGGCTGCTAGGTCTAATAGGTCCCCATGGGAATAATTGGTAAATTTTGTGATAGATTATGGTATGATATGGTTATCCATAAATTGTTAGATGTTTCAAATAATAATACTATTAAAATAGGTACATTGTAACATCCCTCTATGAACCCCCGGGAGTTAAGAGCCAAAAGGGACAAGATAATTTTTTTTTTAAAACAAAAGGAATAATAAACACATAAGCTAGTTGCCATACTGAGACACTGACAAGAAAACATGGCCAAGTATGATCAAAGGTACGTTGGAGCTTTCTACTCTAAAACCCTGATTTTCTGGAGCTCACTGCTCCGGAACTTGTTGTTGCCCTCAAGTCAGCAAATAGTGGGCGTCGGTGCTCTGGAACTTGCAGTTTCAGAGCTCCCTACTTCGGAACCTATTTATGCCCACTGGACAACAAACAGAGGGCACCGGTGCTCTGGAACCTATTGCTGCTACTTTCAAAACAGTGACAGAAGGCATCGATGCTCCGGAACCTTGGCAGAATGCCGAAAAGAAGAAACACACAACCAAGAATCTAACTTAAACATGAAAATTAACAAAAGAAAAGGACCTAAGGATGATCATAGAACATTCGAGTTCGATACCAACATCGGGACCCATAAATAAACATAGAACATCACATATCTTCTCATTAAACTTATGATCACTTTCTCTCTCAAGAGAGTACAACGTGCATAAGGACAAGTATGGATACAATTACATTTCCATGAACAAGATACAACATCTATTGAGATATATACACAAGGCATGTACATGAGTATATGTGATAAAAAAATACAAGAGAGAGAGAGAGAGAGATCAACTCCAACCGGTGTTCCAAACTTGTACGTCAGTCCTCAATGGCGGTGGCAATGCCTCCCAACCATGTGGCTCAAAAGAGTCCACCCCTCCGTGCTCAGAGATAGTCACAAGGCCCAAGCAAACAAAATCAAGGGAAGGGTAAAGTAAGCACAAAACTCACATCAATCACCGAGTAATACATGATGCAATGCATACAACTGATCACCACAACATAAAGATGCTTATCAGATGACATGACAGGTACTACTCATGACTACTACGGATCTAGGTATTAGAGTGAAAATCAGATGGAGTGTCATCATGCATGCTCAAAGGGATGGAACCACATGGAATCAAGTACACCTCTCATAGGGACGAGGAGACTCAATCATGTCCGAATCCACGTCCCGCAGACGGATGGGCCTTATCGAGTGCATCCTTAGCCTTTACAAGCACTCAAGGCCATGCACAAGGAATCATTATCTTATTAGTGTTTTACCCCATTATTTTATTTAGTTATCACTTGTTTACTCTAACTCTGCTACTAGTTCCCCTAGCAGCCACTTGCGGGCCCCGGGCCCGTAGAGAGCCACTCCATATGACCACTCTTTTACCTAGACCTAAGCTCATCTCATTTAACCAAACAAGGAATCCAAGTAACATGAAATAAAATGAGAAGCCATAATTTTTTGTTAAAGAAACCAATTAAAACAACCAGGATAGAATTGTTGTAAGAAGACTCAATTAGCAGCAGAAATATAACATGAAATGGAGGCATCGAAATTACATGAAAATTCAAAGTGCCCAGATCAAATTTCTGAGCTAGACCCAGTTCATATTTTGTTGTTTCTAATTGAAAACCACCTTCAAATTTTTTATTTTAACCCAGAAAATGGGTGTTGTTCAAAAAACGCCATTTTGGTCAATTCAGCAAGAAAATCATGGAAAAAATGAAAGTGCCCAAAAATTAAATCCACAAAAATCCAGTTGAGATATGGGCATGTGGACATGGAATCCACCTTTATTTCACATTTTTATCAGGTGGTTCATGAACAGCAAGAAAAAAACATTTAAATAGATGGCAAGAAAAACATGGAAAAATAAAAGTGCTCGAAATAAAAATTTGCCAAAGACCCAGTTGAGATCTTGGTATTTCAACATAAAATCCACTCTTAAAATTTTTTTTCATCAAAAGCGTAGTGAGCAGCAATTTAAATTTTAAAACAACCATCATTCAACCCTAAGCCATACAAAAATTAAATGAAAGAGTTCATCCAATTTTTTGTAAATTAAAAACAATTCAAATCAGCAAAATACCAGCATACAAGAAGCATGAGAGAATATCGAAATTTACTAGCCACAAAAGATTGAAAAATAACAGAGAAATACCTCAATTTGCTCCAAAATAAAAATGGTGGATTTCCAAAAGAAGAAGTCACAACCAGGCTCCAAATCCAAACAACAAGAAGGAAATGGTGTGTTGATTCCAATAGTCCACTACCCACAAAATTCTTCTCAAAAAATCTTCTCAAACTCAAATGCCCCAAATTATGGGGGTTTCTTCTCCATGCAAAAACAACAATTTGCTTCTCTCCCCAAAAGATAATCATAATCCCAAAACAAAACTTCATTCTCTTTTTATATTTTCCAAAACCAAAGCAAAAATGGAAAAGAAGGAATTGAATAAAATTAGTTATAAAACTCCCTCAAGAAAACAATTAATAAAGGTCACCAAATATGCAAAAATTAAAATTGCACAAGGCTGCCCCAAAAGATCAATAAATCATTTAAATAAAATATTTAAATTCTTCAAAATAATAACAATTTAAATCCCCATCAATTTAACTACCTTAAGATATTAAAGAAAAACCAAGACCAAATACCTCATAGAGACATACAGGAAAATCACTTTTGGTAGAAGGTGCTTTAGACGTTACTATTAGGTAGCCAGATGGAAGGAAACAATACAGAAACACTACCCTAACAAGGTGCAGTGGGCTAGGGTAGGGGAACAGTTGGCCTGTGACTATCTCCAATAACCACCATCAGGGAATGAGAGTACGCTCAGGCCTATGAATCTAGGCAGAGTCGATACTCAGTACCTGCATCACTCCAATTCAAACATTAAAGTACATGTGCATAAATCATATATCATATATCTAAAGCAACATCAATCATAAGGAAAATGATCAAGATATCATAAGCCTCTCAGTTACGAGTGTTATGACATTGTCATTTTCCTATCCATGATTATACATAAGCAAGGGCAACGATATATATATAAAATGTAAGCATGTAGTCCAGCATAATAACTAATCATGTAAACATGAAATCCAGCATAAACAATAATCATGTCAACCACATAACAGTGTAAAAACATATAAGTATATAATCATATAATCTAGCATAACAGTCACAGAATTACACCTCTCGAGTGTCAATACAAAATAATTAAGGGACGAATAGTGCAAATACAAAATATACCATTATCGGAATCCGTCAAGGACAACAACAAAATACCAACATGTGGGTGGTTACATATATGATCTATGATCTTTTTTACCAAGTAAATTAAGTTTCTTTCTTATTTAAGATTGATCTAAGATTGTGATATCATCAATTATAGGGAAAATAAGACTATGCATGGAAGACAACTTTTAAAACCTAGTATAGTCATTTTAAATTCACCATGGTTCTATTGGGGCTAATAAATCCTCCTAAGTTATTTACCAATTTGTGGTAGTATTTCTTGATTACACAATGAATCATAGGAACAAAATGAAACGTGCATAAAATGTAGATCTAAGTTTCTAAATTTTTAGAGAGTACATGTTATTTAGGAGATCTCAAAATTCTCATTCTATTAAAGAAAGGTACATTGTCTAGGTCACATAATTGATCCAAAAAAATACTATTTTGAGTTGGTTTACCCTTTGAAATATTCATGAATTAAGGTTTTTAATGGGTTTCCTTTTTTTTGTAAAGATAAATTTTTTGAGTGGATAGACAAGTGTGAAAGAGCCTTCTAATTATTAAAAGAAGAGCTAACTACTAGGCTAATTTTAGAAATGGGGTATATACGAAAATTTTAAATATGATTTATAGAAAGTATAGGTGGATTTTTATTTGAATATGGTCACGTGATGACATACACATCTAAAAAATATACTTTACAAAAGTGGAAATACTTTTTCCAATAAAATTGTTTAAGCTCAAACATGATCATTTGGAGTTAAATATAGTTATTACACCTAATCTCAATCTATAATACAAATGATAATAGAAGGTGTTTCTAGGGAGTATCCATTCAACTTAGAGCCAAAACTTGGTAAATATTATATCAATGGTGATATTTATATATTAAATTAAAAAAAATCATTCAATTGAAATAAACTATATTAAACAAGATCAAATTGAAAGATTTGAACCCTAAGTAAAAGTGTATATGTTTAGACCTGGGATTTTATTTCTTTCAATGTTATCTTATTTTACACTAAACTAAAATAATATTGATAAATTAAAAAAGGTAAGTGCAAAAGGATATGGGGTGGAAAAATGGCAAAATGAATCAAGGAAAAAATTCTCAACAAATTGAATATCCATTTTTGGCAAAGATTAGATATCTAAACAAAATCAATATCTATTTTTCAAATATTATCTCTTTCCAACCCCCTTTTTCCATAATGGTTGTCATAAAATAGATATTGAATTTGTTTTCCCAATAAACTATCAATTTATTTAATATATATTTGGTCCATTTAATTAAAATTTTCACTTATATATTTGCTATGGCTTTAGGCTTGGAAATAAAAACGAAAGGCTTAGACTTTCAACTATAATTTTATGATGAAACCCATTAACAAACCCAACTTCAACAACATTTTTCAGAACTTTATATTGCATTTTTTGATAAATTAAGGGGACATGTAGAGGTCAATGTCTACTTTTCAAATATGTGATTTTTTAAACATTAAAATTATTTAATGATTTTCAAATATGTTATATATATGTTTTCCCCTCATAGAGGAAGACTAAAAGTAAACTTTGATGAATCCTAATGAGGTAATCCTAGGATCTTTGGTGCATATGATGCATATTTAGTAATGAAGAAAGAATCCTCATCTATGTGGTTTCAAAAAAATTCTCTCTTTAAGCACCAACAACAAAGTTGAATTGGAAACTTTATATGAGGTTTTAAAATTGTGTGTGGGAAAGGGAATCAACTACATTGGTGTTAAATGTGATTCCATGATTTGTGTAAATGCTATTAAATCTATAAAATTTATGAATTATATATTAAGAAAAAGGTTTGCTATGATTTTCTTCATTCTAGATTAAATGGATGATTTCTCTATCAAGCACATCTATTGGGAATCTGTCATGCTCTAAATTTTACACTTAGGACATGAACACAATGTATAAATTTTTTTGATAAAATATGTGAAAATACCACACTTTTTAGCCACATTCATACATAGTAAGCCAACTACATGCATCAAAAAAGGTTGAACAAGAAACCCCATGGTTGACACATTGTATGAAGGTAGGGTGTGAAAATAAATTGCATACATTAGGCCAATTAATTACCGGTAATGTTATAACTATATGAGATCGAAAGGGAATCATATTCCAACTTCTACTATTCTCATATAATAACACTATTGTTATTGAATGAAGGGACCATAATATATGGTTGATGATCAATAATTGTTGATTATTTGAACCAAGATCCATGTATCCTATTCATACTACTATAGTTAAATTTTGGATTCACATAATGACAGCTCTGGTTGACTGGATAAACTTATTATCATTGAGAATTATTTTAACAACATTAATTTTACTAATGTCAACTTCCTATGAACTTCATTATTTAATTTTTGCATTTAGCTATGATAGTATTATTATTAATCCCACTATCACCCTCAAAATTAATGTTTTGAATTACTAATATATTTTCATTATCATGATGTTCACATTCCTCTTAAAATTAGCCTATTATCCCTAAATTTCACCTTCATATTAACATTATTATTATTATATCAATATAATTATGGTCATAATCTTATCCCAACGACCATTATAATATTTGTATGAACCCATCCATGGGATAAGAAGTATACTTGCATTATAACCTTGACGATCGATCTCCTCACAGTACTTTAATATTACTACTAATGAGGACATTAACCAAAAGGGAAGACTATTTTGCATTAATGGTTTATTAAATTCATGGAATTTAATTAAGAACCACTAATAGTACATAGATCCTTAATAATAACATTGATACCCAAATACTCTTGAGTAATTAGGGTTTGATAAAAGTTATATAATACCATTAATTTTGTCATTACTAATATGGACGATAAATATATTATGATCTATTTTGACCTCATATTATTGATGTTAATATTTCTTTGTCATATTAGTATTTACATTAATATCCATATTAAGATTAAATCTCTTGGTATTCTTATTAATATTAGTATAAATCTATAAATGTTATTATTGAATACTAACATTTAAATCCATTAACAATAGTATTAATATTGCTGTATAAATTTTAATATTAAACATTAATATTAAATATCAATATTATCAATATTGATATCTTCCTTTAATATAGATGTTAATATTATTAATATTAAACTAAGCAATAATGTTAATATCCTTAAATAATATATTGTGATTTTTTTTAATAGGGGAAAATAGGTTTTGATAGGACCCAAAACCCATTACAAACATGTTTTAAAGGGACCCAAAACCCGGTCATAACAAAGAGTGTTGCTAAATTTATAAAACACAGACCAACAACTTAACAACATTAACATTTAAGAGAAAAAATAGGACTAATCAAGTTGTACAAAATAGGTTTTGAAGGGACCTGTGTCGCCAAAAAGTGTAGTCTTGACACTTTTCACTCATTTGGGCCCTTTCTTATGGTTTTTGGCCTAGTTTTGCTTAGATTCTTAAGTGTCTTGCAAAGGAGTTGTGAAGTGTTGTAACACATTTCCTCACTTTTCTAAGACCCTTTCATCATAATTCACCTAAATAACCCATTTCCAAGCCTTAGTCTAAAGTGTTGTAAGGTGTTGTAACTAACCCTCACACTTTTCTAGGCTTGTCATCACTAAATCAACCCTTTCTTATGCTATAATGACCCCTTAATACACTTATAGGTCCAATCTTAGGTGTGTTTCGGAAGACAATCCCGAAAAACATCATTAACCACTTGTTAATCCCTAACAACCAATCAAATTTTCCCAAGTGGACTAGGTCACCACCTTGGGTGACCTAGTCCCATGTGGCATAAAAATTAAAATAAACTTAAAATCCTAGTGGGATATTGTCTCCTAAACCCTAAGATTGGCCTGTAAGGTGTTATTTTCAGGAAATTAGGGCACAAATGTATAAATAAGGGCTTTTCTCATCATTTTCATGCTAATATCCTAATCTTCTAATTCATCTCTCTTCCTCCTAACTCTTTCATCTCTCATTCTTCTCAAGCAAGATATGGTTTTTGAGTATTCTAATTCACAAAGACATCTCTCAAGAAGCATTCAAAGGCTAGACCCTCCATTGCTGCAACTCAAGATCATTCATCATGGCAAGGTAAAATATATTGTTTCATGCTTCATTACATTATTTCATCATTTGGTTTGATTACTCAAAAGGGGTTTGACCAAGAAAAACCCCCATGCCCTAACAATCAACAAGTTTTCCCTCTTAGAGTGATTTGCAGGTTTTGTATGCAAATTTGGAAAATAACCAAGGTGGAAAAGTCTTCAATAGCTTTTCGAAGCCCTTCAAGGTTGCAAAAACCCTAAAAGAGGCTTGGAGAACACGTGCAGACCAGATTCTTCACTTTCGAGATCGGATACCTAGAGGAGTAGAAAGTTCAAAATGAGGGCTTCCATTTCCACTCTCTGATTTATAGATATTCAAAAGTGGACTAAGTCGCCAATAGTAGTGACCTAGTCCCACTGAACCTAATTTTTAGAGATTTTGGTAGATTTGGATACCCATTTGGCAAAAACGGTCTTCGATGAAGTTTTCCAAATCTGGGACTAAGTCACCCAGAATGGCGTAAGTGTCCCAACATGCTTATATTTTAACATCAACAACATTCCAGACCTCCATCTGATTCTTCTTCATATTACAAGTGCACCTCTTCAGTTTCATTCATTTGTGTAGTAGTTTGTTTATGTTTCTTAGGTCATTTGCATATCATTATGTGTTTTCTAGCACTTCTACATTTCAATAGTTTGCATTCAATAGTTAGTCTATTTTCCCATTTCCAACACTTAGATCATCACATTCCACACACACCACACATCTGCCCCTAATCTTTGAATGAATGCCAAGAATACTTAGTGCAAAAGAGGCACCATTTCTCAACCTAGCTCCTAGGTGAAAAACCCTAGGAGCCTATTGGGGAATCCTCTTTCCTTACTTCATTTTTGATGGTTTAGGACCTTAAGCCCTTTTACAACCAAGTTTTTATAGGGACCTTGAACCCTTAACTAAACTTAAACACAACCTGTATCATCCAGACATCAACAAACCAACTGCTCTACACAACCAATGTTGAGCCAAGGAAAATAGTGAGCTTAATGGTGTAGAACACCAACATATGCTTGGTTCTCAAAATATCCAGCAAATCCAAAGTTCCCACCTCAATAGGGGTTTAGGAGAGCACAACCAAAAACTATGAAGCATCAACTTTCTTGCAACACCATCCCACCTCATTAGCCAACCCAACTCCACTTCTAAAGGAGAGGACTCCCCTTTATAGGAGAGGATGATATGATACCCCTTACCACCAAAACCACATCTCTCATACCCACACAAGATCCACCTCAATAGGAACCAATATAAGAGAAAAGATCTTCCCACCAACACTACAACATCCAACTCCACCTCAATAAGAGAGGGATCCACCTGAATAGGAGCATTCTCCACCTCTATCAAAGACACCAATTGAAGATCCCTATGATAAGAAAATTTAGTAGGAAGGGCCATCACAACATCCCTTGGTAGCATGAGTTTCTCATACTTGAAGGAAGAAATTGAAAAACTCCCAATCCAACAACCCAACCATCAAAAAAGAAACATAAATAGAGGTAGCCTCCACTCTCTTAATCAACGTCAGTAGGAACCTTTCATCCTTCCAAGACCAACCCCAAATCCAAGAGTCCATTTCCAACATAGAAATATTGAAACCCCTCAATAAAATTGTCATTGTAGCCCTCATGGGGTTCAAAATAATTTTTACAATTCTCTTTAAAAGCATGAAGATCATGGTCAACATGAAAGGTATTGAGATCAACCCATCCAAAAGAAAAAAAACAAAACAAAACAAGAGGAGGCACCACTCCCTTAAGAATATTCAACAAGGAAACTAGGAATTTTTCCACCACCACAAGCCACCTCACAAGGTTGGGAGTTATCTGCAACAAATAGATAACCCACCAAAACAATAGGGGCAACACTTCCCCCAACGGAAATAAAAAATCTCCCTTTAAGGAAGAGAGCAACAAGGACTCCAAATAAAACTTAGAGAGTGATCAAGCCCACAAGAGAAACATCAAACTACCCACCACCTTCACAAACAACATCTCCACCTTAATAGGAAGGATTTACACCTCGAGAGAAAAACATGAAAGCCAAAAGAGATAAATCTCCCCATGAACTAGGGTAGCAAGAGAAACTAAGAACACAAAGCAAAGTTGGGCTAAAAGGACAACCAACTATAAAGGAAAAGAAAAAAGACCAGAAAAATCTCTAGACATGAGAAGTCACCACTAGACCCCCACAATAGGAGATACAAGAGAAGAAAAAAAGAGCACAAAGAGCCTTAACAAGACTAGCAGACCCCTGGGACTACTTACAACTAGTGAAAACTCTCCAAAATAGAATAGCAGAGCAAAAAATAGGATGACCATGTTGGATGTTGTGGTTGTCTTGTTGATATGTGGTTGTCATTGATGTCAACACTATTAGCATTAATGTTGCTTAAGGCTGTATATGTTGAGGATATTGAGAAAATTGTAAAAAATATAGTACATGCAGCCACTGGAGCTGAGAAGGTCAGAATGTCAAATAGTTTTGTATGTTGAAGATCTGAAGGTGCACTTCAAAGGGTTTTTTGTTGAACCTTTCTAGTATGTTGTCTGAAATTTTAAAAGGTTTGCATAAAGATTTGTGGAAGCTATGAATATATGTGTGCCTAAAGTTATTCAGTTTTTGTAGATGTTGTTCTTGGTTGAAGCGGATGAAATTTTGGTAATTTCGTGTGTTGTGCATGTACCTGTGATGTTCATGGATGAGTCTAGATTGTTCTTTTTCCTTGTTGTACGTCTACATTGATTGGAATGTTCGTGATCGAAGTTTTTCCAATGAGTTCCCGATTTTTCATGGTCTTGGCTGACATGATGGTGTTAGCATGTTACGGATCCATGAGGATTAATATTTTATTGTTTGGCGTGTTTGGAGGTGTTTTTTTGGGTCCTCACTATGTTGTGACCAACTTGTGTGGGTACGCATTGAAATTTATTCATGTATTGAGGCCGACAATTGTAATTTATTCTTTATTTTGTGGCCGACTGAATAGGATGTAAATCCATATAGAGGATATATATATGAGATTATTTTCCTCATTTAGAGCAAGTTATCTAGCGTACAAGTGTTGTACATGTGCGAATAAAGGTTAGATCATTCATAGTAGAGTGTGGAAGAGATTGAGCAGAGGGTGGAAGAGTTTGTAGAAGTTTTGTGCACCTAATTGGAACTGTAATCAGGATTTTGTAGAAGCTAAGTTCTCAGTTCAACTTCATCAAATGGATTTAATCTGATTATTGTATGTAAGGTAGTGAGTCATCCCTTTGAGCAGTGTACTCTAGGCAGTGCACCTGAATACAGGTGCATTCCTTTTTATTCTTCATTATACTCTAACAAGGTATAATCTTGTGGACTAACATCCACTGTGGTTTTTCCCTTAACAAGGTTTCCACATATAAAATCTTGGTGTTCATGTATCTTTGATGTGTTGTTGATTTAATGCTTGCACTGTTAATTATCAGATTTGTGATTAATGTTGTATAAGTTTTATTTTGGTAAAAATTGATTCACCCCCCTCTCAGTTGTTTATCCTTGTTTTGCCAACAATTGGTATCAGAGCTAGTTCCTCTGAAAGAAGCTTAATAGCTTGAGGTGATCTGAGATAGCATCATTCAAGAAGGATAGTCCTAGATTCAATGGTATAAACTACTCTCTATGGAAATTCAAGATGGAATGTCATTTGAAGTCCATAGGTGAACCTTTCTAGCAGATGACACAAAATGCATATACTATTCCTCAGAATGCTCCTTCCTCTGAAGATGAGATCAAGCAAGCAAAAATTAATACCAAGGCAATAGAAACATTGTTGAGTGCTTTGATAGATTTGGAGATGACAAATGTGGTAGGATTGAAGACTGCATACAGATTTGGAAAAAGTCGGAAACATTCACTAACTCATTTGATTGCAAAATCCGAAGAATTTTTTTGACGAAAGATGTATAATTAGATCTATTGTCGAGTACTTGTGATATTTAATGTGTAATTTTCAATTTTTTAAAATTTTATCGCTGACATTCATCAAAATTTTGACGAACCTGAGTTTTCGTCGAAATTTCAACGAAAATAAATAAAAGTGAGTTCGACAAAAATAAATAAAAGTGATAAATAAAGTGAGTTCGACTATTTATTGTGACAGTGTTTTGCTATTATCGCCAGGTTGAGGGTAGTCATTGTCTTTTTCCAAAATTCATTTGTGAAGTCAAATTTGTACTTCCAAGTTTGAAAATCATATTTTAAAGCAACATCTCATCAGATTTCATTTTTAGACTTGTGCATTTTTAGAATTTCATTTCCAGATTTTTTTGTGCAAGTTCAATATTCTAATTTTAGGAGTCTAGCAGTTGGAAATAATAGTAAAATTAGAATTTAATAAGTTCTGGAATTAGCATTTTAAAGTGTTTTTTGGGGTCATTAACTTCAGACTATCTTCTCTTTTGCAGGGGTGGTTGCATGCCAAATATTTTTGTTGTAAAATATCAGAATTATTAGATTTTGTTACCTGTCTATGATTAAAAATTATTGGAGTGTGAATTTGATAGTTTTTGAAGATCTAAATATTCAAGCTTGGTAAATAAAAATCATGTCAGATAATATTAGTCCAGAAAAAAATGAAGAGACACTTGATAGATTGTGGGCTAAATTGAAAAGAAAGGGTGATGGGAAATGTTATTGTCCTTGCAATAATTGCAAGGGCTTAAAGATGAGAATACTTTTAATCACAACAGTTGAGAAACATTGTAGGCAGTATGGTCACGTTGAAGGGAGGCATGATTATCGTCCATTGATAAGTTGTTCATTATATGTATTTATATTGATTGAATTTGTAAATTTTTATATTATTTTAGCATTTTATATATAAAAAAGAAATCACTTGATCGTGATCATGGTTTATTTTTGTCTATCATTATTATAAAGGTGGGGCACCCTAGGGTACATGATATGGATTATCACGGCCTAGAGAATGTGGTTTTGCAAGCGAAGGAACATGGAGTTGTGAATATCAAAGACGAAGTTAATGATCCTATGGAAGAAGATGATCATGCACCAGAAAACACAGTTGAAGATGATGGTACAAATACATTGATCCATGACACATTTAGTGGCACATCTGATCATGATGATCAAGATGACTTTGATGATTTGCATGATTTACCTATACTTAAGAAGGCATACGAGCCCCTTTATGAAGGCTCCCAAACAACTCTTCTCTCTATTGTATTGTTGTCGGTGAACTTGAAGGTTATGAATGGTTTATCCAACATAGAAATCTCACTGATGTTAAGGTATGTCATATATGTCATCTTTTTTCATCTATTTTAATTGTTGTTAGTTCATCACTAGTAAATAAAGGATGAAATATGTACCATTAATATTCTTTATATTAACAAATTATTTTTTGTTATAGATTGATTGGTGAATTTTTGTTACCACCATCAAATATTTTACCTCGCTCATACCGAGATTTATCTGGAATTATGAAAGATATTGGAATGGAGTATCAATCAATAGATGTATGTCCCAATGATCATATTATATATCATAAACAATATGAATTTGCAACAGAATGCTTGAAATGTCATATCAGTAGATATCGAACAGATCAACTAAAAAAAGGTGTCTCGTAAGGTTCTTCGTTATATTCCCATTATTCCACATATGCAACGATTATTTAGGTGTGAAAGCTTAGCACAATTTATGGATTACCATGCATGGAATAGAAGTGGAGATGATATTATTCGAATTCCTACAGATGATTCTGCATTTAAGGACATGGAGAAAAAATGGCCACTTTAAAGAAGAATCTCGTAATCTCAGGCTTTCATTGGTAGCGGACGGTGTCAATCCATTTGGAGAGCTAAGATCTATTTTTTCGGTGTGGCTTGTTTTTGTTATCAACAATAACTTCCTCCATGGATTTCAATAAATATGGAGCACATAATGTTGGCAATGATTGTTCTGGGTATTTATTTACATCAATTTTCTTTAACGTAGTAGCATCTTATTTGTCTTATTTATTGCATAATGACTTATACTTTTTTCATTTAATAGTCATGTACATTAATTTATATTTATTACAGTAAAATGGTTATAATAATTATGTAATTTTTATGTTCATTCAACTGGGTAAGTACCAAGTTAAAGATGTGAATGTATATATCGATCCTCTTATCGACAAGTTACTAAAGTTATAGAATGGCGTCACTATGTATGACGTATCTAGACCAATAGGACAAAGCCAATTTCAATTCCATGCAATGCTTGTGTGGAAAAATCATGATGCCCTAGGGCTAACACATTTTGTGGTATGTTATAATGTTTCGCTGCACTTTAATGATATTTGATTTTATGAAGTAGATATCATGCATGTTTTTTAAATAATATATTCATTATATATAATTATAAAAATTGACATATTTAATCCAATTATATATGATCTTGTAGGTCTTTAAACAAAGGGAAAATTTGCATGTCTAATTTGTGGTCCAAAGATGAAATCTCATTGTTCAACAAGTTTAGGAAAGCAGGTGTTTGATGAGTATAGGCACTTCCTCCATAGAAATCATCAGTATTGAACTACTGAAAAACATATTTTCAATGGGAAAGAAGAGATTACATCAAAACCACGAAGAATGACACCTCGCCTATGGAAGCTGGAATATAATAGAATTAATCATCAAGGTTATACATCAGATCAAATTGTTTATCTATCATATATGATATGTTTGGAATTTATATTTTTATATTGTGTTGTGTTTACTCATGCTATAATTGACAATGATTGTCATTGTTAATTTTTTTAACTTATATGCTTCATGAAGGTCATCAAGGCATTAATGGTTGGCTTCCACAAGGATTGAAAAGTTATCCCAGAAAATTTAGTAGGTTTCCCTACTATGAGCAGATAAAAATTGTGCATTTGTTTGATACAATGCACATCGGAAAGAATATAATAGAAACGTTATGGAAAATATTGGATGGAAGGCATGACAAAGAAAAAATTGTCAAAATTTGTAGTGACATTCAAGAAGCCAATCATGTAATGAAAAATTTCATTCAATTAAATAGCGATGGAGACCAAATTAATATAAGTGCCCTTCCTTGGTTTTTAACGGAGCAGTAAAGCAATGCTATAAAATAAGTCATACGAAAAAATAAATTTCCCACAGGATTTGTTGTGAACATAAATAATATCATAACAAATAAAGGTGAATTTGGGTCAAGGATGAAAACGCATGATTAGCATACCTTCATTAAGGTAATTATTCTGATATATTATATATATATTTGTATATTGCATGTACTTTTTAGTGTACTATGTTTACTATTTTTGGAAAAATAATGAAAAGATCATTTTATAATTTGTTGCAACACATTCTACCTCTATCTCTCCCAAACAACTTTGACAACAATGTTAAGCAAGTTATATATGATCTTGGAAAATACATGAGGTAAGTAGCGATATTTGTTCAATTTGTTGTATAGATCTTATAATTGTCATTTTTTTTACTTGTCATGTAATATATTGTATATTTTTGTTAAATCTCGTTAATATATTTGTGCCTTGAATCACTTGTAGATGGTTGTCATCTAAAAAAATCCATAAATAAGATATAAATTATTGGAAGATAAAAATTCCTCGTCTAATGTGTGAAATGCAAAAGTGTCTACCTTCGACATTTTTTAATGCACAAGAACACTACCTCATACAACAAGTTGAGGAGATTGAATTGTGTGGACTTGTACACACAAGGTCAATGTGGATGGTTGAGAAGCACTTGAAATTTTTGAAGGCTTTGGTTAGACAAAGAGCACATCTTGAGGGTTATATGGTGGAGGGATATATGGTATACCAAACCATGGTGTACATTATTCAATATTTTCCTAAGTTTGCAGCAAAGATCCATGTAGATCGCATTTGGGATCCCAACTCCATTAACAAATTCGAAGGGGAGTACCTGATGGGGAAAGGTAGATTGAGGAAAGTGAGAGGTAATTATAAGATGGTCATCGAGATTAATTAGAATACATTTTACATTTGGTTTTTATGTATATTTTGCTTATTTAATTACTAATCTTCAATATACATCAATTATAAATTAAGGTCATATATCATGGTAATTAACTAATTATACGTCATTTGTGAATTTCATTTTTTTTTATACAGTTGGTCGAGAGTGGGATGCACTACATTTGTACGTTGCAAACAATCTTGATTGAATGATGGTATGGATTGAACAATGTCAACAATTTGGTCGCGCATTAACATGGGAAGGTGTGGCTTCATTGGTTAAAGAAGCTCATTGTAATGGAGATTCCAATGTTACACCAAGGTAAATTGATTTAGCATATGGTTTAAGAGATAAACAGATACGTATAAATATATTAATCACCCATATTATTTAATTATTTTCAATTATATTGATGTATTTATATGTTGATATTTTTTTCTTTGCATACATTCGGCCAAGAATAAATATGTTTATCAACTAACGATATTGCAATATTTTTTACATGTTTGACATTTTGTAGGCGAAACACCACAAGGCTATGTGGTGCAATGGTCATAAATTTTGAATCAAAGAGTTGGATGACATGAAGAAAACTTGTGATTCTGGGATAACTGCAGTCTTTCAGGTGACTAATGTTTTATCTAGAAGCAACATACATCTAGAAGTCTCAAAAAAATGATATAATAGGATTTTGGATGATATACTTGAGTGTGACTTTAAGTCCTTCAAATTATTTTTGTTCATCGTCCTATGGTACAGGCTACAATTAAATGAAAATTATCTCGAGAGAACTGTTATTGACCATGATAATGGATTTACCATGGTTAATACAAGGTCGATCGAGCGAGCTAGAAATGAGCCCTATGTTCTTCCAAGCCAATGTGAGTAGATATTTTACTCAGAGGTTCCAGGTAAACTAGGTTGGTCATTTGTTGTTAGACATGATCCAAGAGGAAGGCCGATAAAGTATAATGTGGTCAAAGAAGAAGATACCGAAGAACTAGAAGATGATGTAGATGATGATCAGGATCAAAAATTAGTTGATGATGTGCCTAATGAAGATGTCAAAGAGGAGGAACTATATCATGATGATGTAGGAGTTAATGTTCATGAATATGATATCTGTGTGGATGATGACCTTATCGAAACTGATATCAATGATGATGATGATGATATGACCAATCCTTACAATGTCGAATCTGGATCGGATGATACAGATAAAGAGTTGGATTAAGAAGAAGATCAATGACATTGAAATTTAGGATTTATGTGATTGTATTATCTATTTGATATTAATTTCTTGATAGAATTATATTTGACTTATGTGGTTACATAATTAATTCATGATGTTTTTAATTTTTATGCCATTACATAATTAATTCATGATGTATTTTTTAATGTTTAATTATAATTCATGATGTTACAACTATTGTAGCTCTCCTAGAAATTTCTATATGATCATAATGAATAGTGTTTTGGGAAATTTCATGAAAGATGACACATTGATCGTAGTAGTGAAATAATTGCAAAGTTGTTTAGATTTTTTAGACCAATCACCCTTCGCAATTTCATTTTTAGGATAATCTCCAATTTTATTAATAAGACACATAAGGTAAAATTTGATTGGCTTATCTTGGAGGAACATTGTGGCTTTGTGTAGTGTGAGAAAAGTTTGGATGGAGTAGTGGTGCAGGAGCACCTACACCTCATATTTGATGCTTAATCATGTGATGATAATTAGGGAGGTCAATAGATTGGTTTAGGAATTTTAAGAATGTTTTATTTTGAATAAGTTCACTTAATACCATTAGTCATGTTCTAGGTGAAGTTTTGAAATATGAGTTTGAGTCTTGCACTAAAGATTTTTGTAGCCTTTTTAAGGAAAATTGGAGAATTTACATGTAAAAGGGTGCAAGGTTAGTTTAATGTCAATAATAAGGCTATTATCAAGCCACTAGCATGGTCTTAGAGTTTTCTTATGAGTTTCAATACATTTGAAAGGTCAAAAAATTAAAACATTTCAATAGTGATGTTAACAACCTTGAAATTAGTGTGTTTTATGTTTCATGTGATCATAAAAGATTAAAAAGTTAGTTGTAGGGGTGGTTGTTCGATGGTTGAGGTGTAAAGGCCTTTAAAAGGAAAAAAGTGATCATTGTAAAGTTTTTTTATGGTTGAGGATTTAAAATACAAACTCTTGACATTCCAAAATATGTTTTTCTTCAAAAAAATTGTATTTTTTCTATTTTGTAGCACTGTACGGTCACATACAGCCATATATTGATGTGAGATAAATTCTATGTCATGAATATATGTGTTAGATTTTATTTGAATCTGATTTGAGGGCTTAAGGCGTTGATTTAAGTTAGAAAGCTTCATTTCTTTGCATATAGTGTGGTTATCCTATTTTTGAGGGTTTTGTAGTCCAAACATGATATAAAGGGGCTCTTAAACTTTTTGTGACTAATATAGCTTGTGTAAGAGGCCCCATTAATACTATTGTAACTGTAGTATGCATTAATATGGAATAGGATGAGAAATAAAGAAGGTATAGCTGTTGTCCTCAAGAGTTTTGTGAAGAAAAGCATGTGAAATGAGAGGTTCAAGCCTAGGTTTCAACAAAATATGTATGGGAAATCTGATTTTATGAATTTTTATCCATGTGAAAACCTAATGGGTTGTGTTTGAGTTGTTTTTGAGGTCTGGGAGGTTTTGGAAGTAGGAGATTCAACAAACCTTCATGATTTTGGCCTAAAACAAGGGTTTTTGGGTTTGGCAAGAATTTGGTCGTACAAGTGGAATATTTTTGTGGATTTGGAGGTTTGGACATTGTTAGCTCTCACAAATGTAGGTAAGAATACCTTGAGAGGCTTCCAATCTCTTGATACATTTTAGGGTAACAAACAAGGTCAAATGATTTGAACCTTCTTCTCTTTAGGTGTTGTCAAACCTAGGTGGGCCTACCTTTGCGAACTGAGCAAACATAAGTGATGTGATTTTTTTTGAAACAATCTATTCACAATGGAAATATTATAGTGAACAGATATAATCCTAATAAATTTTATGTGTAATATTAGAATATGTTCAGTTAACAGATTTAAAAAATAAAATGGATAAACTAAAAGATGAAATGTGTGAGACTAGTGCCTTGTTGGGTGTATGGAGTCTAATGAAGATCTAGAAAAGTGGTCTATGATGGAAATAATTCAAACTATTTGGCACACAGATGTAGTATATAACTTGTATAAATTTGCAAGTAAATGATTGACAAACTGTACTTGAGATATAATGAAAATCTTAGTTATGTGATTCTTCTTATTGATCCAATTAATACTCTTCAGTTACTATGATTGACTAGAAGGGTTTAATCTTTACTTGAAAGAACCAAATAGTCACATCACACAAATACAGCAAATGTGTATCGATAAACTGAAAATATGCTTGATATATCAATTTAAACAACAGAAAAGCATCAAAATGGAGACAACCAGATAACTGTATAATTCCACAAACAATTGATGCCAAGATTAAGCCACAAGTTCATACATCTTCATTAACTTCATCAAAATTAATACATGCATCTAAGTCTTTTAAAGTAAATTTTCATTGCAAACTATCTACTGTATCTTTCTCCTATCTGCCTATATTTTTTTTACATTATGAAACAGATATAAATATATCAAAATTGTGAAAGGACACATCCTTTCAAAAATGTATTTTGCTTAACAACAATAACAAACTAGAAATTATGCTTTATTAAGCCATAAATGGATGTTTGGAAAATAATATAGGTAAGCTTGCATGTGTATCGGCATCCTCCAGTGCATTCCTTATGGATATCTCCATTTTGAACATCTTCTCATTATGTTCACATGCCTTGTCCATTGTTAAATTGTTTCCTATGGTTGTCTCCAGAATTATTTGCATCATCGTCTCGCATTCCTTGATCTATCTGCCTTTTCCCTTTAGTTCCCCTCCATCTTGTAACAACATTGGTACTCCCTTTTTTGTGACATTGATCATCCCTTGCTCATCACCTTACAATTCCTCATGGAATTCTTTATTTTTTTTTCATAAAATGGTTGGCAGTATCAATAGCTATGTTATCAGGAGCATCCCTTTGGTTTATTTTCTAGAACTTCTCTCAGATCCTACCATCTATCTTCTTATGTTCTTGTAGTGTAGTAAAATTATGTGAATGTGTTCCCTAGAGCTTACTCAACCAAGTCATTAAATTGGTCTGCCTCTTCCTTATTATTGTAGTGAGTGCATCACATTTACCTTGTAAGTACACATTTGATTCTTCCCACTGTTCTCTTGCCTGGGAGCTTTCACCATGAGTCAATTTCTTTGTGGATCCCACCTTGATTCCCATCATGTCCTTCGAGCGATCATTTTCTCTAAGTAGTCTTTCATTATTCATCTTATACATTTTGTTTTCCTTGATTAGCTTTTGGATTTGGGTTTTATTTAATTTGGCCACATTAATGCCAATTTATGTTGTAGCTATTGGATCAACCTCACCAACTTTTAACGTCATTACATGTCCAAAAGCCTTTTCAATATCGATTACAATAGATTTCTTGTGTGGAGGATACATGGCCCATATCATAAGTGATCCCTCATTTGGGTAATACTTGGATCCTGCATAAATCTCTATTAACCCCTCAGGAGTGAGTTTATGTGTGGCGTTACTATTCTTCAGAAAACTATTAAAAACCAAAGTAGAGTTCAAATCCAACCAAGGAAAGATCATGACACCTGCATCTTCTAATAATTTCCTTGCTTTCTTAGGGGTCATGCTCTTCATTTCTTCTTCCACACTTGATTTTAATTTATTCAACAGTTGTTCCTCATTACTTGGTGTAATATTCTCCATTGATTCCCTTATTGATTATCCTTTTAATTTACAAAAAGGTTTTAAATTCTGAGGTTTTAATGAATTCATCATCAGCCATAAATGATTTATATGCTATATACGTTGTGTCAGTATCTAAACTCTCTTCAATATCTGGTTCCCTCGGAACATACTTGTAGTCTTGAGTTCTCAATCTGGAAATTTTATCAATTGTATTGCTAGGCCTACCATCACTAGATGCCTCTTCATCAGAAGATAATAGTTTTGTATCTTCCAAATTCCTAATCAAGTCATCATATAGATAGGGTATGTGATTGTATCCTCCCAATTTCATTTTATTTTTGGCAAAATCAATATACCCTTTTGGATCAAATCCTTTTCATAGTGGACCCTTCTTTATGTTGTATTTTAGCAATTTGTTGAGAACCATATCATATTCATCCCTTGCTAATACAGTGAAATCACCAAAGCATAATGTACTAGGCATAAATGCCTACTTTTTGAAAGAACTCAGATTCATATCATCTGAATAGTCCAATTTCCTAACAATCTCCAAATATGCAATCCTATCAGGCACCATCTTGGGCAGAATGAAGGGTGCATCTTCAAATCCATATACTCTTACCATGGTCACATCTTCTAGACAGTACCAGTCTCCCCAATTGTGGTTGACAGGTCCATTGAAATCCTTTGGCCTTAAAAACCTTTGTATTTCATCAGACAATGAGTATTCACAATGATGATTGTAAAATCTATACAGTGGTTTCACAAAAAACTCTTCAAAATGTAGATAACAAGAATTAGAAAATCTACAATCCTAGGTGGCAGTCCAGAGTTGTACTAGTAATAACCTTCCTTCCTTATCAAATTGTACAACCCTCAGTTTTTCAGGCCACATTTGCAATTCTTGTCCATAATAAAGTATCATATGCATTAGGATTGAATAAGCATCCAAGTGCAAGATAGGAGCTCTAATTTTTATTGCCATCAGTCCTGAATCAAGTACTTTAAAGATGTGTGAAGCATAATCAAAAAACCTTGAATTGTGACATTGGATGTCCATTGCAATTATCATGGGTACAATTGACATGTGCTCAGGGGCTTCCATTCCCAGTACTTGACACATTGAAAAATATGTGTACCTCATGTAGGGTTCAAACAAATCAACATGGAACGGGGAACCATCAATGTCATTCAGTGGAACTGAAACACCAACTTTCTTAGACCTATGTAGTGGCAACCTCCAACCCTTGTACAAAGTATCCATCCTCCAAAATTCCTTTTCCAACTGTTCAGGTACATTTTTTTCACCACACACTCCCTCTAGGTTAAAAACCTCACAGATGGCAGCTTCAGATACATGTATAAACGGTTTTCCTAATGGATCACAAATAGCTTTACATTTTGGATTGTAATAGGAAACTAGCATATTCACCAATTCTACATTTACAAATATATTGGGGCAGACTAGTTTCCATAGGTTTAACTTCCAAGGATTGCACACTAGTTCGTATCAATTCCTTCATTGGTAATGAAAAATAAACAGCTCATATCCCCTAATTGGGGTCCATATGTCTTGTAAATGCTTGAATTTATCCTCTAAATTTTCCACTTCTACCCTAAGTTATGCAGATCACCTGGCCTTAGGTCCTAAGCTGGGCAATTGATCAATTACGTCCTGGTTTAACTTCCACTCAGCTACCCCCGGTTCCTTCTCTGCTTCAATTTTTTGCTTTTTTTCTCTAGGGTTATTACTCTCACTCTATTTCCTACCTTTTGCTTTTCCTAAGCTAGTGCTTTCCATTTTATGAATCACAAAACCAGAAATTTAATTGCAAGGAACTTACAAGTTTATTTAGAATTCTTTGACTGCAAGATCATTTGGCGCTTCGTTCGTTCTTCTATTGCTAACTTTGCAAAATTCGCCTTCAATTACTTTTCTCAATTTAGGAAATCATCGACACATTTGGTAGTAATGCTTCCATTAATGTCCTAGCTTTGAACACGAGTGTAGTTGATCTTCGAATTTACCCATTGTCACATCAAATGTTCTATCGGCAAGACAATTCAAACTTTGGGTGATCCTTTTATTCAGGATTGACTAACGTTCATTAAACATTCTTTTGGTCAGGGAGAAATTACGTCAATATCACATAATCTATCCATTTGATTCATATAAATGTCACCAAGAGTCACCCCGATGACTATCTTGATTTGTTTGTGTCTTCATTGGCAAGACATGGTGTATCACTAAGACATTCAGTAATTTTGGCGATGTTATAAGTCTCCCCAATGATTCTTCCTTCGATCTCAAGTATGTCACCAAGAATCTCGTCGATTTAATCTTATCGACATGACATAGTGGGTTGAGAGGACATTTTAAACTCATTCTGATAGTGTTTGTCTTGGTGATAGTATGTTTCATTGTTTTTTCAGCAAGACAAGATGAGTGTTTCGCCGATGATATTTCATCGACGAGACAAATGCACTCAGGTCCACTCAAGGATCTTACTCTGATGGCATTGGTTTGGCCGATACAACTCCTTGTGCTTTGATCAATGAGACAAGACAGGTTTCTTGCCAATGGAACTTCATCGGTGAGACCTTTATGCTCGGTATGACCTTTTTATTTCACCCCGATGGAACTTCTCTTACCGATGATATGGGTTATTTGAATACTAGATTTTGGAGGTTTTTCATGATATCAAATGGTCAAGAATGATGTGATCATATGTGACTATGATGGATTATACTCAAGATAAGGTTATCTTTAGGGAATCAACGAGGGCAAAATCACTATAAAGGCTAGTTGCTTTGTAAAATAGGCCTAATTAGCCTAATCAGCACAACCTAGAAAGGGTGATTTTGGTGATTTGGTCCAAATTACTTGTAATTTCCCTTGAATTATGTTTAATAACTCCAAAATGGGTGTATAAAACCATCAAGGGTTTCTCTGGTGTTTTGGGAAAATTTTGAGTTATTGGGCAAAAACTAGGTTTGCACTGTTACAAGGATTCAAGGAGTCAAAGTGTGAAATCTGACTTCTGTTGTTTGTCGAGATAGTTCTTTGGATTGTTTAAATTTTTCATTCTAAACTTGTTGGAATCCTCTTAAAGGCAAGTTTATAGGTTGGTTAAGTTGATCCTCCTAGGTCTACATCAAGTAGTTGTTATTGCTAAGGTGGATCACTCCTTTTTGCGAAGGCCATACACTTATGATTGGGTCAAGTGTTCTTTTCTTTAGAAAATTCCTATTGCCTTTTTGATAGGTTATGATTTTATTAGATGGGTTATGAAGCACTTATTTCAAGTAATTTATGTCTATTTTAATTTGTAATTTATTAGATTCAAACACATCCAAAATTATGTCTCTTGCTTTAATTGATTATTACATTATTTAATTATTAACTCAAATGACACCTCCAATTTAACTATATCTAATTGAATTTATCTAAATTTTTGAACATTTTTAGATCAAATTTAGTAATTAACTCAAACAAATTTTCCAATTTAACTATATGTATATATAACTTTAAGTTATTTTTATTTTAACTAAAAGTACTGAAGTTACAACATACAAATTAAATGATATTTATGATTGTAAAATTTATGATTAAATATATCTCTTAGAATCCTTTTTGTCCCAATTTGAAAATAATTCTATATTATAGAATACATTTTTTAAAAATTTAAGATGAAAATAGCAAGGAAAAATCAAACAAATATCTTTATGAAAGAAGTATATTGGCATGAAATTAAATATTATTTGTATTCCAATGTAAAAACTACAAATAATGGAAACAATTATTTCAACATATAAACTATTATGTAGTAGTCAATTAAAATGATCTAAATAGTCTAATAATTTGACCATTAGCATATAGCAATTTCTATAGAGTTGTAGGTCTCTTCCATTTCAAAAACATAAAAAAATATTAGGTAGATAATCAAACATCTTTCATTTCTACAATGACTTATTTATCCTAGAGGAACTAAGTATATAGTATACAAAGAAAACCAACAAACCCACAACTACCCCTATTTTGAAGGAGTTTAGTTTTCTACCCTTCCTGATCTCCCTAATATTGTCTAATTATTTTAAAGAGACCAAGGTCATAACACAACTTTATTCAATCCACTAAATAGCTTGGTTAATGGAGCTTGAAAAAAGCAACAAAACAATTGCTACATTTGGCATTTCATGTGGAATGAAGAGTGGTGACAATAATCTACTTATAGTTTAATAAAACACTATTTTTATAAGAAGTCTTGACATAATAAATATAAGTGTTACTTATAGTTTAATAAAATACTATTATAGTTTTACCAACATATACTATTGTATGCTTGCATGGCTTCTTAGTTAATATATGGGGAGATGGAGATAGATGGGGATAGAAAGAGAGAGAGATAGATATATATGGGAAGAGAAAGAGAGATGGAGATATATGGGAAAAGAAAGGAAGAGAGGTGGAGATAGAGAGTCGATGGATAGGGGGATAGGGAGGGAGAGATGGTGAGAGATAGAGAGGGGGAGATAGAGAGGGGGAGGGAGAGAAAGGGATATAGATAGGTAGAGGAGGAGAGATAAAGAAGAGGGGGAGAGAGGGAGAGATAGGTTGAAGAGGAAAAGAGAGAAGAGAGAGAAGAGAGGGAGATAGATAGGTAGAAAAGGGAGAGAAAGAAGAGGGGGGGAGGGAGAGTGATATGTAGAAAGGGAGAGAGAGAAGAAGATAGGGGAGAGAGGGAGAGATAGCTCAATATATATATATAGAGAGAGAGAGAGAGACATAGAAAGTGGGTGATATAGAGAGTAGAGGGGGATGGTGAAAGAGATAGAGAGATCATGATAGAGGTAGAGAAAGATATGGATAGAAAGAGATAGAGACAGGAGTAAGAGGGAGATAGAAAGAGAAATAGAGATAGAGATATAGAGTAGGAGAGATGGAGGGAGAGATGGAGTGAATGAGAGAGAAAGGGGGGAAAGGGAGAGATATCTCAATAGATAGAGGGGGGAAGAGGGAGTGACATAGATATTGGGAGATATAGAGAGATAGAGAGTGATAGGGAGAGATATATCAATCACCCTCCCTATATCTCTATCTATTCATCCTTATCTCTTTATCTCTCTACCTCTCTCTATCTCTTTGTCTCCCTTTCTATTTGTTTGTTTCTCATTATCTCCCTCTCTCTCTATATTTTCTTCCCTATATTTATATTTGTCTCCTTGAGTGTGCAATGAGTACATTGAAGAGGTCTTAAAGGATAATTATCATATCTTTAATCAAATGGCATGCTACCTTGAGCATAACTCCCTAAGGACACATGCCATCCTTGGATTGTTGACATGAAACAACCAATCAAAATTTAGTTTCTCTTTTCCCTCTCTCTTTTCCTTTGTATCTCTTATATTTCTCTCTCTCATGCACTCTCTCTCTCTCCCTATCTATCTAAGTTCATCTCTTTCTCTCATTCTCTATCTTTTTAGTTTCTATCTCTCTTTGTATTAGCTAATAGGCTACATATATTGTGAGATTTGAACTTGAAAAAATTCTCATGCTTGGAAACCACTATTGTGTCATTGGAAAACAAGTTTCAACTGCTATTTAATGGTAAACCATTTGTAGTGTAATGGTAAAAATCCTCTAAAATGTCAGGTAAAAGCCTATATAAACTATTATATAATAATAAATATAATTATATTATATATAATTTAATCTAATATATATATTATATTAATTATATTTTGTATTATATAAAAATATACTTATTATTAATTATTAATTATAATAATTTTATATGTATTTAATAATTTTGTTAAAGAATATAATATATAATTAGAATAAGTCGAATAATTATATTATTTATTATGTAAAATATAGCTAATATATACTTAAATATATTGTAGAATATTAAAACCTAGCCAAATGGTGCCATAATTTTCAATTTAATTAACATACTCTAAAACCTAATGAAACTAGGTTGTAGCTCATCAAATTGGAGAAGTGAAAGGTCAATACTAGCACCAAGAAAGAGTTTAGAGGAGTGAAAACAGGGTCAATACCAGCGCCGAGGAAGAGTTTGGAGTTAAAACAAGGTCAATACCAGCGTCGATGAAGAGTTTAGAGGAGTGAAAACAAGGTCAATACCAGCACCGAGGAAGAGTATGGAGGAGTGAAAACAAGGTCAATACCAACGTCGAGAACGAGGTTGAGGGCACTCAGAGAAAATCGACAACCAAGGGACAATGAGTATTGTAAGTTTGGCACCCCCATTCTCTTTAACCTGTGATTTTCATGCCTATTTTCCAAAGATCTTCTCGTACATTGGCACCCCCATTCTTGTAAAATGATATAAGATAAGACAAAAAATAAAATTGCTTAGTCTTTCACATTTTTATTGACTAGCCTCAGGTCTTGGCAAAACTCCCATAATCTACCCACATCTTGGTTGTTGGTGGGAACATGTTATTCTTTGTTGTACAACCTACCTCAAATATTATGTCTATAAAGTTTCTAAAAACATAAAACAATAAGAAAAAAATTGAAGGTACAACTAAAAAGGGGTTATTTCCTTTTGGCCTCCTCCACCTCTTATATTTCAACATAGCATGGAATTACGCTTACATAACATAAACTCAAACAAGTGGAAGTTTATAGGGGTAAAGGATCCCAAGTATATGCTAGGCTAAGCTAGATCTAATGAATGGAAATAGAGGCATACAATATTCTTTAATACCTCCACCACAAACATATGCAAGGAAAGGTCTCCTCCCATCTTGGTAGTGATAACCTCCTCCACACACAACCCTTAAAAATTATGAATAGAGGAATATAATCTTTGAAGAACTCAAATTTGATTCTCTCCTACCTGATGCAATTAGTCATTTTATCCTTACAAACATTTATAGTGATTACTAGAGGCACATAGACCAATTATTCATAATAGAAGAATTTGATCATACTTTTCCAATGATGGCATTATGAGAAAACCTTAGGTTAAATGAATAATTCCTAGCTAATTTCTTTAAATCGTGTCCAACCATATAAGAGAATACCGCTGCTATGTGTACTTGGATACCATGGAGAAAAGCTCTTTGGGCTCTTTAATCAATCAAGGTATTGTTAAATTTTAACACCTAAAAGTGAGAATGAAGAATATTTCCTAGGATGGTGGCCAATTATGCTTCTCAACACCTAGATTACAAAATCTTTGTCAATATCATTGTCATCACAATTAAACCTATTGCTTGAGATATAGTCATACAGGTAAACAAATTGGATTTCTTGATAGTAGATACATTCTAAACAATTCAATCCTTGCATCAGATATTATTGAATGGACCCAACAAACTACTCATGATGCCCTTACTATTAAGTTAAAACTTCGGCAAGGCATATGATTGCATCAAATGTCCTTTCATTTATAAAAGGCTCAAATGGATTTATTTTTAAACCTAAATTATTAACACGCATTCATCTCTTTGTTAATGAGTGATTGCACAATAGTGTGTCCCACTTGTGGGGTGAGGCAAAAAAATAATCCCAAATTTTCAAACTTACAAAATACCAATTGAATGAAGAACCTTCATTTGAAGGTGATGTCATCATGACCTTTGAATGAATAACCTTCATTCAAAAATGATACCATGTCAAGACTTTCAAATGAAGTTATTTTTTATTTTAAATATTTCATGTCCAAAATGCTTTATAAAAGGAACCTTTGCATGAAGGACCTTCAAATGAAGACCTTAATTCAAAGGTCCTTCATTAGAAGATCCTTCATATGAAGGTTCCTTTAATGTCATCACATTATAGCTCTTAAATTTGTTAGAGATATTTTTGTTTCGAATTAGAGATTGGACCATCAAATAGTGTCACCATGACTCTACCAAGATATCCATCAAATTGATAACCCTAACTTAACAACCACAAATTCACAAGAAAATTGCCCCTGTCAGCCCTAGGGCATGTATTCAATGCCAAATTTCTTGCTCTAATAGACCCCTAAATTTAATGAACCTCTATCATACCATTTTTCAGACCAATCCACTGAGTTATAGTTCCAAGATAGTGGGTGGATTGGTGGATTTCATTTCTATTTAGCCCTCAAACCCTTACATAGGCAAAACAGGGCAGTCCTTGTATTTGATTATTTTCTCCATAAAATAGTGATTTAGCACTTCAAAAAAAATGAAAATGAAAGGGAACACATATATTTATCTACACCAATGATCTCAAAGCATTTCAATCTTGTATGGATCCATACAACACAAAAAAACTTCAGAAAAATAGTAGAAACAAAGAAAATTGTTTCAAGAATGTGGTATTTGATATGAAATTTTGGTATCAACTCCTCCAACAATTGCAACAATTGAAATGGGATGGGAATACAATATGATAGAAGTGAAATAATAAATGCATCAAAGCATCAAAAGAATATGAAAAGATGAAATAAAGTGCTAACCCCTTAAACTAAAAAGGTTTCTTTTAACTTTAAGTTTGTTGGGTAGCCAATTCTTTTAAGTTATCAAATCCTACCATCATACATAATAAAAATGTTGTTGTTTCAAATGACTATGAGCACTAACTTTCACTATTTGAAGATGTCAAAAAAATTTCATAGAGAATTAGAACATTGATGCAACCACTCATCCTACCTTAAAACATACCAAAAGTCTCCTAGCAATTAGACATAGGAAGATTTAAGATGACTTAAACATTTTTTATTGCCAAATCATAAACTTATGATGAATTAACCAGGCCTAGTACACACTCCCTCCCCATTGACCACTTAGACATATGGAAATTAAATGTAAATTTTTTGTTATTTTTAGTCATGTAGGTGTCCAATAAACCACTTGGTGGTGTTTCCCTTCAAGTTTATTTACTTGAATGAAGAGAAAAAGTCCTTTGATTACAATTAGAGAATACATTTGAGGCCTTGGTTGTGTAACTAGTGGACCATAGTCACATTTAACACTTGTTACAAATTCTGGGAGTAGTTAAAACATTAAGTAGATTTGATTTGTGATGGACACATTTGGACAGTAATAACAATAACTTGCAATCTATCAAGACTTGATTACCTTATAACCTGTCAAATTCTAGCAATGAAATGATAGATTAATCATAATGTCACCTTGGGATCACATCACCATGAAAGAACTTCATCCAACATCCTTATGAGTGCAGGTACCACCAAATAGGTATTTGTCAGATCTATCTTCCTCGAGCGAGGTAAAATCAGGAAGAGAAGAGGAAAGTGAGACATGTAGTAGGTCTAAAATAGGGAGATCAACTAGAGGTCAAAAGATTAGAAGAAAATTCTGTAAACGCATAGAATTTTTTCTTGCTGAAGGAGGGTCATGTTCTTATGATGATGAGAGCATAGGCGACATTGAGGTGCCCTTGAGGTACAAAAATCTACGGAAACAATGGGTACCTAAGGAACTTCCTCCAATAAACACTATTTTTTTGTGTCAACGAGAGGATATATCACATAGCACCATCGTCATTACATGGTTTGGGCCTATTTTGCATGGACAGAATAAAGGTTTGTTACGAAAAAGTTACTAAATTGATGGAGTATGTTGGACCCTATTATAGTTACAAATATTGGATGCAGTTGGTTCGATAAACACGAAGTATGCATAGGTATGCATTGTCAGCAAATTATATATAGCTAAAAGATAAGGATCAAAATAAAGGAGTGGCTATGTACATTGATGGAAGGCTAGAAGCATCAGGTAATATTGCAGGTTTTATAAATAGTACATGACCTGGGTCAACAAATAAGCAACCCAATTGCATATTTGAGGTGCGTGAGGGAAACCATGTATTCGTATGTGCAATAAAATCAATAATTGTAGGGGAAGAGTTGCTAATCGATTACAATTTGAATCACTTAGATACAAACATAGTTACTATGGGGGTGGTATGTACTATATACCATTTTACCCAACCTCCAATTAATGACTCCAATATACCATTTTATTATTATGTTTTTTTTCGTAAGCCTATTGGTTTCATTTCGGTAATGTTTTTTTATATTTAATTTTTGCCATAGTGAGACATTGATCTAGTGCAGGGGAACCATCACCTTGGCATGAAAAAGAAATTATTCTTGAAGGTTTATCAAGTGAATTGAAGATCTTTCAATCATTATGCAACGAGGAAGTTGCAAAATATGCCAAAATAGAATGTAATGCAATAAAATGTCAAAAGATGACAATGAGGTCTAGATAGTAGAATAGTTTTATTTTCATGTTTTCCTTATGAATAACGTCTCAATGAATATTTGAAATGTATTGGAAGGATTTTGGGGTCTTAGTAAGTCAGTTAGGAGGGATTTATAAAGCAAATTTGTAAAAGGGTTGGTAATTAGGAACAAAATTGGCAAATTGCCATTTTAGAGTCAAACAAAAGGTGGTTCAGGTGGTTGGTCGGTTCTAAGTGGTAGTTTGATGTAAAAACTATTGCAAATTCATGTAATTCCTCATGGTAAGTTTGATGCTTTAGTTCTAAGGAAAATAAATCACTTTGCAAACGTTGATCTCTGTGTTTTTCATCATTTTTTCTTAATCTTCTCTCTTGATACAAGCTCGTATAGGGTTGACATGGATTGAGGTTGTGGATAATTTTAAATATATGTGTATACATTCATCTGCATTTTCTTTGGGGGTTTAAATTCATTTTTTGTGTGAGGGATCAGAAAATCTCATCAACTGCTCTGTTTTCCTTAATTGAGGTTTTGAGAGGGTAAAATGGCAATCTAAGCCTTCCACCCACTGTGAAGACCTGTAACTTGATGGATAGGCCTATATAGGCCCAATAAACATATTTATGCTTTTTCTTTTGTAGGTAAGGTGTTTTCCATGAATTTGAGGGTGCCTATGGGACTGATCCCATTGGAAAAATGCATGATTTGAGGGGTACTGACTTGAGTCTGATGGTGGGGAGTTAGAAGTGGTTATTTTTTATGAACTTTTAAGGTTGAGGGGACAAATTTAAACATTTCTAATAAGTTGGCATGGTTTGGACAGGTTGGGAGTATGTATTTTTAATAGGGGTGTCCTAAAACCCTATGTTTCTAGGCTTTAGAGAGGATTTTGGAATTGGAGGTTAATATGAACCCTTAAGGACTTAGAATCTTGAAAATATTGAGCTTGGATTCCTTCCCTAAAACTTTTTCAGGTTTTATTGGGTTGGTGGTCAATTTGTAGAGGGGTCCCTTTGGAAAAAGGGGCTAATTAGGGCTTCAAAACAACGAGAAAGGCCATTTTGGAAGAAACATTCTGAAGAAGTCTAAGTTGGTTTTTGGATATGTTAGAGAGATTGAAAAAGGGTACTTAGAACACTGATCTATTTTTGAATTTATTTGGAAGGTTTGGGTGAAAATCCCCTTAAACCGGGTTTGGAGGGCTACTAGGTCAACCCTAGTCAAGAGTGGGTTTTTGAGATCTTTGGATTTCACTTTGGAAATTGATTGAAACACACTTGATTTCATTTATGAATGGTTTGACACTCCCACCTCTGCATCATGATCATACGAGGAAGGCTCTGACCTAGAGCTAAGATCGCAATGCATCTTCAGGCACTTGTACCCGATAGGTTTACCTCATTGTAATTGTATAAATTAGATATGAAAAAAATGTTTTATTATTATGCTTTTTCATGATTTTATTGGGTTAATTTTGATAATTTTTTTAATATTATTGTTGCAGTTGGTTGATCGGGGAAAGGCACCAACAGTAAAGGAGAGCATCCATAAGGAGGTACAATCACTATTATGTGATGATGACATCGCATATTCAACAAACCGTCTTGATATGATAAGGAAGACCCAGAAAAAATGCAATGAAGAAATACTTCAATTGTTATTCATAATGCCTCAAATAGATGAGATAAGAGAGAGGGTTAAAATATTGATTGAGAGAGCACAAAACTTGCAAGTAAGTTGTCATGAGGTCTTTAATTATAACATAAGTTCATTCATGGTTTTATATTTTGTACTCTTTTATGTCATGAACTAAAATATGTGTTGTTTTTATAAGATTTTTTGCTTCCTCATGATGTTGCTAGCCATGATCAGGGTACTATAGGTGTGGCCCAAGGAGTAGGGGTTGGTACAAGTTTCCATCATGATCTTCCTACGTATACATCACATCATCCGACCCCATCATACGTGCTTATATTGTCAACTGAAATGTCGGCAACACATACCATGTAGGCATCTGGCCATGCACCCTCTAGCAACGAACACATGCTAGAACATGTGTTAGGACATGTACCTAGGGATGCAGAGGCCACTAGTACGAGTGATGTTTTAGCAGCATTTCCTAGATCTTCTTATATTACTAGTACAGAAACATTGTCGGTCAGATTTGTGGTGACCGAGGATTTTGTTTCCATAAAGATAGAGAAGGTCCCAGGTACTTTAAAATGTTTTAATTATTATTATATATAATCCAATTGAAATTTACTTATTGATAACTCTTTTTAGACTAATGATCCCATGATCATTTTGTAGGAAATGATGTTTTTTATAAACATCTAAGTGATATTACATTGGAGCTCTTCGGGACCACAATATGTACATGGTGGAATTCCCAAAATCAGGATTTAAAAGATGAGCTCATTAACCATTTAGTTGTGTTGTTCGGTGATAAAACATTCAACCGAACCAAGGTCCTTAAGAAAGTTGGTACCTATCTAAAGTATGTGAGGGACCAATATAGGTCACATTTAGAGAAGAATAGAAAGTACAAGCATCCCCCCATGATTTTGGAGAGGGAGTGGAAGGACCTGGTGTCAGATGGAAAGGATAAGGTTGAAAAGAAAAAGGAAAGACACCATTGGGCCAAGGAAGGTATGTGATACTATCAACAATGTAATTATATACTGATTACTCTTTCTTTTTACATAATCTAACATATTTCAAACTTTTCATAGGTTGCTCGACACATCAAAGGTAACAAAGGAAAGACTAGAAAAACATGGGCAACACAAACTTGGCTCTAGTGGTTATATGAAATTAGCCGCACGAATTGTAAGTATCAATAAATGAAATATTGCATCCAAATAATAAATTACAAATAATTTTGGTTTTATCACACCATAGAAGCAAAATTTATGATTTTATGTAAAAATGAATGGCTCTGAATTCAACAAAGTGCCCATAGAAGAGGACCTGAAGATTGCCTTCCAGCAAGGCGATGGAGCCCTGGTTGAATGCCTAAGAGTCTTGACTGGGCAAACACAATCTTCCACTGCATCTGACATGTAGGTAAATAAACTCAATAAAGTTTATTTAAAATTGAATACTTGTGCAATCTATTCAATATTAATTTCCACCATAAAGTAATTATGTGCCTATTTATTTTAAATGGACAAGCAATGATAATATTGCACATGACATTGGAATGCAGCCTGGTGAGGGTGGAGCACAACCTGTGGATGAAGGTCATGGTGTGCATCTCGGTACTAGATGTATTCATGTGCTATACAAAATGCAGTATGGATTAATACAATTAAACATCTTTAATTTCATTTGGTGTATTAATTAATGTAACCTTTCATGTTTCAACTTTAGATCATGTAGAGTGTGATCAACATATTGAGCATGATCGGGGTAGACAAGATCGGGAACATGATGTGGCCTCATCAGGTAAAGAGGACCACTCTAATGTTCTTTTAAACATATTTAAGTGAAATTGGTGTATTAATTAATGTAACCTTTCGTGTTTCAACTCCAGATCAGGATTTAGAGGGTGTTCAGCATGTTAAGCATGAGGCTATAAGACAAGATTAGGAACATGATGTGGCCCCATCAGGTAAAGAGAACCACTCTAATTTTCTTTTAATTAATGAAATACTTGTAACAATAATAATAAAACATATCAATTTAACATTTCTTTGCTATTGCAGCAAACCCCCCTTTGTAGCGGCATCCACGTCATGAGTACACGACTAGGCATACATTAAGATCATGAGAAGAGCTTAGAACAATTGAAGGGGGGACAGATGATTTAGAAAATGATACTCCACTTCATCTTTTTTTAGCTACAAAAAAAACAAAAAAAAGTGATTGTAATCATATTATGACAGCCATATTTTTGATAATATGTAAAAACTCAAAGAATTAATGTTATATGTTAATGAATGAATGTGAATATGTTAATGAATAAATGTTATATGTTAATGAATTAATGTTAGATGTTATTAATGGATGAATTAATGAATGTGAATATGTTAATGAATGAATGTTATATGTTATTAATGTAGGATGAATGAATGAATGTTATATGTTATTAATGGATGAATGAATGATTAATGTTATATGATCGGGTATGGGGAATTGAGAGTGACGTGAGGGGGGGGAGGGTCCAAATGAGCTTCCACCTTCACGTGGTTGTTCCTATTAAGTAGAGAATATTAAACTATTCTTGAAACAAAGAGAAGCTCAATAAGGTAATGCAAGTTTCAATATAATAAATTCATCGTTTGAAGCATCAAATCAATATACAAAGATGAAAGAAAGTGATAACTTTTCACTATGGTGGCAAAAAAATGATTCTTTATACCCTAATGCCTTCATTTTCCAAACCAATTTCTCCTACTTTGCATAGCCCTGCCATGTTTGTGGATATGATATGTCTCCTACACAAAAAACATGTACTATTTTACGAGCTTCAATCCAACTACATCCAAGTATCTTTTTAATTCCTCAATCTTTCATCAATCTCTTTACTATTTGAACCTTGTACAAATGTTTTAGATGAAGAACCCATTATTATGAAATGTGCCTCCAGTTGAGTAAAGTGAATCCATGCTCTACATCATAATTTGAAGTTGTTTCCATTCCAATGTTCTGAGTTTAGTTTGTTTGTATGGCTTTGTATGAATACCACATTGTGTTGTGTGTGGATTTGGTTTCAAAGCTTTGTTTCTTTTGTTTTTAGTGGTGACATAACTCTAAAATTTGACTTTTGTGCATAATAGGTTAGTGGAAAATTTGACAGCTCTAAAGGGTTTAGAGGCTTGATTGAGATAGATACACAAATATTTGGATCTTGTTGTTGATCGGAGGCTTCCACTTAACCATGAAATTTTTTACCATCTGCAGGTATGCAAAAATTTCTCTACTTACATTCATTCAACTTACTGTAATATAATATCTTACAAAAATATCCTTTTCATTATACTTAGATGGATTTTCATGCCCTGTTCCAAAGCACATGTTTTAGAATATGCAAGAAGGATGTTGGCAAGGGTTAAGGAATTTGGCTTTACACCTGCCAATTGCATAGTTTACTTCATTCATCCAGCATATTGCCAATGCATTTCACAATTGTTGGAATCATATCCTATAATTACAGAACTAGTAAAATTAAAATATGTAAGTTTCGAATATGGCATAACATATCTTTCTCTGAATTTTTGAAAGAAAATATCAAAATGGAGAAGTATTAACAAAATAATCTACATAATTTCTAAGAGATCAAAGAATTTTTTCGCAGAATTATCTTGAATATATTTAAGACAAAAGTAACTTATAGAGATTGAAGCAGAATATCAGTAGTCTAAAATCACCAGTCAGCACATCTTAGTAGTATCTCAATTCAAGAGAACTAGGTCCACTATCCATTAGCCAGTAAAACAAATAAAATCAATTCATAAGATTATTATGTTCTAATAGGGTTGACTGGTTGTTTGTTTCTTTTTGATTGTTAGGAAGTCATCAATATACACTTGGTTTTCCTGCCTTCTCTTGCCTTATGGCCAAAGAGTTTCTACAGAAGGCATCAAAATAACCTTCAAGATTGACAACGGCAATGAGTAAAAGGTCAATATAACTTAATGTTAATTGGGTATGATTTTATTTGTTCAAGACCAATTTAGATTCATTTTCTACTCACACTACTTTTATTTACATTTATATTTTGAATATCTATTTTCCTTACATTCATATTCTTCTATACATATTGTGTTTACAATAATATTTTCCTTAATTTAATCTAGGGGAGAGGACCCAGTACCTGAGCATGTTTCAATAGTTGTGATAGTAGTGGTTTATATAATGCCCAACCCTAATAATTTGATTCTTCTTACTGATCCAATTAATACTTTCCAGTTACTGTGATTGATTATAAGGATTTAATCTTTACTTGAAAGAACCAAATGATCACATCACACAAATACAACACATGTGTATCGACAAAATAATATATACTTGATATACCAATTTGAACAACAAAAAAGCATCAAAATGGAGACAATCAAATAACTATATAATTCCACATATAGCTGATACCAAAGACTAAGCCACAAATTCATATATCTTCATTAACTTCATCAAACTTCATGCATGCATCTGAGTCTTTTTGATGAAAACATCATTACAAAAAAAAACTATCTATAGTATTCTTTTTTTCCTATTTACCTCTCTCCTTTTGATATCAAAAAATGGATACTTGTACATCAAATGTTTGAAAGGACGCGTCCTTTCAAAAATGTCTTATATATCAAATATCACTGAGAGTCACCCCAATAATTATTTGATCCATTTGTATCTTCATCGGCAAGAGATCATGTATAGCTATTATATTTTGCAGTTTCCCCAACGTGGTGAGTCTCCCCGATGATTATTCTTTCGATCTCAAGAATATCGCCAAGAATCTTGTCAATGTAATCTTATCAGTGTGACATAGCGGGTCGGGTAGACATTCAAAACTTACTCCGATGGTATATGTCTTTCCGATATGCTTACCTCGTGCTTCAACGATGAGAGAAGATGAGTATCTCACTGATGAAACTTCATCACTGAGACCACAGGCCAATCCTCGTGATATATCTTCTCAGGAATTTTGTATCGTTGTAACAGTCTTGATCTTTCACCGATATGCCTACATTTGAACGAATAGTTTTTTTTTTTTTAAATTGCATTGTTTTGTCGAACTTTCGACGAACCTCCAAAAGCATCCGACAAATTTGCAATATGTCTGATGAAACTTTCATCATAATGACTTGCCTATTTCATCATAATTTTGATGAACTTTTGTCATTGTTCTTTTGATCTCAAGTATGTCGACAAGAATCCTGTTGATGTAATCTTATCAGCATGACATAAAGAGTTGGGTAGACATTCAGAACTTAATCTAATGGTATATCTCTTGCCGATATGCTTCCCTCGTGCTTCATCGATGAGACAAGATGAGTATCTCGCCGATGAAACTTTATCATTGAGACCATAGGCCAGTCCTCTCAATATATCTTCTTAGGCAATTTTGACCATTGTAACAGTCTTGATCTTTCATCGATATTTGCAATACGTCCGATGAAAATTTCATTGTAATGACTTGCTTATTTCGTCTTAATTTCGATGAAATTTTGTTGCTAATATGACACTTTGGAAAAGGCATGCCACTTGTGTTCTAGCTATTGTTTGTTGCTAGATTGACGAAATTTTTGTTGATATTCCAACGAACACCAGGTCCCTTTTTCGTGGTGGCAACCAACGAAGCTGAGTCGTGCTTTTGATGTTTTAAATCTAGTCGGGAAAGTGACAAAAATTTAGCGACGAAAATTATTTTAGTGATTCATCAGTATTCCAACAATAGATTGTCAATATTCCAACAAACTTTCATCAGAAATTTGAGTCAAATATAGTAGTGATTGTATGAAGGAGATGCACTAGTGAAAAGTGCTAAGCTACAAAGTCTAAAAGGCAAATGGGAGACGTTGAAGATGAGTGAAAATGAAAACTTCTTTTCCTTCTCGCAAAAGATAAATGAATTAGTGATGGACATTAGATGATGATGAAATTGTGGCTAAGATACTTAGATCTATGCCCCCTTCCTACAAGACAAAATCCCATGCTATTGATGAACTCAGGACAATGACAACTATTACAATAGACATGTTGATTGGAAAACTTGTTGCATTTGAATTGAGTGAATTCGTAGAGTCTACTCCTAAGACTGAATCTACTTTCAAGGCTATTGTATCCAGGAAAGAAAGCAAAGCTATAATTTAGGAGAGAGTTCCAAAAGAACATTCAAGTATGAAGATGAGATGAAGTGAATTGAATATGAAGAAAAGGAATTGGAAGAACTGGAAGCATTGATTGTGAAAAGAGAATCAAGAGGTCATGGTAAGTACAAAGGAAAGTTACCTATTAAATATTTTTCTTGCAGTAAGATAGGTCATTTTGCATCTAGATGTCCTGAAAGAGTTTCAAAGTACAAACCTAAGAACACTAGAATTCAAAAAAAGTGCTATTATGCTAAAGAAGGTGTAACTGATGAAGAATCTGATAAAGAAACTGGAAATGAAGATGAATGGGTATTTATTTCTATCAAAGAAAATGGTTAAGTGTCCACTGAATCTGCTAGTAATGTGAATGTTGAGAAAGCTCTTGCAGACAAAATTGAAGAAAAATATTAGTGGGTAATTGGCAGCGGATGCTCAGATCATATGACTGGTGACGAAAGCAAGTTTGTAAGCTTGGAAAACTATGATGGTGGTGTTGTGAGATTTAGAGACAACACTTCTAGTGTTATTTGTGGCAAAGGAATTATTTCTTTTGGTGGTAAGTACAATACTGATGGTGTTCTTTATGTAGAAGGCTTAAGGCACAACTTGTTGAGTATTGGATAGATGGTAGACAAAGGTTACAATCTACAGTTCAAGGATGGTAAGTGTAGAATAAGGGGAAGTTCAGGAAATATGATTGCTTCAGGAACAAAAATGAAAGGTAATATCTTTCATTTGAGTGTTGCTAGTGAAAGTTGTTTGATTCCTCAAATTGATGTAATTTGGTTATGGCATAGGAGGTTGTGTCATGTGAACTTTGATAACATTATCAAGATAATCTCTACTCAATCAGTTAGAGATCTTCCTAAGTTAGTGAAGCCTACTAGCACTATGTGCAAGGAATGTCGAATGGGAAATCAAACAAGAAACTATTTTTGGAGAAAACAGTATAGCTCTAATGGAGTTTTGGATTTGATACATACTGATCTATGTGGTCCATCCAGAATCAGAAGCCTACAAGGTGAAAGGTATTTTATGTTGCTCAATGATGATTATTCTAGAATTATATGGGTTGCTTTCTTAAGAGAAAAACATGAACCATTAGAAAAGTTCAAAAAAGTTAAAGCTATGGCAGAGAATGAGACAGGTCAAAGGATCAAATGTCTAAGATTAGACAGAGGTGGTGAATTCACTTCACGGGAATTCAATTCTTTTTGTGAAGAGCATGGAATCCAAAGACAACTATCTACTCCTTGAAACCCTCAATAGGATGGATTTGTTGAAAGAAAGAACATAACCGTTCTAGACACTACTAGAACCATGATGTTGGAAGCAAATGTTCCTCATTTCTACTGGAGAGAAGTTGTAAGTACTTCTGTGTACACCATCAACAGGGTGAATGTCAACAGTAATTTGAATAAGACACCTTTTGAGCTATGGTTTGGTTATAAACATACTGTCAAGTATTTCAAAAAAATTGGAAGTCAATGTTACATCAAGAGAGATGATGATATAGGCATGTTTGATGCTATAAGTGATGAAGGAATCTTTCTAGGATACTCTACTAAAAGAAAAGCGTACCGATGCTTTAATAAAAGGTTGAAGAAAATGGTTGAAAGTGCAAATGTCAAGGTTGATGAAGATATTTGTAAATCGTCTAGATCTAGTGATTATGATTCAGATGATCAACATGATAGTGCTAACAATGGAAATAATGTTCAGGAATAGAATCAACTTCAAATTGTTATGGTGAACCAAGGGAATCAAGAAGCAGAAAATAGCAGAAGAAAGAAGAAAGAACACAAGAACAAGAGGTAAGAGAAAATTTCAAAACTCCTAAGTATGTAAAATAAAATCATTATGATAGTCAGATCATAGTAGGCAAGAGCAAAGGTGTGCAAACTAGAAGAAGAATTTTGGAAGAGTATTGTCTAATCTCTAAATCTGAGCCTAGAAATATCAGTGAAGAATGGAAGGATGAACATTGGATGGAAGCCATGAAAGAAGAACTAATGCAGATACAGAAAAATGATACATGGGATCTTGTTCCTAGACCTCAGAACAAAAATGTGATTGGAACCAAGTGGGTGTTCCGGAATAAACTGAATGAACAAGGTGATGTGGTTAGAAAAAAAGCAAGATTGGTTTGCAAAGGATACTCGTAGATGGAAGGTATTGATTTTGAAGAAAAAAATTCTCTTGTTGCTAGAATTGAAGTTGTAAGATTATTTATTGCTTATGCTACTTTCAAGAATTACAAAGTTTATCAGATGGATGTAAAGTCAGAATTTTTGAATGGTGAACTAGAAGAAGAATTTTATGTTGAACAACCAGATGGATTTCAGTTGACTGATGAAAAGGACATGGTATGTCGATTGAAGAGAGCTCTTTATGGACTTAAGCAAGATCCTAGAGCTTGGTATGCTAGGCTGGATAAATATCTATTGAAACTTGGATTCAATAAAGGTACTACTAACAACAATTTTTATTTCAAGTTGGATCAAAATAAAGAACTGATCATTGAAGTCTTTGTTGATGATATTATTTTTGAAGGTGATGATGATTTGTGTATGAATTTTTTCGATGAAATGAAAAGTGAATTTGAAATTTCAATGATAGGAGAGCTGAAATTCCTTTTAGGATTGCAAATCACTCAGTTAGATGATGGAATTTTGTATCTCAATCTAAGTATGTGAAAGAGTTACTAAAAATTTTTGGCATGGAAGAGTCAAAACTAGTTGGTACACCTATGGTGACCAGATGCAAACTTACACAGAAATATGATTCTCCTAAAGCAAATCAGACAAGATATAGGTCAATGATTGGTGGATTACTCTATTTGACTCAGACCAGGCTAGATATAATGAATGTTGTGTGCATGGTTTCTAGATTTCAATTTGATCCTAAAGAGTCCCATGTGACTATTGTGAAAATAATTTTTAGATATCTGAAAGGGACAGTTGATCTTGGTCTTTGGTATCCCAAGGATGATGATCTTATCCTAAGTTCTTTTACTGATGTTGATTGGGTAGGAGATGCAGATGACAAGAAGAGTACCAATGGTGGTGCATTCTTCTTAGGTAAAAATTTGGTATCTTGGGTAAGCAAAAAGCAAAACTCGATTTCATTATCTACTGCTTAGGAAGAATACATTGTTTCTACAAACAGTTGTACCCAAGTATTATGGATGAAACAAATATTGAGAGATGTCAGAATTGAGTATGAAGAACCCATTGCCATATTTTGTGACAATTCAAGTGTCATTAACATTTCTAAGAATCCAGTGTTGCATTCAAAGACAAAGCATATATCCATCAAGTATCACTTCTTGAGAGAAAAAGTAAGTGACAAAGAAGTTAGATTGGAGTACATACCTACCAAAGAGAAAATTGCAGATATCTTTACCAAGTCGTTGCCTAAGGATACTTTTGAGTACCTCAAAGGAAAGTTAGGGGTGATTTCCCCTCCCGATCAGAACTAAGATGTAGGTATTTGCATCAGTCCATGAATTCATAGCCATATCTCATTTTGAAATGATGTTGTGGTGGTTGTTGCTCAAGGGGAGTAGTCAGATGATTCAAATTTGTGATCAGAGCATGTGTACCTTTTCCATTGATGTCAAAGGGGGAGAGAAACAATGTGAAAAATGTGGGAAAGAAGAGAAAAGAAGGAAATAGGAAAGAGTGCACAATCTCAGGGGGAGATTGTTGAAGAAGAGTTAGTTGGGTTGATGGTATAATTTTTCATGTCATGTGTTGCCATCAATGCCAAAGGGGGAGATTGTTGGATGTTGAGGTTGTGTTGTTGATATTTGGATGTCATTGATGTCAACACTATTAGAATTAATGCTTCTTAAGGCTGTATATGTTGCGGATATTAAGAACATTGTAAAAAATATAGTACAGGCAACCAGTGGAGCTGAGAAGGTCAAAATGTTGGAAAGTTTTGTATGTTGAAGATTTGAAGGTTCACTTCAAATGTTTTGTTGTTGAACCTTTCTAGTATGTTGTCCAAAATTTTTAGAGGTTTGCATAAAGATTTGTGGAAGTTATGAAGAATTGTGTGCCTACATTTATTCAGTTTTTGTAGATGTTGTTCTTGGTTGAAGCGGATGAAATTATGGTAATTTCATGTGTTGTGGATGTACCTATGACATTCATGGATGAGTCTAGATTGTTCTCTATCTTTTTTGTACATCTGCATTGATTGGAATGTTCATGATCAAAGATTTTTTTAATGAGTGCCCAATTTTTCATGTTCTTGGCCGACATGATGGTGTTAGCGTGTTGTGGATCCATGAGGATTAATATTTTATTATTTGATGTGTTTGGAGGTGTTCTTTTGGGTCCTCACTATGTTGTGACCAAATTTTGTGGGTGTCCATTGAAATTTATTCATGTATTGAGGCCGACAGTTGTAATTTATTCTTAATTTTGTGGTCGACTAAATAGTGATGTAAATTCGTATAGCGGATATATATATATGAGATGTTTTCTTCATTTAGAGCAATTTATCAAGCGTATAAGTGATGTACATGTGTGAATAAAGGTTAAATCATTCAGAGCAGAGTGTGGAAGAGATTGAGCTGAGGGTGGAAGAGTTTGTAGAATTTTTGTGCACCTAATTGGAACTGTAATCAGGCTTTTGTAGAAGCTAATTTCTTAGTTCAACTTCATCAGATGGATTTAATCTTATTACTGTATGTAAGGCAATGAGCCTTCCCTTTGAGCAGTGTGCTCTAGTTAGTGCGCTTGAATGCAAGCGCATTCCTTTTTATTCTTCATTATACTTCTAACAAGGTAGAATCTTTTGGACTAACATCCACCATGGTTTTTCCCCTAACAGGGTTTCCTTATATAAAATCTTGGTATTCATGTGTCTCTGATGATTTGTTGATTTAATGCTTGCACTGTTAATTATCAAATATGTGATTAATGTTGTATAAGTTTTATTTTGGTAACAACTTATTCACCCCCCTCTCAATTGTCTATCCTTGTTTTACCAATAGACCACAGTAGCACTAGACCTCAAATGAGCACCAATGTGAGCCAAAAATGAGGTAGTGGTTAAAACATAAGGGACCCCACTCCACACAAGAGCAGCCTCCAACCACCACAAGTATCCAGGACACAACCAAGGAAGGATATGAAAAGTTGCTACAAGGGTCACAACAACAACAAAAATGGCCCGATCCAAGTAATGCCACCAAAACCACCCATGAACACCCTTCCAAGAATCAAGCAGTAACAAAAAAGGGCCACAACTAGACAAACCAAACACAATGGCAACCTAGATGGCTCTAGAGGGAAGAGGACTCCAATAGTAGACAACAAATCTCCATCACCATCCTTAGAATCTACCTCTCATCTTCTGCAAAATTCAAAACTACCGCTTCTCGCTCTTCTCCATTTCCCTTCCCCTTAATTATTATAAAATATTGTTAAAAAGTGTATTGAAGGATATATAAATGATTGTATTATTATTTTAGTTGTATGATATTAAGTTTATGAGCCTTTGGTTGTTGGCTCTACAAGCAAGAAGTCCCACCATTTCACCAAAGGGTCTCCCCTTAACACCAAGGTCAAACAGTCTCAATTATTGATGCGGTAGGGAAAGACCTCGCAAGGTTTGAACCTTGGTTGTTGCCCATACAAGCAAGAAGCCCCGTCACTTCACCAAAGGGTCACCCCCTTATATTGTGTTTTTTTCATACAATATTAACATCGCTAATATACATCACAGGAATCATGTGAATGATTTTGTTATTTTCCAAATTACTCTCACATCCATTTTAAATGGGAAAGAGGCACCACTTTTTCCTCATGTTGGGTTGGAGGTTATCAATATTTTAACAATAAAATAACTAAACCTATCCTAATTTGGGTGTAGGTCTTTTACTTAACATATTTTCATTCTTTTCCAACCCTAACTATCCCTTCACTAGCACATCTTTACTCAACCATATTGTTTTATGTTTGTTGTTTGTTTATGCAGAGATCTGGGAAACTATGGAAAAAAATGGAGGAGGTGTGAGGCATTTATGTGTTGAGAAGGGCTGACTAAAACACATCTTTGTATATATTTTCCTTTTCTGACATTGATTGTATGAGGAGGGGTAATGCCAGTTGAATGGGTGGCTCCTTTAGAGGATGTCATGACCTCCCATGGAACCACGACTCCTCTAAAGAGAATTTTTCCCCTGGGTAAGGGTCACACCTTGCTTAAGGGCATGCAACCCCTTTAAATTTGTTTCCTTTTTTAAAATTTCATAACCCAATACCTAAATTTTAAAACATTTTTTTAATTAATTTTTTTTATTTTCACTATTAATATTTTTAGTACTATGAGCTATTATAGTCTTTAACACAGTATGACACATGAAATACATAACAACAAGGAATAGAGTGTTAGTACAGATACATAGCAATTGAGGGGTTGATTTTCTTTTCTTTTCCTAATATTTAAAAGGTTTTTGTTGGATGTTGTGGTTGTGTTCCTGATATGTGGTTGTCATTGATGTCAACACTATTAGCATTGATGATTTTAAAGGTTGTATATGTCGAGGAGATTGAGAAAATTAGAATAAATATGTTGCAAGTAGTCTGTGAAAGTGTGAAGGTCAGAATGGTGGAAAGTTTTGTAAGTTGGTATTCAGAAGGAGCACTTTAATGGGTTTATTGCTGAGCCAAACTAGTATTTTATCTGGAAGTTTTAGAGGTGTGCATCAATATTGAAGAAAGTTATGAAGTTTTGTGTTCCTACAGTTATTCTAGGACTGTAGCAAGTGTTTCTAAAAGAAGAAAATGCAATTCTGGTAAATTGAATTGTTGTGTATGCTCCTGAGATGTTTAGTGATGTTTTTAGATTGTTCTTTATTAGTTTGGTACATCCACATTGATTGGTGTGTTCGTGATCGAAGAATTTTCCTTTGTGTGTTCAAGTTTTCATGTTCTTGGTCGACATGATGATGGTAGTGTGTTGTGGATCCTTATGGATTAATTTTTGAATGCTTGGCATGTTCGAGGATATTGATTTAGGTCTTCATTATTTTATGACCAACTTAAGTTGGTGCTCATTGTGATTTGTTCATGAATTGGTCCAACAATTTGTAATTCATTTATTCCTTATTTGTGGTCGATAGAGTTGTTGATGTAAATCCATGTAGTGGATATATAAGAATGATTTTTTCCTAATTTTGATGTATGCTCGGTGTATGTATGCAAAGTATGTGCAATATATGTGTAAATAAAGATTAGATCATTCGAATGCAGAGCAGATTATGAAGAAGTTTGATTGAAGTGTGAAGAAGTATTTTTGTGCCTAACTAGAACTGTCATCAATCTTATGAAGAAGCTAATTTCTTAGCTCAACCTTATCAGATGGATTTAATATGATTGTTTTATGTAAGGTAGTGAGCCTTCCCTTCTAAGTCGTGAGCTCTAGGCAGTGTGCCTGAATGCATGTGCATTATTTATTCATTTTTTATTATACTTTTAACATGGTATAATTGTGGATTAACCTCCACCGTGGTTTTCCCCCTAATGGGGTTTCCACGCAAAAATATTGGTGTTGTGTGTTTATGATGTGTTGATGTGCTTGCTTTCACTGTTAATTATCAGATCTATGATTAAAGGTTGATAAGGTTAAGTAAAGTTTTAAATTCTTCAACAACTAATTCACCCCCCCTCTAAGTTGTTTATCCTTGTTTTGCCAACAGTTTAATCCCAACCTAAACTAGAGCATTCAAACATTTTTCTTGACAAATGGAACCATACTATATTGGGTTCTAATTTTCATCGCTACAGCTAAATCTTATGTGAATTAAATTATATTTTCCCATAACTATATACTAGATACCTTCCTATTATGTTTTTCTAAAATTGTAAGCTATTGTATAGAGAGATTTTGTGTTTCTTAAAATATTTATTTACTATTATGGGGAACAAAATGACTATGCATATAGGTATAAGATCATATAAGAGTTTAGATTTTCATTGTAATAGTATTGAGAGATTACACATAAATCACAACAACCATTTCTTCTATATAAAAATAATTTAAGATTGCAAATAAAAGAGCACAATTTCTTTATTTCTATGTTTTAAACACACATGTACACAACTATGAAAATTAAATACAAGAATAGTTCCTCTTCTCTTCTATAGTAGCAATAAAAGGCTATGCACATTACATAGATTTCTTTCTTTTGTTTGACCTTACAATTGCAAACCAAGTTGAACATGACGATACTAATATAATCCTTTTTTTTTTTTGCTTGTGGACAATACCTTACATCTTAAATCAAGATTTTACTTATAGATTCACATGACAGAGTGATACAAAATACCCATATGATGACAAATCCTCACATAGAAGTATATCTAGAATATGTATTCATAACAATAACTTTAGGAAACCTTTTTTTATTTTTTTAAAATTTACATCATTGATTGAAAATATGAACTCCATAACTTATTTTCTAGGCCTACACCTCAACCAACAAAGTAGTTTCATTTAAAATGCACATACAAACTAGGTATTACGGTAGAAACTTAAAATTTCATATATACAAGAGCATCTTGGGGTATTTGAACATAAAAAAAACTTAGATTCTAGAAATTTTCTTTCATTACAACACTTTGTTTTTTTGTTCCTTAGATGGAACTTACACATAGAAAATAATAGCATACCGTATCAAAACTATGTAACTTCAGGTTATATTTATGCGCATACACATTCTATATTGAAACCATATTCATCTCCTCGATAGGAAATGATAGTAGCAATATGTAGACAACAATTTGCTTCACATGAAAGCCTCTTTCTTAATTCAAATTAGGGGAACCCAAAGGTGATAGGATTTTTACAACACTTAACATTTCACAATAGTCACATATATGGCAGAAACTACAAGACATTTCCTAGCCACATTTACACCAAAAATCCACACCAATAGTCACATATATAGGTCATTGAAAACACAATAACATAACACAAAGGCTCTTCTTCAAGAGCCTTGAAAAAGGGGAATAAGGACATCAACCATGAGGGGGAAAATAGAAGTAAATTTCTTGCATAACCAGCCATACAACTCCTTCAATTTTTCACACAAAACTCCTCCAAAATTATACTCCCACAATCCATTCTCCATCACACATCATTCAACACAATTCCATGATTTCAACACATAGTATTTAACACCTTTCCACATAAATAAATAATATGGGTATGCATAACCCTTAAACCAACTCCCCTCCAAGGGACATCTCTCCTACTCAAATCCCAAACAAGAAGAAAAATCACCATAATATTGTAGATTCTTCTATTTCATAAAATATAACACAACACATAATAAAACAACAAAAGAAACCACCACATCTTCATAAGAAGAAATGAATTCTCACATATTTCATAAAAAGACATAAGGGAGAATCACCAACCTAATTTAACCCCAAATTGGCAATAATTTGTAGAAGAGTCCAATATCAATTCCAAGCATCTCTTCACCCAACAATCTCCTACACTCTCCTCAAAATTGATAGCAAATAAAATTAGCAAGAATCGATGAATCTCAATGCAAAATCCTCTAAAAAATAAAACCCCATCAAGAATCCCTAATCCTTCATCTTCAATTGTCCACAATTGATCTCTCCTCTCCCACTACATCAACCTTCCACACTTCTAGTGTGAAGGTTCTTTTGGCATGCTTGAAAGCTACATGATCAGTCAATTTTGAATCTCGTCACAACTCAAAGAGGCTCCAAAAAGGGGGTCATAAAACATGAAAATTAAATTTTAAGCTCATAAAAATGTTCCCAAGTCCAAGCCCTATGACCTAGGGTCACGAAAAACCATTAATACATAAATTAGACACATTAAATCAACCTTTAAAACTTGGGTTTAACATGCAATTTGTAGACACTCAAATTTATCCTCATAATCATCACGATATTCGTCTATTGATTAAATAGATAAAATTATTATTCACTTAATCAATTCATTCAATACTTTCTTCTATTCATGCATTTCATCAAATCATTAAGTCATCTCATGCTCATTCATATCCATTTGCATAAACAAGAATTCTCGTTCATGTTCGTTTGCATTATCATTCACATTTATTTCCATAATAAAGAATAATTATTCATTATCATTAATATCATAATAAATCTTCATTTAAAAATCCATTTAATCATTTAAAATCATATTAAATAATATCATCTTTATCATAAATCTATCTTCATAATAAATTCATTTTCATAATATCATCTTTATCATAAATTTATTTTCATAATAATTTATCCATCATAAAATATTCATACATTAATGCATTTACACATTTCATGCATTTGCATCACACATATTCATTAAATTATTCATTTACCACCTACATGCATTTATCCATTTTAATCTTTTCCCCCAAGCCAATATTTTATCCCACACTCCTTCCACAACTTGCATTCACCCTAAAGATGCCTATTTAAACAAAAATCTCTTCTCATTTTGCCCCCTACATGAATTTTGAATGCTTTTTCCTGCTCAGCATAGCCTCTTACTGCATTTTTTTGCTCACAAAACTTGAGATAAAATGCATAAAATAAGATCTTGGTGATAGGGAGACAATGGAGTTATGTTATTTTAAGTGCAGATTTTGATTTCATTTAAGCAAGTTTTTGATCTTAGTATAGTTGCATGTTTTTGTTGGTTTGCATTTAGATTAGAATGGCTCTATTGTGTGGATGTTGAAATGTTGATTCTAATCATGCTCCTGCATGGGAATTACAGTCTCTTTCTACACCATGGCCCTTTTATCAGTGGGGACTCGATATCGTGGGAAAGATTTATCCACCTTCATCCAATGGTCATAAGTTCATTCTCGTTGCCATAGACTATTTCACGAAATGGATTGAATTCATTCCTCTCACTCATATCCCTAGAAACCAAATAGCCACTTTCATACTAAACTACATCATCTGTCATTATGGTGTTCCTCTATCCATCATCACAAATAATGGTCGTTCGTTCAAAAATCAAGATGTACGTGAACTCTGTGAGAAATTCCATATACAACATCATTTCTCGATACCTTACTATCCTCAAGGTAATGGCCAGGCTGAGGCCTCTAACAAAACCATTCTTAAAATTCTTAAAAAGACGGTCAATGAAGTTGGTTGAGATTGGCATATTCAACTGAATCCTACCTTGTGGGCTTACCGCACGAGTATCCGCACTCCCATAGGTGCTACCCCCTATGCCCTTGTCTATGGATCTGAAACCATCTTTCCCATTGAGGCCGAGTTACCCTCTTTGTGTGTCTCCTTGTGCAATCACATCAGTGATGAAGAATACCGAGTTTCCCATTTGCAGGAATTGGAGCTATTAGATGAACGAAGACAAACTGCTTTTAATCATCTTCAAGCATATCAATAGCGAATGAGATGAAGTTATAATCAGAAAGTGAAACCACACACATTTGAGGTTGGAGATCTTGTCCTTTGTGAAAATCCTCGCAATCAACAAGATAGAGAAAAGAAGGATAAATTTGAGCCTAAATGGTTGGGTCCATACGTTATCACTTATGTGTATGGATCTGGGGCATACCAGTTATCTACTCCAAAAGGTGAATTGCTTAATGATCCCATCAATAGTATGCACATTCACAAGTTTTATACTTGAGAACTTAAGAGGGTACAGTCTTTTAAAGTCCTAAAAAAATACAAAAAAATGGAAAAAATGAAAAAGTAAAGAGAAATCAATTCTTTCAAAGGTGAAAACCACTTTGGTGGTGCCTTGAGCAAGTACCATGGTGAAAAATGAGAAATCGACACCATGTGTAGAGGCTTTTCTCCTCTTTCCTTTTGAGCTCTACTTGATCTTTTCATCCCATTTTCATTCACTCTCCACTTCAAAATCCCCTTTTCATACTCACCATGGCTTGTGAATTGTTCAATAGTCCCCTCGCTTGCTCACTTTGCCATGCATATTAGGTTGGTCCTATTCCTCACTGGGGCATTTCCTCAACCTTAGCCATGGGTTGGGATATTGAGCATCTCTCGGTCAGAGAAACTACCCTCTTTGTTTGCCTACTCGCTTGAGATCCATCTCTTTTTGTCATAAAATGCCTTGAAAAAATCATAAAATGTCTTGAAAAATCCATAAAAATCATAAAATGTCCTGAAAAAATCCATAAAAATCATAAAATGTCCTAAAAAAATCCATAAAAATCATAAAATGTCCTGAAAAAATCCATAAAAATCATAAAATGTCCTACAAAAATCCATAAAAATCATAAAATGTCCTGAATTTTATTTATTTTTTAAATCATAAAATGTCTTGAAAAAATCCTTAAAAAATCATAAAATGTCCTGAAAAAATCCAAAACAAATCATAAAATGTCTTGAAAAAATACATAAAAATCATAAAATATCCTAAAAAATTCCAAAAAAAATCATAAAATATCCTAAAAAAATCCAAAAAACATCAAATATTCTAAAAATCCAAAAAAATCAAATAACTTCAAAAATCCCTCAATAGTGACACTTTCAGATCACCACATAGCTTTGAACTTCAGCAAAATCAAAATGCACCACAATTGACAATCACAAAATATACCTACAAACCCATCTTTCAAATCCAACCCAAACACATACAACCGTACAAAGAATCAGTTCTATATCAAAGCATGATGCATGTTTGTTTGTTTATCTTTGATTGTTTTATGATTTTATCTTTGGTGGCATGTCCTTTAGCTTCTCTAGGATGTTTGGGACTAGAGAGGCGATGATGGGGCATGTTCACTTGTTTGTTGTTTGTGGATTGTTTCTTATTCATAGGATGACTCATCTTAAGACATGGTTGTCTAAAACCCTCGAGGACCTATAAGTCTAGTGTGGATGAGAGCATTCCTTGTCTTATAGTGTCTTCCATGCAATAAGTATTCAGGTCATCTAGGGTCCTTATACCTAGATGCTTATACTTCATTACTAAATAAAAACACAAATAGTATTCAGGCTGTCTAGATGTTCATGTTATCTAGACGCTTATACTAATTTGCGACATAATAAGCTCGATGATGATAAAAGCACTTAAAAGGCACAAGAGGCTTCATCACCTTCATTTTCTTCCATCTTGCATTTCTTCCATCTACCATTTCTTGCATTTCATTTTCTTCATCTTTCTTGTCACAAAGAAATCAATCAATTGCTTTATCTAACTAATATATGTCTCTTGAATCATATCTCAAATCAAGCAACTTGCTTCTTGAAATCCCATGTCCCCTTAATCAATCAATCAATCATTCTATCAACTTGTCTTGTGCTTGAATCAATCTCAATCAACTTCATCAGCTCATCAACCCAACTATACTGATCATTTCCATCAATTGTTCAGTTACGCCTATCAATTGTGCATTTCCATCAAATGTACATCACCGCTTTATCACTTGCGCAATATCAAGTATCTAATCATTTTCTTGACATCTATCGAGAGATTAATCTTCTTACAATCTATTTGATCAATCTCTCGAGGGAGCATATCATTCTTATCATAATCCTTACCAGGATATCTCTAGGGCATGTATCAGTTGATCAATCTTTTTCTTTGAAACAACATGACAAGCTGCATTGTCTCAAAGAGGGGAAAAATGTAGACACTCAAATTTGTCCTCATAGTCATCACTATATTCGTCTATTGATTAAATAGATATAATTATTATTCACTTAATCAATTCATTTAATACTTTCTTCTATTCATGCATTTCATCAAATCATTAAATCATCTCATGCTCGTTCATATCCATTTGCATAAACAAACATTCTCATTCATGTTCGTTTGCATTATCATTCACATTTATTTCCATAATAAAGAATAATTGTTCATTATCATTAATATCATAATAAATCTTCATTTAAAAATCCATTTAATCATTTAAAATCTTATTAAATAATATCATCTTTATCATAAATCTATCTTCATAATAAATTCATTTTCATAATATCATCTTTATCATAAATCCATTTTCATAATAATTTATCCATCATAAAATATTCATACATTAATGCATTTACACATTTCATGCATTTGCATCACACATTCATTGAATTATTCATGTACCACCTGCATGCATTTATCCATTTTAATCTTTTCCCCCAAGCCAATATTTTATTCCACACTTATTCCACAACGTGCATTCACCCTAAAGATGCCTATTTAAATAGAACTCTCTTCTCATTTTGCCCCCTATATGAATTTTGAATGCTTTTTCCCGCTCACTATAGCCTCTTACTACATTTTTTTGCTCACAAAACCTGAGATAAAATGCATAAAATAAGATCTTGATGATAGGGAGACAATGGATTTATGTTCTTTTAAGTGCAGATTTTGATTTCGTTTAAGCAAGGTTTTGATCTTAGTATAGTTGAATGTTTTTGTTGGTTTGCATTTAGATTAGAATGGCTCTATTGTGTGGATGTTGAAATGTTGATTCTGATTTGATAAAATCAATTGTTTCTTCATTTTGACATCGACACAATTAAATTCAACTCACACAATAACCCATTACCACTTCATGACACCCACACCCAAGCTCACACAAGAAATATAACTGAACACTACCAAGGAAAATCATGCTAAAACATTAAGAACAATATCCACATCACAAAATAATCACAATATATAAGACCTTAGCATCTCCAAATAGGTTAGGTTGGCTTCACAGGTAATACACATTTGTCACTTTGAATTTTCCCTAGGTCTATTGGTCATGGACTAAACCTACACACTAAATTAAAATAGTTTATCCATCATCAATAATCAAAATCGAATCATGAACTATACTAACATGATATCTCTATAATGACATTTAAAAATTAAGCATCTTATTGCATACATTAATTTCATACCATAAATACCATATCATTAATAAAATCAACTTCAAAGATAATTGGACATAAATTCACTACATGTGATAACATCATAATCTATCTAGTCATGAAATTTATCCACTCATAATGTAACAAATACCAAGATCATCAAGTTAGTTTGATCATTAGCATGTTACCACAAAACCATATTCAATGAGGATAAGTATACATGCATGAGTATAATGTGTATATGGTAACATCAAAATGTTTCAAAGTCAGAATATATGATAACAAAACATCCCATAATAAAAAAAATTTCCATGTGAAACACACAAAATCACATAAATTATATAAATCCCTAACGCTAGAAAGGTAGGTCTCACGGCCTAATTCAATAATAGATTACTTGGCCAACTAGATTTGTGAGTAGGAAGAGAAGATAAAAATGTTTAATTATTCTAAAGCCTAGGGTGGCTTACACCAAATAATTTATCTCACAATGAGTGTTATGCAACATTGGGGATATATTGGTATCACACCTATGAAGGTGGAACTCCTTAGATTTTCTCCATAGATTCACAAATTAGATTGGTAACAATGATGGATCTTATGAAGTGTAATACTTTATTTTTTAAATATTTATAAAATCTTTGAGGATTCTAGAAGTTGTATAAAGATGGAAAATAGGGAAATGCAATACAGTTGTCTATGGGAGGATTTTTTATCACAAATAGGAAGTTTTTTAACCTTATTATTCTCATAGTAGAAGATGTAGTTTTGGTAGTCATAAGAAGGGATTTTCTCAATGGAAAACATGTCCATGATGATATCATAATCAAGGCGTTTATAACAATGATTATTGATATGATGTTAAGGAAAATATGTGGGAAGTTGGTAGAAGTTGGTAGGCAACACATATGTGAACAACTCCCTACGAGATCATCCTAGCCATAATGCTCTACACATTTAAAAAAATCATGTTATGATTTTAGGTCAAGTTAAGGTGATTGTACATGATGGGTTTGATTTTTATACCTTAATATTATCAAATAATTAATAAAAAAGTATTAACTAAAATAATAGAAAACTTCAATCCCAAGCCTCAAAATTAATTATATTTATCCACAAATAGATTTTGAAAAAAAAAATCATTTACTAGTCCTTGAATTGTTTGTACACATATTTATGCCTCTATGAAAGTTGAAATAAATGCCACTTTTTTACATCCTTCTCTTAACCAACTTTTATCATCTATGTATTAGAATAAATTGCATGTTAAAAATTAGATACCTAATTTCACATTTCATAGTTTTGCACCATATTCATAGTGCACCTAGAAGTGCTTCAAATCATTACCTAATGTAGAACTAACTCCAAATTTGATATAAAAAGTTCCCACTTTTTTGTCATTTTCATCCCTTGTTAGCTTACACTCACCTCAAAATCTATAATTTACTTGTAGAACATTTAAGAGATAAGTTAACATTAAACTAGGAAATGAATAAGAGTGAGAAAATTAGAAAGGAGAGGAGAAAAGTGTACCCTTGATAGATTGTAGGATAATGAAATGTGAAAAAGATAGGTAGTATAACTAGTGGATACTTTCTACAAAATCTAGAGTTTCTATGAGGTGTATGGGACAAATTACACTAGGTTGGTAACTCATGTAGAAACCTTGGCTAGTGTTGAATGCTAGTGTAGTTACCAGTATTGCACGTGGGTGCTAAGGACATTTCTATGATGTGTTTTGGTATTGGCACAATGGAGGTGGGCATTGTTACAAACATATGTGTCAAGGTTGTGCACTAGGGCCCCTATAACAACTATTGAAGGGCTAGATTTTTCAAGGTGGGCCTTGGTTTAAACAATAATATATTTGGAAACTTTAATAGTTACTTTTAAAGTAAGGTTATAGGGCCCTATTGTTCAATATCCCTCAAAACCTCTAAATATAATTATTTATTTTTGTGGGTCTTGGAAATGCTCTTGAATATCTTTCAATTATTATAGGATCTCTATAATACTAGATATATTTGATGATATAGGAAAAGAGATGTGAATGTATGGGAATTTTCCTTGATTAGCCCCTAGAATGGTATATTTTAGCATCCATTTTAAGTCACAAGATATTAAATTTTGGTGTATGTAATCTTAAGTGCAAGAATGTGATATTATTTATAAAATTTATAATAACAAAAACCCTAGAGGGTCAATCCAATAAGAGTGGTATATGAGAATGTATGAGGGAATGAAAAAATGAATTAAACCTTGAAATAATCTAGGAAAGGTTTCAAAAATAGATTTAAAGATCTAGAAATAAGTAGGTGAATTGTAGGAAAATATCTAGGAGACTATGGATACAATGGGGAGAAAACTAAGGGAAATTGTTAGGGTTAGAAGGTAGATTTCAATTAGTTAAATGCAGATCTAATCAATAAAATAGAGAAATAAAAAACCCAGAAAATTATAGCAACAAGAAGACAACACAAAGATTTAACGTGGATCACCCAAATCTGCGCTACATCCACCAACAAGAGGGTCCAAAATATGTAAATATCCCATCAAATAACCTTTAAAATTACATGCAAATACATGCAGCAACGTTTTTTATCACGTTTTTCACTTGTTGGTACACAGCCATGATTACAGGTACCCGAAGCTTCTCTTGCATTTTTCCAGCCACTACTCTACGATTTTTTGCTAACTTTTTTCACAACCTGCACTCATCAAAATTCATCACTGAGTGTTCTAATATGCTCCCACACATGTCACATTAATAACCAATGAAGTGTGGCCATTGGTTGTGCCTCATGCACCCAATAAACACTTTATTTGGGTAGTTACATTTACTTTTTCTAGTTGTTCATAGACTTTATATTTAACTAATCACTTCCGGCTATAACTAATCACTTCCAGCATTTAATATTTGTTTGTAACCACCTTTTAAATACAAGTGCAACATAAATATAAGTGCAGAAAATTGTTTAATAAATAAAATAATATAAATATTTTATCCAACTTTGATTGGTCTCCATGACACAACAATCTCCCACTTAGAGATTGATTAGATTCCACTCCATATCATCTCCCACTTGGAGACTGACTAAAACACCATTGCCCCTGCAACTCCCACTAGAAATCAGCACCTTGGACCCTATTGTTTTGTTTTTCTTGAATTCAACCTTGAAAGCCAACTGAAGCTGAAGAGGAGCTTAGCTTCTCCCTTGTCACTATATTCATAAACATATCCACTGGATTTTCATTTGTATGTATCTTTTCCAGCTTTACCTATCCATCTTCCAACATCGGCCAAATGAAATGATATCTCAACTATATGTGTTTTTTTTTAGAGTGCAAGGAAGAATTTTTTGCAAGATGTATAGCACTCTGACTATCTATAAATAAGTAACTTTCAACCTGTTGTTTTCCCAACTCTTCCATGAAAAATTTCAGCCATATCATCTCCTTTGCTACCTCTATTTCAGCTACATACTTCACCTCTATGGTGGATAAATCAACCACCTTTTGCAACTAATAAATCAAACTCACTACTATCCCACCAACTGTAAATACATAACCTATGGTACTCCACCTGGTATTTATATCCCCTACCAAATTTAAGTCGACATAGCCTTTTAAATTAATATCATATCCCTCAAAACATAAACATTTATTGGATGTACCTCTCAAATACCTGAGAATCCATTTTATCGCATTCCAATGCTCAACTACAGGATGAATCATATACCTGCTAACAACCCCTACAACATGAGCCATATTTGATCTCGTGCATACCATGGCATACATTAAACTAACTATAGCTGAAGCATATGTAACCTTGGACATTTTTCCTTCCTCCTCTTGTGTCTTAGGACACATATCTTTAGTCAATTTGACATGACTAGGCAAAGGTGTGCTGACAGCTTTTGCATTCTCAATATGAAATCTCTGCAACACCTTTTCAACATAATCAGCCTGAGATAAAAACATTTTTTTTGTTTTTCCTATCTCTTGTAATCTTCATACCAAGGATTTGTTTTTCTGCCCCCAAATCCTTCATAGCAAATGAATTTGCTAACTATTGTTTTAACTCCTTTATGTGATCCATGTTAGACCCCGCTACAAGCATATGATCAACATATAAAGATAAAACAATGTAGCTATCATCATCTAACTTTTTAAAGTAAATACAATGGTCTGAATTACACCGGTTGTAGCCTTGATTACCCATAAAACTATCAAATTTAATATACCATTTCTGAGGTGTTTTCTTCAATCCATATAAACTCTTCTTCAATCTACACACTATTTTCTCCTTTCCTTTGACCTCAAATCCTTGTAGTTGTTCCATATATATTTCCTCTTCCAAATCACCATGGAGAAAGGTTGTTAAATTAACATCAAGCTTCTCTAAATTAAAATCTTTAGTAGCCACAACACTTAAAATAGTATGAATAGAAGTCATTTTAACAACCGGAGAAAATATTTCATCAAAATCAATACCCTTTTTCTATGCAAATCCCTTGACTACTAACCTGGATTTAAATCTTTTCTTACCTCCATCTTCCTCTTTCATCCTATAAACCCATTTATTTGGTAAAGCCTTTTTACCTACAGGTAACTTGCATAAGTCTCGAGTTTTATTTTTTAATAGGGAGTCCATTTCTTCTTCCATTGCATGCTCTCACTGAACCTTGGCATCCACCTACATAGCTTCATCATAACATTCTGGTTCACCAACATCAATCAATAAAATAGAATGCAAAGAGGGAGAAATTTTTTTCTAGAGCTCTACTTATCCTTGAAGATCGTCTAACATTCACAAGATTTTGTGGTATTTGTTGTTTATATTATTATAGAGCATGAGGAACCATTGGAACATCATTATTTGGAGTATCATTCGGCACTACATAATCATTTTATTTATTTTCATGCTGTTGCAACTGATCTTTTTACAACACTTTCTCATTGAATATGACATCCCTGCTTCTCACAATTTTTTGATTTTCAAAATCCCAAAGCCTATAACCAAATTCATCAATTCTTTATCCAACAAATATACATTTGTTTGATTTAGCATCAAGCTTGGTTATATTTTTTGAATCTACATGTGCAAATGCTTCACAACTGAAGGTTTTGAGAAAATAATAACTCACCATCTTACCTATCCATGCTTCGTCTAGAATACCATAACCCAAAGGATTAGAGAGCCCTCTATTAATCAAATAAACAACAATATTTATAGCCTCTACCCACATGTTTAAAGGTAGTCCAACAAGCAATCTCATAGTTTGTGCATGCTCCATTATTGTTCTATTCATGTAGTCAACCACTCCATTTTCCCGTGGAGTCCTTGGAACCATTTTTTGCCTACAAATATCATTAGAGGAACAATAATCTTCAAATTATTTTCTACAATACTCACCACCATTATTAGATCTGAGACATTTTAACTTTTTTCCCATCTCTTTCTCAACCAAGCTTCTCCATTTTTTAAAATTTTCAAATACATTATATTTCTACCTAAGGAAATAAATCCATACCTTCCTTGTTGCATCATCAATAAAAGTGACATAATACTAAGAGTCACCGAGAGAAGATACTTGAGCTGGTCCCCATACATATGTATGCACAAGCTCCAATTTCTCATATTTCTTTTACTTCCCATCCTCAAAAAAATTAACTCACTTTTGTTTTCCATACGCACAACTTTCATAGAAATCCATATTAACAAATTTTAGACCTGATAAAACATTCTTCGAATGAAGTACTTTCATATATTTTTCACTCATATGCCCAAGTCTATTATTCCATAGTGTTGATTTAGAACACACAACAACTATCTGATTTTCTGCCTGCTGAATTGCAACAATTGTTCCTGAACATTGTTTTTATCTATAACAACTAAAGTAGAAGGAACAATATAACCTGTACAAAGATATAAGGTGCATATTTTCACACCTTTTTCTACCACTAAGGCACCTTTTGTAACCTTCCAATTTTTATCACTAAATGTAACAACACAACCTTCATCATCTAGTTACCCTGCTGAAATTAAATTTATGCTTAACTTTGGAATGTGCCTTACCTCATGTAGTATCCAATGATTCCCATCATACAACTTAATCTTGATTCTTCCCTTTCCAATAATCTGGCAGGGTTTGTTATCTCCCAAATAAACCAACTCGAAATCCCCTTGGGCATAATCAAGAAAATAACTTTTGTAGGGCATAGAATAAAATGAAGCCCCTGAATCTAACACCCAAAAATCATCAACATTATTAAGGGAAAGAATCAAAGTATCCTCATCAGATTTATTACTCACCACATTTTCCTCTTTATTGTCTTCTTTTTTGTCTCCTTTATTTTTTCGAGACCAGAAATCTTTCTTTAAATGACCTAACTTACCATAGTACTAGCAATCCTTCTTTTCTCTAGATTGGGACCTCTTGTCCTTTGATTTTCCTTGTGACTTCCCATGACCTTCATAATTCTTTGCTCTCTCATTTGTTATACCCCTAATTTTTGTAATTCAAAACACTATCTGATGTGGATGTACCACCTGATCTTTTCCTACGAATTTCCTCACTCAAAATAACACCAACAACATCATCAAATTTTAGCATATTTGAACCAGAAACAAAATTAGCTATTCTAGCTTTCAGGAAAAGAGCACAAAATCAAAAGAGTCATAAATTCTTCAACAAAGTTTACATTTATAGAAGATAATTGACTGGTAGCCGTATTAAACTCATTTAAATGATCAACAATTGACCCACCTTCCACCATTTTCATATTAAATAAACACTTCATAATAAATTCCTTGTTCGAAGCAGAAGGCTTTTCATATAACTTCATCAGGGTCTTCATCAAATCTTTCATTGTCTTTGTTGTTTAAATATTAAATTCCATTGATTGTGCCAAGCATAAGCAAATACTGCCAAGTGCCTTTCTATCTAGAATATCCCAATCCTCATCAGACATAGCTTAGGGTTTCTTGGTTTTCCCTTCCAATTTCCACCATAAATCCTTCTAATAAAGATAGTCTTCTATCTACATCTTCCATAACTGGTATTTAAGCCCATTAAATTTTTCTACCTTCAACTTGCTCTCTTCTGCCATAACTCCCACTCAACCGTGAGACCTTCCTGCAAAAGATAACTAAACACAACCCACTCTGATACCCCTTATTAGGGTTAAAAGTTATATTTTAATTAGTTAAATGCATATCTAATCAATAAAATTGAGAAATAGAAAACCCCAAAAATTATAGCAGCAAAAAGACAACACAAAGATTTAACATGGTTTACCCAAATCCTGGCTACATCCACCAATAAGAGGGTCCAAAATATATTAATCTCCTATCCAATAACCTTTAAACACAACCCACTCTAATACCCCTTATTAGGGTTAAAAGTTATATTTTAATTAGTTAAATGCATATCTAATCAATAAAATTGAGAAATAGAAAAGCCCAAAAATTATAGCAGCAAAAAGACAACACAAAGATTTAACGTGGTTTACCCAAATCCGGGCTACATCCACCAATAAGAGGGTCCAAAATATATTAATCTCCTATCCAATAACCTTTAAAATTAAATGCAAATACATGCAGCAACATGTAGCAACATTTTTATCACGTTTTTCACTTGTTGGTTTTACACAACCATGGCTATGGGTACCCGCAGCTTCTCCTGCATTTTTTCAGCCACTACTCTGTGATTTTCTGCTAATGTACTTAAGGATTAATGAGCATATCGTATTTATAAGCTTTTCAACATTGGGAGAAATCTCAATTAACCAATATGGTATAAGGTTTATTATTATGTATAAACTTTATTAATTAATGGAGAATATAAGGGATGTTCCCTTTCTATGGATCCATGACTAGCCTAAGAGGATGTTATAAGATAATTTCCTAAGTATTACATGGAGTAATTTATGGAAAATACAATATGATAAACATAAATATGAGAGAAATAGTGTGAAAAGAATCTCAACTATTATTAGTAAACTATCTAATTTGTAATTGAGATTCTTGTAAATGGGACATGTAACCTTCTAAGGAATGTGAAAATCTAAGCTACATATTGTTGAGGCTAGAAATGCTATTTTCCAACACATTTATTTCTTGTTCTTTGTTAAACCATACCAATGTGGAGAGGTTGATTTTTTATATTACAATTGTAGATGGAATATTAGAAGAAAAAAATATATTGTGAGTGTCATCATGAGGAAGGGACTCAACTATATAAGAAACTTTAGTAGGTTAAGTTTAAGATTCAACATAAGAAATTTGTAAGGCTTTTTGATCGCTTTCCTACATATTTAAAAAGTATAAATTAGATTCCAAAGGGAGATCCTAGCATGCAAAGATTACAACTGTTCCTTAAGTTCAAACCCTTTAAGAGTTTTAAAATTAATAGAGGGAGAGGGAAAATCAATAGTGGTAGAGGGGAGATAATTTGGGATGGATAAGTTCCTCCTACTAGGTCTATTGTCATATGTGTGACTTACCACATGATAATCTATTAAAAAGGAGTATCTTGTATATTAAAGGGGAAGATGAATAAGGAGAAGAAGGGAGACCTCATAGTACCATTTATGTGTTAATGGGTTTAGAATGAGAGAGAAGAGCTACGTGATCTCAAGGACATCTTAGTGATTTTTTCTAATAGTTTGGATTTTGATGTAGCCAAAAACACATCTAGGCACTATTATAGATGGAAATGTATCATAACACTATAGTCTTATTTGATATGAGTTTTTAAGATTATTGAAAATTAATTCTTATGCTCTATAATTTCCAAACCTATCTCAAATTTCCTTTTATGAGAAGAGAAATGGAGGAATATATGTCATGATCATTATAGAAGAGTAGCAGAAAGTGTTTTAAATTATTGAAATATGAATTTATTATTAGGGAAGTGATTTAAGGGGCTCAATCTAATATATGTCCCCACTGTAAAATAACAAGCATAAGGAAGAGAATAAGTGTAATTTGAAATAGAAGAATGAAGTATGGAGTGTAAATATAGCATATAAAAGAATTATAAAATGGTAGGAATGGAGATTAGAGGAAAAAATATAAACCTAGAATGTGTTAAGAGAGAAAAAAAAACTTTTTGGTGTATGATTAAAATGTTAAAAAGAATAGAAAGCTAATATAGGGAGGTCATGTAAATGGAAACATAGGGAAAATGAAAGCACACAATATTAGACTATAATTGAATCATTAGTGTCAAAGAAGTAATAAATATTGTAGATAGGAGGTAAGCTACATTTAAGAAGATATATGGAATTCATATCCAAGATTAATCATATTAAAGTTTGATTTAAATTTGATAGGTCTAGGGATAACATCTTCATGAGGACAAGATCTTTTCCTTTATAATCCATATTTGACTAAAAACTAATATCATTTTTTATATAATTTATCAAGTTTAGTTGAAGAGAATGGAGGATCTTTACTAGTGGATTCGATTTAATTAACACTCCTACCAAATAAACATACATTATTTAGTAGGGGAAAATAAGAGAAATATTTTTGAGGAGGTTGAACCCCTAGGTATAAGAGCCAATATGTAGAACATCAAGAGTAAATTCATCTGGGTTGAATTTATATTCACCTAGGCTAGAAGAGTTGAAGTCAATAGAGCCCCAACCATACCAAATTAAAAAGTAAGAAGAGGGTGATGAAGGCTTAGAAGAGGAAGAAGGAGGTGTAATTTTATGAGAAGGGAGAGTTTATGAAGGAGAAGAATTCAAAGGAATGTTAGAAGAAATGTTATCTTTAGAAGGAGAATAGTAGTATCTTGTAGACTCACTAAAGGAGGTGAAAGATAGAAAAGTAGATTCACCAATTTGAAATGGGTATAATGGGAGTGATGAACCTATATTTCCTTTTATTTCATTAGGAAATGAGATCCTCACAAATAATTGACTTACAACCCTCAGGTGAGTCAACTCAATTAGTGAATCTATTAGTTTCCTTATAATTGAAGATGAGAGTCTCAACCCGAACAAAACTTTTGGGGGAAAAACTAAAAATGGTAAATCAATTCAATTATACACATTCAAACTTGAATCATCAATTTAAAGCATAATGCAAACAAAAACAACAAACTTCCTATAGATCTGGAAATGGCAGGAGGGTGTGTACCTGCCACCAAAATGACTTTTTGAGAGCATGTCTGGGACTTATTCGCCTATACGCAAATGGGTCCTTGTACATATATTTAAAAAATAGCTCTATATTCCTCAAGCCATGTGTTTGCACTCCCATTTCCCCCAAATCCCATTATAAAGAAGCCAGAAATAAACTCAAGATATGAGTTTTTGTGGCTTGCCAACAAAGGTGACAACAAATGCAACTTTGCAAAATTTCTCTTTTGAGATCTTCAACTTTTCTTTAACCTATAAACCTACACATTCAAAAATAGGATAAAAATATTTATTTTTGGTGGATGGGGGATTGCCTTGGTCAAACCCCATTTTGGTAATTAAACCTTGAAATGAAATAATGAAACATGAAAAGAATGATGAATGAATAATTGCTATGTTACAACTCACAAAACCCTTGATTTTAAACCCTTGAATGGAGATCCTTGAAGGACTGAAACTTGCATGAAATGGCTTGAATTGGATTTTAATTTGATGACTTGAATAGATGCTTGAATGCTTGAAACCTACATCACAATGTTAGTTCCAAAAACATGCATGATTGCAAAAGACTTTGACATGATGCTTGAGATCTTGATTGTTGCAATAAATCACTAATAAATGTGCTATTGAATACCATTGATCATAATATCTTCTCTTGTGAAAGTTGCCTTCTTGCTATATTTTTCCTTAGACTTAAATTGACAAAAAGACCTTGTATTTATAGGTATTTATCCTTAATTTCCTGAAAATTAAACATTACAAGATGACATTGAAATTTGAATTTAGGGATATTAAAATACCACCAAAACATAATTTAAGTTTGGTTCCAAATGCCTAGGGAGGACCCATTCACCCATGGACTAATTGGTCCTAGGTCCCTATTCTTCGAACACATATTGCTCAAGGTAATTCATTATGTGTTGGAATTAATTGTTGTAAGATTTCCCCTTTGGAAAATGTAATTTATTAGGCTTGTAGGTATAAAAAAGGCTTATTAAGGAATAATCAAGTCCAATTTAATTGAGGGGACCCAAAAAAGTGTGAAAATGTAAAGGAGTAAATTTTTCGACACTTTATTTAGCCCCCACTTTAGTGAGAGGATGGCCTTGCTTCAAACTCACACTAAAGTAGACAATCAAGAGAGGTCTAATTGTAAAACTATTGGAAAGATAAGATTTCAAAGGTCAAGGATGATGTTCAAGCCCCCAAGATCTAAGATCTCATGACAAACCAACAAAGGTATAAGGAGACACATACCTTTGTTAAATATGCAACATCATGACAAGATACTCAATCATATAATATCAAAGACTTAAAGAAAGAAAGAAAAAGGGGTGGATCAAGCCTTGATTGTTTGTCCATTTGGATATGGATTAAGTCTTAGTTGTTTGTCCAAAAATGTTTACAAGTGGAAACTTTTTTTCCACTATGCAAACAACATGCACTCACATGGGCTAGTGAAACCTGTTGTCCACTAGGTGAGTCCCAGGAAGTGGCTAACTAACCATACCAAAGTTATACCTCCTGATAACTTTGATAATTTTCCACACAATAGGAACTTTGAGATTCATAAGGCTAGAAATTTGCATTATGCTAGGCACTCATAAACAAATACAACTCCACTGGCAAGCAAGGTGCATTATGTTTATTGGCCATGAAAAAGGGTTGTGAATTCAAGCTTCACAAGGCTAGCAAGTTGTATTATGTTAGGCACTCATGAAAAAACACAGCTCCATTGGCAAGCAAGGTGTGTTATGCTTGGTGGCCTGTATACATGCAATAGGATATTCAAAGGGGTTTTTCTTAGTTCATGAAAGGTCTCACCTTAGGGAACATCATGCCTAATATCTCCAAGAGAGGACTAGTCAAGGATAAAATATTCACAAATTAAGGAATACAATCTATAGCATTACCACTAAGAGGAATGTCATATGCCATGAATGTTGAATATCCAAGATACTAAGAGGGGGGGTGAATTAGTATCTTCTTTTTTTATTGAACAAACACCATCATTTACTTTAATACATAGAACAGAGAAGAGAAAGAACAAAGCATGAAATCACACAACACAAGAACACCAAAATTTTACATGGAAAACCCAATGAGGGAAAAACCACAGTGAGGATTAGCTCACAATATATAGTTGTTTCAATATCGGTTACAAAAGAGGCTCACTACTAGGGATAAAAGCTCACTGCTTACAAGGATTCATTGTCCAAATATAGAGGCTCACTGCCTATAGAAATTATAGAAACAAAACAGCTTACAATCAAAATATGAACTAATGGAGTTACAACATAAGTGCAGATTCAGCTCCTTTGATTCTCAGAGTATCCACTTGCATTATAGCAGACTAATATTCACCCTTCTACTCACACACTTTGCATATCAACTCACACATACACACACACTCAATTCATCTACAAACTATACTATATATATCTATGATATATCCACATGCATCAATTAGGTTAGCCTAATTGGATGCAATACATATTTACAAAAAGATAATTGTCAACTTCATACAAAGCTTCTCTGAAAGTAATTCAACTGTGTGTCATGCAATATTATGTTGGTTGGGACTAAAGCTAGGTAGCACATATATATTTAATACATATTAAACTATTAACTAATTATTAGTTCAGCCATGATTAACCTAATAACGAAATGCAATCACCAAAACCAATGCAAACACACCATCAAATCATATGAGCATACGTAAATACATACATATGCGCTTCTAGTGATCATAAGCCTTTTCTCAAAACCTTAAACAATGATGATTACCAGAGGGAATATGTGGACCAAAATACTGGATCAAACACCAGAGGATGTAAACCTATTATGCACACTGCTTTAGGGTATCAGACCAATCTAATATCATAAAATACATGGTGACATCAATGACAACATACAGACTGATCTTATCCATTCTTCCAACAATCTCCCTCATTGTCATTGATGGCAACATGTGCAAAAATTCCAATTCAAAAACTCTCCTCCAATCTCTCCCAAAACTCCCCAAATCTCTCCCCCTTTGATATCAATGGAAAAGGGCAACAAAAATAATGTAAACATGGTGACATTCAAAATTGCAAAAATTCCAATTCTTCCAAAAACTTCTAGAATCTTCTAGCCATTCAAAATTTTAAAACTTTCAAACTTTCAAACATTCAACCTTTCAAAATTCCTTCTTTGATCATCAATTCAATTTTTCTCATCTTGTTCAGTTTCCCTTTTACTCTTTCTTTTCTCTTGCCCAAACAAACAAAACAACAGAAATTCAGGATTCAAGTAGAAATGACACTCTTCACCTGAAACACCTTCTTTTATCTTTCTTTGATAACTAGATATAACTTCTTCCAGTCAAGTACAACAAAATCCATTCTCATGCATTATGCTTTCCAACAAGGCCAACAATGTGAAAGAAGATGACCAATCTGCAGATGACCATTGACTTTCATAATCTTCTGCATCAGTAAGTATTCTGGAAAGATGGTCTAACCGAACATCAAAAATCTCCTTAAGGAGCTAGAAAGTTTTCACCACATCATTTCTATGTCTATGTGCAATGATCAACTTAGCTTGCAATTCACCAACTCTCAGTCTTTGTTTCCCTTCTTTGTCTTCAAAGATATCAAATTTTTTTCTGATAATTTTTACCTTAGATTCAATTGCTTCAATCCTACTTTTGAAATTTTCAACCACAACAGGCCACCAAAGGCAATATTTGTAGATATCTGACATTTCTTTGATGCATTTCTTTGATGCATTTCTTCATCTTCGTGATAAGTTTGGATAACCTTTGCTTAGCTTTAGTACATCTCTTTTCAACCAAGGCTTCCAAATTGTGTCCTTCCAAACCTTCAAGAAACATTCTTTCTTCAACAACCTCGACTAAATTTTTTGGAAAGGAATCAGAAACAATTGATACATCAATACCTTTTCGAAGTAGATACTTAACTAGAGCATCATCAATCTTGAGTTTGTTAACTAGAGTGGTTGTATTCCATAACTCACCAATTTTCTTCATCTTTCCTTTAACTAACATAGACTAAATGTCATCTAGATCAGACAATTCAAATCTAGGCAAATATTCTTCTTCTTTTTCCTTCTCTTCCAGAATGACAATGATGTCTTCGGCGATAGCTTTTCTTTTCTTTGATTCTAGAGGGGAATCACTAATGAAAACTTCCAATTCTTTTGTTTTGGAGGATGAACCTTCCTCAAATCGACTAGACATAACCAAATTGAAGCACATATATTTCTACAAATATAAGAAAAAGGTTTTACACACACTTACTTTATCTTCCAAGCCTTCCAAGTATCTATATATTTGTCTTCCAACAGGAAATCTAGATTCCCACTTAACACCTTCCTTTCCCGGTAATGAGTTCAGAAAATAGATTACCAGACATGTAAGGACCCAAAATGGAAAGGGTATCCTTCTACCAATGACATTCATATATTTTTAGTAAGATTTTTAAGAATTAATCCACACAAATCAAACTGCTTATTCTCTTTTACCATTTTATGCACTAGATACACAATAATGGCCGAAGTAGAGCCATCTCGGTTTTTGAAATAAAATTTATAAGAAATGCTATATGCAACATAGTATCAATAAATAATGCTCGAGGGTCTTTATCAACTCCTGTCAGCTCCTCTACTTCCTTGTATTTTATGGTCTTCTTTCCAGGAAGGTCTCCAATGCTACATAACCCAATGATAGCCTCGATCACTTCCTTCGTAACGGGATAGGATTTATCCAACACAATGATGTTGTCCTTGAATTTACTCAAAAGGAACAAGATGAATTCTCTATCAGTAATCCAAGGGAATTCTCCCCACAAATCCAAACCTAGGGTTTTTATGTTTTGTAAGTCGCACTATTCTAACCCTAATTCCATTTTATTTATCTTTTGATGATCGAATTTATCTAGCTCGACTCCCTTTAGTCTCAATGGGATATTTTCATTTGATCCTCTATTAGATGGTTCCATTATAGTACTGTACTTCTTCAATTTTAATAAAAATTTCTTCTTTTACCTTCCTTTGTGACTACAAGAGAGAAACTTTCGTCGCTTGTTTTCAAATGTCCACAAAGATCTCTTGGAGATGCTCCAAATCGCTTTAGAATTGCTCCAAGAAAGTACCAAGTCACTCTTCAAATGCTTTAGGCAATTAGAATGACTTGTAAAATTTTCTTTATACACCATCATTTAGCCCTAAATCACATTAATTACAAAAAGCTGACAAAAAATTTCTTCCACTACACTGAGAAAACCTAATTTATTCCGCAAAAAAACATGCTCGCACTTTTTCTTCTAATTTATTTTGCATCACCTCTGTCTATCCATTCCTTATAGCATATCCACGTACCATCATCTAACACACCATTTTTATAAGGGGATTAAGTGATTTTTTGATAAAGCTCCCCCTAAGACCATGTTGGGTCTAATTGCCAAATGAATCATTTACACTAGATGAGGGTACAAACACATCAGTAGTCTTTGATTCTTCTTTCTTTCTCCATATCTTTCTTTCTCATTTATTGCTTAACCTCTTCTTTGTCAATCTTTTTCACCGATTCATCATCTTTCACCAGAGCAGACTGCTTTCCCTTTTTACTTCTATGCACTTTTGAAATATGTCCCAATTTTTTATAGTTGTAGCAGACAACATTTATTTGTCTTGTTTGATTTCCATCAATCCTTGTTCTGCACTAATTTTTTTTATGTCCAAACATGTTACAGGTATAGCAATAGCCATCAAAAAAATTATTTATCCTCCCTCCATTGAATCTATTCATCATCACTTGACTAATCATCCTTAACTGGGATCTGCCTTCAGTAGCTTTGTGTATGATCTTCTTGCATGTATAGCATTATCTGAAGAAGGGACCAAAAAACTAATTCATCCTACTCCTACACTCAGTTTCCTTATGACTAAATTTACTACATGAAAAACAAACACCATTGAATGATGGGTACCTTTGAGCATTTGGTTGTTTGATAGGTGGTCTCCTTCCTAGATTTATTTTTTGCTTCTCTTTATCTTGAGTTTTCTAATTATTTATCGGATTTGAGTTATGCATCTTCTTCACCAACTTCATTACATAAGCCACTTTTTTCTTTAGAAGTTTCATGTCTTGCTATCAATTCATCAAGCTTGGTGGAGCTTGTCTTGAAATCATCTTCACAAAGTTTTCTTTTTCTAATTCTACTCACATATTCATCACTTCCTATTCAAGCCTTGAGCAAACATCAGACTTGCTTTGTATCATTGTTTTCAGACATTCCTCAACTCTCTTCTTTTCATCCACTTTCTTTAGTCTGGTATTCTCTTCATTTGCTTGTTTTAGTTTCTCACTCACTTCTTTATGATGTATTCATTTGCTTCATCAAGATTTTCTTTCAGATCTTTGTTTTCAATTTCAGCCCTGTCAAGATCTTCAAGGGCAATCCAAAGCTCTTCTTTATCCATTTGTTCAATTTGCAGGATCTCCCTCAAGTTGTTAGAATTCTCCAGAGGAACCAAATATTTGATACCAATTTGTGAATATTCAAGATACTAAGAGGGGGGTGAATCAGTTGTCAAAGAATTTAAACTTTATTTAACCTTATCAATATTTAATCTTAGATCTGATAATTAACAGTGGAAGCAAGAATCAACAACACATCAAAAACACACATAACACCAATATTTTTGTGTGGAAAGGGTAAAAACCACAGTGGAGGTTAATCTATAATTTATACCTTGTTAAAAGTATAAGAGAAATGAATAATGGGAATGCACATGCATTCAGGTAGACTGCCTAGAGCTCACTACTCAAAGGGAAGGCTCACTATCTTACATAAGACAATCGGATTAAATCCATCTGATGAGCTTGAACTGATAAATTAGCTGGCACATAAACACTTCTTCATACTTCGCTCAAACTCCTTCACACTCTGCTCTACATTTGAATGATATGATTTTTATTCACACCTATTTCACACACACTTTGCATGCACACCCTCAAAATGAGGAAAACAATCACTCTTATATATGCTTCATGAAATTGCATCAACAACTCTATCAACCAAAAATAAATAATAGATGAATACAAACTGTAGGCCCAAATCTTGAACAAATCTCAATGCATACCAACCTAAGTCGGTCACATCATAATGAAGACCTAAAACAACATCCTCAAACATGCCAAGCATTCAAAAATTAATCCACGAAGATCCGCAACACGTTACAACCACCATGTTAGCCAAGAACATGAAACCTCAAACACATAAAGGAAAAATCTTCGATCACAAACACACCGATCAATGTGGATGTACCACAAAGATAGAGCATAATCTAGAAACATCAATGAATGTCGTAGGAGCATACTCAACAACTGAAGTCACCATAATTGCATTCTCTTCCTCTAGAACCACTAGCTATAATGACAAAATAACTGTAGGAACACAAAAACTCATAACTTTCTCCAATCTTGATGTGTACCTCTGAAACTTTTGGAGGACATACTAGATAGACTCAGCAAAAAACCCTTTAATATGCAACTTTTGAATGCCAATTTACAAAACTTTCCACCACTCTGGTCTTCACAGCTTCACAAACTGTCTGCAACATATTTATTGTAATTTTATTAATATCCTTGACATATATAGCCTTGAAGGCACCGATGCTAATAGTGTTGACATCAATGAAAACCACATATCAGCAGCTTAACCACAACATCCAACAATCTCCCCCTTTGGAATTGATAGTAACACATGATGTGAAAAATACCATCTACACAACAAGCTCTTCTCCAATAGTCTCCCCCTTAGATATTGCACTCTTCTCCTCTTTCCTTCACATGAATTTTCTCCCCCTTTGTTCCTCAAAGGTTTTTCACATTACTCTTCTCCCCCTTTGACATCAATGGCAATGGTACACAAGCTCTAAACCACATATCTGAATCATCTGACTACTCCCCCTGAGTAGCAACCACCATATCATCAATCTGAAACAAGATATGATTGTAAGTACACATATTGATGCAAAGACTTGCATCTCAGTTCATATTAGGAGGGGAAATCACCCCTAACTTCCCTCTGAGATACTCAAAAGTATCCTTAGGCAATGTTTTTTTGAAGATATTTGCAATTTGTTCCTTGGTAGGCACATACTCCAGTCCGACTTCTTTATCACTCACTTTGTCTCTCAAAAAGTGATATTTGATAGATATATGTTTTGTCTTTGAATGCAGCACCACTTTCTTAGAAATGTATATTGCACTTGAGTTATCACAAAATAAAACAATAGGCTCATCATACTCAATTTTGTTATCTCTTAGCATTTGCTTTATCCACAATACTTGAGTATAATTGTTTGCAGTAGCAATATATTTTGCCTCAAGAGTAGATAGGGAAATGGAATTCTACTTTTTACTTAACCACACCAACTTCTTCCCCACGAAGAATGTACCACCACTAGTACTCTTCATGCCATCCACATCTCCTACCCAATCTGCATCAGTAAAGGCATTCAAAGTAAGATCATCATCCTTAGGATACCATAGGCCAAAGCCAATTGTTCCTTTCAAGTATCTAAAAATTCTCTTTACTATAGTTACATGTGATTCCTTCATATCAGCTTGATATCTAGAAACCATCCATACAACATTCATGATATCAGGTCTAGTCTAAGTCAAGTAAAGTAATCCACCGATCATTGACCTGTACCTTGTTTGATTAGCCTTAGGAGAATCATCATTCTGAGTTAACTTACATCTGGTTACCATGGGTGTACCTACAGGTTTTGAGTCTTCCATGCCAAAAATTTTCAGTAACTCTTTCACATACTTGGACTGAGATATAAATATTCCATCATCTAACTGAGTAATTTGCAATCCCAAAAATAATTTCAGCTCTCCAATCATTGACATCTCAAACTCACTTTTCATTTGATCAGCAAACTTCATACACAAGTCATCATCTCCTTCAAAAATGATGTCATCAACAAAGACTTCAATTATCAACTCTTTATCTTGATCCATCTTCAAGTATAAATTACTATCAACAGTACCTTTATTGAATCCAAGCTTCAACAATTATTTATCCAGTCTAGCATACCAATCTCTAGGGGCTTGCTTAAGTCCATACAGTGCCTTCTTCGATTGGAAAACCATATCTCCTTTGCCAGTCAGTTGAAATCCATCTGGTTGCTCAATATACACCTCTTCTTCTAATTCACCATTTAGAAATGTTGACTTTACTTCCATTTGATAGACTTTGTAGTTCTTGAAAGTAGCATAAGCAAGAAATAATCTTACAGCTCCAATTCTAGTAATAGGGGTAAATGTTTCTTCAAAATTAATACCTTCCATCTGTGAGTACCCTTTACATAGCAGTCTTGCTTTATTCCTAATCACTTCACCTTATTCATTCAACTTATTCTGAAAGACCCATTTGGTTCCAATCACGTTCTTATCCTGAGGTCTGGGAACAAGAATCCATGTATAATTTTTCTCTATTTGCATTAGTTCTTCCTTCATTGCTTCCATCCAATATTCATCTTTACATGTTTCATTGACATTGTTAGGCTCGGTCTTAGAAATTAGACAATATTCTTCTATGATTCTTCTTCTAGTCTGCACACCTTTGTTCTTGTCTCCTATAATCTGATTTTCAGAATGATTTAGCTTTACATACCTTGGGACTTTGGGATTCTCTCAAACTTTTGGTTCTTTTGTTCTTTATTTTGCACTTCTACTAGCTTCTCCTTCTAGACTCTCTTGATTCACCGAAATAATTTGAACTTGACTCCATGTCTGAGAATTCTTTCCTTTATCAGTACTAACATGTTGGTCATTTGAATCATATCCACAATATCTGGATGTTCTGTCAGTATCCTCATCAACTCTGACATTTGCACTTTTTATCATTTTCTTCAATCTTTTATTATAGCACTGGTAGGCCTTACTTTTAGTAGAGTAACCCAGAAGGATTCCTTCATCACTCCTAGCATCAAACTTTCCTATATCTTCATCTTTTTTGACATAACATCTACTTCCAAAGATTTTGAAATATTTCATAGTAGGCTTATAACCAAACCACAACTCAAAAGGAGTCTTACCAGAATTACTATTAACATTTACCCAGTTGATAGTATACATAGCAGTGCTTATAGCTTCTCTCTAATAGATATGAGGTACATTACCTTGCAGCATCATAGTTTTGGCAGCATCTAGAATTGTTTTGTTATTTCTCTCAACAACTCCATTATGTTGAGGAGTCTGGGGAGTAGATAATTGTCTTTTGATTCCATGCTCTTCACAGAATGAATTAAATTCTCGGGAAGTGAATTCACCACCTTTGTCTGATCTTAAGCATTTGATCTTCAACCCTATCTCATTCTCTTCCATGGATTTGAAACTTTTGAACTTCTCTAATGCCTCATGTTTTTCTCTCAAGAAAGCAACCCATATCATCCTAGAATAATCATCAATAAGCAACATAAAGTACCTTTCTCCTTGTACACTTCTGATTCTGGAGGGACCACATAGATCAATATGTACTAACTCCAGTACTCCATTATAATGATGTTGTTTTCTCTGAAAACAAATTTTAGTTTGATTTCCCATCTGACATTCCTCGCATATAGTGTTAATAGGCTTCACTAACTTAGGTAGATCTTTGACTTCCTGTGTGGAGCTTACTTTGACAATATTATCAAAATTCACATGACACAACCTCTTATGCCATAACCAGCTTACATCAACTTGAGAAATTAAACAACTTTCACTAGCAACACTTAAGTGAAAAATGTTACCTCTTGTCTTTGTACCTGAAGCAATTACATTTCCAGAACTTCCCAAAATCCTGCATTTTTCATCTTTGAACTGAAGATTGTATCCCTTGTCAATCATCTGTCCAACACTCGGTAGATTATGTTTCAATCCTTCAACATAAAGGACATCATCAATACTGTATTTACCACCAAGAGAAATAATACCTCTACCACAAATCACACCAGCATTGTTATCTCCAAATCTTACAACACCACCGTCATATTTCTCTAGGCTTATGAACTTGCTTTTGTCACTAGTCATATGATGTGAGCATCCACTGTCAATCACCCACTCATCCTTTTCATCAATTCTATCTGCAAGAGCTTTCTCAATATTGTTATTACTAGCAGATTCAATAGACACCAAACCATTTTCCTTGATAGCAATGAATACCCATGCTTCTTCATTTCCAGTTTCTTTATTAGATTCATCATTAGTAACACCTTCTTCAGCATAATAACATTTCTTTTGAAATCTAGACTTGTTAGGTTTGTACCTATAAAGTCTTTCAGGACACCTTGATGCAAAATGACCTATCTTGCTGCAAGAGAAACATTTAATAGGCAATTTTTCTTTGTACTTACCTTGCCCTCTGGCTTCCCTTTTCACAATCAATGCTTCTAGCTCTTCTAACTCTCTTTCTTCATCTTCAATATGTTTCATCTCATCTTCATACTTGAATGTCTTCCTTGAAATTTCTCCCGGATCATATCTTTGTTGGCTTTTTCCAGATACAATAACTTTGAATGTGGATTCTATTTTAGGATTAGATTCACCAAATTCACTCAACTCAAAGGCAACAAACTTACCAATTAGCATGTCTGTTGTCACATTTGTTACTATCCTGAGCTCTTCAATAGCATGAGTTTTTGTTTTGTAAGAAGCAAGCATAGATCTAAGCACTTTAGCCACAATCTCATCTTCTTCCAAGGTTCCACTGACACATCTAATACCCATCACTAGTTAATTTACTTTTTTCTTGAAAGAAAAAATGTTTTCATCTTCACTCATCTTCATGTTTTCCCACTTGCCTTTCAGACTTTGTAGCTTAGGAACTTTCACTTGTGCATCTCCTTCATACAATGTTTCCAATTTCTTCCAGATCTCATATGCTATTTTTAGACCTATCACATTTGTCATCTTTGAATCTATCAAAGCACTCAGTAATGCTTTTATAGACTTGATATTAATTTCAGATTCTTTGATCTCATCGAAAGTAGAGGGACCATTCTGAGGAATAGTATGTTTTTTCTTTGTAATCTTCCAGAAGGGTTCACCAATGCATTTCAAATGACACTCCATTCCGACCTTCCATGGAGAGTAATTTGTACCATCAAATCTAGGACTATCCTTCTTGTATGATGCCATCTCGGATCACCTCAAGTTGTTAAACTTCTTCAGAGGAATCTTCTCTGATACCAATTGTTGGCAAACAAGGATAGACAACTGAGAGGGTGGGTGAATCACTTGTCATAGAATTTAAACTTTATTTAACCTTATCAATCTTTAATCTCAGATCTAATAATTAATAGTGGAAGCAAGAATCAACAACACATCATAAACACACATAACACCAAGATTTTTATGTGGAAACCTTGTTAGGAGAAAAACCATGGTGGAGGTTAATCTATAATTTATACCCTGTTAAAAGTATAAGAGAAATGAATAATAGGAATGCACATGCATTCAGGCACACTACCTAGAGCTCACTACTCAAAGGGAAGGCTCACTACCTTACATAAGACAATCAAATTAAATCCATCTGATGAGGTTGAACTAAGAAATTAGCTTCTTCAAAATCCTGATGATAGTTCTGGTTAGGCACAAAAACACTTCTTCATACTTTGCTCAAACTCCTTCACACTCTACTCTGCAATCGAATGACCTGATCTTTATTCACATATATTTCACACACACTTTGTATACACACCCTCAAAATGAGGAAAACAATCACTCTTATATATGCTTCATGAAATTACATCAACAACTCTGTCAACCAAAAATAAATAATAGATGAATACAAACTGTAGGCCCAAATCTTGAAAAAATCTCAATGCATACCAACCTAAGTAGGTCACATCATAATGAAGACCTAAAACAACATCCTCAAACATGCCAAGCATTCAAAAATTAATCCACGAAAGATCTGCAACACGCCACAACCACCATGTTGGCCAAGAACATGAAACCTCAAACACATAAAGGAAAAATCTTCGATCACTAACACACCGATCAATGTGGACGTACCACAAAGATAGAGCATAATCTAGAAACATCAATGAATGTCATAGGAGCATACTCAACAACTGAAGTCACCATAATTTCATTCTCTTCTTCTAGAACCACTAGCTATAGTGACAAAATAACTGTAGGAACACAAAAACTCATAACTTTGTCCAATCTTAATGTGTACCTCTGAAACTTTCGGAGGACATACTAGATAGACTCAGCAAAAAACCCTTTAATATGCAACTTTTGAATGCCAATTTACAAAATTTTCCACCACTCTGGTCTTCACAGCTTCACAAACTATCTGCAACATATTTATTGTAATTTTATTAATATCCTCGACATATATAGCCTTGAAGGCACCGATTCTAATAGTGTTGACATCAATGAAAACCACATATCAGCAACTTAACCAGAACATCCAACACAAACACCATCATTTACTTTAATGTATAGAACAAATAAGAGCAAGAACAAAGCTTGAAATCACACAACACAAGAACACAAGAATTTTACATGGAAAACCCAATGAGGGAAAAACCACGGTGAGGGTTAGCTCACAATATATAGTTGTTTCAATACTAGTTACAAAAGAGGCTCACTGCCAAATACAAAATCTCACTGCTTACAAGGACTCACTATCCAAACATGGAGGCTCCCTGCCTACAAAAATTATAGAAACAAAATGGCTTACAGCTAGAATATGAACTGATGGAGTTACACCACAAATGTAGATTCATTTCCTTTGATGCTCAAAGTATTCACTTGCATGACAACAAACTAATCTTCACCCTTCTACTCGCACACTTCTCATATCAACTCACACATACACACACGCACACACTCCCACACACTCAATTCATCTACACACCATCTTGTATATATATCTATGATATATCCACACACATCAATTAGGTCGGCCTAATTAGATGCAATACATAGTTATAAAAAGATAATAGTCGGCTTCATACAAAGCTTCTCTAAAATTAATTCAACCCTGTGCCATGCAATATTATGTTGGTTGGGACCAAAGCTAGGTCGCACATATATTCACAATGCATGTTAAACTATTAACTGATTATTAGGTCGGCCATGATTAACCTAATAATGAAATGCAATCACCAAAACTAATTCCAACACACCATCCAATCATATTAATATATAGAAATACATACATATGTGCTTCAAATGATCATAAGCCTTTTCTCAAAACCTTAAACAACGATGATTACCGGAGGGAATATGCGGAACAAAATACCGGATCAAACACTGGAGGATGTAAACCTATTATGCACATCAATTCAAGGTACCAGACTAATCTGATATCATAAACAACATGGTGACATCAATGACAAGATACAAACTGATCTTCTCCATTCTTCCAACAAAGAAAGGTCGTAATCTTGAAGTACATCAAACCCAATGACATCACCAAGAAGACACATCACGAGAATTGATAAGATCACACTTTCAATAAAAATTTCATACTTCCTAGGATATGTATGTTATCATCACTAAGAAGGGACACAAGCAAACAATAAATGGGTTACAATATGCCCCCACTTAAAATGTCAACATATTTTTTATGTTGGTATTTTAAGTAGAAAGAGAGAATGAGAGGATCCTTGGAAAGAATACACACCTCCCAAAGACTAGTTATCCTTTCCCCCAATCATAGAGACAAAGACAACCACCAAGAGCTATCATGTTGCTACCAAGAGAAATATGGTTTTAGCTAACATTGAACTACCATGAATGGCAATGAACAAGACACATAAAAATACTAATGCCACATAGTGATGAGCAACATGATAGGATGAAAATCAATATCAATTAGAGGAAATAGGTGCATCAATACAAGGAAGAGCACCACAATCCTTAAGATGTCAAATTTTATCACTCAAAGTTGAACATTCGTTAGTAGAATGACCATGAATTCTATGATATACATAAAATGAACTTTTGTTGTAAAATTTATTTCATGTTTTTGGAGTAAGAGTAATCAAGTGGGCTTTGAGAAGCCTCGACAAGATAGTCTCTTGATCAATAGTAGGGGATATTTCTTTCTCATCACAAGATTTCATACACATAGTAGATGATAAGGCATTAGATGAGGATGAATACAAAGGTTTGAAACCTAGACCTTTCAAGTATGGTATATAATTCTCTAGATTTTGATCATTTTATGTCATGTTTTCATTATATCCATATTTAGAAAGGAGTTTATATCCAAGATCATAACATGATTCCAACTCAGATGAAGAGATTTTATGCCTCTAAGAAGGGTTATCTTCTTCACGAGCACACAAATCTTTGTTAAGCTTTGTAAAGTTATGTATCTTCCTCTCAAGAGGGATGGGAGTTGAAGAGCCCCCATCACCACCATGGGGTGATGTTGATGTAGAACCAAGTTGAGAAAATGAAACACAAGGCTATTTTGGTTTATATTGTGAGATTTTGTACTCTCCCATAAAGGAGGGTGTAAAATATAATGAACCCCAATCCTCCCTAAAACATGTGTTTGAAGATGAATCATTGTTATATGACTCTTTGGACTTTGAGGGTGACATTTGGTAATCTTCTTAAATCTAACGACCCCTAATCGACACCTAAGAGTTTTGTTGTAGGTGAAATAAAATTACAATTACCATCAAATTGTATAGGTTCTTCCTTTGAGGTTGGAATCAAAGTATTGGGGGATTTGGAAGTGTTATGATCATGTTGAACTTGTGAATTATAGCTTTATTCATCTGCTTCAACCATGTATATATTATTGTTGTATTTAAATTTCATCTCATGGTGAAGAGTAAATGGGTCTCCTTTCATAGAATGAATCCATGGTGTCCCTAGGATAAGGTTGTATGAAAAAGGTCCTAGCATTATATGGATAGGGGTAAGAAAAACTACACTTCTGACCTCAATGGGTAATGTGATCATTCCTAATGGTTGACTATTAGCATTGTTAAAGCCACAAATATTAACATCATTGAGTTGAATAAGCTTATTATCCACATCAATTTTATCTAGGAAATTAATGCTACAAACATTAACACCTGCTCCATTATCTATGAGGGTGCACCTAACTGCATTTTCATTAATGATCACCTTTATCATTAAGGCTTCATGTTTATTTTGGATCTCAAGCGAGGGTAATTCATGATGAGGGAATTTGATATCTGAATTTTTCATTTGCATACAATCAAATGAGGTTGCTACATCATTTAATTTAATAGAAGATTGGATATCATTCTTCTAAAAAAATTCTTGGAGCATCCTATTGTATGTAGGTGATGTTTGAATCAAATCCTGGAAAGGGAGATGTTTATTAGAGTACACTGAGGAATGTTATATGTGATCAATTGTGTGATAAGTTGGGGTTATTGTGACATAGGTTTACTGGGGATTTGCATTGTAAAATTCAAGATAGCTCCTGGAGTTAATTTATGAGGTCCTATGATGGGAGGTGACTTAGGATGGTCACTAATTAAAGGAGATCCAATTTGTGCGTTCATAACCTCAACTGAGCTACCTAGATGACCTTATAGTGAGGTAGGATCTAATGTGAACTTAAGATATTAATCTAAGGAAGCCACATTACTCTTGTTTTAAGTAAATGCATAAATACTATCATCCTTTTACACCATGATATCTTCCCTAGTAGGAGAGTTTTTAGGAGAGAAACAAACAAGATTTTTATGACATTCAATGGTTGGATCTTATAAAATAACTTCATCACAAGTAGGGGAGTTATCAATGGCTGGATTGTATTTCTTATCAATGATTGCATCCTCTTGTTCAATAATATTTTCCCAAGTAAGAGAAGAGAAACAAATAGAATTCTCATGGCTCTCAATGATGGGTTCCTCTAACACCAAAATATCTTCTTCACAAATATGAGAGATATTGGGAGAAGAACAAACTTGATTGTCATAATTTTCCATGGTTGTATTCTCTTTCACTAATTTAGTTTCACACATAGGGGAGAGTGATCAATGAAAAATAAGAAAATAGGGGAGAGAACTTCATATTCATATGCTTGTAACAACTTCTTAGATTATTCAACAAAATCTAAAAATAGAACATGAAGTATGATAACAAGAGACTTTTGTAATGAAAACATGATGTAATAATTTCTCTATAGATCTGAAATGCAATAATTTTTTTCCAATTTGAAATGCCTAAATTCAATGGATGATTAGACAAAACGCATAAAATAGAAATTCTCAAAAATTGACAAACTGAAACAGTGGTTTACCAATAGATCTAGGAAGTGCAGAAGACCACAAAAATTCCTAGAAAAGATAGTTTTTATAGGACCTCAAGGACTCATTCACCCCATGCACGAATAGGTCCTTGTACAGGGTTTGAAAATTTGAAAAATGCAATTTATGGGTTGTTGTATGTGTTTTATGTTCTAGGTCTCAAATTATAGATTCTGTGACAATTTTTTTCAAAACTAAGTGACCTAATGCAAGTGAAATTAATGAAAAATGATTAAAATTTCTAATTTGAATCAATTTTTTAATTTGAATGATGAAAATTACACTAATATGCAAATACTATGCAAAATCAATGTAATATGCATGCAAATTTTTAATTTTTTCAGATTTTAAAGGATACAAAATGCAAACCTAAAACCCTAAATGAGATGAAAACTAATGCATGTAAAACCATAAATGAGATGAAAAATAATGCAATGCAATGCAAAGTAATACAAATCCTAGATCTAGGGTTTAAATAGACTCCAAACTTCATAATTTTGTTGTACAAAGTCGGGTTCACAAAAATGAAACATAGAAAAATAGGTTCACCAATTTGAAATGGGGATAATGGGGGTGATGAACCTATCTTTCCTTTTATTTCATTATGAAATGATATCCCCACAAAGAATTGACTTAAAACCCTTAGGTGAGTCAACTCAATGAGGGAATCTATTGGTTTCCTCATGATTAAGGACGAGGGTATTAGCCTAAACAACACTTTTAGGAGAAAACCTAAAAATAGTACATCAACTCAATTAAAACACTCAAACTTTTATTAACAACACTTTTATATTTGGTTTATTTCATTTGTATAAATTTAGTTTTCCTTTTTCTTAGTTGCATTTATTTACTCTTGTTGAGGATTTTTGTTTTATAGATTTACTCTTGCATTATATTTGTATTTACTCATTTCTTTGTATATATCCATTTTATTTTAAATCATAATAAAATGGATATATTTATTTTTACTTGTTTATATTTTTCTCCTTTTTATTTTACATATTGTTTATATATATATATATATATATATATATATATATATATATATATTAACAATAAATATAACCTCTTTATTGTTATATAAACTTTTATTAACAACACTTTTATATTTGGTTTATTTCATTTGTATAAATTTAGTTTTTCTTTAAATTCTTAGTTGCATTTATTTACTCTTGTTGAGGCTTTTTGTTTTATAGATTTACTCTTGCATTTATATTTGTATTTACTCATTTCTTTGTATATATCCATTTTATTTTAAATCATAATAAAATCAATATATTTATTTTTACTTGTTTATATTTTTCTCCTTTTTATTTTGCATATTGTTTTTTTTTATATATATATAACCTCTTATATATATATATAAACAATAAATATAACCTATTTTAGGTAATATATATATATAACCTAAATGTCTAATATATAAGTATATCACTTAAATCAGACTTTTTATATTTTATATATTTATATTTTTTGTGTTTTCTCTCTTGTTTAATGGGTTTTGTTTCTCTTTTTCTATTTTGTCCCTCAAACTTTGTGCCCCCTACCTCTCCCCTTTCCCCTCTCTCTTTTTATCCGATGTTAGTCTGCAATCAACCATTTTTCTCCTCATGCTCTCTACCATCTTGATGATGGATCACAGAGTGTGATCCGAAACGTTGATGCAAATACTTCTACACAATCTAATCCAGAAGCAATACTGAAGTTTCATATGGATTGTGGAAAATTGATATCATTACTCAAACTTGAATCATCAATTTAAATCATAATATAGATAGAAACATCAAACTTCCTACAAATCTGGAAATGGCAGGAGGGTGTGTACCTGTCACCAAAATGAATTTCAGAGAGCCTATCTAGGACTCATTCTCCTATAGGTAAATGGGTCCTTGTGTAGAGATTTAAAATCTAATTTTACAGTCCTTGAGAATTTTGTATGCACTCCTAATTCCCCCAAATCCCATTGTTGGAAATTTGGAAATAAATTTGAGATTTGAGTTTATGTGGATTGACAACAAAGGTGACAACAAATGCAACTTTACAAAATTGCTCTTTTGAGACCATCAACTTTTCTTTAACCTATAAACCTACACATTCACAAAGAGGAGAAAAATATTATTTTTTGTTGGATGGGGGTTTGCCTTGGTCAAACCCCATTTTGGTAATCAAACCTTGAAATGAAAAGGAATAATGAATGAACAATTGCTATGTTACAACACACCAAACCCTTGATTTTAAAACCTTGAATGGAGATCCTTGAAGGACTGAAACCTGCATGAAATGGATTGATTTGGATGTTGATTTGATGACTTGAATAGATGCTTGAATGCTTGAAACCTTCATCACGATGTTAGCTCCAAAAACATGTATGATTGCAAAAGACTTTGACATGATGCTTGAGATCTTGATTGCTACAATAAATCACTGATAAATTTTCTATTTAATACCCTTGATAATAATGTTTTCTCTTGTGAAAGTTTCCTTCTTGCTAGATTTTTCCTTAGACTTGAATTGATAAAAATACCTTATATTTATAGGTATCTATCCTTAATTTCCCAAAAATTAAACATTACAAGCCAACATTGAAATTTGAATTTAGGGAGATTAAAATACCACCAAAATCATATTTAAAATTTGGTTCCAAAGGCCTAGGGAAGACCCATTCACCCATTGGTGAATGGGTCCCAGGTCCTTATTCCTGGAACACACATTTCTCAAGGTAATTCATTATGTGTTGGCATCAATTGTTCTCAGATTTCTCCTTCAAAAAATGTAATTTATTAGGCTTGTAGATGAAAAATAGGGATTATTAAGGCATAATTAAGTCCAAATTAATTGAGGGGACCCAAACAAAGTGTGAAAATGTAAAGGAGTACATTTTTTGACACTACAGGAGGTATAGGAGGATAGAGATGTACTTGAGGATTATTGAGCATATGGGATTTATTGGCTTGTCAACATTGGGAGAAATCTTAATTAACCAATATGGAATAAGGATTACTATTATGTATAAAATTTAATAATTAATTTTGAATATAATGGTTTTCCCCATTTTGTGGATCCATGACTAGCCTAGGAGAATGTTATAAGATAATTTCCTAAGTATTACATGGAGTAATTTACGTAAAATGTAATATAATAAACATAAATAGAGAGAGAAATAGTGCCAAAAAAATCTCAACTATTACTATTAAACCATCTAATTTGTAATTGAGATTCTTGTAAATGAGACATATCAACTTTTAAGGAATGTAAGAAATCTAAGCTATATATATTTTTAGGCTAGAAATACTATTTTTCAACACATCTAATTCTAGTTCTTTGTTATAGCATACTAATGTGGAGAGGTTGATTTTTTATATTAAAATCATAAGTGGAATATTAAAATAATAAAATATATTGTGAGTGTCATCGTGAGGAAGGGACTCAACTATATAAGAAAATTTAGTAGGTTAAGTTTAAGATTTAACAAAAAAAAATTGTAAGGCTTGTTGATCACTTCCCTACATATATAAAAAATATAAATTAGATCCCAAAGGGAGATCCTAGATTTTATAGAATACAATTGTTCCTTAAGGTCATCCTCTTTAAGAGTTTTAAAATTAATACAGGGAGGGGGGAAATCAATAGTGGTAGAACGGAGATAGATTGGAAAGGATAAGTTCCTCCTACTAGGTCTATTGCCATATGTGTGACTTACCACATGATAATATATTAAAAAAGAGTCTCTTGTATATTAAAGGGGAAGATGAATAAGGATAATAAGGGAGAGTTGATACTACCATTTATGTGCTAATGGGTTGGGAAGGAGATGGGAAGAGCTACATGCTCTCTAGGACATCTTAGTGAATTTTTTTTTAATGGTTTGGATTTTGATGTATAAAAAACACATTCAGGCACTATTATATATGGAAATGTATCGTAACACTAGTCTTATGTACTATGAGTTTTAAAATTATTGAAAAATAATTCTTATGCTCTATAGTGTCCAAACCTATCTCAAATTTCCTTTTATGAGAAGAGAAATGGGGGAATATGTCATGATCTTTGTAGAAAAGTAGCATGAAGTGTTTTAAGGTACCAACATATGGATTATTATTAGGGAAGTGATTTAAGGTGCTCAATTTAATATATGTCCCCATTGTAAAATAACAAGCATAAGGAAGAGAATAAGTATAATCCAAAATAGAAGAGTGAAGTGTGGAGTGTAAATATAACATATAAAAGAATTATAAAATGGTAGGAATTGGGATTAGAGGAAAAACTATAAACCTAGAATGTGTTAAGAAAGAAAAAACCTTGTTGGTGTATGATTAGAAATGATAAAAATAATAGAAAGCTAATATAGGGAGGCCGTGTAAATGGAAACATAGGGAAAAGGAAAGCACACCATATTAGACTATAATTGAATCATTGGAGCCAAAGAAGTGAGTAATATTGTAGATAGGAGGTAAGCTATATTAAAGAAGATAGATGGAATTCATATCCAAGATTAATCATATTAAATTTTGATTTAAATTTGAGAGGTCTAGGGATAACATCTTCATGAGAACCAAGATATTTTCCTTTATATCCATATTTGACTAAAAAATAATATCATTTTATATATAATTTATCAAGTTTAGGAGAAGAGGATGGAGGATCTTTACTAGTGGATTCAATTTAATTAACACTCCTACTAAACAAACATACATTTCCTAGGACATATTAGTGATTTTTTTAATAATTGTTTGGATTTTGATGTATACAAAAACACATCCAGGCACTATTATACATGAAAATGTAGCATAACACTATAGTCTTATGTACTATGAGTTTTAAAAATTATTGAAAAATAATTCTTATCCTCTATAATTTCCAAACCTATCTCAAATTTCCTTTTATGAGAAGAGAAATGGGGGAAAATGTCATGATCAATGTAGAAGAGTAGCATAAAGTGTTTTAAGGTACCAACATATGGATTATTATTAGGGAAGTGATTTAAGGTGCTCAATTTAATATATGTCCCCATTGTAAAATAACAATCATAAGGAAGAGAATAAGTATAATCCAAAATAGAAGAGTGAAGTGTGGAGTGTAAATATAACATATAAAAGAATTATAAAATGGTAGGAATGGGGATTAGAGGAAAAACTATAAACCTAGAATGTGTTAAGAGAGAAAAAACCTTGTTGGTGTATGATTAGAAATTATAAAAATAATGGAAAGCTAATATAGGGAGGTCATGTAAGTGGAAACACAGGAAAAATGAAAGCATGCCATGTTAGACTATAATTGAATAATTGGAGCCAAAGAAGTGAGTAATATTGTAGATAGGAGGTAAGCTACATTTAAGAAGATAGATGGAATTCATATCCAAGATTAATCATATTAAATTTTGATTTAAATTTGAGAGGCCTAGGGATAACATCTTCATAAGTACCAAGATATTTGCCTTTATAACCATATTTGACTAAAAAATAATATCATTTTCTATATAATTTATCAAGTTTAGGAGAAGAGAATGGATGATCTTTACTAGTTGATTCAATTTAATTAACACTCCTACTGAACAAACATGCATTATGAGTAGGGGAAAATAAGAGAAATAGTTGTGAGGAGGTTAAACCCATAGGTCTAAGAGCCAATATGTAGAACATGAAGAGTAAACTCATGAGGTTTGAGTTTATATTCACCTAGACTAGAAGAGTTGAAGTCTACAGAGCTCCAACCATACCAAATTAAAAAGTAAGAAGAGGGTGATGAAGGCTTAAAAGAGGAAGAAGGAGGTGCAATGTTATGAGAAGGGAGACTTTATGAAGGAGAATATTTCAAAGGATTATTAGAAGAAATGTAATCTTTAAAAGGAGAATAAGTAGTATCTTGTAGGCTCACTAAAGGAGGTATAGGAGGAGAGAGATGTACTTGAGGATTAATGAGCATATGAGATTTATAGGATTGCAAACATTGAGAGAAATATTAATTAACCAATATGGTATAAGGTTTATTATTATGTATAAACTTTAATAATTAAGGGAGAATGTAAGGGATGTCCCCATTTTGTGGATCCATGACTAGCCTAGGAGAATGTTATAAGATAATTTCCTAAGTACTATATGGAGTAATTTATGGAAAAAATAATATGATAAACATAAATAGAGAGAAATATTGCCAAAAAAATCTTAACTATTATTATTAAACCATTTAATTTGTAATTGAGATTCTTGTAAATGGGACATGTCAACTTGTAAGGAATGTGAGAAATCTAAGCTACATATTGTTGAGGCTAGAAACACTATTTTCCAATACATTTAATTCTAGTTCTTTGTTATACCATACCAATGTGGAGAGGTTAATTTTTTTATATTACAATCGTAGATGGAATATTAAAAGAGTAAAATATATTGTGAGTGTCATCATGAGGAAGGGACTCAACTATATAAGAGAATATTTTAGGTTAAGTTTAAGATTCAACATAAAAAAATTGTAAGACTTGTTGATCACTTCCCTAGATATATAAAAGTATAAGTTATATTCCAAAGGGAGATCCTAGTTTGCATATATTACAATTGTTCCTTAAGATCATACCCTTTAAGAGTTTTAAAATTAATACAGGGAGGGGTAAAATCAATAGTGGTAGAGGGGAGATAATTTGGGATGGATAAGTTCCTCCTACTAGGTCTATTGTCATATGTGTGACTTACCACATGATAATCTAGTAAAAAAGAGTCTCTTGTATATTAAAGGGGAAGATGAATAAGGAGAAGAAGGGAGACCTCATACTACCATTTATGTGTTAATGGGTTGGGAAGGAGATGGGAAGTGATACATGCTCTCTAGGACATCTTAGTGAATTTTTTTTTAATAATAGTTTGGATTTTGATGTATACAAAAACACATCTAGGCACTATTATAGATGGAAATGTATCATAACACTATAGTCTTATGTACTATGAGTTCTTAAAATTATTGAAAAATAATTCTTATGCTCTCTAATTTCCAAACCTATCTCAAATTTCCTTTTATGAGAAGATAAATTTGGGAATATGTCATGGATTTTGTAGAATAATATCATAAAGTGTTTTAAGGTACTGACATAGGAATTATTATTAGGGAAGTGATTTAAGGGGCTCAATCTAATATATGTCCCCATAGTAAAATAACAAGCATAAGGAAGAGAATAGGTGTAATTTGAAATAGAAGAATGAAGTATGGAGTGTAAATATAGCATATAAAAGAATTATAAAATGGTAGGAATGGGGATTAGAGGAAAACGTATAAACCTAGAATGTGTTTAGAGAGAAAAAAACTTGTTGGTGTTAAAAATAATAGAAAGCTAATATAGGGAGGTAATGTAAATGGAAACATAGGGAAGAGGAAAGCAGACCATGTTAGACTATAATTGAATCATTGGAGCCAAAGAAGTAAGAAATATTGCAGATGGGAGGTAAGATACATTTAATAGGATAGATGGAATTCATATCCAAGATTAATCATACTGAATTTTGATTTAAATTTGAGAGGTCTAGGAACAAAATCTTCATGAGGATTGGAAGATCTTTTTCTTTATATCCATATTTGACTAAAAACCAATATCATTTTATATATAATTCATCAAGTTTGGGAGAAGAGAATGGAGGATCTTTACTAGTGGGTTCAATTTAATTAACTCTCCTACCAAACAAACATACATTATTTAGTAAGGGAAAATAAGAGAAATAGTTGTGAGGAGGTTGAACCCATAGGTCTAAGAGCCAATATGTAGAACACGAAGAGTAAAATCATTTGGGTTGAATTTGTATTCACCTAGACTAGAAGAGTTGAAGTCTATAGACCCCCAACTATACCAAATTAAAAGGTAAGAAGAGGGTGATGGAGGCTTAGTAGAGGAAGGAGGTGTAATGTTATGAGAAGAGGGATTTTATGTAGGAGAAGAATTCAAAGGAATATTGGACGAAATGTTATCTTTAGAAGGAGAATGAGTAGTATCTTGTAGGCTCACTAAAGGAGGTATAGGAGGAGAGAGATGTACTTGAGGATTAATGAGGGATTATAGACTTGTTAACATTGGGAGAAATATTAATTAACAAATATGGCATAAGGTTTACTATTATGTATAAAAATTAATAATTAATGGAGAATATAAGGGATGTCCCCATTTTGTGGATCCATGACTAGCCTAGGAGAATGTTATAAGATAATTTCCTAAGTATTACATGGAGTAATTTATGAAAATATAATATGATTGTACACATGAAAATGGTCTAGAGCACAATTAATTAAATACTTGATATTAAATTAATAAATCCTAATTC